>CM052538.1:26000543-26024710 GCA_028533065.1 Trachops cirrhosus | reverse complement strand
AATTTTAGATTATTCAGTATAGTTTCAATCTTTTACTCCCATTCCAGCCCACCCACCCATCCCTCCCAACCTCCCTTCCATTTCCAAGCCCCGTAGTTTTGTCCATGTGTCCTCTATATTTGTTCCTGTAAACCCTTCCCTTCTCCCCTGAAATTCCCTCCCCTCTCCCCTCTGGTCACTGACATCCCGTCCTCCATTTAATTTTTCTATTTCTTGCAAACTGATGCATCCTGATTGACTCCACCATTGTGAAGAACACTGAATTTGTGGGAGCAAGTTGACAATCCATCTTTATATTTTGATCAATGTGGCACAGCTGTCTAGGACAGTTTCACTACAAATTTATGGTTGTCAACTGCAATCATGACCTAAATGCAATTCTATACTCCCCTAATTGTCTTTGGTGAACTCTCCCTCCTATTGAACTCAAGCAGCTATGCCAAATGTTCTCTATTCTTATTCAGTTCCCTAGATGATAGTCACCATATATAGAGCATTGCCTAGCAGATAACCTCAAGAAAAAAAGTGAATCCTCTTCCCTTCACCTACACTGCTTACATACCCATCCTTATCCTTTTATTTAAGTAAAATCCTCAACTATTTCCATCATCCTATCTACTCTCCCCAGCCCAGGACTTTAATCAGTCCATTATCTATCCTGTTTTTCCTATCTTCTAAATAGGAAATATATTTTCCTATTTCCTTCTGAAATATATTTTCTTCATTATACCCTATGAACATACTCCAGACTTTGCAATGCAAACAGACATACAAATAAACAACAACAATAACAGCAACAACAACAAATAACAATAACAAAACTCTTCTCTTGGCCATGCTCGTAATTCTAGCTATTGCCTTCCCTCTTTCCTTCCCTTCTTGGAATAGTGTCTACATGCTTCTTTTACCTGAAAGACCAATGTGCACTTCACCTTCTGCACTCAGAGATCATCATGGACTGTCATACTGTCAAATTCAATGGCTACCTTTCAGATCTTACCTTATTGAATGTCTCTGGAGCACAAGACACTGTTGATGACTTACTGCTTCATAAAACTCAATTTTCTTTGTTTACATTGTAGTGTTCTTTTTTTGTTTGTTTTCATCCCTTTCTTTGACTTTCCCATTTCTTCCTTTTTAATGCACTCCCTTTGATTTGTCTGTGCCTTAAATCATGGCGTTGTCCTCGGTGTCCTCTTCAGTCCACTGCTCATTCTGTATACATATGTGCTGGTAGATTCAATTTTGTACTTGCTTTTGCCTCCTCTGCATTCAACTATTTTTCCTGGATGCTAGCCATATTAACCAACAGTGGCTATAATCCCACCGATAGGTACTGGGTTGTGACCTACAAAAGTGATAGCTCAGCAAAAACAACACATTTCTGTTGGCTTTTTCGCCAATTCGCCTTCTTTGGCCCACACACTGGCTGCTGAATATCTCTGCTTTCCCAGATTCCCCTGTAATATCCAACTCGTCCACTCACACTAGTGCTCCAGGAGACCTCATTAGAGATGGTTCTCTGATGCTCCAGAATTCCCACCTGAACTGCAAATTCCCAGGTTCTCCCCAGTAGGAGTAATTTCTTATTTCTTTAAACATTTCCTTATTCCCAGACATTTATGATAACCCTATTTGTACTCTGACATCAGCACATACCTGGATGTTTTTGTAAGAGAAAATAAACTTTGTTTTTATTTAAGGCAGCATGTTTCTGGTACACAAATCTAACTGTATATTAATTAATGCAGAGGGGATTATTAAGAGTTCTGTTTTGAACATATTGATTTTGAGATGCCTACTGACTTTGAAGTGGAAGTTTTAAATAAGTAGGTGAATAATCAATTCTGAGGCTGAGAGGTCAGAGTTAGGGATAGAAATTTGGGGGATAATCAGCAGTTATATAATATTATAAGCCATGTAACTGGTTGTTGATTGACAAAAATATTTAGGACTCACGGGGAATCCAATATTTACAGATCTGGCAGAGGATAAAAACTCACTAAAGGCAATTGAGAAGAAGTGGTCAGTCAGTTAGGAAAGTATAAGTAGAGGTTACATATAATAGAGGTGTGGCATTCTCAGAACAAGAAAATATAATGCTTTATGAAACAGAGTTTGAGTCAAATGTTCCTCAGAGGTCTTGTAAGATGAAGATTGATAACTTTCCACTGAAATAAACAAGATGGGGGTTCACTGATCACCCTGAATAATGTAGTGGCAGGGCGTGTACCTTGAAGAAATGAAGGCAGCTCTCTAGCAAGCTTGAGTGCACAGGGTCAAATGGATATTACAGCATGTTTGTGTGCTGTAAAAAATAGTCTAAATGCAAAAGGGAAATTTGGTGATGCAGGAAAGAGAGGGGGTAATTGCAGGAGCAAAGTCCTTGAGAATTGCAGGAGCAAAGTCCTTGAGAAGCTGGAGAATATGGAACCTAATATATGGGTAGAGATCTTGGCCTGAGATGACTAAAGCAGACACAGTTCATCCACCAGAACTGGAGGGTGTCAATTTACGTGGGGATAGTTTCAGAGGGTTGGTAGATTTGCCACTGGTAGAAAATTGTAATAGTTCTCTTCTGATTGTTCTCTCTTTCTTAGTGAAATATTGGCAAGAAAAATTGGTTAAAGTGAGAAGATGGGGTAGATAGTAAGGAGAGAAGAAAAGATCTGAAGTAGTCTCAGTGCATTAAATAGGCAACTGATTAACAAAATGTAGTAAGAAGATTGTTGGATAGTGCTGAGGCCTTCTTAAAGTTTGGTTATATATTTGTAATTTGATTAACTCTCACTTTTGGGCTTTTTCTCTCAGGCACATTCTATTATTCATACAGGCAAAGGATAATTGCTTTTAATGAGAGTTGGAGATTTTCTAGACAAATACTATGGGGCAGGGACAAGGAAGTTGAGTAGACAGGTAAATGAAGGATCATAGTGATGGACAACAGATTCTAAGCTCAGAAAGGGGGGAATTGAGTTCATTTTTGGGAAGAGATTCAGTAGATTGAAGGCCAATGGGATTTACACATTATTGAAGAGCTTTTGTAGGAAAGCTGGGAGGAATTAGAGAAATATGAGACACAGACAATGTGAGCCAGCAAAGAAATGCTCTCAGAAGTTTGATGTCCTTCAGTAACACTTTCAAGAGTGGCAACCGGCAAAATCCCACAACCAGGCTGTTGTTACAGATGCCGATGTTCCCCAACTACAGCTGTTTGCATAGTACCATTGCAGTTTTTGTCAAATAAAAGTGATAATAGTGACAACTAGCATGTATTGAGTAGATTTTATTCTAAGCATTAACCAACTTAACCCTTACAATAACAATATTGGGTAGATACTATTATTATATTTACTCTACAGATATAGAAACTAAAGCAAAGAGAGTTTAAGTGACTTACCTAAGGTCACTTGATCTCAGAGAGTCTGGCTCTGTCTGTCCTTGCCAGCAAACATATGGCCTCCTAATATTTGTACCATTGTATTGTAATTTGCTCATTATTTTCCAGTAGTAGGCACATTATGTTAATACATTTTTCATAAAAAATGTATACCAGTAACATGAATAAAGACATGGTTATTTTATTGTAAATAACACTAGATAAGTATAAAGTGATCATAAAATACAAAACAATATTATTAAGTTCTAGCCAGTCATTACTGCAGGCCAGAGGCTGTGAGAGAGGGCTTGCTCTTTATCTGTTACAAAGAAGATTGGTAATAGTTGGAGGGAGATAAAAGACTTGTGCCAGTTGGGGAAAATTATGAAAGATTTTGAAATGGACTGAAAAGATAACCCTTCTATGTTATCTCAGCCTTTCATTATACTTTAAATTGTAGAGAATGATGATAATGCAAATAATTCTTATCCATAGAAACAAAAATTAGTTGTGTCAAGTGAATTGAAACTGATTATTGCCCTGGGAATAGACCCATTTTGTAGCTAGTTGTAATGTTATGTCAGCATCTCCGATTTGTCTAGTTGTGTGGTGTCTTTTGAACCTTCCTTTGACCTGATTGTTACATCTTACTGGTTCTCTTATTAGCCAAATGGGTTCAGTCTTTCACATATGTTCATTTTATATTAGTACGAGAGTCACAACTTTATTTTATTTTAAAAAACTATCCTTTAATGCACCAAAGATACTTTTCTCCCTTTTGTAATCAGAAAGATGGGTAGGATTTTCAATGGGAATAATTTTTTCACTGTGTGATCCAATGCTATGTAATGTTATTGTCATTTAATGCTCCTTAGTATCCACTCTCTAGACCAAAGTTATCTAGTGTACCATCAGTCTTAATCAGCATCTCACACTTAGACTGTGCTGAGTGGCATTTCTATTTCTCTGGCTTGTCCACTCTTCACAGTCATCTGTGGAACTTAAAAGCTGCAACTACAACAAAAATTTATACATAATTGTGATCTTCAAGAGCATGTAGTTGAAAACAGTATTAAGTTCCTCAAACAATGAAAGATAGAGTTACCCTATGACCCAGCAATCCTTTTTCTGGTTACCCCATAACTTGAAAAAAATTATTTGTAAAGATTTTATATCTATCTATCCATCTATCTATCTACACACACATACATATATACATATTATGTGTATATATGTATGTGTGTGTATGTGTATACATATATATATATATCTATATCTCTCTCTATGTATCCCCCTGTGTTCATTGCAGCACTATTCACGGTGGCCAAGACACAGACTCAACCAAAGTGTCCTTTGAGAGATGACTGGATGAAGAAGAAGTAGTACATATACACAATGGAATACTACTCAGCCATAAGAAAAGATGAAATACTGCCATTTTGACAACATGGATGGATCTTGAGAACACCACATTAAATGAAATAAGTCAAAGGAAAATCAAGAATCATATGATTTCACTTACATATGGGATATTAAACTGAAAGCATAAAACAAGACTAATAAACCAACAAGAGCTCACAGACACAGACAACAGTGTGGTGCTCCCCAGAGAGTAAATGGGGTGGGAGGAAGGTTGCAGAGGGTAAAGGGGGTCAAGTATATGGTGACAGAAGACTTCACTTTGGGTAGTGAGTACACAATGTGATGTGTAGATGATGTGTACAGAATTGTACACATGAAACCTGTATAATTTTATTAACCAATGTTACCCTGGTAAAATTAAAAAAGGAGCATATAGTTGATAAGATGAAAGATAAAATCAGTTAAAATATATGTATGAAGGGTTGTCAAGGAACATGTATAAAGGACACATGGACAGAGCCAAAGGGGGGTAGGACCAAGGGTGGGTGGTGGGGATGAGTGGGGTTGGGGTGGGTAGTGGGGGGAAAGTGGAGAGTGGAGAGTCATCTCCATGACTGTACTTGAACAACATTTAAAAATTTTTACATAAATAAATAAATAAATAAATAAATAAATAAAAGAAAACATAAAGAAATTTCAAAAAAATGTATGTGTACTACAAGGGGACTCAACTCAGGTTGGTGAAATGAGAAAGGCATCCTGGAGGAGGCTGGAGGTAGGGCAAAGGGCAGTGAGGTGGGCAGTGTTGGAAGGGAAAGCAAGAATACCTTGTGCAGGGGTCTGGAACCACAAGAGAATGTGTGCTCTTCCAGAACTGAAGCCTTTTGATGTAGCATTTGGAGATAGTGCTGGGAGGTGGGTAAAAGGGCCTCTGGTGCCAGTGGCTTTGAAACTTTTCCTTAACTTCCCCCTCTAAGACATCCTGTGTTTTAGCTTCCAACTCAATACAACATGCAGAGAGTGTTTAAGAAAAAACACATGAGGCAAGACTTACCCTAAATACTTAGAATGCACTTTGCCCTATTCTATTCTATTCTATTCTATTCTATTCTATTCTATTCTATTCTATTCTATTCTATTCTAAATTTCTATTCTATTCATTTGTAAAAATGCTTGTTACCACACACAAAATTGATTTCACCCATTAATGAGTGGTGCACTTTGAACATCACTGGATTGGGATTATTTACTAAACAAAGATTCATGGGCTATTCTGGAATGTTTAAGCATGGAGGTGACTGATGTTTAAATTCTCAGTATTTGTCTGTTAACCAACTGACTGAATGATTGAATCCATCCATCCATCCATCCATCCATCCATCCATCCCAGAGAAAGAAAGTAAAATGAAGATTTCTCTAAACTCAGATCACACTTCAGTTTGGTTGCCCAAGTGATTCAGAAGGGAAGATGCAAATAAGAATAATGAATAATGAAAATGAACAACATAGTACCCAGGGCTCTGGCTGATGGAATACAAGTACAGCTTGTGCTTGCTCAGGCCCAGAGGCCATCTCTAATGAGCTGTGAGACAGTTCATCTAAGTCACGAATTGTCACCATAGCTTCTGTTTCCTTAGAAACAGAGCAACTGGTGAAGCTCTTGGCTCTGAAAACCATGGTAAAATATCCACTAGCCAGATGGTCTGGCAATGGAAATTGTCATGCCTTGGTGAGCATTTATCATGAATTGGCGTCACAGGAGAAAGGGAATTCTTTCAAGTGAGGATGGAGCAGAAGTGGAAAAGTGGGACCCACAGGGGTCTGCTGGTAATTGCCACTGAGGGGCAGGCAAAAGGCAGAAACCTGGGGATGGAAATTCCACCCAGTCCAACAATTCCCACTTTACTTCTGTTGTTATTGTTCTGACTGCTTTCTTACCCACCGAGCACAGCCCTGGAAAATAAATGCTGTTTCCATTCTCACAGTGTCTAGGACCAAATGGAATTTTGAGCACATTTAAATACATCTTCAAGGAAATAAATTTAATATATATCCTCTGCAAATAGAAAATGCTTACCGCCACTAGCCAGAAGAGAGGCTAATGTATTTTATCATTCCCTGGCATATATTTCAGATATTCCTGTGCTTAAATGCTTACTAGACAATTATAGCTAAACTTTGCCATGTTATAAGATGCTAAAGCAGTAATAATAATAATAACTTTGAGTTATTAAGTGTTTGCTATGTGCCAGGCACTGTAATTAACCTTATGAAAGCTAATAGGAGGTAGATACTGGTATTATTCTTGTTTTACAGATGAAGAAACTGAAGTTTAGAGAGTTATTTAATCTGGTTAAGATTACAGACAGTAATTTCACTGCAGGTGGAATAGATCCTCTGTTTTTAGCCACTAAACAACTTTACCAATCGTCTTCTCAAATATAAGGTCATAAGATATAGGAACTTTAGAGTAAGGTTTTGTAAACCTTTTGTGTCATGGGCCCTTTTCACAGTCAAGCTAAACCTAGGAATGCCTTCCCAGAAAATGTATAGATGCAAAAAAGTATGAATTACAAATGAAAACAATTATTTCAAAATACAGTTAACAAAATATAAGAAATATAGTAATATATATGCTTGTTTAGTAAGGGCTTGAATAAGATCGGACAATGGGTCAAATATTTAACATAATTTTGAAGTAGTAATTATAGTCATTTACCCTAATTTTCAATGATAAATTGAAATACATGCAATAACTGGACTTAGACATAAAACTTGGTATATTGGAGGTTTCTATTGGTTAAAAGTCATTAGCAAATGAAGTCTGTTGCTCACATTTATCATGGAAAGAAATGTTAAATTTCTGGTAGAGGTTAGTGAAAATAAATATGTAAACTTTTCCTATTCTAACTGAAGGACACCTAGAATCCTATACATCCCTTTGGGGCTGTCGTAGATTCCAGAGTAGGAGGCTTGGTTCTTGACCTGGGGCCATTCTGACTCCCCGCCCCAGCCCATAGGACCTTTGGTAATATTTTGAGACACTTTTTGTTGTCCATTCAAGGGTCATATAGTACTGGCTTCTACTAGATACATCAAAGATATTCATGTATCTTTGGCCTCTACCTACTTGATGCTCAGAGAATGAAGTTGAATATCCCATGATGCTCAGAGAACAAAGAATTATCCAGATGAAAACATCAGTAGTGACAATGTTAAAAAAACAAAACCCTGATTCAAAGCAAGAAGATCTGGGCTTGAGTTTAAATGCTGACAATCATAAGCTGAGTGATCTTGGAATATATTTTACTTCTGAATCTTGTTTTTTTGATAGGGAAAATGAGGGTGTTAAGATCACAAGGCTTTTGTGAGGATAAAGTAAAATGGTATGAAAGTGTGTAGTAAAGTAATGCATCACACGAGTTTTTTCAAGCTGTGTTGTTTTGAGTCCTTGGATTACACAGGTCCATTCAGGCACAATTTCTCATGACTGGTGGGACACTGCAAGGTCAGAATTTCAGGCATCTAACCTACACTTTAACAGAGAATTTCTGCCTTTTATTTACTATATAAATTAATCTTCTGTAAAAGATGTAGAAAAAGAAAAACACATTGCTGCTCAATATAATACTAGGTATAATTATTACTTTAAATATGTCATAATGACTGAACATGAGAAAAGGATTCTGACTCCGTTATTTCTTGACACTTAGTCACTTAAACACAATAATGTCCATATTACTGAAAGAGTTATGTTAGCTAGCACTCCTTTTTGTTCAAAGTTTGAACACAGCAATGTAAGAAGAAAAATATACACTCAATTTGCCTCCATGTGTTATATTTTAGTGATTATTTTCTCTGTATAAGCATTGAAATCACATCAAATAAAAGTAGTGAGACATTCATTTTCCAAAACCACCTTTTCCTTCTACTGCTGACATAGAACCGAACTTGCTCATTCTCAGTTTCATGCATATGGTAATCAGTTTGCTTTCCTTTGAACTAGATAATTGTAAGAATCACAGAGTACCCAAAGCCTGTCCATGTATATTTATGTTCACTAACACAGTTACACAAGGGATCAGGAGAAATACTACTGGTTCTGTTGGTTTAAATTAAATTCCTTAATCAATCCCCTGAGAAGTGTTATCCAGGAGGTAACTGCAGAATGTGCATGAATCTTTTATGCGTTTCATTCTGTCAGTTTCTGGGAGGCCTGCAAATGTGCATTTTGCACAAAAAAAATGATCTGCTGACATCAGACAAGGCATCTAGTGGTTTCCTCATCTTGAAAGCCTAATAATACAGACTTGGCACAGCAAAACACAGATAAAATAAAGTTTTCTTGACTTAAAACTCTCTCCATCCATTTCCCTTAAAAGGAGGAGAAGTTACTTCTTCTAATTCTGTATGCTGAAATTTTATTATTATTTAGTTTCCAAAATAATCCATGAAGTCAGAACTATCATTATCATCCATTTTATTAACAGAGGAAGCCATGGTTCAGAGAGGTTGAGTGATTTCCCATGTCACCAGCTTGTAAGTAACTGAAGGAGAATAGGAACAAAAGATTTTTTTGATTCAAAAGTGTAAGGTCTTCCACTTATTTCCTTTAATTTCTTTTTTTCAGTGCCCTGGAATTTTCTGAGTATAGGTATTTCATATCTTTGGTTAAACTTATTCATGGGTATTTTATTTTCTGATGCAATTGTAGATGAGATTGTTTTCTTATTTTCTCTTTCTGATAGTTTATTATTAGTATGTAAAAATGCACTTGATTTTTGGATATTCATTTTGTATACTGCCACTTTACTGAATTCAGCCATACTACCCAAAACAATCTATAGATTCAATGCAATTCCTATCAATATACCAATGACATATTTCACAGAACTAGAACAAATATTCCCTAAATTTATACAGAACAATGAAAGACCCAAATAACCACGCAATCTTGAGAAGAACAAAGTTGGAGGAATCACCCTACCTGATATCAAACTACACTGCAAGCTCATAGTAATCAAAACAGCATGGTACTGACATAAAAACAGACATGTTGATCAATGGAACAGAATAGAGAGCTTAGAAACAAACCCACAATCTTATGGTCAATTAAAATATGACAAAGGAGGCAAGAACATACAATGGGGTAAAAACAGTCTATTCAATAAATAATGTGGAAAAATTGGACAGATACATGCCAAAATTAAAACCAGACCACCTTCTTATACCATATACAAGAATAAATTAAAAATGGATTAAAGACTTAAATGTAAGCCTCAAAACCATAAAGATCCTGGAAGAAAACACAGGCAGTAAAATCTCAGACATTTCTTGTAGTAATTTTTTTCCTGATGTATCTCCTCAGGCAAGGGAAACCAAAGAAAAAAAATAAACAAATGAGACTACATCAAACTAAAGAGTCTTTGCACAACAAAGGAGATCATCAACAAAATGAAAAGACAACCTATTGAATAGGAGAACATATTTGCCAATGATACATCTGATAAGGGATTGATATCTGACATTTATAGAAACAACTTACACAACTCAATACCAAGAAAACAAATAAACCAATTTAAAAATGGGCAAAAAACCTGAATAGACAGTTCTTCAAAGAAGACATACAGGTAGTAAATAGGCATATGAAAAGATACTCAACATCAGAGAAAGGCAAGTTAAAACCACAGTATGATATCACCTCACACCTGTCTGAATTGCTATCCCAATAAATCAACAAACAACAAATGTTGGCAGGGATGTGGAGAAAAGGGAATCTTAGTGCACTGTTGGTGGAATGCAGACTGGGGCAGCCACTGTGGAAAACTGTATGGAGTTTCCTTAAAAAATTAAAAATGGATCTACTTTATGATCCAGCAATTGCACTTCTGGGAATATACCCGAAGAAACCCAGAACATTAATTAAAAAGTATATATGCACTCCTATGTTCATTGCAATGCTATTTATAATAGCCAAGATTTGGAAGCAGCCCAAGTGCCCATCAGTAGATGAGTAGATAAAAAAAGCCCTTGTACATTTAAACAATGGAATGCTACTTGGTTGTAAAGAGAAGGAAGTCTTACCTTTTGCAGTAGCATGGATGAACCTGGACAGTATTAAACTAAGTAAAATCAGCCAGTCAGAGAAAGACAAATACCATGTAATTTCACTTATATGTGGAATTTAATGAACAAGATGAACAAACATAATAGAAGTAGACTCATAGATACATAGACTGGTCACTGTGAGAGTGGTGGGGATTTGGTGGGCTAGGTGAAAAAAATGAAGGGATTAGGGAAAATAACCTCGTAGACACAGACAACAATATGATGATTACCAGAGGGAAAGGAGGGTGGGGGAAGGTAGAAGAAGGTAAAGGGGATAAATAGTGATGGAAGGAGACTTGGTTTTGGGTGGTGAACACAACACAACATATAGGTGAAATATTATGGAATTATACACCTGAAAGCTATATAATTTCATTAACCTATCACTTCAATAAATTCAATAAAATTCTTTTTTAAAAAGTATATGGCCTTGGCCACTGCTAGAGACTGTTTTTCTTAATCTAACCCTTCACCTCTTCCCTAGGCTGGCAGTGTGACATTTGTAACTGAACTAGAGGCGGGATTCCTTACAAAGAACCAGACTACTGTGGATTGCTTGCTTCTCTATTGCTCTCTCACCAAGTCTAACTCCCTGTAGATGCAGAGAGGAAATGTGAGCTGTACTTTTGTGGTTTTTCTCCTTCTGTGTTCCATTGCATCATTCCCTGAAGTTCTCTCTCACTGTTTTGCCTAGGGGGCTAGATATGAACCCCTCGGCATAAAAAGAAGCTGTCAAATAGATCCAGGGAACAAAGTTATCAAACTTTCAGCTCTTGGACTTTTCAAAGGCTTTATTTCAAGTATGACATGCAAAGAATTTGAAAATGGACTTAATCCAGTTGCTGACCTCCTTCCCATGGCAGAAAAGGCAGCTCCTTTAGCCATGGGAATGGCCTTTCAGACAGCAGGTAAGTCCAAAAGGAAGGATTCCACCAGCTCCACACCGTTAAGTATAGGTGGCCAGCAGCACAGCGGGTGAGACACCACGGATCTCATGAACCAGCACGGGCAAAGCCCATGCTTTCAGTTCTCCTCCTCATGGTCCACTGGTGAGAACTCTGCATTGAGAGCAGCCAGGGCACTGTCTTTCAAAGTTCGTGCAGGAGCAATGCCTGCCTATGTGTCTAAGACATTGGACAGCCTGCGTTTGGTTTAGTTGTGTGGGTAGCAACCTTCTCTAGATGCTGGAATTGAGCACTGGTGTCATGTGACACAGGAGGAGTGAGGATGTGTGGAGAAAAGAGCTCTTTATCTAGGCAACATGCAGTGATTGGAGCCAGCCTGCTGTATCTCACAGGCAGCTAATGAAAGGAATCCCTTCCATGCACAGACACTTTTATATTTTCTATGTGTTCAATAAAACATTCTCAAATAATTGTAAGATCCCAGAGAAGGTAATAATGAGCAAGAACTAATTGTAAAAGCAACTAACATGAATGGAATTATTAACCATGTGCCTGGCAATACGCTTAACATTTTATATATATTAACTCTTATAATCTGCATAAATTACTATGAGATTATATTGTTTTTAAACTTCATTTTACTGATGAAGAAACTGAGGTTTAGCGAGGTTAAGTAAACTTGGCAGAGGTCAGAAAACTGACAAGAAGTAGAATTTGGATTTGAGCCGGGTACTGTTAGCTGAGCAAGAAGGAAGAAAACAATGAAGAAGAGAGAGGGCCAAATAGTAAAGGGAGATGGGGGGAATCATCCATTCATTTTTCCTGAGGATAAAAAGTGTATTTATGCATGTATGTAAATTTATGTATGCATGTGAATGTGTATATGTATGGGTATGGGTATATGTATATGCAGAGGTTATCTGTTTTCAATGTATTTGTGGGTACGTACACACACATGTAAATATACGGTGAGTATGTGTGAGAGCGAGAGGGAGAGAATCTAATTTCAATGTCTGTGTGTGTATCTATGGTTTACCTTCAAACAAATTTAATCTACTATGGAAGGTAACATCAATCTCAATAATAATATAATACCTGGCAGATTAACTGCCTTGGCCTGTATTCCCTTATATAATGACCTTTTTAATTGTCTGACTGTGTTTAAGTTGTAAGTTTCCATCTGGGCAGGTACTATAAACTTGTTTATTGTTTGACCCCACAGCCTAGTGCGGCCCCTGAGTAGCCAAGGGTCACACGACCAGCCAGTTGGATTCAAACCCAGGCGGTTTGGCAATGCAGCCAACTCTAAACCATGACTTTGCCCTGTCTCTCACAGAGCAGTCTCTCCTAAATACACTGCCTTGTGATTTTAGGGCAGGGCTGCTTCCTTGGTGTGGGTGTACATCAGATTCTCCTTATATTCCGCATGCAAGTTTAGTAGAAAATAAACTACCCAGGGAAATGTTGCCTGACTCCAAGCTTAAGAACAAAGCTGAATATCCATAGCCCCTTGCATCATTTTGCCGATTTCTTATTTAGCATGTGCATCGAAACATGAATAAATATAGCAGATTAGGATGCCCCAAATGACTAGGAGCTGCCTGGGAGGATTTTATTCTGCAAAGCTTCTGCATAACATGATAGATGGAAATGTTCAAGAATTCTGCACATAAATAATAGATGCAGCTAAAGAAAAAGGAATATTCTTAAGGCTTTTTAAAGCCATTGCATCATAAGATTTTTAGGTTTCTTTTTATTTTCTAGGATGCTGTAGGTAGGTCACATAAATTATGGATATTTAGTTTGTGGATAATTAACTATTGAATAAGCTGGAATTCACTGCAGTGATGATTCACATTACCTGGTTTGTGGAAAATCGATTGCGGTGCTCCTGCTCCGCTTTTGGCCCTGTTTATTGCCTAACCAGCCCATGAAATGAGGAGGTAAAGTCAGAAAGTAGAAATAAAATTTGTACAGAGATATCCAGTACAGCATTATTTATAATCGCAAAACATGGAAATAAACTAATAGTCCATAATAGATTAATTGCTAAATAAATTTTGGTACATCTAGATCAAGAAATATTATTATACTAGAATAGTGTTTATAATAAAAACAATATTGTTAAATGCTTAAAACATGATAGATAATGGGATATGTACAGTACTTGACATCTAAAATGAATCATTTTAAATTCCCCTTCCTCCTTTATAAACAAAATTATTTTCAGGAATAATCATGAAATGTAAAAACAAATGGTAATAATTGGGAGGAAAAAATATGAATAGCAAAAATTTTTAATCTTAAACTTTTTATATGATTACATGCTGATAAAGAAAGTAGACTAATGTATATTTAAAAATATTATAATTTAAAAAAGCAGAAAAACTAATTACTTAATATTTTTAAAGGACACTACCAAAAGTCTGAATTCCTTGTTTCAGAAAATGATCTGCACATCAAAAGACAGGTGTAGCAACTCAACTTCTGTTTCTTCATTTTCACAACCGCTCTGCTACCACTGTTTATGTCAGGCTAAGTGCAGAACCGCATAGAACATAGTTGAAGACATGGTGCGCGAAGTGAGCCAGAATGATTCTGAACCCTGTGGAACTACCTTTTAAGAGGGAGGAATGTGTGTAGCTGATCTGTGCTGTGGACAGCATGGAGCCCTTTGATTTAACCCCCGTGTAAGTTACAAAGTTTATTAAAGTGTAAGTAACTAAAATGTGGTAACTTGGAGCTTAAATATACATTATATTAGTAAAATCCATCAATGTCTTCAAAAATGTATAGAATTTAGACCAGCAAAAAAAAATTTGGGGAAGGGGTATTTTTATTTCTGATGTTTAGAATGCTGGAGGCTTGTGGTAATAAAAAGCAAGTTGAATTTTAGTTGGTTTTATTTATTAATTATTGTTTTTAATTTATCTATAATCACCCTCTTACTCCTGCACCTGGGATGACCATTCCTATTCTCTCACTCCTGAAACACCATTGATGATGATGAATCTCTGGGGAAAAAGATATAAGATCATACATAGTCTTATCCTTATCATGTAACAGAACCTTTGAGATTTTGTTCTTCACAAGGAAGAATGAAATGGACCAGTGACATTTCTGCCACTTTGATACCTCCTCACCATGTCACATGGGTGAAGCTAAATGCATGATCTGGGCAAGAACTAAGTAAGCCAGGGAAAGAGACGCTCCATGTTGGGTGATGGCCAACGGACCAATCAGAGCCTCTCTTTGGAAAAATATGAATGCTAAATGTACATGTGAGGTGGGTTAATTACAGTTGAGTATTAATTAAGTTCATTGAATATTCACTTGGTTCTTCATGAAGTCAGTCTTAGAGGCACCACCCCCCATGTCATTATCTAGTATGTGTTTTGTTTTTGTTTTTGCGCTAAATCCTCCATTAGCCAAGCTTATCTCTGTGGGTGCAACTTAAAAAATGGTTTAGTTTTAAAAAAAATGAACAGACAAGATGAATGGAGGCAGGACACAAACATTAGTGGGGGGTATATAAAAATGAACCACAGGTAGGCTCTCTGAACGGTGAGATAATGCATGCTGCTTTATTTTCTTAGCATTTTTTTCTGTATTTTCTATATTATCTACTATGAGCATGTGTTGCTGGCTTTTCAAGACAATGTTTATGAGATAACTGTTTGTCTCTTTTCAACTTGATTGACTTTGAAAGGAGAGAAGAAACAATTTTTACACCTATAATTCCTTGCACGGAAGAAATGAAGTTCTCTTTTCTCTGGGAAAACTAATGAGGGCGAAACGTAAAAGAGCTGTAACCTGCTGAGATTAAACACAGTTTATTTTGGGCTAGTTACCTGAATCTTTATTTCTATGCCATGGGGTAAAAGGACCATTTGCAAGTTTTCCAGGGTAGTAAGAGACCGAGATAACGGTCAGGTAGTTAATTATCTTTGACTGGAAAGGTGAGGCGGGTTAGTGATTTTAACAATCTCTTGCTTATATTGAAAGGTTATTTTTGAAGATAAGAGTACCAAATGTTCCGAGTTCCCACAGTTGTCATGGAAACCTTTTAGCTAGCTGAATAGGTTAGCAGGATTTTATGTTCCCCACTTTGACAAATACAAGAAGACATGATCCCAGCTTTGCATTGCTAATCAGAAAACTTCTGTTTTCAAGTCTTCTAGCACTTGATTAGTCACCTTTTCTTGATATATTTTTCTTCCCCACAACATAAAGCAACAGGCGGGCTCTCTTTCGAAAATCATTTCCACTTTAGAAGCAGAGCCAAAATCGTGACTGGGCTGACCTTGTTGTGTTTGGGAGTAATACTGCTTGCAGCGCTGAAAGGCTCCTGCAGGTTAATTTAGGCTCCTGCCGGAACTCTTCTGATTTGTACTGACTTTCAGTGCTTTCCTGGAGGTAAACTTACTTGCTAATAGGCAGGAATTATTCCTCATTTTAGGAGCAACAGTCTGCCCACATCAGCTTATAAAGCACAGGTAAGCTTTAGGAAAAAGACACCCTGAGGCTAAACCAAAACAGCCACGTCACATGGGTGAATTCAGAGTCGGCAAGTCTTTTCCCTCTTATTTTCCTGCAACAGACCTCCATATTGCTTTGGAAGGTAGATGTGGTCTAAGAATCGAAAGGCAAATTGGGGGACTAATAATTGCATTGCAGGCAAAAGTCTGCCAATTTGGAAAGACTAGTTGAAGATGGAATTCCTTGGGTTTTGTTGAGTCACCAGAGAAGAGAAGCTTGTGTGTGTGTGTGTGTGTGTCAGGGAGGGAGTTGACAAGAGCACCTCAAAGCATTCCTTGTGAAGCCATGCACAACAATTAAGCATAATGTAACAATGCAGAATGTGGGGTTTCCAGCTGTGTGAATTTGGGGAGTTCATTCTGTGTCTCAGTTTATCACTAAAATGGAAATAACACCCATCACATACGGCTGTAGTGAGAATTAATGAGTTTATATGTACACACTTTTTATGAGCCCTGATATATAATACATGCTAAATAGGTATATTTGGCTAGTTAACTGTGTGGGAGAAGACAGGAGTGAT
This sequence comes from Trachops cirrhosus, assembly GCA_028533065.1. NCBI lineage: Eukaryota > Metazoa > Chordata > Mammalia > Chiroptera > Phyllostomidae > Trachops > Trachops cirrhosus. Next base: position 26,007,894 of record CM052538.1, on the reverse strand, counting down.
AGGAAATAAAGAAACATGAGAAGATAGAATAGAGAGAAAACTCATGCAGGGAAAAAGATCATAAAATAAGGCACTTTTGGCCATAGGGTAGTGTCATTATCAGTTGCCTCAACTCTTGGATTTTGTCCAAATTCCCACCCCAACCCTAGACTCAACTGGACCCCATTTTTCCCTGGATGCAACTGGGACAATTTTGTAGAATTCACTGGACTAATACAATAGTTTTCATTATCTGATTATACCCCAATGAAAACTTTCTTTCTGTTAAATGTTTCACTGTCTGTTCTGCACTAATGCAACGATGCTTGTCTAAGAAACCTTCAGTTAATAAAAAAAAAGTGCATAGCAGAGTTACATTTCTTCTGGGAAATAATGAAAAAAATCATCCTTATATTCTTCTTGCAAGTTAAAAGTAATAGACAGATGCAAATGTATAAAAAGAAATCAACCTAAACTTCATTGAATTAACCTTGAACAGTGAATAAGACTAGACTGAAATGAATGATTTTGAATACCATCAATTTCATTTCATCAAATGTCATTGCTGTTTGTCACATGGACATTTAGAGCATGGGCATGGCTTTGCAGCAGATGGCCCACATTCAAGACTTGACCTCTGGGTTCAGACTAATAGTTACATTTTCTCTGAAATTTATCAGGGACAGCTCCTCAGGCAGGATACGCTGGGATGCCAATGGTCTGTGAGCAGAGGAGTGAGAATGGAACTAGGAGTTCCAGTATGAAACGGTGGAAAATTTCATGCACTTTCTTCTTTCTGTTTAGTAACTTGTCATGGCCCCATCACATGGGAGATCAGGAGTCCAAATTATCTGGTTCATTTTCTTGAGAGAATAAAACTCTTCTAGCCTTTGAAAGCTGGAGCGGGAAATTTGCCTGGTTGCAAAATTTGGATGTTGAGAGGACTGATGAGACAATAAATTAAAACACCAACAACAATAATAAAACAACTTAAAACAGTGCCCTGCTCTCAAGATGGCCCAATAAACACTAGCTATTTCTAATATACAAATACATCTTACAAATCTTACAGGAGAAAATTATTTGTTTTAGACATCAGGTTTGTTTTGCTCACTATTCACACAATTTTTGTCCCCCCCATTTGCCATGTTCATTATTATGTACATGGTGAAGTATTTAAGTTGGGATAACTGTCTAGTCTAGGAAAGCTTCCTGCCCCATGTGAGGGTCAGACTTGTCTGTGGCTGAAAGTCCATCGACAGAGGCAAGCTGGGGTTGTTAAATGTGGCTGTCTCAGAGACGGATGTCTGTAGCTGCATGGACAGTTTGGCTGTGCGGACTGAACTGATCACATCAATGGCAGCAATGAAAGCTCCATCCAAGGCTGCAGTCCACTTCCATCAGCTGTATGTGGGCATGACCTGGAACAGATTCACTTGATTAAGTCCAAGGGAGCAGACAGAAAGTTGGGTAAGAGCATGGGGACTAAGCCATTTTATTAATAGTTTCTGGGCAATGTGTTAGAACAGAAATTTACTAAAATGATAATAACCTGGGGCTTAGAAGCAAGAGATCTAGATTTTACAGCGCACTGGTGTTCCACTCATTTCCAATTTAACAAGACACTTTCTGGGAAAAGAAATTGAATGGTTTTTGACCATATACATATTGAATGTGATTATCCCAGATTTTATAAAATATCACGTTATTTTGTGCACATATGCTGAATATTGTAACTCATTAGGAAATCGATTCTTGATTAGTAAGTTGTCATTCTTTTAAATTCTGAATTTTAACCTCTTTTGTATTGCATATATATTTGTTGTCACTTCACAATTTTCCTAGAAACGTTAAGTGTGTTACATCTAGTAACTTTCATTTGTTCTCAATTTCTCAGGTCTATTGTTTTCTCAGTGATGATCACATTGCCGTGTTTTCAAGATCTTATCTTTAATTTTAGAGCAAATTTTCCTATAGCCTTTGATTTCTCAATTGAGAATTACTATATTTAAATACAAAATGGCAAGTGTACAACTTAAGCTTATTTATGGTTAGGACAGGGGTTTGTGGCCTGTTATCTTGTCACACAAACGGACACACGCATGTGGAACCGGTATTTGGACTTTGACTGCACTCTTCTCTGAACTCAGATGAACAAGTCTATCATCCATTTTTTTCTGGTGATTTCATGCATAGTAGTTTTTGTTACATATAACTGTCAATACCAGTGTATATGACACTGTCTAATCAGGAATACGATAGCACACACTGCAAGAAACTATAGTTCTTTTAACTGACCAGGACATGAATATGAGAGAATAAAACAGTATTATCTAGAATGCTGCTTTGTTACCCTCTAACTGTATTTTCACCATTGAAAAGGCCATCTACAGCTTGCACAAGGGTGTTAGTTTCAGTAGCTTCTTCAGAAACCTCACAGAAACTTCAACTCGGTCCTGTCTCATCTTGCCATTTTGTTCACGGCATTATTTTAATGGCTGTCTCGCTGATGAAAGGGGCCGGCACTGGAGTGAGGTGTGAGACTGAGAAAACCAGGGGTTGCGCCTTGTTATCCTCGTAATAGCTGTGCTTTAGACCCTATCTGTTTTTGAACAAATGATGGTCATCACATAATGGTATTACAAATTGGGTAGAGCATCTTTTGTTTTTCCTAATTAGGGTAAACTGGACAAGAGGCCAGTGAAATGGCTTTTCACTAGTCTTTTTCAAACTCAGCTTTTTTTGATTTTTAGAAATCCATTTAACGAGATGGTCATTCTTTGCCCTTGTGTGCACTCAGTTCCAAAACATGGGAGAGAAGACCCTTCTAACCAGTCTTCTCGTTCCTTGCCCTTTCCCCTGCCCCACCCCAGCTCTCTAGAGTCCTGGTGCCTAGAATCAGTCTGTGGGATCCCTGCTTCTACCCTTTAGCTGTGTTCTGTGATTTTGTGCTCAAAGTAATTTGATGAGAGTTTCAGAAAGGGACACATTTTAAAACTGTAAGCAGTTTGTAAGGGAAGTGTGAGGGCTCTTGCCGTGCCCCAGTCTCAGGCAGAATAGCTGTTACTGCACCTAAATCCAAAGGGAAACGGGGAGGAATTGGATCCTGGAACCAGAAAGGAGAAAGCCGTGTAGACAGGGCTGCTTGCAGAGGATTTGTGACGTTTTGCTGTAAAACAAAGTCGGTGAGATACAACAAGCAAGAAGGGGATAAAACTTGACTTGACTGTTACCCGCTCTGTTCTCCTGCCAATTTCTCCCACTAGCAAAACCCAACTGGAAGCTTGTCCACCCAGGTCAGCTTCCTGGGGCAGAAAGCAGGTAAAAAAGAAAGCAGAGTGGATTTGGAGGAGCAAATGGAAGATATCTGAAACAGCAAATGATTTAACCTGGGAGCATGGCTCCCTTGTCTGTAAAGGAGACTAACTATACTACCCATTGTGTGCAGTGTGGTGAGAATGAAGTGAATACTAGGTGTATGCAGTGCCATTCCTAGTGCAGAGCAAACACTGAATGCACATTAACTATCATTGTTTTTATTGGGGAATTGTTTACCAAATAGAAAAAGCTTGTCAGAGTGGCCAGTAGTTGGGTGGCACCAACTAAGTTATTTCCAACCTGTTCTATTTTATTATTGATTTAAATATATAAAGTAGTTTCAAATGATGTTAACATACATTTAGAACTTTTATGGTTAATGTAGTTTATTTAGATTGCTTGTCCATTGCAAGACATTGAAGAGCATCTTCAAACTATGGTCCTTCCATTCTTTGACAGTATACTCAAGTTCTGTCTATTGATCTTCATCTGCACTCTGACTTAAGCTCTCATCATCTCTCTCCTGGATTATTACACCAACTCCTCAACTGACCAACCAGGTTTCAGGCTTCCCTCTCCCACATCTACTCCTACAGCCCTGATTCTTCTACATTGGGCCTCAACTAGACTTATATCCATCTCAGTAGATGTCCCATGATTGGGGTCCTTTCTTTCTCTTCTGGCTCAGATCTAGTATGTGCTCATTGCATTATTTCATCAATGACAAACCACAGTCCCTGCAATCATCCAAATCATCATCCTATATCAGTGGTTCTTACAGTGTGGTCCCAAGCCAGCATCATTAAGTCAATTATAAAAGAATGATAAATTCGTGGGCTTTATCTGGAACTTATTAAACCAGAAACGTGGGGGCTGAGGCCTCCAGGTGATTCTGGTGTACATTAAAGTTTCAGATCTACTGCCATGCCTCTTGGGTCATGCTAGTAATCTCTTTCTAGAATGTCCATTGTATTGACTCCATCTTCAAGACTCATTTCAGGCATCAAAGATTCCAGGATTGACTTGCTGATTGTTTTTTTTAAAACAAATTAATGCTAGTTTCACTGAATCTAAGTAATTATTTGTTCAGAGGATGTTTGAACGTTCAGAGAATATTTGAAAAGAATAAACCTAACTCTTTTGATAACTTTTTGGGAAAACAGTTTTGCACAAATATTTATTCAGAAGGATTGATGCATTTGTTAGGAGAAAGGAGGGAGCTTTTATGTAATAAGATTTCTGCTGAAAACATGCCAGACAATGATAAATAACTACTCTTTCTCCTACTAATAACAGTTAATGGTTCAAACTCTATTTTAATTGGCCTCATTTTATAGATGAAAAAACTGAAGCTCAGTTTCAAGTTACAAGTTTGCAACTTGTTCAGGATTATACATCTAACAAGTAGCAGAGCCAGGACTGGGACTCAGGCCTGTCCGACTTCCAAGATCAGATAAACATTGTATCAGCTTTGAAACACAGCAGAAGAAGCTGCCTCTATTTTCTCCCAAGGATTCTCTCCTAAATTCAAGCTAGGCAGAAAGAGAGGAGAACACCATTCTCTTGCAGGCAATGGAGTCTTGTTCCAGGTGGTCGCTAGACCAAATGGAAGACTTGTTGTATATGACAGATCAGTTCTCTCCCATAGTGTCATGACAAACTATTTCTTTCGAACTGACTAGGTATAAGGCTTGCTACAAATAATATTTCAAATAATGGATTTTGTCTATGATTTACCCTTGCATACACTAATAAGGATTCAAATTATCTATATAGTCATGTCTTTCCCAGATTCTTGCACTTTAAATACGTTTTTATCATGAAAAGAGAAAGAGGTTGGCAATATAGCTATTGGGAAAGACATTATGCAAAAATTACAATTTATTTTGTGGGAGGGGAACATCCTCAATCACATATATTCAGCAAGAGGAAAATGTCACATATGATTTTATAGAATATAAAACTACAGAATTTTATGTAAAACTATATAGTATAAAACTATAGCTTGATATGCGTATATAGTGGGGTGGGCGTAGGGGTCATCAGGGTTATTGGGAAGCTGCTCCCAATCTTGTTTCTCACTAAAGGCAGGGAGAGTCTCTATCGCGGGTTCTCTGGTGCAGACATGGCAGGGCTTCACCTTCCTGGTCACGGTCCATCCCTGCGCACAGCTGGAAGAGACAATGGTCTATCACATTTACAAAATGACCACTTTAAAGTTTCAATACTTTCCATCTTGCTAAGATAAAGTACCCCTCCTCCATTGCCAATGCAATAGCCTATATGTTTTTATTTGTAAGCATTGTCAGCTCATTTGCTACTTCAATCTTAATAAACTCAGGGAGATTATTCATTTTATAGGTCACATTACTGATGAGTACCAGCATATTCAATAAAGTATTCAATTACCAGTCCATTAGCAATATTACTAAAGAAATGTCATTATGATATTTCTTTAAAAAACCCCTGACTTATAGCTTTTTCCTTATGTACTAGAAAATTGTGTCCTAAAAAAGTGAGCTTCAAAAAATCTTTTTACTAGTTTTCCTGCATATATTTCACATAAACTACCTTAATGATTTGTTTTATGTTTTGTTCAATCATCTTAATTTTATCCTTTCGAGAGTAATGGGGCCAATCAAATGAAAGTGACTGTAATAAAAAAGGGTGGGTAGTGTTCAAGATATTGTCCCTTAATCCATTTTGAATATTCTTGATTGTTGGAGGAGAACGATTTGTAGATAAGACAGAGGAAACGGAATTTGAGAATGAGAGACCAGGCTTGGCAAAGAATACAACAGTAATGGCGGGGATGGTACATTTAATTACCATTATTATTCTATAGAGGTATTTAAATAATTTTTAAAAAGATGTATTTTCAAAGTCACCTTCCTGGTTTGTCATTCCAAATTTTCTTTAACTGACAGTCAAGTTTGTTGGTACATAAAATTCCATTTCTTTCTGCTTTAATTAGATCTCATATATTATAAATGGGGTTCTCTGCAGACACAAACAACTAATAAACTTGTCTTCTTCCTAAATGTCTCATATGCATAAGAATAAAAATCACACCATCTCAGTTTTCTTTTTTTAACTCTATTACTTTATAGTATATTTGCTCAAGAGCCCAGAGCCTGGAGCAGCATTGTTTTGCTTCAAATCACGGCTTCCCACTTCCCACTTTCAAAGGTGTGAGGCGGGGCAAGTTATATTTGGCTTCTTAGTGTATTGTTTTGCTCACCTATAAAATGGGAATAATGATTGTCTCTACTTCTTAAGGTCATTATGAGGATTAAATGATACATGTACTCATATATTAAGTGCTTATTATCTGGTACATACTAAATACTATAAAAGCACTTGCTATTATTATTGTTCTTAACAAATTAGCTTTGGATTTCTTCAAGGATACTTAAAAATATCCTTTATTTTCAATAAAATAGTATGCAGACATGGCAAGAAATTTGAACAATAATGTTTATAATTAAACCGCAAAGGCATCCACTGGCAACAGTTTTTCAGATATTCTTCAGAGTGTTTCTATGCTGCCTTTGAAATTTTATTCTTTTAGTATAAAGATTGTTGTATGCACAATACTCCTCAATCTTGCAAATGTAAAAATATGTGATTAAAACTGAACACAGTGCTCCAGTAGGACAATCGAACTACTTAGGAATATTGTATCATCACCTTTATGACCGTATCAGCTGCTTTCCTTGTGGTACACCCTCCCTTTCTACTGGGGTCTCACAGAATATTGCCATATTGTTGACACCTATGGTTGCTGGCTGGTGGCTGTTAACTTCCCTGCTTTCGTGGAGGTGGGTGCATCTCGCTCCTCCCTTCTCTCCAATCTTTTACTAAAGTCCATATACCCTGAAAAGTTTCCCAGGGAGCAAAGGATAATTGTCAGTTTCTTTTTTTTTTTTTTAATTTTTTTAATTTTAGATTATTCAGTACAGTTTCTATCTTTTATTCCCATTCCAGCCCACCCACCCATCCCTCCCCACCTCCCTTCCACTTCCAAGCCCCGTAGTTTTGTCCATGTGTCCTC
>CM052538.1:25848931-26000043 GCA_028533065.1 Trachops cirrhosus | reverse complement strand
TATGCATCCCAATGTTCATAGCAGCACAATTTACAATAGCTAAGTGCTGGAAACAACCTAGGTGCCCATCAGTAAATGAATGGATCAAAAAACTATGCTACATTTACACAATGGAATTCTATGCAGCAGAAAGAAAGAAGGAGCTCATACCCTTTGCAACAGCATGGATGGAGCTGGAAAGCATTATGCTAAGTGAAATAAGTCAGGCAGTGAAAGACAAATACCATATGATCTCGCCTTTAACAGGAACCTAAACAACAAAACAAAGAATCAAGCAAAATACAGTCAAAGACACTGAAATAGAGAACAGGCTGATAGTGACCAGAGGGGAGAGGGGAGGGAATTCCAGGGGAGAAGGGAATGCTTTACAGAAACAAATATAGAGGACACATGGACTAAACTAGGGGGGTTGGAAAGGGGAGGGAGGAGGGGAGGAATGGGTGGGTGGGCTGGAATGGGAATAAAGAATAGAAACTGTAATGAATAAACTAAAATAAAAAATAAAAAAAATAATAAAAAAAATAAACCCTTAACAAAAAAAAACAAAGAAAAAAAGAAGCAGATTTCTTCCATTCTGAGTTAAATTCTACAGAATTAGTCCTATCTCACTCTCAAAACAAGCTGAAACATCTATCAGTGCTTTTAAAATTATTGTAGCAGCATAAATTTGCCTGAAAACTTGGTAAACACTGTGCATAGAGTCCTTAGTCCCCTCAAACCTGCACCTCCACACAGTTCCATCTCCATCTCCAGGGCCATGGACTCCTGAAGGCTCTCTGTGGGCTCAGGTTCAGAATATATATACACATACACTTTGCTTTTTACCTACATTTCATATTCCATTTTTGGAAAAGAAATACCAGGTCTTTCCCCTACTTTGCATGTGCATGCATACACACCCATAACAAAAAGTACTAGTGTAGGCGCTGTTGGAAATCTTATAGTAAAATCGACAGTTTCAGTTCTCATAACTTTCAATCTAATTGGGAGGGGTCTAACTAGGGTTGGAAAGGGTTAAGGAAACTAAAAAAATTTTATAAGTGAGAGAGATGTGGGATGCTGTTGTTGATAAAAGGGAAGAAAGGAAAGAAGAAGGGAGAAGGAAGGAAGGAAGGAAGGAGGGAAGTAAGGAGGGAAGGAAGGAAAAGGGAGAAAGGAATGAAGGAGGAAGGAAGAAGGAAAGTAAACAAAAGGGAAAAGGGCTGCCTTTGCTGCAGAAATGCTCCCAGTGGGCCATATCAGAAAAATAAGCTATTGGTTCTAGGACATTGTTCTTCCGTGCTGGACTGTGGGAACCTGGGAAATCACATTGCTTTAGATGAGATTGGGTGGCAGTTAATATGATTTGTTCCATGTTGTACATATCCTTTATAACGAGTTTTAAATAACATTCATGCATATCGACACATAAATTTAGCTTGTGTATTTTATCTGCAGTGTAATGTATTTGTGTGTGTGTGTGTATGTGACTATCACATTTTATTTTTCTGTTCTCCTGTTCCTGGAAAATTGAGTGTCTTCAATTTTTTTTCACTATTAAAACAATGCTGCAGTGAACATATCTTTTAAAACACATGTGTAAGAATATAAACTTAGGGCTAGGATTCCTGGGTTGAAGATTGCATAAATCTAGTTTATTAGACATGACTTAGTTGCTTATCAAAGTGTATGTCCCATATGTATAGTCCCTTCAGCAATGCATGAGAGCTCCTATTGTCAACATACCATTGTAAGGCTTTGTTAAAGCTCTCAATCAAATGGGTATGAAATGTTAACTCACCAATTACTAGCAAAGTTATTTTATCATAAGTCCATTGGACTTCTCTCATTCTCATGAGAAATCTATCAGTGATTTTTGACTCTTGGTTTAGATATTACTCTGAGCATAGTTTTCATTATAATAAATCATTCATATGAATGAACATGGCAGCAAAGAGTGGCTCATTACAAAGTGCCCTGATGTTGAATGAGTTCATCGTGGTTTTCCTGAAGCTCAGCAACATCACTGGGGTTAATTCTGGGGAGAGCTGCTTAAGAAGATCAGGAAATCACATCACATGTTTCTTACACCATGACTTTTTTCTAAATGGAATATACAACAACAGTATGTCACTTGATGATTGGTCTCAGGCACAGGCCATTGACACCCTCTCCTTTTCTCTAGAGCATCCTTCAAATATCAGATACAGTAAAGTTATTATCAATGTAATTTGAGGTAATGTGATGAACTTCAAATGAGTTGAAGAGTGTCAAACAATGGAATCACCCCGAAGAAACTTGTTTTAAAACTGTAAAAAAGAGAAAAATTTCTCATAAAATCGGGCTTATTTTTCATCTTTCTTCTCAAGAGGTGATATTTATTCATGATTTTTCGTATTTATTTCCATTGTTTTAACTCAGAGAAACTATTCTTCTTTATGACTAATATATTGCACTCCCATTTGTCAATATCAGACAACCACACTAGCCATTCATTTAAGGTAAAAGATTTAATAGAATGTGATATTAACCACTTGAAATAACTTATGTAGTTGTGAAACTTTCATGTGAATCATTTGAGGGAAGATGTGTCATTTAATATGAATGAAGAATTTGACTGAGCTGGCTTCTAAAGAGCTGGCATTCATTCTTAATCCAAAAAACATTTTGGAGTGTTTGGACATTTGTCTAGTGTGAACAAAATTACTAAAGTACACTTATTTCCTATAAATAAGTTATTGCATTGATCAGAAAAAATTTCAATAGTTAAGTTGATCAGTTTATTTAAATATGTGGCAAATAAAAATTAAAATTAATAATTCTTCTAAGACTATGATTGCTTCTTCTTATCCTCTTTATAATAACACATAAATAATACCTTATTGTATATCAAAGTATATTAGCTTTTTATTGATTCAGGTTATATCTTATTTATTTAGCTATATTTTCATTTTTTTTCCTCCTCAGCCTAACTGGATATTGCTCAGTAAATAGTTGAATTTACAATGATGTTTAAATCGCTGAACAATTTACACATAATTGAGTCATTTATAGGCAAACTTTTAGAATTAATATGAGAGTTCAGTAAGGTTGTCGGATACAGAATCAACTTTTATTAATCAGCAACAGTACTGCATATAACTAATTATAAAATAATAGATGAAAAAGTAATTCATTTTCAATAGAAAAATAAACTGTAAGGTATCTAAGACTTGACCTTACAAAATATGCATGAGTTTTAAAGAAACAAAGTTAGAAGAGATTATGGTAATAGATAAAGTGTCATAGTATGGGATCAATGATGTCAACAAGAAGATGAAGAATATATGTATTACAGTTCAATGCATAGATGAAACATTATTTTTGGTGATTCTGAATGGAACTATACTTAGAGCCACTTCCATGAGGTGATTTTAGTACTATATTTTGAAGCTACAGTTGATACAGAAAGAGTTATTTAATCTATAATTTTTGCCAATTTGCTTGCTTTTAGAATTAGTTCTGGATGAGAATGACAGAAAACCTCAAATAACAGTGCATTAAAAATCATTTATACTTAGTTCTCCTGGTCTTAAATGCAATCTGGAATTTAGCATTCCTAAAATGATATGGCTGCACCAGAATGATCAGGGCGCATACTAACCCTGTCGTTTTGCTCTTCCATCTTGACACTTGGGACTTCCACAACCTAGTTTAAGATGGCTGCTCGAGCTCCAGCCATTATGTTGGTATTACATCCAACAAAAAGGAAGAAGGGTGAGTAAGGGTGCTTCTGTTCCTTATAGGAATCCTTACAGAAATCACATCATGACATTTTTGGTTATATATCATTCATTAGTACATGTTCAATGAGCATATTTTACTATACGGAAAGCTAAGAAATCTTCACTTAGGGATATTACATGCCTAGCTAAAGCTTCATGTTCTATTTTGAAGATAAAGGGATGAACAGATATTTGGGCACTTCTACAAGTCTCTGTCACAATATTAATTATCCTACTTTCATGGAGAAACTCTGATGGCTTGAGATAAACTGAGAGTAGAGGAGAATATTGCTGTTAATGTGACTTGCCTTTAGGATGAGATCAATTTTGAGGGAAGAGTTTTTCAATGGTAAAAATTTTTAATGGTAAAAATGAGGTAATACAATATATGATACTTCAACACTTTTGTAGCCATATTTTGCCTGAGAAATATTTCTAAGCTAGTGGAGCCAGCTGCTGTGTACATGCTGAAGCTTAGAGTCAGGTGGAGACTGCAAGGAAGGACGAGGAGGGCAACGGGGCCCTAGGGTGATGGAACACACCCAGTATGAAGTCCAGACAAAAGGAGTCCCATCATAAGGGAGGAAACGTTGAGGACAGGACCAAGATTTTGCAGCTCAGAGCACTGAAAGGAAGGAGATTGTACGTACTTGTATAGGACAAGAGGCTGGAGTCTCATAAGACACAATTTTTGCAGAAGAACAACCTTGAAGGCTTGGAGATAAAGAGAAAAAAAGGTAAAAGGCCATGAGAATTAAGATTCTTACTGAAGTAGAAAAGAATCACAAAATAAGAAGATACTTGACATCTTCTCTAAAGAACAAAAGAAAGCACCAGTGATTTTAGAAACTGTATTTTCTGTGATCAAAAGAAAAACCTCTCTTCAGCTAAGAAATTTTGTAAACTACACAAAACACTATCTGCAATTGTTATTGCTGTCTCCAGAAATATATTTTGCAATGATCAGAAGATGGGAATCAATAGAACTAATAGGAGAAAACAGAAATGAGAATCATAGGATGTCAGCTAATAAACAGTCTCCTCCAAACCACTGTGAAGCAGAGAAGAACAGTAGGAAAATTTCACAGCCTCAGTTAAGCATTGTTAAATATTTTCACATATCAAAATGAATTTTGAATTATAAATCTAAAATTTATAAACAAATTGTTCTTGGAGAGAGAAAAAGAGAGAAAAGCAGAGAAAAATGGGAGAAGAGGGACTAGTAAGAATGAGTCAGGAGGGAGTCAGCCAGAGAGAGAAAGTGAGGGGGGCGAAGAGAGAGAGTGTTAATGAGAGCCCAAATGATTATTCCTCTCTGATTATCTTTATCTCTGCTCATCAAGTACTGGAAGTATTTATTTACTTGTCTGTCTCCCACCATTAAACTCTAAACTCTTTTAAGACAAAACTATGTTCATTCTCTCTGTATCTTTAACACTTGGCATGGTGTCTGGTTCAAAGTTAATTCTCAATGAATATTTAATAAATGCATCATGAATGAATGAGTGAATAATATGCAGTATTTACAGTTCAGTCTACATCATTACTGTATGAAGACATCACCTCACCTAGTATTAAATTTTATCTAACTCAGGAGTTGAAATTAAGAGCTTTTAATAGTAAGCAGTAGACAAAAATAATGCAGGGGAAATGCCATAATGTAAAACAGTTACCTTGAATGGAATGGACAGACATCAGAATCAAATACAAATTTTCATATGAAATAGAAAATCTGTAGACCCCCTGAGATGTTTCCCTTCTACTATCTAAATTTAATGTGAGTAATGTAAATTTATATAAATTATATAAATTATTCTATAAATTTCATTATATAAATCATTATATAAATTTCATTAAATCATTATATAAATTTCAGCTTTGGTTCATTTTTGTGCCTTGCAGCCTCTGTGTGCATTTCAGCTCTTGGCTTGAGTATACAAGCTATAAGGTCAAAAAAATTACATTGATTTTTCTATTGGAATTGAGTCAAGAATTGGGTCAAAAATCTGGAGCACATACTTAGTATGAGTTATTTCTTAGAAAAGAGTAACAGGATTCTACTGTTAATAGTCATTTTATTGGAAGTTCTGCATTCTTCCCTTCCTGGTATGTGGCACATCAACTGAGTTATAGTTTGAATAAGTAAAGTAGCCTTTAGGAACTGGAAAAATGTAGATAGCCAGACTTCGGTACATTTCTGTTATTCCATAGCAGGAAATTATGCTAGTCATTATAGGCAATGTGTTGCTCTCCTTTAAAAAGACTGCAAATTTTGGACTGTAAAGATATATCACAACCAGTGAGGAAAGGGTTTTTGTACCTATAGAGGCTGCAGGGGGTGCTGGGAAGGCTTATCTGCAAATCTCTCTACACATGTGATTGATGGCCAGTCCACTAAATTTCTTACTAGTCACAAAACTGGATACTTTTTTTTTCACTGAAATGCTTCTTTTGTAAATCAGTGAAAATTTTGTCTACCATGTCTTTTGATGTTATTTATTTACTGGTCCATTTTTTAATTTATTGTTTCATTTGGCAAACATGGTTTTTGGGGTTTTTTTGGTGCATCTACTACAGGCCAGTCACTGTGGTTGTAGTGAGAAGATAAATAGCACACAGTCCCTGCCATATGAAGTTCATAATCTACCAGGGGAGCTGACAATATACTAAAAATTGTGCAATGCAATGAATGCTATGATAGTATTATTGCAGTTACATGGTATGGAAACAGTACAACAAAGCAGAGTGTCTGGAGATGTAGTTTACTTAGAAACAGCAGTGGATCACTGAAGAACTTGGGATACAGTTGAGCCCAAATTTGTAAAATGTGGGATCAGATTTAAAAGCTCTGGACTTTTTCTTTCTTTAGTGAAAATGACAAACTTTAAGGTTATAAAGTATACAGCAACTTTTCAGTTAGAGGATTAATGGAGAGATCTAAAAATAATTTAATAATCAATGCTTTCACGGTTCGGATGTGGTGGTCAAGCCTGTCTGTGACCTGAACTGACATCTGAGTCATTAAAGGGAAGGACAGGTGAAATTGAGCAATATCATGCTCAGCTTAGCACAGTCACATCCCTGGGGACAGGAGGTGTCAATACCCAGCCTGCTCCTCAACTCTGAATAATGTGTAACACAGGCAACATCAATATGCTAATAAATTAGTTGGCCTAAGGGCATTGGGTCATGGCTGGACTCATGTATAGGGTAGAAATGAGAATGCCACAAGGATATTAAGCATGCGCAGCAGGAAAAGAGTAACAGGCAACCCTGAGCAACTTATGAGACCGAGATAGTGTCAGCTTGCACCCCTATACCACGTTGACCTCTCCGCGCAGACCCTAAGCCCTGTCAGCTTCCTCACACTTTTAGTTGCTGACATTCACCTGAACATCAGAATAATTTATTTTGTGTTTGTTTTTTAACAGCTTTATTGATTTTAATTCACATACCGCACATTTCACTCATTTAATGCGTATGATTCAATGAGCCTTTGACATATAACATTATTCATTTTAAAATTGTGGTAAAATATATAACATAAAGTTTGCCATTTGATACCTCTTTAAATGTATAATTTATAAGTATGAAATACATTCAAAACGTTGTACCACGGTCACCACTATCTACTTCCTAAAATTTTAAATCATCCCAAACAAAAACTCTGTACCCATTAAGTATTAACTCCTTGGTCCCTTCTTTCCTTAGCCCCTGGTAACATCTAATCTACCTTTTGTCTTTATGAATTTGCCTAATCTAGATACTTTATATAATTAGAATTATATAGTATTTATCTTTTGTGCCTGGGTTATTTTACTTAGCATGATGTTTTCAATACTAATCCATGTTGAAGCATGCACCAGGCCTTCATTCTTTTTATGGCTCAATAATATCCCATTATTTTCATGTACCACATTTTGTTTACCTGTTCATTTGTTGATGGACATTTCGGTTGTTTCCCCCTTCTGGCTACTTCGAATGATGCTGCTATGAATATTGGTATACGCATCAATACAACCCTTTGATATAGTCATTATTTGATTTGTGTAAGTAAATGCATAGGCTCAATGGATTAGGAGTTAAGTAATTCTCCTAAGGTCTTAGAAGAATTCATATCCAGGAAAAGTATCTACAGACTATATCTTCAGTGAACTCAATTTTCTGACAGATTGATCTTTCTAGATTAAATATATATTTACAACTTACCTGACTACCTTTTGGGCTAAAATAAGTTGCTGTTCCATGTGCTACAGGGCCTGACATAGATGAAAACTTCATAAATGTAAACAAATAGCTGGCCATGTGGGGGAAGAGGAGGCATTTCTATAGATCACATAAGTAGTTTGTATTTAATTAGTGCATATAATAGGCTTCAGTGATTGCTTACATAAAGTTCTCTAAAAGTACTGCATATTTGTATCAAAACATTATAAGACTTTCAATACCTGTAATATCTAGATTATATAACAGTTTGACAGCTGGCTAACTTCTAGTCAGTTATTTACAGAGCTAAAAGGAGGTAAACCATGAAAATTGTGGAAGCTCCATCCAATTGTGTGACACTTTCCTGAAAATCAATTTTGACAGAGAAGTCAATTCTGATTCATCTGCTTTTCTCATTGGCATAAAATGCAGAATATTATGGCAACAATAAATAACAGAGGCCAGCTTTGGGAGCACCATTATCTTGGCATAGTTTTCCATCTCCTGTCTTCCAATTAGCTTTCACATATTAATAAGTAAGCAAAATCAGAAGTTGGAATTTTAAGGAAAATAGAAAGAGAACTCAAGTGAAATGTAATGTGACATTGTTACCAAGTTGATGGATCGACTAGGAGGATAAGCGAGCTGACCTTATACAGGGCTTATGCGAGCTGTGCCACGGTGCTACAAGTTTTGACATGTCTTGTCAAAGTCACTGGTGTGCACTAGTAAATTCTAATCATCTCTTTATAAAAACCTGGTTCCTTCCTTCCCAGTCAAGAAGTAGTTAGGTTTGAGTTCAGTTCAGATAACATAGATTGCTGGGAAAATTGAAAATCAACTCACAGAAGACATTGACGTGGTGGCTTAATGCCTTTCAGACTTCTGAATAGGATTATAAATTCAGAAAATGTTTTTTCTGTTTTAGTCTGGAAAATAATAATAATAATTCAATAAAATGAAACCTATTCTTTAAATGTATTAAAATGTGTATGATTTGGCCCTATGTTTATATGTTGACTGTGTGGTTGGTTCTGAGTTAGACTGTGTGGGTCATATAATGTGACTACTCCTTGCTAGTTCTGTGACTTCAGATTAATTATCTCTATCCTTTGGCTTTCTCAGCAAAATGATAAAAATAATAAAATCTAGATTTTTAGTGTTGTGAGAGGTGAGTGAAATAATAAAACTCATATGCTTTATGCATAGTAAGCAGTAAAACAACATTGCCTATTATATTTATTTCTGAATGATAATATTCATTATGTTTTAAAATAAGGATTAAGTAAATGAACTTTAGATATTGTATTAGCTATTGTCTCAAGATATTGTTGCAAAAGGTGAGCAGGCCAAGGTAGAACTTTGAAAAATGTGTCAGGCCCTTGTGTGTTTAAGGCGATCGAACTCTCATGTGGAAAAATCCACTGCCACCGTGACATTTTTGCTAAGAAGGGATTAAACAAATAAATTGTGTGTGTCTATATACATATATATATAATACATATATATATATACATAATGTATATGTATATAGGCACACACAGACACAGACAACAGTGTGGTGACAGCCACAGGGGAAGGATGGTGGGAGGAGGTGGAGATGGGCAAAGAGGGTGGGGAATGGGGACAGGAGACTTTGCTTGGGTCGATGGGTGCTTGATGCACGATATAGATGACATTTTATTGAATTGTATACTTGAAACCTGGATAGTTTTGTGAACCAATGTCACCCCAATAAATATGAAATAAAATAAATTAAATTAATATAAAATTATTTATAGACTGTGATCGGGTTTAGAGCCTCCATGAATTTTAAAACAAACAATGAGCAAAATCGTAGCACCGAGCATTTTCGCCTTGGCTCTTTCACCTGCTCCAGGTTAATTGATCCTTCTTTCTTAACCATGTTTTCCCTCCAGAGTGTCTGGATAAAAAAGATGAACAAGCCCCATCCTGGAAAAGGGAAAGCCTACAGTCTTAAAGTCAACTCATTATTTTAAGAAATTCACTATTTTTTGTATTTTTGGTTTGTTTTGTTTTACCCTGTGATGCTAAAGCTCAACCATAAAGTATTTTATTAAGAAAATCCCCATAGTTCTTTCATAGTTAAGCCTGTAAGGCCTTGGCTAGCTCTGTGAATATACTCTGTGATCATCTTTTTAAGCATCCACAGACAATTTGAGCAAAATATTGTTGAATGGTAAAGATACCACTGAACAAATCAGTAAAATTATTTATCTCTCCCAAATACCTTATATTTAGCAAAATTTCCTCAAGGAATTTGGTTTAGCACTACATGGAAGATATTTTTTCTCTTCATCACTTTTTCTTTATTTAATAATTGCGTAAGCTCAAAGAGTAAAGAGGGAATGGGGGCAAAGTAAAATGCTAGCCTCTGTTTTAGATGGTAACTGGAATTTCAAAAACTTACAGAGGCTGTAATACCAAAATGTAAGAGCATGACCCTCAGAACCTCTTTATACAACATTTTATAGAATTTCAGAAGACATTTCAGAACATACATTCACATAAACCTTAAACTAGATTGCTTTTAAAATTTGAAGTGAAATCAAGATAAGCTGAAGTGTTTGCTTTGGACAAAATCAATTTAAAGGAAATAAAGTCAAGGGAAAATTGAATACTTTGACATCAAAAATGTCCCATCATTCTTAGAAGCCAGCATGTTTTATGAGAGTGACACACACCAGATCTCAACATGTGACATAGTCATAGGTCCTTTGAGCTGAATATATCCTACAAACTTGAGAAATAGATGACTCTTATCTTCTCTGCCACATTTTTCTCCCCATCCCATTATAATCCTGGTACCTTCTTTATATAAAAACAATTCTCTTAAAAAATCTGGTATCCATCAGTATAAAATTGCATGAACTCTCTCAGGAGTATTTAGAGGTTGAGCCTTGGAATTAAAAGTAGAGTTTATTACAACAGGGATTTCATCCCCCAGCAACCTGATAAGACTGCATTTGTGTGCCTATGTGTATGTACATATTTGTATCTGTGTGCATGTGAAGTGACGAAGGAAGAAAATACAAGGAAGCCGTCCTTGAAACCCACTAGTTACTCATTTCATTCACTGATGTGTGAGGCTGTTGACTTATCAACGATGAAAGCCCTAGATGAGCCAAGGGAGTTGTGTTTGGTTAGAGGAGTAGTTTTTTTGATGTGTATGCTTAGGGACTTCTCGTGGGAGGAAAGTGTGAACAAGAATTAGCTTTCAAGATTCCTTCTAATCAGAGTAAAATTACCCAAGCAATAATATTTAACCTGTGGTCTAAGGTCTAAGCATCACTGTGATTTAGTAGCCTTGGAAATGTTAATGCATTTGTCCAACCAGTGCTGTTTGTCACCATATCCCCTGCCTGTCATTCTAATTTTGAAAAATGACAACATGCAGTCAGTTGTGTACAGACACCAGGCCACATGTGTGCCACATGTAACCACAAATCCCAGGCCCAACGCGTTAGCATGTTAATTATGTAAGCACCCAGTTCGGATAATTTAATCATGCCATAAAGAGGATCCAGTGATTTACCACTTAAAGTCAGATGCATCTGTTGCCTTTAAATCTCTAGGCCAGATTCAATTTTCTCTTTCCCTCAGCTTCTTGCACAACCATAGTTTCAGAGGAGGAGAGTGCAAAGTGCAGAGAAATTGCTGAGCTGGTTTTAACCTAGCCGGTTTATTTTTTATTCTTCGGAATTGCCTAAGGTCCTCTGAGGTCCTTGATTTAATTTTCTCAACCCCAGAAGGAGCAAATGGAAAAGGCTCGGAGCAGCACGGGAGTTGTTTCAGGAGCAGTGCGAACGCACATTTGTCCTGCTCGGGAGGGAGGTTTCGCCTCCACCTACGCTCTGAGGGGGCCGCTGTGATGTCTCGATGGGATGAGAGAAAAATCAATATGCATGGCAATCTGGTGTCGTGCCCATGGGACCACGGAGGGAAAACACGCTGTGTGCCATCAGTGTGTCACAAAGGAAGGTTGCCCCCGGCAACCAGGGCACCTCTGTGTTAAACTGGTGACTGATGGGAAGGAGCGATGGTTGTAACAGCAGAAACAGATATTCCCACTTCTTTATGTCTCCCTTTTTTCATTTGCTTCAAAAATTCCTCCTCCCTCTTCTGCCCCTACCCCATCATCGTTTGTGTGATATGTCCGGGTATTCAGCAAAAAAGCGGACTTGGGGGTGAAGAAACTCAGATACTGACTGAAATAATAAAAATGATAGACACCCCTGCTGGGACTTAGGAGGGGGGCAGTTAGTGGCATTTGCCCAGAGAAGGAGAAACGTAACAGCGCTTTTACTCTTTGAGCAAGTCCTTACAAAGTGGAGGCCCACGAACCGTTCCCTGCGGTGAGGGGACGGGAGGTAGAGTTTTAGTCATTGAATGCCCCGAGGTGGGGGCGCGGGGCGCAGAGAAAATAATTTCTTCTTAGTTAGGAGTGCTTGGGATTGTTTATTTTCTTAAATTATGTTGTTTGCCAAGGAGCGAATAGGTATGATACGCTTAAGAGCCTACGAAACCAACAGCTTTCTTCAGGAAAGCCTGTTTACAGGGTGTCCACACGGGAGGTGGAGGCAGCAGACGCCTTGCCTCCTCGTGATTTTTTCTCTTTGAGGCCTCGCATGCCCACTTCATAGACCCAAGACACTGTGTCCCTGTAGGGAGTAGTGAGTGCCCGAGCTGGCCTGCGGAGCTGTGATGTTGGGTGCCGATGAACACTGGGCTTCTGCTCACACTGGTGGACCCCCTAGAAGGCAGCCAGTGTCCGCTCTTCTTTCCATAAAAGGATGGTCAGTTCCAAAGAACTAGTGTTAATACAGTGCTGATGGTTCCTGGGAAGATTCTAAGATTGGACTTCTCCATTACTGGGAAAGAGTTATCTTTCACACTAGTTTGGGAGGCTGTGTAGGCCACTCCTGGGAATGTAAGTGCTTGCCCCATTCAAAGAAAACGACCTCATGGCGACAGTCATGCCAACTCAGTGCTTGTTTTCCTTTCATGAGCTCTGTTCTCAGGACCTATCCCAGCTATCCTTTTTTCTCCATAGGAAGCAGTCGACTACTGAAAGAGTTTATATACTTGTGAAGCTCAACGTGGATTATTCACATAGGATAGAAGGGGTCTCAGTCCTATGATTCCTTACCCATACAAGGTGGTCAGCACCTTGCAGATGCCCCTGCCAACCCCTGAGTTTCCCGTGCCCAGCCATGGTAAACCCCACTGTGTTCTTCCATATCGCTGCTGTCTGTGAGTCTTTGGGCTGTGTCTCCTTGGAGCTGTTTGCAGACCAAGACAGCAGAAAACTTTTGTGCTCTGAGCACTGGGCAGAGGAAGGATATGGTTATAAAGGTTTCTGCTTTCACAGAATTATTGTGAGATTTATGTGCCAGGATGGTGACTTCACACGTCACAATGGCATAGGCGGCAAGTCCACCTATGGGGAGAAATTTGATGATGAGAATTTCATCTTGTAGCACACAAGTCCTGGCATCTTGTCCATGGCAAATGCTGGACCCAACACAAATGGTTCCCAGTTTTTCACCTTCACTGCCAGGAATGAGAGGCTGGGTGGCAATCATGTGGTTTTCAGCCAAGTGAAAGATGGCATGAATGTTGTGACGGCCATGGAGCGCTACGGGTCCAGGAATGGCAAGACCAGCAAGAAGATCACCATTACTGACTGTGGACAACTCTCATAAATTTGACTCGTGTTTTATCTTAACCCCCAGACCATTCCTTCTGTAGCTCAGGAGAGGCCCCCTTCACCCTCATCTACTTGGAATGTTCTATAATCTTTGTGTTCTCCTGCAGATCAAAGAATTCCATATTTTCCTTACCACTTCCAAGTCTAGCTGGATTGCAGAATTAAATTTATGATTATGAAATAAAAACTGAACAAAAAAGATACTCAATGAATACTTATGAAAGGAATGAAGGCTAGTTTGAAGTCAGGGTGATGAGGGTGTAGAGACAGGAGACAGAGAGTGTCTTGTGAGTGGGGGTAGTACAAGTTGGATTAGGATGGGGGGACCCATGTTGATTCCTTCAAGGCTACAGGGGTACTCTTTATGCCTGTTAAAATAAAATAGGGTGAAGCAGCGGTGCTAATATTCTCCTGACAGACAGGAGTAGACAGAGGGGAACTATTCCATACCACTGAAAACAATGCTATACGGGTTGACAGTGTTCCTCTTTGATCTATTATGTACAGATTATTTTTGTTGTTATAATTTTTATTATAAATTATTTCACATGCCTTAAAGTACTTATAATAAATGTGTACATTTTAAGAGTAATAATAAAACACATGTGTACCCATGATCCAGCTTAAAAAACAGCACGTTTTCAATATGACTGACCCCCCTGCATGGAAACACTGGTGTTTCCACTGCCTTTTCCTAAGACGTAACCACAGGCCATCTTTTGGAAAAGGGATGACACTCCAGCCAACTGAGCCACACCAACCAAGTCCAGTCCTCTTTTCTTTATCTAGTTAAGGAATCTTCCCTTTCTCCTAGATGACTATTATAGATCATTCTTTCAACATCAAACATTTCTTTCTAGCTCTTCCTCTCAACTGTTGACCTACTGGCCTAGAAAATAGAAGCCATTATAAAAGAACTTGTACACACTGCTAGACCACATACATCCACCCATCTGTTTTTGTTCCATAGACTTTATCTTGTCTCCTAACAGCAGATGAGCTTTATGTGTCTGCTATCTAAGACCAAAACTTGCACCTGTGTGGTGGATCCCAGTTCCCTCACTTAAAACAAGGACCCTACTCTCTTCTTTCTCCTGCATCATTTGCTTTTCTGTCAGTACTGGGTTTTGCCATCTACAAATAAACATGCTTCCAGCTACCATCCGTGTTTCCTTTTTCTATATTTCTCCTGAGCACTTATTTCTATGTAACATACACAATATTTTTAATTATTCAAATCTTGTTTAAAACACAGCCTTTCAGATAGAATACAAGTTCCACAAAAACAGGGATATTTTTTTATCTCTTTTGGACACTGCTTTATTCTCAGCAAAATAGTGCCTAATATGTGCTCAGTAAACTTCCTGAATGAATGGATAAAAAGTATGATTCAAACAGTACTTTTTATGAGCTGTCCACATGCTAAATTATTTGCAAAATTTTTTTCCAGTCAATGCATGTATTGATATTATAAGATAAAGATAGAAATCCCAACTTTCCAAATGAGAAAATTTGGGCCACAGTAAAGAAAATTATTTTGCTTTTCCAAGATCACAACCAAGCTGGAATTCACATTCAGCAACAACTCCAAAGTTGTGTTCTTACCTGCTAAGCTTCAGATAATGCTCCACATTCCTCATGATTTTGACATCACCATGTTTCATTAAGCAAGATTTATAACAAATATACCACTGTCTAATTATGAGTATCTTATTCTCTTTCTGTCACTCTCATTCCTCTTAGAATGACAAATCTTGGTAATAAGGTTCTTGGATTCTTTCTTAAAACACTGATTTTTATCTGTATTAGTTT
Source organism: Trachops cirrhosus (assembly GCA_028533065.1). Classification (NCBI taxonomy): domain Eukaryota; kingdom Metazoa; phylum Chordata; class Mammalia; order Chiroptera; family Phyllostomidae; genus Trachops; species Trachops cirrhosus. The sequence continues at coordinate 25,984,551 of CM052538.1, read as the reverse complement.
TTTATTGTTTCATTGTTTCTGTAACAAAATACCAAAAAGTTGGTAGCTTAAAATAATACAGATTTATTGCATTACAGTTCTGGAGGTCAGAAGTCTGAAATTTGGTCTTATGAAGCTAAAATCAAGGTGTTGTAGGGTCTGTGTTTCTTCTCAAGGTTCTTAAGGAGAATTGGATTCCTTGTCTTTTCCAGCTTCTAGAGGCTACCCACATTCTTTGGCTAACCACCATCTTGGATCTTAAAAGCTATCATGGCTGGTTGAGATTTTCTCATGCTCCATCACTTTGACTCTGGCCTTCCTCCCTCCCTTTATAAGGAACAGGTGGTTACATTGACTCCATTGAACATCCAGGATGTTATACCCATTTCAATATCCTTAACTTAACCACACCTACATATTTCTTTTGCATGTAAGGTAACATAGTCATAGGTTCTGAGAATTAGAAACAGACTTCTTTGGGGGGGACATTACTCAGCATATCACAGCCTACTCCCTGGCACGCAAAGTTTCATGGTCATCCCATCTCAAGGTCTCCAAAAGTCTCAACCCATTTCAGCATCAACTCAAGTCCAAAAATCTCATCTGGGTCTCATCAACTCCAAAGTTCATCATCTAATTATCTAAATTATCTAAATTTTTTATGGGTGAAGTTCTGGGTATAATCCATCTTTGATAAGAAAGAAGTCCTCTCTATTTGTGCAACTGTGAATCTAGAAAACAAGTTATCTGCTCCCAAAATAATAATGGTGAGACATGTATAAGAAAACAGTTGTAGATGCTTCCATTCAAAAAAATGAGACAATGAAATGAAACAAGGAGTCATTTGCCTTAAGAAATTTCAAAATATAACTCCATTAAGTTTTAAAGTTTGGGAATAATCATTGGAGGTTCCAGGTTCCACAGATCTGACCCCAGGTCTTGCCCCCAAAATCATCCTTCACTTATGAAAGCGAGCATGTGCAGCTGTACTGTCTGTCTCTTTCAGTGCAAGCGGGTTCTGTTTCTCCCGGTACAATAGACTTAAAAACCTGTGGATCTCTTGTGTATGTCATGGGAATTCACTCCATTAGACTCTAAACTAATTGACCGGGAAACATATCAGTTTATGGAGTACTTCCTTTGATCTACTGATTCCTGGCAATATTCCTCACCCCAAGACAACCTCTCCCCAATACCTCCTCATGATATTCAGTTTCATCTATGTGGGGGGCTGGGAAGGGAAAAAGAGGGAGTGTAGGGTACGCTGCGATTAAAGAGTATTTATAGTGGTATTTTATATTAGGAGGGCATGCTTTACAAAACTCAGGCAGTATAGACAGGTACAATGAGTGACATACCCAGAATAGAAAAATATCACAGGTGTTTTTATAGACAAAATTATTTAATAGATCACAAGAGGCTTATATATTGAATGATACAGTATAAATGAGGAAATAATAGTATATTACTAATTTTCCTCAACAAACATGTATTGAATATATATTACAATGTAGGTCACTAAGTCTTGGAAACAATAAGGGGACAAGATGTGGTCTTTTACCTCAAGAAGCTTATATTTCCATAGGGGATCATAGTTTTCATATTCAGACATTTTATAATATGACTTGGAAAGCACTGTAATAAAGTTATGAACCTGGAGCCTGTAATATAACAGCAGCACTGATTTGATTGGTGAAATGGACAATTTAGCACTATTTACCTTCATCAGATTTAGTTGTGATTATTAAGAAAAATCAACAGTTCTAATGAGCCATTCGATTAGGTCAACAAAAATGCATGAGCAGATGGGCTTATTTATTGCAGCACATCGACATTAATGAATTGGGGGCAGCGTGGGAGGGATCAGAGCCTGGAAAACAGTTGATAAAAAAAATAACTCAGGAAAAACAAAATCCAATGAACAAATTTACTCAAATGGCACAAAACCAAACAGATTAAGCATACCTATAGGCAGTCCTAGGCTCTTTCAAAAGAAAGCTATGTAGAATATAAACACACGACTTTGCCCATTTGCTCATGCTAGATGCTTCGGGAGCTCTAGTAGTTCTCAGTGATGTCTGGCCTCCTGTAGAGGACACCTCGTTGTTGCTGTAGTTTATTAAAAAAGCCCTTGCTAACAAGTCATAGACTTTGTTCTAATTCTGTTTCTGCTACTGATTTGCTACCCCACATAACTTAAATCTCACTGTGCCTCAGTGTCTTTTCTGTAACCCAATAAGGGCACACTGAGAGAGTCTGTGTGTAAAGCACATAGGGCTAAAAGGAAGAATGAATCATAAATACTGCCCTCAAGAAGCTCACATTCTAGTGGTGTGAGGACAAAGACACAATGACATGCTCTTTGGTGCACATAATGTACAATGTTTGCACAAGGTACAGAAATAAAAAGAGTATATATTTATTCTGGCCACATCATCATTTCACAGATAGAAAGTACTCCAATTTTTATTTTAAAAAAACACTATGCTGCTAAGAATATATATGTGTGTATATATATATACATATATATTTAGATTTTTATGAATTGAGTTATGTATTTCCCTAGAACTCTAACAACACATCTGAACTTTGTTCTAGTCCTTATTTATATATCTTTTGTCCCTAGAACACCTCTGTCCGCTGGTAAACCATAACTTGAGGGAGTCTTTGGGCCTATTCTGGGCAAGAGAGGAGCTCTTTTTCACTATTCCTTTTGTATGTATCTTGCTCCCTTGTTTGCATCATACAGAACTCTCAGCACTTTACCTGGTCTGCCCTTGAGGTGACATCTAAGAGTCTAGGCTATATCAATGCCAGATCTCCCTGGTGCTTGCACCATAAGCATGAAATGACCATGTACAAAACTGGTGAAGACCAAAGCCCCAGAATCTATCTAGATTCTGAATGCTTCTGAGAATCCTTGAAAAGGAATTGTTAGGAAAGCTGACCATTCATTTTGGCCTGTGAGCACTCCCTTATATTTCATGTATGTGTTTTTCAGTCTGCTCAAGAATTATCTGTGAGGAGAATATTGGAGAAATCATTGTCTCATAGATCCATAACCCTTGCTTCCGAAGGTTGTCTTCCAGTGTGTGTGTTGGGAGGGATCTTTTAGGATACAGTATTTGGTAAATAAATGACCATTAACACCACCAATTTTATTCTAAAAGTCTTAAATGTTCACTACTATTATATATGTTTTGAGCTCTCTGCAAAACTGTGAATGTCTACAATGATCTGCCTTTACTTTTTTCATTCACATTGTACCACACAAACAGTATTGTGTTTGGGGTCCGGAGAAGGGATGACTATAGCCTTGGCATCAAAGAGAGAGAATTTGCTATTGAATCATTGGTGACCTTAGGCAAATTGCCTAAACTGCCAAACTCTTAATTTCTCAATAATAAAAATTTTAAAAATCATGTTTCTTCCCCTTTTGCTAAAAGAATTAAGTAAAATAATTCAGTAAATCATTCAAGACAGTGACTGAACCTAGTCAGTTCTTAATGGTACCACTGTTAGCAAAATCAAATAAATGGATGAATGAATGAATAAATACAGAAATAAATACTGTATTGTGTTTGGAGGTGTGAGTCCTTGTATATATAAAGTTCTATCAGAATTGTAATCCTTATGAACATTTAGACAGTTTTAATTTTTGAGCATATGGTGGTGGGACTATTTTAAAACTAGAAATCATAATTCGGGATGGTGATCTATGTAGCTAGGGCATCATCACCACCCACCTCACCCACCTCTACATAATGTCAAGAGGCAGATTCACTGTGAAGCCAATGAAACTCCTATTTCATGGCCTCTCATTCTCACTGAACCCTTTACAAAGCCATAGAAGAAGCCTTACAGGTATGTACTAAATCGTGTAACTTTGGGGTTCCTAAACTCAGATATGCCTCTGCCCTAGTCCCAAGCCACTTCTCAGCATACGACTGTGGCTGTTCAAGGAGCATCACATCCTTTACATGCTAAGTGCACCGCATGTTGAGAAACATGGCCCACTTCTCACTGACACCAAGTCTTCTCTCTTTAGAGTATATTCATTGAGTCCTGCAGTTACTCTTGGAAATGCCTTCACTGAGAAGGTCTTCAATAAATTATCTTATTAAGTGTTTAAGAAAATACTTCTTTTTAGTAACTTTTGTACATTGGTGTGCTGGTTTGAGTAACACCCACCCGATGACTCATGGGCAAAATAGTATTTGTCATAAGAACATTGAACTCGAAGTGTGTTATTAAAATAAATCAGGCAAAAGAAAAAATTGAAAATAATACAACAGTTCTGGAATGAGGAAAAGAGATAAAATAACTTCAGACAATATCTTTATGTATTTTCACTCATTTTTAATAATGGAAATGGCAGATGGGAAAGGCAAAACAAACAGACTGGCAGAAACAACTACTCATTATAAACAGAGTTTAGCCATTAAAAAAAATGTAAGATGGTTATAAAGTATGTGTATTATTGTGTGACATTTGGAATACACGGCTCCGGCTGTTTTCTGATTCCAGACAAGGAGACCATCTGACAAAGTGACGTCAATTCTATTCCACACTGTTGAACTTATGCCCTGGTTTAATCAGCTTGACATGAGTTTTGCAAGACATAAAACAGTGTAGTAATGATGTTGAGATGAGAGTGCTAGAATCAAAGCACAAGTCATTTTATAATTTTTACCAGTTAATGAAACTGGTAAAAATTTAAAGAGAAGCAGAGTGTAGTTTAATGTCGTTTTCAGAATAATAATCTGTTGTCTCTCATTCTTGAATGCTGTGCCTGAAATAATGCATTTTGCATGGAATTTAGATGATAAAAAGAAGCTGCTGACCTTTTCTTGGTCATACAAATGGCACTGAGGTATCAATCACATTTTGCATAATCTTGCTTTATCACTGTCAAGTGATAGAGATTCTAAACCTCTAATGAAGAATTAAAAAATGGGGTGCTAGTTTAATCTAAATCCACTATTCAAATATATATATAGTACAAATAAATATATACAAATATATGTATATTTGTGTATATATATACACACACATATATGTATATACTTTATCCCATTTCTGCAGCATCTCCCTTGCACAAAATTACACTGATAAAGTAGGTTTAGACTCAATGTTTTTTTACTGTAAATTATTTCATTATGAAAAAACTTTGGTTGATTGATTTTTAAACAGGCAAGGAAGACAATACAAGATGTTTGCAGTAGAAGAAAGAGACTGAACACAACACCATTGAAACAAAAGGTGAAAGATGTTTCAAAGCCCTGGAGTGTTAGTGGAAAAATACTAGCAACATTATTGGTAAGGTTACTTAATGGGATTGGGTCATCTGTTCCCTAATTGGTACTTGTGGAAGGTTCTTACCCTCCCATAGAGACGGGGAGATGGGGCCCTTGTCTTTCTCAATGATTATATTTCAAAGGAATGGCTTCCAGGTCCTTGAGGAAGACATTCCTGGGGGGGGATAGATTTAGGTAACACTCTTAATAAAAGGTCATTTAGGCAGAACCTATTACTTGCCAAAAATTTTAGATGTATGTTTTATTTTAATCATCTTTCAAAACTAAGATATATTTGATGTTAATCTTTTTTACAAATGAGAATATGGAGCCTTAGAGAGATTAAGTAAATTGTGCTCACCGATTGCATGAAACCCTGCTGAGTCCCAATTCATTCATTTGTAAAGAGCACCACAGGTCTCATAGCGCTGTGGGGAGGATGAGAAACTTGCTTTTGTCTGCAGAGGGCTGGCTCCAAATGTCTTCATAGGTGGAGAGCCAAGGCAGCTCTGAAGCCTGAGCACCTTGGTTTGAATTTCTAGCTTCTCTACTTTTTAGACATGTAAAGTTGAAGTTATTTGCCTGCTTTTTATCTCAGTTTTCTCATCTATTAAAATGGGGATCAAAAGAATGTACCTTGTGATTGTTACAAGGATTAAATGAGTCGATACATGTAAGTCACTTAGAACAGCACCTAGGACTTCATCCCATCAAGTTCTGCTGTAATTAATATTAATGTGGTCTCTTGACAACTGAATACATTAATGTTATATTCCTCCACCTTGATTTTTAAAAAATTTTACAATAAAGTAAATCTATCACAGAATCTAGTGTTTGTGGGACTACAGTGCATAGTTGGAGAGTATAATCTTTTATTCCAAGGTGCCCACCATGTGGAGGGAGAAACATAACACATTTAATTATAAATGAGTAATTTAAAACTGCTATACATCTATTTTTAAAATGATTTCTTATCTTAAGATAAAATCTGCTCTGCTTCATTTCTAAAATTATTGAAAACTTATTTTAATCCAGAGCCACTTTAAATCCTTATAAAATGAGGCAGCATGAACATCTTAAACAGTCAATGATGTCATAAAAATATATATAATGGCCAGTAATTGAATTATAGACTGAAATGTATTTTTGAAATATTCTTTTCTTTTTTATTTTTTTTATTCTGTCAAAATTTCAGTCAAGCTGAATTGGTTTTTCCTCTTTTTTCACAAAATAATATATTTGCTTTGCTTGGAAATCAGGTGACTCAAGAGCCCTCAAGAACGTTCGCAGTAGCTCTCAGAAGCTTATACAAGGGACAGTCATCAGCACAGGTGCTACTCTCCTTAGTGCAGACACATTTTGGTTTTCACGCCACTTGCCATCAGGCTGGTATAGAAGTAGGCATTAAAGACACAGTGACCCAGTGTCTCTTTTTCAAGAACTCTCTTAAGCATGCAGTTGTATCTTATCCTGATTCTGGTGTGGTAACTCTTGAGCCTTAAAAAAATAAAAAGAAAAAAAAATTCAACGATGGCAACAACAAAAAGAAAATGTGAATTATATCTTGGTAATATTATAGGTTTATTAAATAATTTAGGTGCTTCAAAGTCTTTAAATGACTACATGTTATAATTTTTCATTTTTCAGTACATGAATCAGCATTTTCTCTACGTGATTGGGAGTTTCCTTGCATCACTTGCTTGGGTTTTTATTTAAATAATTGAAATTCAGTTCCGTTATTTATTTGGCAGTTTAACTCTTTTGTCTGTTGCATTTTTAGCTTCTCACATGCTGTGGACCCTTCCTATTTTCTTCACAGAAACATTCAAATATGTAAGGTTCTAAATCTAATCCTCCTACTCCCTTGCTTCCTAGTCTTTTCCTCATAATTACCTTCCTGTCATGGCCAATCTTCTGAAAAAACATGTAAATTAAGTTGATTTCTATCAAAGTGGTCTTTCACTTCCAGCACCTTACTGAAAACACTCTTATCTAGCTTTGACATATTATCTGCATAAATTTTCCCAATGCATTTGTGCTAACAATTTACTAATTATCAAATACACTGGCATTTTCTTAGTCTCATCCTGCTCAGCTTTCTTTTATGTAACTAACAAATATTTGTGAACTTTGTTCCATGAGTCATGCATTTCATTAATAACTGAGAGTGACTGAAACTGGTGAATAAGGAAGAAAAGAGTTCTTGCATATATGAATATTATGGGATAGTTTGGGGCAAAATAAAAGTTGGTGATCTATTTTAGGTAAGATGGTTATTACTAGTGAGGGTGATATTTGAGCTCAAAACTGAAAGATAAGAAATTCACCAGGTGATTTGGGGAAAGAGAATTCTAGAAAAGTGATGACCAAAGAGCTTTGAGGTGTGGAAGAGCTAGGCATTTTGTAGTAAATGCAAGAAGAAAAGTTTAGGGCTATTTGTCTTCCCTGTCCTTGTTAAATCTTGCTAACATTGGCTTAGCGACTTAGCTCTCTAATGGTTCTCTGCTTCTCAGACCATTTTTTCTTTCATTCTCCAACTTGTCTTCCATGTGGACATTTTCTTTCCAGGTGAGGGAAGGAAGAAGAAATGGCTCATAATTTCTTTGCTAGGAGTTTGATGCCTCAAAAAGACCTGAATTTTGTTTTTTAAAAAAATCTGAAAATTCAAGGAATAAAATGTACAGTGCCAGGGCCAGGAAAAATGCTATGCCCGAGTTAGAACTTGGTCTTGCACCTACAAGAGTTTACAGCCAAAGATCTATCACTGTCATCAGCCCAGATTAAGTTTTCCATGTTCACAGTCCTGTGCAATGGTTTAGAACCACAGTAATTCAGTATTTATACTTCACATGTGGTCCCAGAATCTCAGGCGCTAACCTTAGACACATAGCATTCCTAACTCAAAATATGCATTTTTACAAGATCCCTAAGTGATTCACACACACAAATTAACCCACAGAAACAGAAACCAGAGTGGTGATTGCCAGAGGTGGGGGATGAGGGTGGGGAACATGGATAAAGTTGGCTTAATGATCCAAATCACAAGAAGAAAAATTGTAATTATGTAAGATAATGGATGCTAACTAAACTTATCACGGTAATTATTTTGAAATGTATTTTGCAAATCATTATGTTGGATCCCTTAAACTACACAATGTTATATGCCAACTCTATCTCAATAAATGTTGAAAAAACCAAAGTGGGAAAACTAGGCAAATTGGGAATCAGACCAGCTGGGGTTTAAATCCTGGGTCCCACTTCTTATTGTCTTTGTGGTCTTGCCCAACTTAACCTCTCAGAATTTTAATTCTATACCCTTTTTTGTTCTCAAAAGAATATATTCACAGTGATCTGAAGTAGAGAGATTTAAAAGCCTTTGAAAATGGCTGTGATAGCTTTCAAAAGTACAAATGGAGGGGAAGTGCTGACAATGATCAGGTGTGTTGGAAAGATTAAAAAATATGTCAAAAGCTATTAGCACATATTTTATATTGGTTTATAGTATTGAACAATACATGGTAGGTAAGCTTCTCTTGTTTGCCAAATCCATTAAAAATTCACCATCAATTGCATTAATTTGGAAAGAGTTGAATAGGGTGAGCAGGTAATATGTGGGCAGTACTTACTACCTTAGCTGCTGAGTAAGCTGCTGGAAGATGTATCATATGACACATTTAATTATTTTCATAACTCTATTTCCCCAAAGCTGATCCCAGCTGCCTTTTCAGAGAAATACTGTCAGGTATTTTCACACTGTTCTACTCACTGAACAAAGTAAAGGTAATATATTAAATAGGAATTCGAAGTTACCTCTATAATTGAACTATTTGTTCTGGCTTTATCTTGCTGAGAAGACAGAGCAGACCAAGGTGGACTGAAGTGCTTTCCCCATCTTTGGGAACATCGAGTAATGGAAATAATTGAATGTGTCATATGGTACCTCTTCTGGCAGCTTACTCAACAGCTAAGGTAGTAAGTACTGCCTACACAATCCCTGCTCTTCAGCTCTATCCAAATCAGTTCAATTAACAGTGAATTTCTAATGGATTTGGCAAACAAGAGAAGCTTACCTATTATGTATTGTGCACTTAAGATAAACCAATATACAATATGTGCTAATAGCTTTTGAAGTATTATCTTTTTAAATCTTTGCAATGCAGTTATCTTGGACCATGAACTCCAGCATAGCTGCTTCTTACCGAAGATGGGCCACTGGGCACCAGTGAAAGGCTTAAGGATGTCTTCTTGTGTTACAGTGTTGTATAACAGTGCTTGGAATCTCACTGCATTAATAAAACAACACAGGAGTCCGATACAAGTCAAAAATTATTTATTGAGTTCCCACAGTTCCAGGAACTCTGCTAGGTCCTGGGGAAAGAAACATGAATACAACTTGCTACTCTACCTTTAGGAACTCGTTATAACCCAGGGTAGTACAGGAGGCAGATTCTGTGATTTTGGGGAGACAAATGCCGAGCTCCTTAACAAAACTCCTGTTTAGAAATACCAATCAACTACTAAAAATCCAACATAGCCTCGGCCTTCCTATGCTCCATCTTGGGCATTCTTTCCAAAAAGTGCCTTGTTAAAAACCAATTCTGAGAGAGTCGTGAACTTATTTTCTAAACTTGGATTGTTCATCACTGCTATGGCACTAGGTATAAGGACGCTACTTCCCCTCATAGGCTGGACTCCTGCACTCCGCCCGTAGGTTACGTTCTCCATCCACAGCAAGACGGTCCGAGTAACTCCAATGCCCTGATAGCTTTATATGGGGGTACTTGTTATATGAGCTTCTCAGACATATCTGCGACCCCCAAAAATTGCTGTTGTCAGGGAGCAAGGGCAGGCACATTCAAGCAAGAAATGGTTCCAAGTAGAGAGAGTGTAACAATATAGGGGATGGAATGTAGTTGGAGCCAGGGTTTAATCAGGATATAATTAACTTGTAGTTATCCTTCATGTGGATATGCAGTGTGTTCAACTAAAGAAACATTTATTTACCAATGTGGTTTCAGTTTAATTTCTTAATAATTTTGAGTGACTTGAAGTGAAAGTTGGACTTGGGCTCCACCTTTGCTGCCAGCAAGCTGTGTGGCCTTAACATCTCTTGACATAAACTAGCTTATCTACAAACCAGATTGTTACGCGAATTGAACATAACCAATGGACAAGCATGCAGTGTAGACTGGATAACTTGTTTAGTATGGAAACTAAACACAGTGCCCAATGCCCTGGAATCTCACAGTTCCTGCTTCTTCACATCAGCACTTCCAATATTTACTATGTGTGCAACCTTTTGAAAGTTATTTAACCACCCTTGGGCCTTTAGTTCCTCATTTAAAATAGGTATACTAGTTTACCTAAGAGAGATTTTGTGCGAATGCAACAAAATAATTTATGCAATTTTTTCATAGTGCCTGACATATAGCAAGGATTCAATAAAGGCTAGCATCCTATTTAATTGTTGGCTACGAGTTCATAGTTTGGACAGTTAACCGACATTGCTAATGGGTCTCTCTAGTAGGGGATCCTATTATAATATAATGGGATTAATGTTGTCCTCTTTAGTGGATGATGTTATTGCTTAATGGGATACTTCTAAGTTATTTTACAATCACGGATAATTTTTAAGTTCCCTGATTATTGTTTGTGTGTAATTGTCATTTCAAGATAGGTGTGGGGGTCCTTGAAAGATTCAGAAAAATAAATTAGTTACAAATATAACTAATTTCACGAGCCCTCCACAACACATGGGCCATTTTCACTGATGCCTCTTATTCCTAAACTCTAGATTCCTTGAATCGTTAGTTTTTTTTAAAGCACTTTTGAGATTACTCAAATGTTGTCAGACAAGCTTCCTGCATAAATTAAAGTTTACACAAGCCTTTCCAATTTTAGCCAAATTAGAAATTACAAATAGGGACTTTTCTGCAATTTGGGGTCCATATACTCATCTTTAGTATGTTTGCTGGTATGCGGAGTATGTAGTTACTGACTTTCTGACAGATGACTGAAAGATCCTTTAAACACAGTGATTAAAAGAGAGAGCTCAGAACTGACTCCCTAGGTTTGTTTTAGTGATGTTTATTTTCAAACATTCCTCCCACCAATTAGTTCCTTTGGTTTGCAAAACTGAAGGCACATTCAAGAACTGCTGATCACAATTCTATTTGTTAAAAAGTTTTGAGAGATGTGCTCAGGATAAGTGCCATATTTTGGAGTCATACAGTAAGGATTTAAAAAGACATTTAATAAGCACTGAGGACCTTCTGGAAAAACCTATATATAACCCAGTCATGGCCACTTTTGAATGTCACTTGATGTTTTTATTGGGTTAAGTATAGCATAGCCGAGCATAGTACTCCTGCATGAGACATCGGAACAGAAGGACTAGATTCCAAAGAAAGGAGCAATCTGTTGCTATTAGCTTGAAGGAATTCTGTCCCAGGACTTATGAGCTGGAATTTGCAGTCCAATTTCTGATCACTGCTTCCATCCATTAAGATTACTTTTTTTTTAAAAAAATGGCTCAATAACTGTCACATACTGAACCCTTGCTATTTGCCAGATGCTCTACATGCAATCACACATAATATAGAAATACTGTGACCTAATTAGTGTTATTAGCATCTTCAGATGAAGAAACTGAAGTACTGGAAGTACTGGAAACTCCAAGTTTCACAGGCAATAGGAAGAACTACAACTTGAGTGCACTGTGTATGATTCCATTGCTTCACTTAGTAACACTGTTTTTTACAAGAAGAGTGAGCAGTGGATGGTTCCATATATCTTATGTCAGGGAGATTAAATATTGACCTTTAGATTTCAGGCTGAAATTTAATTCATTCCATTATATGACTGATTTCACATAAGCTGTGACCTTTTACTTCATGGTGGAGAGGTGGTACAGACGTTTTTCCAAGAAGCAGTAGTTTAAGTTCTTTCTAAGAATTTATTTTGAAGGAAGCAAAAGGACCAAGAGAAGGAAGGTCACCTTTTACTGGGAAGACCAAAAGAGCTCTACAATGACCTACTGCCTGTGAATAATCTCTTGAGGAGGTCTGCAGTGAAAAAAAATGGAAAGATTTGTTCACTTTCATGTTCTAAGAACTGGTCATTTTTATAAAAGTGCAGAGATGAGCATTGAGAAAATAACTTCCTGGCAAAGAAAAATAAAAAGAATGTTGTAAATATAAGCAGACTATTTCCTGAGGCCCCATACAAATAAGCCAAATTAAAAATAATTAAATACCTATTTTAGAGGAGTGAAAGCAGGTATGTTAAATCTATGGCCCTAAGTCATGGCTCAGGAAGAAATAAAAAGTGAAACATAGCCATGAGAAAGCAAAGTAATCATTCTGTGGTAACAAGGTGGGCCTCTAAGCCCTGATCTGCTTTTTAACTACTCTATATAAAAGATGTAATATTCAAAAATCCTGCATGTCTGATATTTTCTCATCTCATGATTCTCTCCCTCAGTGGGGACCACCAGGGCCACCAAATTTCAGACATGTCATTGTGAAGGCCGAGAGAGGCAGCTGGGGGCCATGGCCCCTCATGTTTATCTTGTATCCTTAAGTTTTGTAGATTGAGGAGCAAAACCAAGTTGAAGTAACCACAGTTGAGTTATCATTTTATCTGACCCTTGAACCTGAAGTGGCTTGCATCATCTCATCTAGCTCATGGGAGTGCAATAAAAGTTGTTAAAAGAAAACCAGGTAAATTGGGCAACGGACTGAGTTGAGCAGGGCTTGACCTTGCTTCAGTGTAATGTTAAAAGCTGTTCTACCACTATTGCTCATGACTTACAGTGAGGTGAAGTAAGAGGCAACAAGATTGTGTTTGGAGGAAATCCAATAATTTCTCTATCCATCCAACCATTATTTTTTCATCTAGACGTGCATTCATTCTAAAACAATACCACATATTTGCAATAGGGTACTCTTAAAAAGATAGCTTAATGTATAAACTAGAGTCTTTGCCCTTAAAAATATGATAATCTTTGGTAAAATATGATAAAATATGATAATATGAAAATATTTGGAGGGATAACACTTACTCACAAGACAGGTAACAGATGTGAGAGTTAGAAGATGATGAGTGACAGAATGACTTTTGGTAGAGTGATGGGGTTATAGAGAGAGTAGATGATGAAGAGTGATTCCCCCAGTGTTATTCTTGTGTCCAGGAATGGATAAAAAGGAAATAGATTACTGGAGTGACCAAGGGTGGGCACTAGCCTGGAGCTGGTAGAAGCTCTTAAAATGTCATGGGAACCACATTTTAGCAGCCAACCACCACATCCTGACTGAACAAGAGTCTGTGGGTGAACTGGGAAGGGCCCAAGAACTGGAATAACTATTATGACAGAACTTCCAGTTGAGAGTTTGTGGAACTCTAGGTGAAGAGATTAAAGTAAAAAAGCAGGTAGACCAAGTGTGGAGTTCTTGTATGTTTTTGATATGAATGAAGCTGGAGGTCAATGAACTGAGAAGTTAAGTGGCCCGTACTATTATTTATTTAGATGTTGAATTTGCTGCATTGAAGGTACAATAAGATGAAAAAACAAAACTGAGTTATGTGAATTGTGTAGAAAGGTAGCTACAACTTCTTGGGATACATGACAACATAAACAGGGAAAGAAAGACGGTGGTATAGATGGATGAAGAGAACAGAGTGATTTAATTATTTAGAAGCAGCAACGGAGAAAAAGGACAATATTTACATGGCACTTCACTTCCAAAGTTTGGTAGAACACCTCCTGGTGGGGCTCTGTGGCAGAAATAAGTGGATAGGTCATGCTTTTGGAGCAGTAGCAGATCTCAGGTCCAGAAGGAATGCGGATGAGAAGAAATAACTTAAATTTTTCAACAACTTTTATTTTATGTACAAGAACAACATTAAAGGTTTAACAAAGACCAGATAATTAGAACAAAATTCCACATTAAATCTGCTCATTATGCCATGAAATCATATTTTATCATCTGAGACAAATAATGTTCCCAATGCCCACTGCAACATAAGAAACAAAATGTGCAGAAAGAAAGAAGGAGCTCCTACCCTTCATGACAGCATGGATGGAACTGGAGAGCATTATGCAAAGTGAAATAAGCCAAGCGGTGAAAGACAAATACCATGTGATTTTACCTACAAGTGGAACCTAATCAACAAAACAAAAAAATGAACAAAATAGAGCTAGAGACTTGTAGATAAAGAACAAACTGACAATGACCAGCGGGGGAGGGGGAGGGAAATAATGGGGGAGAAAAGGGGAAGGGGCAAGCAAAGGAACATGGGTGGAGGGCTCATGGGCATGGACAATGGCGGGGAATGACTGTGGGAGTGGGGGGCAGGGTAGGGAAGAGCAGAACAACTGTAACTGAACAACAATAACAAAAGAAACAAAATGCCTTCCTTTCTAAATAATGAGGGAACTCTATAATGTGGGTGTTACCACTTGATAAATATGAGATTCTACTGGGTCATTTGCTTTTGAATTCTAAAATGCTAGACAATGTTTCTGATTCTTTATTTGAAACTCTTAATGTCAAGTTTTATTTTTGTAGTATGAAACCATAAATCTCTGCTTCTGCTTTCCTGCATCATCATCCTGGAGTTTAGAAGGTACTACACTGACAGTGATCAATTTCATACATAAGATTAGCAACCCTATTCCTCCCAAAATGCTTACTTCAGAAATCTTTTTCACAATTTTCTGGGATATCCTAGGAAATGTCTCACAAATTGCTACGAATGGCTTCTCTTAGCCTCCAACACAGTAAGGTCATGCACTTTTGGATGTAAAATTACTAGTGCCTCTTGTCATAGGGTCTAAGCAAATTTATGTGATCAAACTATACCTTCTGTGCTCCCAATATTCGTGTGTACAATGAGTTACTGCTCTGGTTGGGGTCACCACCTTAGACTGCATCTTACTGTAGAGTCAAGGAAAAGGTTGGAACCTTGACCATCCAGTCAGGGTCAGAGTCCTCAACTAAATACCTCTATACCAGATATGGGTATAGCCACACGCCCCTCTAAGTGTGGGATTGACATTTTTACGATTCTGCCCTACTCTGAGGTCATAGATGTTTGCATTATTTCAGAATGTTTCAGGGGTAATTTTCTTGGAAGATGAACTAATAAACAAAATTTACCAAACACAGAGAGAAAATAAATACTGTGAAATCTTACAGTTGAGAAAATAGTAATCATAACAATAATCACAAATAGCAGCTACTCATAAGCACTAATTATGTACAAGGGACTGTACTAAATGTTTCACATATATATCTCATTATTTAACAGTGTTAAGAGATACTATTATTTCTGCCTTTTTATGGGTGAGGATACCTTAAGTAAATATTCAAGGAAATAAAGGCAGAAAAAAATATATATATAAAACAAGAGAAGAAAGGCAGTATGCTATGCAGCCAGAATTAGAACTCGTCTCCAGTTTGGTGTTCATATTCTCAGTCTCTTGTGCTGCTGTGTGATAGGTGGAGTGGAGCACTAGAAACAAGACACTTCACTCTTTTTTCCCTAAACAGTAGCAGCTCCCTCCTTTTTCTTTGTTTACTGATCTCCATTTTTTTGTTGTAACAGCACTTAACATGCTACCTTCTGTGTGCTGGTTTCTCAACAGTAGTAGTAGAGTGAAATATTAAATGAAAGCATGAGCTAATTGATAAGCTAATGGATAACTCATATTTCTTATTTCCATTTGAGTATCTTGGGATCTGGCTTATAGAATTGATATCCCCTTACATTCCAAACTTTGATATAGAATTGATATCATTATTTTATCTTAATGGATGGATCCCAAAGACCCAGTGGGCACACCATGATTCAGACTCTAGGGTTATTTGATCCCAATGCCATTTTTGATCCCCCTCAGAGAGTTAGGAAAAGGGAAAACAACCAGAGAATAGAGGCAGTGCACAGAATAGTGAGCTTTTAGATGACACTTTCCGAGTTTGTTCTTGCAGCTGCTGAAGGTCAGGGGAGAAATATTTCTCCAGCACCGTGTCAGATTCTGGGATATTCCAGAGATAGATGACTATATTAACACCATACTTGTTTGGCTGGACATTAATTTTCCACTTTCTTTAAAATATACCATATAAGCTAATTATTTTTGCTATTGTTTCTTTTTGACTCTTTTCAGATACTGAGAACAAGTAAAACATCCATTTTTGAAAAAGTAAATGACTTAAGAGTATGGTCCATCATTCTCACAGTCATGAAGCAGTTACAGTAAAAAATTCTTTGACAATTAAGATGAAAACAGAACTTGAGAGTAGAACCTGAAAAAATAGCAACTCATTATACTATACTTTCTCTATATTAAACCATAAATGCTACATTCAACTGTAGCCCCTAATTTTCTTAAGGTTCTTAGCAGAAACTGTCAGTATCTCATTTGGCTTGTGTATTTCTAGATAAAAGACACAAAGGAGACTAATCTTCAAAAACTCTATCTTTTTCTCAAAGTGACATTCCTCATTCCACTTTTGATATGGGGGTGAATAAGAATGAATCTATATTTTTTGCTCATATGGTTTCCTTGGTACAGAATTATCCTGTGACACAAAAGGTGCAAGTACATAATACTTGAAAATAATGAGCAATAACAGTTTCCTGTATGAAGATAATGGCTTTATTCTTCTCTGGCCCCACTAATCCAATGATTCAAAAAACTCAGAGTGTAGAAAAGAATGAAATTCCTCTTCATTGTCCAGCTTGAGCAAACCTAAGAAGATTCTAAAGGGCTAGGAGAAGATATCATCAAAGGTAATCCAAGTGATTCTATAAGGGCCATGAAAGAGCATTCATTCCATTTAATCTTGAGGCAGCAGCACCTCCCAAAGAAGTAGAACAACACTTTAAAGAGATAGGTATTAGCCCACAGAGAAGTCCCTAAGAATAGAAATAACTACCATTTACTGAGTGCTTTCTATATGACAGGCACTTTGCTATGCATTTTTTTTTCATTTAATTACCTCAACAGTCATCCTCCATTGGTCCTATTATGATCTTTTCCAAGAAACTCTGTCATAGATGGGTTAATTGACATGTCCAAGGTCACATGGCTAGCATATTGGAGAATTATGTGATTATATGTCAGGATGGTCTGCCTCCAACATCTATGATTTTAATCTTCATGAATATTTCTGTTAGCTATATAGTTATATATATCATTATATATATAACTTGGAGTTATAATACACCTAGTAATCCATTAATCAACCTCACACTTAGGACTGGAACCCCACGTGCAGCGTCTTTGATGTCTGTACTCACCGAAGCTCTGTCTGAGCGTTCAGAGTAACGGAAAGGCTGGTATGAGAAAAGGGTAAGGGGAAAACAAACCAAATGAACAAACACTGCTCTTCTCACTTCACACACATTAATTCTTATAAAAACCCAAAAGAAAGATGGATATCACTATAGACATTTTATAAGTGAGGAAGCTGAGGTTCAGAGAAGTTGAGTAACTGGTCCTAAGGCATAAAACAAGCAAATGGTGATGCCTGTTGTTCTGATTCTAAAGCCCAAGTTTATCTCTTTCCATCAGCCTGTCTATCTTGGGACAAATACAATATCATTTTTTTAATCTTCAAGAGACTTGTAGACATAATGTCACATTTAAAGAAAAGTAATTATTAATTACACTTTTAATCTCAGAGTTTTCAATTTTTATTTTGGAGCTATTAATTTTTGCTTTTCATGTCTTAAATGTTTTTACAGACATTGAAAAGCTGGTAGTCCCTGGGACCTATGGTTATCAGTCCTGAAGAGAAAATATTCTTGAACCTAAAGAGATAAAGTGGCTCTTTTCTGGTATTTTCCACTTTTTAATGGAGAAGATAGAAATATGCACATAATATATATTCATAATACTTAAATATTACTCATTTATCTTTGGGATTTTCACCTTAGTTATTGAAATGTAATAATCCGGATTCTAGAGTAATACATTTCTCCATCTTTAGTAATCATTTGACATGTAGGAAGAACAAAGAACTCTGTTTTAAGCAACTTTACACAAGTTTGAAAACATAAGAGTATGAATGTGAGGATTTAATACAAATTAAAGACCATATTTACATTATGTGTTATGGTTATTGAAGTGTTACCACTACTTTGCAATTAGAAAAAAGTGATCAGCCCTGGCTGGCGTAGCTCAGTGGATTGCGCGCGGGCTGCGAACCAAAGCATTGCAGGTTCGATTCCCAGTCAGGGCACATGCCTGGGTTGCAGGCCAGGTCCCCAGCGGGGACCACATGAGAGGCAACCACACATTGATGTTTCTCTCTCTCTCTCTTTCTCCCTCCCTTCCCCTCTCTAAAAATAAATAAATAAAATCTTTAAAAAAAAAGTAATCAGTCACCTCTACTAGCTCCAGTTTTAGGTGATTTCACTACAGGTTGGTTTTACTCAATAGCTCCAACCTTATCTTTATTAAAAAGAAGAAACAAGGTTAAGGAAAGACAAAATTAAAATTTTTCCTAGAAGTTACAGAAAATTAAGTACTAATTTTCCTTTGCTGGAACTGCACATCCCGGAAAGCACAAGTTGTGCTTTACTTGGATAAACAATAACTCATTGTTCCAGAGAGGGGTAGGGTGGGGAGTGGGTTATGTAGGAAAACATTTTCTCCCCAAAATACGTTTTGTGGGTTGAGACACTAAAAAGGATAAGCTATTAGTTCCAGCAAATTATATTACTCATAGTTCCATTAGTTCTCTTAGATATAATAAAGCAATGTTGGATTTACTGCAAATAATACTTGTCAGTGTCAATGAGACTAATGGGTTGATATAAAAAATAAGTTAATATTTTTCTAAAGCATCTAGCCTTAAAGACTAAGTTTTTATTGTATTTAATGGCACATATCCTTCCAGAAATCCTCTGTGATATTTCTGTCCTAGAGTAGATTACTGCTTCCATGATGGTGGTGGGATACAGCATGAGCATCATGTTCCATCGATTGCCCCACGTCTGGGAGTTATGGTGGCATAATATTTAACAAGAGGTGACATAGCAGGTTTAGTATTATCTGTAATAGACAAACCAAGGTGAAGTTTTAGGTTTGAGACACACTCTCTGGCTTTCCTTTGGTATAAAAAATGAGAAGATGAATTGCAATATAGCCAACTGGTGGCTTCTGAGGTGGCCATTTCACAATCTGGGATACATAACTCTGAATGGGACACCAGCTTTAACTTGGTACCCCAAAAGGATAGTAAAGAAAACAGGCCTTTATTTTGATAATGCTCACTAATACATCATTAGCATGTATTTATTATCTTTGTGTAATGCATATGCCACAGGTTTTAGAGAAGATGAGTCAATGCTTATCAGACCCTTACAATGTGTCCGGAATGTTGTCCTGTGCTGCTATTAACTTACTTAATCTTAATAATGCCCCATAAGATAGGTAACATTGTTATCACAACTCTGTAAATGAGAAGATCACTGTAGATAGGATATGGGTAAGCATTTTTAAATTTCAATACAATTTTTAGCTTGGATGTATTCTAATCTCTATTTTTAAAAAAATAAAAAAATAATGGTTTCCCACATACAGAGCTAATGTTTCCTTTAAATATGTATGCATGTATGTGTGTGCATGTATTTGTGTGTGCATATATATGCACATATATTTAAGTAAAAAATGAATCAATATTTTTAGAAAATATACAGTTGTGGCAAAAATCATTGAAGTCGTATTAAAATGCCAAAGTTGAAAATGATGGCTTAATGGAATAAATTGAGGATCCTGGAGAAGATTACTTAAAAAAAATCACAGATGGTTGTAAAAACCCAATATATCTTCTTGGAAGTGGGTGTTGTTTGTAATACTATAAGTAGAATCTAAGATTCATAACATATTATCTAAGATATTTGGTTTTCCTTTCTTTCATTGCTTTCTTTTCCCTTTTATCTTCCTTCCTTCTTTCCTTCCTTCCTTCCTTCTTTCCTCCTTTTTTCATTTTGTCTCTTATTTTCTTCCATCTCGAGAGTTCCATCTTGAGAGTTCACATTGGTGTTATTCCACAGAGACTCACTAAGGGTAAGAATTTAAGGAGCTGTGGCTGTTTTTCAGGTAAATTATGATTGCTGTTTTTTATTGAATTCAATCACAGTGACACATGCTATAGGTCACATGACCACATAGCAGCTATAGTAACTGCATAATTATATCAATCGCTCATTCAGTATTTGAATTAATCACAATACCAAATTTACCTAAAAGGAGACCCTAACAAACATCACTTTATCATAAACCTTTTCATATGTAGATAAATAAAAAACATTAAAAATAATAACTTTGAGAGGCAAAAACAGAGCCCTTTCATTGGAGGACATTTTAAACAGCTCTTCCTATGCCCCGCTGATGAAAGTCTAGAATATAAGTCGGCTGCTCTGTGACAGGGACAACAATACTGTGCTCTTCGGTGGGGGAATGATGAAGGGGTCTCCAGGCGTTCTTGTTAATAAATGAACTACCCATTCTGTGTGCGTGGCCTTCTTCTTCTCTTCTTTTTGAAGTCAGAAGTTTCTTTCTCCTAACAGGAGACATTTACCAGTATCAGTCAGCCTTCCTGCTCACACGCTACACCAGCCCACATCTTTATTCTTCGCAATCAACAACATTTTTTGGCCCAACATATTTCACAGCAACCCCTGAGCGTCCTGACCAGGACTCCTGAACATAACAGTAACTGCTTCTGTACAGGGAAAGTCTGTCTGGAGACAGAAATAATTTTTTAGGGTGTACCATCAATGTAGAGAGCTAATATAAAACATTTAGGGTGCTCAAGACTGCTTTTAAAATCAACCCTTGTGGTCTTTTTTGGGAGGAGGATCTGTATTATCAAGATGATTGTCTTTACTTTTTTCTTTGCTTTATCACATACACCAAGACAGAAAGAGATGATCCTCCAAGGAGTAGTGGAAAACTCTCTCTTTCTTTTATATTCAGTAAGTGTAGCTATTGATTTTATTCTCATGTACAAGCCATAGTCAGGCACTGCCAAGAATGTCAAAAAAATCGATTCAGAGTAAAGCTCAGTAAACAAATACAATAGGAGCTTCTCGTCCCCGCCAGGCCACAGGTTTCTGGTGAACATTAGATGCATTTCTGAAGCCAGAAGCTTAGAAGATTCTCTTTGGAATTTGGAGTCATGAGCATGTTCTAGAGAACCTGACAAAGTTGTATACATTTTTAAGAACTCACATATTTGGCAGAACTATTCCCATTTATGCTGTGCGCCCAATGTAATTATTAATATTTTCACTTCTATAATAGTGTGTGGTGAAAGCATCATACAAAAACAATGAACTGTCTTCATAAAATGTACTGCAGGGAAAGAAATTCTTACACAGGACAGTGTAAAGTGCTATGTACAAGTACTAAGGGTACAAACTGAAATTTAGAAGATTTGTGTTAAAAGTCTGCTTTCAACATTTTTGGTGGCTTGCAAAATCACTTTACAAGGTAAAGACAAGTAGGTGTACAATGCTATCTTCCAGCAAAGGTGTGAATATACATACATGTTTGTTAAAATAGAAGGAAAATCTCAAAACAAATGAAAACGCTTATCTTTGGGGGAGGAAGGGAATGTGAGGTGGTTGGAAGAGCAAAGGAGGTAGGAATTGCTTTACAGTTTAACTTTAGAGCCATGCAAATTTTTAAATAATTATGAAATTAAGTTCAATCAAATTTTGAAAATCCAAACCAAAGGAAAAATGAAGTAAAGTAGTAGCTTAACCATGCAGTAGGGGAATATTCCTAAACTGAAACTTAAAGTACAGTTTAAAGCATAGCAATTCTCCTCAATGTCTGTAATGTGACACATCCTAAAGACAAAAAGCACTGCAAGGAAATCTTAACCTCTTTTCGGTAATCACATAATTAGTAACAATAATGTTGGTATTATTTTAAAAAGCTATTGTCAATATAGTATATATTATATATAATATTTATATATTATAAAGCTATTGTCACTAGTATTGACAATATTGTATTGTCAACAGAATATATAATACTGACTATATATGCACATATATATTTATTTACTAGAATAAAGTAAATAAGCATGTTAACACATTAAAAATCAATATTTTCAATGGAAAATAGACAAAATATTCAGTCAAAGAAGTTGAATAGAAGACCTATCATTCTAAACTTGAGTTAGACACATCAGTGTGAGATACATTATCAGAAGTGGAGATGTATTTTCTTCACTTCGGGACAAGGAATGTGCAAGTTGGTACTCCAGAAGACAAGGAAGCGATCAACGACTACTGATGCCGCATCCAAAGAGCTCAGGAGCCAATTTAAAGGGGCCAACCACGGGCCAAAAACAAGACAAAACGGGCGCCACCAATAACAATAGCTACAGTGGATGGAAACAGGCATACTTGTTGCATCACGTGACTTCATAACGGTAAACAAACAACAAAATGCCAAACCTCAGGGGTCACATTTGGGGGCTTGTTGGGAAACAATGTTTTATTTTGAAAATAGCTAAATAAAAGGGGCCAAATACTGATCTCCCCTCACTGTACCAACTTTATCTCAGCATTACCACATAGTTGATGAGGGAGAGCTCTTTAGAGAATAATTTGGTTAATAAATAAAGGAGGAATAATAGAATATCACCATTTTGCAAACTCTAAAGAGATTTAGGCAAAGATTATTAAAGACTGCTTAAATTGTTACTGCTATGGCTGAATTGTGTCCCTCTAAATTCATGTATTAAAGTCTTAACCTTCAGTACCTTAGAATGTGTCCTTATTTGTTATATTTAGAAATATGGTCTTTACAGTTGTCATCAAGTTAAGATGAGACCATTAGTGTAGGCCCACATCTGATATGACTGGTGTCTTCCTCAAAAGGGAACACAGAGATGCACAGAGAAGGAGGGAGATGTGAAGCGATGTCAGGAGAAGTTAAATACATGCCAAGGAGACAGGTTTGAAACAGCTCTGTTGCTCACAGCCTTCCAAAGGGATCAAAAATGTGGACTTCAGAACTGGGACAATAAACTTCTGCTGTTCACACCACCCATTTTGTGATACTTTGTTACAGCAGCCCTAGCAAACTACTACAATTCCATGTAAATGAATGGGATTATTATAGCAGATATATCAGATTGTCAATGCCTAAATCTGCTCATCAATTTTCAGGTCACAAAAAAAGACATAGCCAAGCGTTTGTGTTTCTTGACAGAAGTACACAATAGGTATCTGTAGCTTACACAGTCTTGCCAAAACACAACGTAATAACTGATATAAATACGACCAAGCCTCAAGTAGGGGAAACAGAAGAACACATTTACAATGACAAGATGTAATCATAAAAAATAACATGATTTAAAATATAACCAGGTGAAATAAAGGAATAGAAAACACTTAGAGTAAAAAAAAATTTATGTAATTCATCAGACAATTATAACATATATATCAGTTTGGACCTGCTTTTAAAAAGCAATAAACTATGAGAAAGGTAGTGTTACTTTAGATCTGCTAGTATTGGTTATCTGTAAAAGTAGCATAATAATCATACATAGTTCATAGTGTTGTGTTAATGATTAAATATATAGGTAGAGCATTTAGCATAGTGACTGATACATTATGTCATTTCAATTATTATACACTAGGGTATTGGTTAAATTCCATGGTACAATTGCAATCAGTATTAGTTAAAATGATGTGATATGTACATCTTACTCTGCATATGCTTACTGTGTGTGTGCACAAGTCCACATACATACTCTAACACACTTACTGAGTGTCAATGTGAGTCAGTATTTGGCTGAAGGCTTTTCACTGTGAATTTCACTTCCCATTCTCATGAACCCTCAAAACCACCCAGCCCTGAGCTTTCCTGTGGTAGGAGATGCAGGAAAGAAGCATTATGAAACTTTGAAAGGAAAACTAAAGCAAGGTTAGGAGGAAAGCGCAAAAGAAAGGGCAGTTTAAGAAGGTTAAATTTGCCACTAATTGTCTTCCAGGATGAAGTCATCCCATGCCTGCCATTTCAGGGAAAGGTGAAGGCATGCTTCAGCACCCACAAGGCTGGGCCTTGGAGGGAATCATTGTGTGCAGCCAGCTGGAACGTGTTTGGACAAGAGGCAGAATGCATCTAGTCACTTATTGTGATGATTGCTCTTTGGTTAAAAACCATCATTTAGATACAGGAAATGTTGCAGCTGACAACTATCTTGGGTCAGATGACCACATCCTACAAATTTTCATTTCAACTTTTCAAACATTTATTTGGTTTGAGAGAGTGGGTACAAAGGGTATGGAAGTAAAGTTTACATTTTCAACAAATATACAATCTTTTTTGCATCACAGAAAAATAACTCCAAGATGCAGAAAGAATATCCTGAGAGTTACAAACAAATCTCCTGGGCCTTTATGAGATTAAAGTGAAGTAAGGTATCAAATGAGAGAGGGTTTTTATATGGTCAGGAAGATTGTAAAAATCCTCCTGGAGAAAAAGGAATTTGTGAAAGGATTTTAAAAAATAGTAAGATAGGAGAAAGCAGTGGGGAAAAGTCTTTGGGAATAGAGAAGGGAGGGTATTTCAGTAGGAACATGTTGTTGCTAGATAAAATACAACATACTCAATTAAATTTGAATTTCAATAAACAGCAAGTATTTTTTTTAGTATAGATATGATAATGCAATATTTGGGATGTACTTAAATTTGAAATGTTCCGGAGATCTTTAAACAAATAGTAAATTGTTTTTAAAGGTTTAGATTTTATAGAAGAAGGTAATGGTCCATACTATGGGAAAGACATTTTGGTTATTCATAGAAGTTCTTAGGTTCCACACAGAAGACTGAAAACATACTTTTTATGGGGACTGTGAAGAATTTTTTTTTAGTACGGGAGTGATATGATCTGACATGCACTGTAGAATGAATAAGATAGCAGTGATGAAAAGGGGAAAAACTGAAATAAGAAATTGGCCAGGAAGTGACATATAGTGAGATTATTAATTTATTTAGGTGATAAGAATGGTTTGGAAATAAAGATGGTTGAGGTAGAGTAGAACCAACAGATTGGACAAGGGAAAAAAGAGAGATAAAGTCAAAGATGCTGCATTAATGCCTATTGACTGGGATGATGATGATTTGTTAGCAGCTAGGAAAGGCATAGGACTTGGTTTTAGGAAAAACACATAATACAAAATAGGGATCATGTCAGGAGGAACTGGCAGGACGTCCAGATACGGATTCTCAGTAAGCAATTGCAAATACTTTTCTGTACTCAATGATTTTGGTATTTTAGATATTTCAGCTGCTAAATTCAATAAGTTGGCCACAATTAGAAGCAAAAGACAAACCACTGATCGAATAGCAAAAAGACAGAAGAACGAGAATAATGAAACAATTGTGTTGGATCTTGGAAATTTGGCAGTCAAGGTCAATCATCACTCAAATTATTCAGAGAAGTCAAGAGTATATATTGAAAAATCAGCAATCGTGTTGGTAATATTTGAAAGAGCTGTTTTAGGAAGGTAGCATGGATGGGAGTTACTCTGGTTTTGGAGATTGAGGAGGGACTGGATGGTGAAGTAGAAGAAACTAAAGGGCTGGTCCACAAAGAGAAATTGAGGGAAAGGAGCCAATAGAGAGGGAATACTGAAGAATTACATAAAAGAAGGGCGCAAAGTCTGAAAAGAGTGAGCAGCAATGATATTAACCTCTAGGTTAAGTTCAGAAGTTTTATCACAGATATTTTTTCCACTTGCATAATATTTGAGGTATTGGTGAAAGTATAGACATTAATTGTAGGATTTTGGTCCTTCACTGGAGTTTTGCCTTAGAGCTTTTGGTGTAAGGAAGGATTTTAAGAGGCTGATGAAGACTCTAAAATAGGAAATTGGGAGGCTGTATGGGTTTGAGGATATATGCTTTTACTAGCTTCTCAAAGGTATCACAAAAGGTAACAAAAATTAAAGACCTACTATTCTACATATTGTACAATAATATGTCACAATTCATATATTTCATAAAATTGGAAGGTAATTTGAATTTTAGCTTAAAAATATAACCTAAAAACCCTTAACTATATAAAGGTTAATGATAGACCTCTATAAGTCTATAAGGCCTCTTTAATACTTCATTCTTAAAAATATAAAGAAGTAGAACAAAAGCCACTCTGGTGCAAAACATTGCTGATATAAATTAAAGATAATCTAACTAAATGTCGGTATGTTCATGGATTAGAAGATTTTATAATTTTAAGATGTCAGTTCTCCCCAAATGGACCCACGGATTCAATGCAGCCTCCATTATAATTCCAGCAGTCTTTTCAGTAGGGAAAGGCAAAGGACCTAGACTATCCAAAGCAATCTCAAATAGCAAGTAAAAAAGTTGGGGGACTTGGCTTCATGACTGAACGTCCAGTTATGGCAATTTAAATGTTTTGATACTGTCTAAGGTTGGATAAATAAAACAATGGATGAGAATAGAGCCTATAAATACACTCCTACTTATTCAATCAAAGACACCAAAACAATCCAATGGGAAAAGAAAAGTCCTTTCAATAAGTGATGCTGGAATAACTGCATAGCCATGTGGGACACTGAACCTCAACCCCTACCTCATATGAAACAAAAAAGTCAGTTCAATATGAATCATATTCCTAAATATAGAAGCTAAAACAGAGATTTGAGAGAATAAAAGCATTGTAAATCTTTTCAAAGTCACCACAAATATCATCCTACTTCTTTAATATATTGTTTTCCCATTCCATTTTATAATTAAGTAGTCACACTGAATACCTAGAACCCATTTCACTTCAGTACGGGTGACTCGGAGATAATGAAGCAATTGGTTCAAAATATATATAACTTATACAGTAACTTAGATGTGATATCTGTCTGGCAATGACATTTTCTTGTTACTGTTTATTATTTAAAGTTCAGAGTAAATAATTCACTTACCTTTGATGGACCAAGTTGCCTGGATTTAGCTCAAATGGTTGCAAAAGAGATTTTATGGTCTTTAATATATTTCTATTGTACAGATAAAGGCTTCTACATATTCTCTTCTTTGATTCTCTCCCCTCTGCCCATTTCCAAGAGAACAACTGCAAATCCTGACAACAACAGTAAAACACGCAACACAAAGCCACTTACCGGAGCCCATAGAGAACTGTCCCATCAGGATGCAGCCGGATCATTCGGTTTTTCACTGTCACCCCGTGCACAAAGGATTTCTTGTCATTCAGAAAGTAGGTGTCGGGCACCCAGAGTTGGTCAGCTACCCTGTTGTCTAGCGTGAGGTTCAGTGGGATTCCAGAATAAGAAAGCCTTTTGTCTTTCCAAGACTGCTGGAAATACATGGTGAGTGTATAATCCTGTGAAATAAAGGAAACCAAAAATAGAATTTTACTATCATCATCATCATCATCTGACAGCTTTTGTTAAGAACATGATAGCTTGTGGTATTATTATTGATGACCAGAGACCCATGGTCCTGCTGTCCCCTAAGAGGTTACATTTGAATATATTAAACTTTGCACCTGTAAGTATAAGGCAATCAGTAAGTTAGAAGTACTAGACCAATAATTAAATACACACACAACCATTTCCATCAATATAGGGCAAACACATTTAATGGAATTTTAATGTTTGAAGATAAGGTGATGATGTCAATAGAAAGTTATAAAGGAAAATTATACCCAGAAATCCATGTTTACAAAAATAGACCTCTGGATTTTATATTTATAGTACTCCATATTTTGGAGAAGAATGCTTGCTAAATAATAACTAAAATGTGTTCACTTAAAAGGAGAGGGTGTTTGTAAACTCTAAATGCTTTCTGAGTAAATACTGATTTTTGTCTTATAAATGTTATCAATACCATTATTTTACTCTTTCTAGCAAATGTCAACTTGTCTAATAGTCCTAAAAGGTAGTTTATAAAGCACATTTGGATGGAGATGTTTATTTGGCCTGAGAACAACACCCGTGGTGGAACTGCTCATCTGTTCTTCCTTATCCTCATTCTTCTTCGTTTCAGGAATTTGTTTGAGGTCAGAATTCGGTTTGCATTTGAGTTTGTTTCCTCACCTCCTCTAAAGTTACACTAAGATTGTCCCTTTGCTCTTTTCTTTCTTCCCGTTTCCCCTGGCAGTGAGAGACGGAAAAATGTGAGTGGATTAATGGATCCAACTTATAGGAGAGGAATGATTATCTTTGATCTTTAGTGGTTGTCTGTTTTTAAGGAAATCAATGGTAGCAATGAAATCATAAAGTCTTTAAGATGTGAGTCCCAATATAACAAAAACAGAAGGTACACTTTTTCTTTTAAATGGCATTTATTTATTAATAGTGACTCTATGAATAGTAGCAGTTAAGAAAACACCACATAACTGCAATACAAAGTGTACTGCCATGGTTGTACAGAGTGGAAGGTACTCTGCATACACTAGTTGAGAATCACTGACTCACATCATGCCTTACATGTGGGAAAACTGTCCTTTAGCTAGATCCCTACATGGATATCTATGTACTCCTGAAAAATCCCGAAAGATAATACAATACTTATTCTGGATAATGAGTTCCAGTGTCCTTCAACCATTCCATTTAAGAATGCTTATACTGTTTAGTCAGAAACCATCTTGCAAAAATTCAAAGTCATTCTTTCTTGTTTGACAAGAACATTTGCTATTTGCTATTAATCATGCAATATTCTTTTTAAAGGTCTGAAACCTCCTTCAACCTTATCTTTAACTCCAAAAAAAATGGAACTCACAGGCTTATACACAATTCTCTTTTCAATTGCTACCATTCTTATTTGTATCCTCTGTAAGTGCTTCCTTTTCAGAAGGAAATGAATTAGAAAAATTCTAGACCTTGGATTCTGAAATACCTTGACTCTAAGATCTGCCACATGTAGACCTGTGTAACCATGAGCAATTAACTTAATCCTTTGTATCTCAAGTGCCTCATTTAAAAAATAAAAATAATAGCGTTTTGCTGCCTTATTGTGAGCATTACTTGGGAAAATTACAATGAAGGTACTTAGAGTAATATGCTAAACAAATATATTATCTTCACAATTGATCATTGCTATTTAAAGATTTAGATCATACTTACAAATTACTTGGAATGTACAGATTCATTTCCATTAGCATTTCTATTTTTAAAGAGCTGTTTATGAAAGAACTTGTATGCAGAAGGACCCCTTTGACCACGAAAACAAGCAATTGTCTGTGATCAGTGGTGAGTTTTGGTGCTGGGATCTTGTTTTCAATTCAGTTGGTGTAAGAAAATTAATAAGTAGCCAAAGACATGTTATTGTAAATTTTGGCAAGGGGACCAGCACAATCAGCCATGGAATATGTGTTTCCATACTCAGAAGCTTCCAGTATCTCACTAGTGCTGCAGAGTGGTTCCTCACAATGAGACCACAACGTAAAACTCTCCCTTTACCTTCTCCACAATACCATTTTAGTGCGTAATGGGCAAAGACTCACTACTGTAAGGTATAAAGGATTATAATGACAGAATAAAACTCTAATCATATATGCTATAATTAAAGTATGAGTTTATGGTAAGAAAACAATGGGGAGTGAAAAGGAGAGAATAATGCAGGCATGCGTCACCTCTGTGGAGAGTTAAGCGTGCGGGGGGCTCATGTGCAGGTGTGTGTAGATTTTTCCCTTCTCTTTCTGGAAACTTTTGTTTTCTGTGGAGAGAGAACTACGCACATGCAGTAAGACCTTTGCTTTACAGAGCTCCCCCTGTTTTCAATAAATATTGACTAAAAGTCACATCATGGTTGTAAATTAAAGCCATAACTTACCCTATTTCCAATAAGAAGTAATTCAGTGAAGATTTATGTATGCTCATATGTTGCATTTGGAAGTGGGAGATGAGAGGTAAGCACACTGCAGAACTCTTCTTACACGTGTCTAGGGTTATTATTCTCATCTAGACCCTGACCTGGTTTCACAAGTGAAAATATAGACATACGTGATTCATAACCTTAATAAAAACTTTTGAAGTTAATGATAATTGTGGTGATAATGATGAACATTATGGAAAGACCTAAAACATAGAAATCTTTCCTTTTTGCACTATGTACATTATATCACATGCATGATAATAATCTCTTTCTCTTTGAGAGTGCTCTGTGCTCCGTGGTGTTTACAGCCTTTCATACCTGCTATCACAATTGTTCTTAGAACCTGCTGAGATGGACAAAGTCTCTATGATAGAATTTATGAGTCTGAGAGACAACTTGCTGTACCTTAAATAGATTATTCTTTCTCTCTAAGCCGTAATATAAATATGGACGGTGACATTTGAATATAATAAAACCTATGACATCATGTTGGTGTATCCTATTTTTAGATAAAAATGAAAGGCTTAAAATTGCTGTATTTTTCTCCTTTTGTACAACAGATTTTCAATTGATTCTTCATTAGTCCAAAGTGCAAGCACTCCAGGAAGAATAAATAATTTTCAGAAAGAAATCAAAGTCACTAATACTTCAGCCAAAAACACTAAAATCATTTTTCTTCCAGGTATATCTCCAAGAGTCCAGCCAGCTTTCTCAAGTGTGCAAGCTACTGCTTGAGAGGAAGCATTACATATTTAGAGACTATGGGCCTTAGGGGATTCTTTGACACTGAGGCAAATGAATGGGATTAATGGGTGTGAGGTTGCTAATGAAATTGGTCAGGCTAATTCAGGCATGAGAAAATTTAATTCATTGAGGAAAAGCAAGATAGACGATAGCAAATTGGAGTGCTCAATTGAGCTCCAAAAGGACATACTTTTAAAATCTAAAAATGTTTAAAGAAATAAGAAAAAATATATATATATAATAAATAAAAGTGAGTCTTTTGAAGAGTAAAGATAACATCTATTTCACATAGTAGTTTTAAACTCAGGGCGATCTTGCCCGCCCCCACCCCCAAGGGATGTTCAGCAATGTCTGGAGACAGTCTGGCTGTTGCAGCTGGGAGTTACGCTGTGTTCCACTAGCATCTGTGGGAAGAGGCCAGGGATGCCCCCCACATAATGCACTGCATGGTACAGCCCCCGCAGCACAGAATTATTTGGTTCAAAATGTCAATAGTGTCAAGGTTAAGAAACCCTTTTGTAGATAAAAATATTTTTCTTTTTAGTATTGGTAAAAATTTTTCAAAATATTTTATCATTTTCATCATAAAAAGTATATACATTAATATGTCTACCCCAAGATTTTAATATATTCCCCAAACCTTTATGAATGGGGCATTAGATCATTTATAATTTGCTTCTTTATCATAAAAATCATTTGATAAAAATCCATTACTTTTAGCATCAGGGTAGGGATAAAGAGTTATGTGTTTTAGGCAAATATATTGAGGTGTGTGTTTTACCAGAATGAGCTCTAAGAAGACTTTATATCGGTTGGAAAAGTGAGAGTCTCTTAATAGCTACCTCCTTGATCAGCCCATTTCAGACTAATTTGTTCATGAGAAGACAAAATATTGTGTTAACATCTTGTAATATCACATTCACTTGGAAGGATCATATGAGCAATCCCTCTTTTTTAAATTGTTCTTGAAAAAAGTCTGTACACATATAGAAAGAACCAGGGCTCTTGCACACATTTGTATTTTATTTTTCATCAATTTGAATATACATTATATGGGGTCCCAAATACAAATCCCTCTTTCCTGAGACATATTTATGCCAGCTTACTTGACCTTGAGATCTGCTGTTTCCAAAGCTAAGGCTGCTTTTCCCAAAGGCTGAATGTAGGAAAGCTGTGCATCATTACCTACCACTTCGACAATCACTTCTGTGATGGGAACTGCCCTGCCTACAGCCCCTGCTGATTGACGAAGGCCACATTCTACATCAATAATGCTGCCCTATCCCACTTTGAGAATGGAGAGTAGATGTCTGATTTATGAGCATCTGATTCAGAGGCAGGCAATAAACTTGTACCTGGCTCAAAAAAAAAAAAAAAAAAAAAGTGAGGTGGACCAATCACAGTCCTCTCCCAGAAATTTTCTGTTGAATAAAGGGTCTGAGACAAGAGATGTAGGACCAAGTACAAAGGTCATGATACTTACTAGGGCTGCACTGCTATTGTGAGGTTATGAAAAAAAGAAGAAGCCAGTCTGTAGAGGAAGAAAGAAAATAAAGAAAGGTGCGGAGAATAGCCATATGAGGAAGAGTCTGGCATGTTATAGAATGAACAACCAAGTTCATGAAGACTTTTTACTTCCTATTTCTATTTCTAGTGAGGTCTAGACATGTTCAATATTTCAACCTCTTATGAGCCCTCTTGTCTCATTATGATAAACCCCACTTTCCTTGTGCTAAGCTGATTCCATCTTTATTTCCTCTAATCAGAAAGAGCCATATTAATGATGCTGATCAACCTCCATAACAGAATCTCATTAAGCAATAATTATACATGTTAAGGAAACCCAGGAAAAGCAATCATCTTGCCCATCTTCTGATTTTAAAAAAAGAGGTGTTATGAGAAATCTGAGATCCAGAGATATTAAATAACTGATTAAAAAAGGCTTTGGGAAGACATGTTGGTTTTATTAACCAAGAGAGCAAGGAGACAGAGAGAAAACATTTACTCCTGTCGAGACAATTCCCTGTCAAACACAATGATAATTACCAAGAAAAGTAACCTGAAAACTAGGTGAGTGTGCTAGCAACAAGTAATACCTCCTGTAAGGACAGAAAAAAAATCCACACAAGTTGCACCTCATAAAAACAAGAATAGTAAAGAACGGCCTGACAAAGCAATATAAGTTGTAATTGAAATGAACCACACAACATCTATTTCTAAAGGAAACCTCTAGTTTAAAATAATATTTTGCATATCAGTATTACCATTATGTGCATCTACAGCAGAAATTCATCATTGTATCTTTAGATTTGTTTGTTTAGATCTGAACTTTTATCTTAGCATCATCTAGTATTATGTTAACTGTTCGTATTGTATATGTTTGTTGTGCTTACTCTTTAGCCATGTTTTGTTATATCTTTAAAATATAGGCATTCTTATTGTTACCAAAGCCCATGTTCTTAGTTATTTTAATTTTTTCACCTATTGTGGCCTCGTGCTCTGCCTCAGAGGACATAATCCTTTTTACCTTTGTCTCATCCTAAATGACCCCACTTGGTTCATCCATCTGTGTAGTCAGATTTTTTGTCAATCTCTTGTTGTGTTCCAAACAATTTTGTAATTAATCAACTTGTTGATGAGCAAAAACATTGAATAAATGTTTTTATTTATGTTTAGGGCCCACTGTAATAAATAAAACACATACAACATTGACATGAAATCTGAATTATGCGCTTGTATTCTGAAGTAATGAACTTAAAAGAAAGTCTCACTAGATGAAACTGAGACTATACCATATATAAGCAGTTCAGCATTTATAATTTTATATCTAATTTAGAAACTGTAAATATTTATTTTCTTTAAAAATATAAAAGTGTTTTTCTATACAATGAATCAAATTTCTTAAAATAGATATGGTAAAATTTTTATTTCATTCAGTAACAGTTTATGTTTCTTATATTCTAGAACCTAAATAATCAGATTCTCAAATGGAGTTGTTTCCATGGTAAAATATATTGAAATGTTGGGCCTGACACAGGGATAGTTTCCTAGAAACATCTGAGTAAGAAAAATCTTAGGTTATTAGAGTGACTAATTCATTTTGTTAATATTTAATGATTGTTTAATATACACAGGGATGGACAAAAGTAGGTTTATAGCTATAAGTGTGTAAAACACGAGTTTATCTTGTATTATTGTTTATTAATTATTATATTATTTATTATTATGAATCTACTTCTTACCCAATTCTGTGTTGAAAAAATTGTATCATATCAGATACTGAGGGGAAAAATTTGAGTAATACATTTCCTCTGTCTACCTCAAGCGCCTCGTAGGCCAGTGGGTGAGACTCAGCCCTGTATGTTTCCAAGCAGTACCACTGTCCTCTGTAGGCTTCTTAGTTCTTCCATCTCCTGTGCAACCAGATTCCTGCATGAAAGTCCATCTGATTCACATCCACAAATCAGAGTGATTCCACTTTTCTTTATTGACAGCTGCCTACTCAAGGAGACAAGACTACTGAGTATGAGAATATCAGTTTAGCAAGCTCTGGCATTAACCTATGTAATAGAAAAATGAGCCAGAGTTGACAACACGGCACTGAAAGAGAGGTGAAGAAGAAGGGAAAATGTGTGAAATACATAGGGCAGAATTTGGAGACCTTTTTGTTGGGAGGTTAGAAGAGAGCATCAACAATGACCACCTGGTTTCTGACCTAAGTGAGTAGATAGATAACAATAAGAATTAAAAATTTGGAGCTGAGGATGACTAATGTATTTGGACTGGTTTGTGTTGTGGATGTCTTGGCCTTTGCACATAGAGGTGCCAAGTAAGCCCTTATGGGCCGAATAGGACTCAGGGAGGAACACAGCTGTGTGAGTCACAGTGATAGATGAAGCCCTGGAAATGGAATAGCTCACCATGGAGACAGTACAAGGTGAGAAGGGGACGGAACTCCTGGGGAAATCTGATTCTAAGATTAGTCATTCAATCTTTTCAGTTTCTGAAACACTCTTCTACTTTGATTGTAGTGCTTATTTTGTAATCATTTCTCAGTACCAATAGATTTTGAGCTCCCTAAGGGCAAACATTTGTATTTTTAGGCACTACCATAGCGCAGAATAGATAGCAGGTGCTCAAACATGTTAGCTGAATGTGAATTATGTACTCTTGCGTGTTTGGGGGCATTTGATATCAGCACTAAGCATGTTAGTGGAAACTTTCTTAAATTCCCCCAAACTGGACACCTTTAGATAACATATATAGGGACTGTCAGTGAGCTAAAATAATTAATAATCCAAAATTTCCATTCTCTAACCACTCAGGATTAATGAGTTTATAATTCCCGCTAATATAGGAAATTGATAAATTTCTAGGAGATGGTAAAAACCACATGTCATTAAAAGCAAACTTACTTTTTACAAATGGCCTTGGCTAGTGTGGCTCAGTAGATTGAGTGCCAGCCTGTAAACCAAAGGGTTGTCGGTTCGATTCCCAGTTAAGGCACGTCTCTTGATTGTGGGTCAGGTCCCCAGTAGGGGGCATGTGAGAGGCAACCACACATTGATGTTTCTCTCCCTCTCTTTCTCCCTCCCTTCCCCTCTGTCTAAAAATAAATAAATAAAATATTTAAAAAAAACAAACTTACTTTTCACAAATGAATTAATAGTGACTTTTGACAAAAAGTTAATAGACATATTTTGAATTATATCAAGTGAAATTACATTGATAGTTTCAATACTTTGGAAGTATAACCTATTTATACTAAAGCTTTAAAAGTGGATCTGTATTCAGTGAAACTTTCAAGATGACTTGCAAGTTAGTCAATATTTAAAATTATCAATAAATTGTTAGATTGATGATGATAATTCATAAACTTCACTGAAATTTTAAATAACATAATTAAACATTTTAAACAACATAAGACACACCGGATTTTTCAAAGTTCCTTAGTTCTAGAGGTACATAAAAAGTTAGTGTTTACATTTTCCAAAAAATCGAAATAAATGCAAAAATAAAGCCAGCTACTTGGAGGATCTAGTGAAATGTTCAGAATGTGTTGGTTTAGTGTGACCATCTGAGCTGGACTATGAATATATGACTAGCACTGTAGCCAGCATATGGTATGCATGGAAACTTGAGGACGACAAGCTATGAAGTGAGCTAAGCTGGGACAGAATATGAGAATTATAAATAAAGCAAGATTCTATCAACACACACTACTTAAAAGAGATTTTAAAAAAACTGTCATCATTTGCTAGCCCAGGAAGGTACTTTTTCTTTTGTGATTGGTGATCTTGTGATGTGTATAGAGTTTAAAATGGAACAGTAAATAGCAGAGATTTTTAAGTCTGGAACTGTTTTCCTGAGGTTAATGACAGCTTAGAAATTCTTAACTTAAAATTAATAGGGTGGAAAAGGAGAGATTGTTAGTGGATGCAGTGATATCTCCCTCAGTAGACTTGCTAAGGGAAAGATGAACTTGCATCAAATTATCATTCTAAAGAGACTGTGGGTAATGATCTCTTGGAGTCCCCAAGAAACTCTCAGAATAGAATGAGTAGTAAATTATGATGCCCAAATGTCAACTTTATCCTGTGCACTTATGAAAATTTTGGTGGCTACCTTACCTTTCTATATACTGAAAAAGTAAGTACTGTCTATGTGCTACTAATTTTTATTATGAATATTTTATTATGAATATGTTACATTTTCCAACAGCTATTCATTTGTTCATGTGTTTATTTGGCTATTGCTTACCAACCTCTCATTCTTCATCCTATTTTCATTTACTAGCCAATTAGTAATTTGGAGGCAACAGTTTGTATGTTTGCTCACACTCATACACTTATCTAGGAATGCATAAACATATAGATGGAAATTTGTCATTGCTTTAAAAAAATAGCATTAGATTCATTTCTGTGAATTTTTCTTTCCTTAGTAGCACAGCATAGAAATTCCTCCAATTCAAAAGGTAGAGATATATAGTTCATTCCATTTAATGGCTACAAGGATACTATATGTATAATGTGGATATTAATCATAATTCTATTCATGTTCATTGAGATTTGTTTAAAAAATTTTATAACTATAAGTAATGCTGCAATAAATCTCTTTCAATAGAGAGATGACAAACACTGGTGTTTATCACATCATTACATATGATGCTATGCTCTGGAGCTTAATATGGTAACTTGCTGGAGTAAATAAAAATAAAACCATAGGCTGCTCCTTTGCTACATTATTTTCTAAATATTGAACTAAATTCAAACCTAGAGAAAGCGTGAAGATTAGAGTTAGGTTTGCGGAAGCAGAGAACCACATAAATATCCATATTGACTGTCTCTAGGGACTCAAACTCATTGAGCATCTGCTCAGACTTCTGTTGGTCGTTGATTGGATCTGGCTAAAAAGTGACTTGGCAGACTTTGCTGGAGAGAAGGATCTTGGCAACGATATGCCATGTAATGAGAGAGGAAGAGGAAAAAAACAAACTCTAGGAATTTCTTTGACAGTGTAAAAAATTGTTTATAAATTCTAAAGCTAATAATTCTGATAAACTTAATTTCCCTCTTACATAGCTTCACAGTCATCCTTGGTCCTACACTAAACATGCATATCTATGTGGATACAGACTGGACCTAACTAGGAATAGAACCTCCATGCTAACACCATGCAGAAACAAACTGAGCTATCAACTAGGTCCTTGGCTAAAACAGAGAAGTGCAATCTAGTTCAAGATTCATTATTCATTAATTCTGTGATCTTGGAGCAAATCTGACAACTAGTTTGAAAATCAACCTCCATATGTGTGTGACAGGCAGGAAAACTATCAACAAATTTGCTGAAATGATGAATTGAGGTAATGTATTAATAGTTTAAAAAACTGTGAAGTTATAATTGAATAAATAAGGAAAATAAAGTAGCTTAATGCAGTGTTAAAGAACAATGCAGTGCATAACATACATTTTTATTTTCTTTAGCTAAGTTATCAAGTTTAATAAGAGCTGCCTATTACTGAACATTAAATTATATGACCAGTACTTTATTAGGTATTTTCTATATATTATTTAAACCTTACAACAACTCCATGAAGGTGAAATTAATATTCCCTTTTTACTGGTGAGACTCTGAGGTTTAGGGATGCCCAAAACAACTCTGCTGGAAAATGCCAGAGCTGTGTTTTGAACCCATCTCTGTGTAACTTTAAATTCCTCGTTTTTTCTACTGTGTCACATAACACACAATGGTTTAAGCATGTATTATGGTACAGAAGGTTTTCATCCTAGGACCTGGCCTTTTTCTCTTGCTTAATACTGACTTCTGCCTTGCTTTTATATGGATGCTAATTAATCATTAACATTTGGTTCTAATGTAGACTTTTCGGTACTCTCTGATGTTTTATCCATGAACTCCTCTTCATCAACTGGTAATGGCAATGAAGGCCATGGCCATGCTCTTAGCTATGTGCCACAGCCACTCTGTGGGATGCCAAATACAATCAATTGTTCATCACTGCCCTGGACAGTTTTTCAGATGTTAGCCGAGGGAAAGACAGCATTTTTGCTTCATAATAACCCTTGAGGAGTACAGGAAGGAGAATTATTTTCTGTTGGTAGAATGACTTTCACATTCAAAATATTTTACCACTTCCAAGTAAAAGCCTCCTTAATCATTAGTTATGGTAGCAACAATATTTCCTTTGCTAGAAATTACTTTTAAGTGACAGTAAGATGAAAAGCAAACTGGGCATGTGCCTACAGGTTAAGAATCTCTTAATTTGGATGGTGTTTGTTTTGCCTAACACTCTAGGAGAAGTGGGTGAGCAGGAACTGGTTGAGGGTAAGGGCTACCATAATTTCCTTCCATGCTCTAACACCAAGACAATGGGATGCTAGGAGAAGGAACTATCCATGGCCCAGAGCAGAATCATGACCACCAACCCTTAAATCTCCTCCTCCATTTCCACTCCCATTCTCTGTGATTGATGCAATCATCCACCCTATTCATCCATTCAGAAACTAGGAATCTTTTTCACTCTTTTTTCCTCTTTACTTATCACATTAAATTAATCAATAAAACCTGGCATTAACTATTTCATAAAAATATCTCTTTATTCTGTTTACAGTTGCTGTAATCTAGTTTGGCCTTTATCATTTTTCACCTGATTTCCTTCAATAGGCTCCTAACTAGTCTTCTGCTTTCAGTCTTATTCTTCCCCAATTCATTTTTTTTTTGCAGTAGGTAAAGTGGTATTTCAATTTTTTAAATTGCATTATGATTATTTTTCTGCCAAGGTTCAACTTCCAATGGCTCCTCAATGTTATGAGGATAAAAATAAGAGTTCCCTAAGGGCACACAATGTGCTTTCTCTGTTCCTGTCTCTATAGCTGCATTTCTTATTTGATTCCATTCTTACTCTGTCATACAGCCTCCTTGTCTCAGTTTTTCAAACACAAGGTGTTTTCTCTTGCTATGAAGCCTTCTTGGCCCAGAACATGCATTCCTGCTCTCTTGCCCCTTGGCATGGTTACCCTCTCCTGGTACAGACCTCAGATTGAAAGCTGAATTATAACTTTTTCCCTAGTCAGAAGTTAGAACGTCTGGATTAGTTTCCTCCTATGTTCCCGTAGCACCTTATCACTGTCACCTGCATCACTGTGCAGGGAAATTGACTGATGCTCTTCTATTTCCTCCACTAGACTGTGACCTCCATGAGGGTGTATCTATCTTGTGATTTTTCAGTGCTGAGAACAGGGCCTGCAGTATAGTGGGTGCCCCCAAACTACTTGTTGAATGAATCAATGAATGGACTGGAGTGTGGGGAAAGCCACCAGGCAGCCAGCGCATTTAAAAAACAATTTAAATTGTAGTAGAGGTGAAACATACTATGAGTCTGAATGGGGACAGAGGAGGAGGGGTTGTATGAAGAGAAAACATAGATAAAACATTGCAAGGAAAGAGAATAGACTTAAATTGGTTGCTGTAGCTATGGGTGTTGCAGAAAGGAATGCAAGTGTTAGAAAAGTACCAAAACTTAGGAAAAAGTTGATGATTTGGTTTGGATAGTAGTTTGAAGTGCTTGAAGTAGACATATAAATACTGTAGCTGATATAAGAGAATGGAGAGATCAGCAGTACAGATTAATGAGTCCGCTTCAACATTGTGGCTACTAGATTAAGTAAAATTATCAAAGTTAATTTATAGATTGAGGCAAGACTAGGACTTAGGACAGAAGTTTAGTGTATATCAGTCTTTCTTTTTCCACTGGCTAAAGAACATTTCATCTGTTATCACTCAACAGATGGGATAGTGCTGAGGATGAATAGGATAAGGATCAACATCTGTAGATAACCCCAAATGCATATTAACAAAATTCTAATCTTCAGCTGAGAAAACTGTTGTGCAAAGTGCAAGATGTAAATGGTAAGTAAGACTCACTTCTTAAACTTTGTTATTTTCTTTTAGTGGGCCCTATCCACCCACTAAGAGAGGTGGACAGATATTTCAAAGTTAGGCACCAGTTACAAAATAAATGGATGAGAAAAAAAGAAACTGTCTTGAATGATGTACAACCCAGCCAGTCAAATTTCCAATAAAATTGTGGAGTCTCATTCTAACACATTTCTTTTAAACATATTTAAAAGGTATTAAGTTAGTTGTACTCTTAGCTTTATATCATTTAATTTTTTCTAAATACATTGCCTTTAAAAAATTTATATGGTAAATGTGGTTTGCTAATGCGAATAACCTGAATATCTAGAGAAGTGGATTTTAAAAATATGGATGATCTTCGGCAAGTCAAACTTCCAGACAGGGAGCTTGTTTATCTGGTAGAATGAGCAGGACAGTTAGGTCAGTGATTCTCCCACTGAATATATGCAATTACCACCAGGACTATTTGGGCTACTAAATATGATTCTGAGGGAAACACTCCTGAAATCTATATTTTTGATAGATGCTTCCAAGGAGAGTGTTATGCTATTAATTTTCAGATCATAGTTTGAGAGACAGTGACCTGAGTATCCCTACACATCCTTCAAATCCCTAAATGAGCAACATCTATGATTTCGTTAGTCGTATAAGATCCATTCCTGTCTCCATTTATGGCATTTTCTATTTTATCATTTTCCTGTTGTGCTCTCTTTCCACTGCAGCAAAAGGATTGTAGGCTTAAAAATGTCCTAGCGTCACCTATAAAAACACATTTTTATGAATACTAAATGAGGAAAAGAGGGAGATTGAGAAAGAGAGAGGGTTCTATTATCTTTACTATTTGGTACTATTTTCCTATTTCTCCAACTGACTTCTGGTTTGCACGTTAATTTTTAAAACATGTAACTCTGAAGCATATTGAAAATTAAATCCCCGAATCAGACATGAGGAAAAATCAAGGGTCAGCAAGTAGAATGGCCACTAAAGTGATATCTTCAAGCCTATTGCAGGATTTTATTTCCTAAGAGCATCTTGAGTCCCCTCCAATTTTCCACACTTCATCTGGGGCTATTTCTCTATCCTGAATGTGGGAGACACTGAGGGGCAGGAGGGGTCCTCTAGCAAAACGTCAGAGAGCTTTAGGGAAAAAAAGGCCATGCTGCTGTATTTTCTCATCTGCTTGGAGCAATGTGTATTTTGGTACCGTGTTAAAAATCCTCCAGCAGTTTCTCTCATGTCACAAGTTTAAGGAGTCCTCTATGAATGAGTCAGCCTGGGAGTTGCCATGGTAACAGTTTTCAGTCCTTTGGAGTCAGTCCTCTTCTGATGCTGCCACTGAAATACCTTAGTTTCAGGAGGATTGAAATTCCCATTACATTTAAATATTCATTATGTTACATATGCATTCCCTGATTTTGCAATATTACCTGGCTAGAAATCATTTTTAGCGATCTATAAATAGACATGCTACATTATGCTCATTTCTTCCACAGGATGAAAGACAAGTCAATAAAAATCCTCTCTGTTCTCACATCATCATCTCTCTCTCTCAGTCCACCCTCTTTGTTGGGTACAAGCATGTGCATGTACGTGTGTAATTGGTGTTCTTCATGTCTGAAATATTCAAAGAGGACACCCTGGACAGCCATCCAGAGCCCCAGTTTTCAGTAGAGGGGTTACAAATACTTGCTGGCTCACCACACGGCAACTGCACATGAATGCCAATGATGCTACAGTGTAGTGTGGAGTGACTATGGGCAGCCTTTGTGTGGTTTCCTGATTTATATTTTAGGGAAGATCAATTTGGCAGGATACAAATTTTTGTAACAGCCATACCCCCAACAAGAGAGGTCCAGACTCCTAAACATTGTTCTCCATAATCTTCTTGCCATACTTTTCCAACTTCATTTTCCCCTTAACTACATGCCTATTTAGGTGTACCCTGCTCCACACACAAAGGGCTAAAAACATAGAGTCTCCTCACTCTATATTTTTGAGGCTGTGATCCATGTCTCATTCATCTTTGCATGCCCACAATATCTAGAACATAGACACAAATAAATATTAAGTAGATTTAAACATGTTGATATGAACTGTCTAAATCATTCTAATCATGGCCAGGTAAACAGCCAACTGAGGATTTTGGGGTTCTGATTGTTCGTAACACAACAGACCAGTCATATGCCCAGAGGTTGGTCTTCTCTGTATGCAGTATATACGAGCACTCCATTTCTGGGTTAAGGATGATGTGCTGGTATCTCAACTAGAACTGAATTCAATTCCAGCTCTTTCTTCTCCTAACTCTGTAACCAAATCACTTAACCTTTCTGAGGTCCAGTTTTCCCACCATTAGATTGGAGTTCATTGAGATAATATAAAAAAGGCTTAGCACAGCACTTACTATATAATTACATATTCAACATACAGTAGTTATTAGTACTGTAAGTACTAATAAGGATACCCCAAGAGGTTGCTTTATTTCAATTGTTCTCACAATACCACTGGCATTCCCTTTGTGATTGTTATATTGCACATGAAATAGTCCTCCGAGGGTGTGCCATGTCCACAGTTATTATTTTTTATACATATTTGAACATAATCTGGTCAAATGACTTCTCATGGCTAACCACAATTCTATGATTCAAAGAAAGGACCTATAAAGATGGACAGTGGGCTATAAATTGTCCTTGAATATTCACTCTGTACATTATGTTTTCTCTGAACTGAATAGAGTCTTTGTGATGAAGTTAAACACAGAGACACACAGAAAGGGAATCAGTAGCATGGAGGAAAAACAAAGAGACACCCAGAGAAGGGCAGTATATAGGGAGAAAGAGCAGCCAGTGTTGCTGGTGAAAGCAGGGGAATCAGGTGTGTTTACAGGTAAAGCAAAGACAATGATTTGCTCAGTTCTGTTTCTCAGTGAAACCCAGCTTCGTGGATGCTAATACTGTTGTGGGTGCTGAGACTCCCCATGTATTATCAACTCAAATAATAGGGACCTGACTATTCTCTTCACAGCCTGAAAGTGCCTAGCTTAGGATCTTAGTATTTTTTATTTGGCTCTACTGTTCTAAACGTACCCCAAGGCAATCCCTTATTTTTCTACCAACTATTTTTTTGAGTAGTTACTATTTTCCAGGCATTCTTCTAAGCATTGGATCCTTAGGGGACTTACTTCCTCCCTCTTCTATGTCACACCTAAGTCTTAGTATTAAACATAGCATACCACATTGCATTGATGTAGTTGTCTGTATCCGTTCCTAGACTCTGCCTTATAGGACGGCAGAAGGCAGTGTTTATGCTTTTTTTTACCATGTCATGCACAATGTCTGGAGTATAGTAGGTATTCATCAACAATCTTGGATGTTTGCATCAATGAATAAATTGATTCAACAGTGCTAAGCATGATTTCTTGGTGACACATAATTTTTGAAGAGCACTATACAATATGGAAAATAATCTCATTTCTAGGTGTGAAATTGTGAATGCCTCCCTTGCTAAAGCTTATGTTAATTGATTTGGCATATAAATAAGGATTTTCTGAAGTTCTACATGTCTAAAAGTCTAGATTATGCCCCTTTATTGAAGTCTTTAATTTCATTAATACTCATATTTAATTTTGCTCTAAGAACAGTCTATCTTGTGACATTTTTGGCATTTTCAAAATAAAGAATTCATGAAAGCATCTCTGGTATTTCATAGAAACTATTTTTTGTACAGCATCATAAAAGCCACATGATTATTTATAAGATCCATTTAATTCCTCCCACCAGCAATACCAAGGAACAATAACCAATCCACTTTATTTGTTACTCCCTCTATATTTCTAAAAAATAAATGTTGAGATCAAACTCTTAAGAACAGAAGCTTAGTTATAATTTCTAAAATAAACCATATTTAGTTGTATTTAGTTATGAGTACATTAGTTAATAAATTTGATTATGCGATTCCATAGTGATAGAATTCCTGAGAAGACTTGGACAAGAGAAATACCCAATAAAATACTGTAAAAGTCACAACTGGCATTCAGAAGAAGGCCTTGCACTAGTTAAATACCTTCAGTTAGATGTTTAGAAAGTGAGGGGGAATGGGAACATTTCTTGAGCATTTACAATGGACTAGATATTTTGCTATTCACTTTCAATACATTATTGCACATGGTATCTTAGCA
The DNA here is from genome assembly GCA_028533065.1 of Trachops cirrhosus. NCBI lineage: Eukaryota > Metazoa > Chordata > Mammalia > Chiroptera > Phyllostomidae > Trachops > Trachops cirrhosus. Next base: position 25,940,030 of record CM052538.1, on the reverse strand, counting down.
ATACATAAATGCAAATATGGTGATACAAAGACAGATTGAGAAATTTAAAAGTCTAGTGGTAGATGTCTAAGCTGGGTTTTGAATCCAGGTATGCCCCACTCCAAGGCTGTACATGCTCTACTATACCATCCTCCCACAAGGGGCTGAATGGTGGCCCCCCCCCAAAAGATAGGCCCTTGTCTCAATTCCCAGGATCTGTAAATGTAAACTTACTTGGAAAAAAGTACATTGCAGATGTGATTAAGTTAAGGATCTTTAAATTGTTCTGGATTGTTCAGGTGATCCCTAAAGCAAATGCCATGTGTCCTTGTATGAGACACGTGTGGAAGATACAGTAGTAAGAGGAGAATGTGATATGAAAGTGAAAACCAAGCTGGAGTTATGTAGCCGCAAGCCAAGGAATGTCTGGAGCCACCAGAAGCTGGGAGAAACGAGGGTGGATTCTCTTTCAGAGCCATCAGAGGAAGCCCAGCTCTGCTGCTGCTTAATTCAAACTTCTGGCTTCCAGAAATCAGAGAGAAAACATTTTTATTGTTTTTTTTTTATAGTTTATTGATTATGCTGTTACAGTTGTCCAATTTCCCCCCTTCACTCCCCTCCACCCTGAACACCGTCTCCCACCCACATTCCCCACCTTTAGTTCATGTCCATGGGTCATAAGTTCTTTGGCTTCTACATTTCCCATACTATTCTTGACCTCCCCCTGTCTGTTTTCTACCTACCATCCATGCTACTTATTCTCCTTACCTTTTCCCCCTCTCTCCTCCTCCCACTCCCCTGTTGCTAACCCTCCATGTGATCTCCATTTCTGTGGTTCTGTTCCTGTTCTAGTTGTTTGCTTAGTTTGTTTTTCTTTTTGTTTTAGGTGTGGTTGTTAATAATTGTGAGTTTGCTATCATTTTACTATGCATGTTTTTTATCTTCTTTTTCTTAGATAAGTCCCTTTAACATTTCATATAATAAGGACTTGGTGATGATAAACTCCTTTAACTTGACCTTATCTGAGAAGCACTTGATCTGCCCTTTCATTCTAAATGAAAGCTTTACTGGATAGAGCAATCTTGGATTAGGTCCTTGCCTTTCATGACCTGGAATACTTCTTTCCAGCCACTTCTTGCCTGCAAGGTCTCTTTTGAGAAATCAGCTGACAGTGATGGGAACCCTTTTGTAGGTGACTGTCTCCTTATCTCTTGCTGTTTCTAGGATTCTCTCCTTCATTTTAATCTTGGCTAATGTAATTATGATGTGCCTTGGTGTGTTCCTCCTTGGGTCCAACTTCTTTGGAACTCTCTGAGTTTCCTGGACTTCCTGGAAGTCTATTTCCTTTGTTGGGTTGGGTAAGTTCTCCTTTATTATTTGTTCAAATAACTTTTCCACTTGTTGCTCTTCCTCTTCTCCTTCTGGTACCCCTATAATTTGGATGTTGGAACATTTAGAGATGCCATGGAGGTTCCTAAGCTTCTCCTCATTTTTTTGAATTCTTGTTTCTTCCTTCTTTTCTGTTTGGTTGTTTCTTTCTTCCTTGTGGTCCACTCCATTGATATGAGTCCCAGTTTCCTTCCCATCACTATTGGTTCCCTGTACATTTTCCTTTATTTCACTTAGTGTAGCCTTCATTTGTTCATCTAATTTGCAACCAAATTTATCCAATTCTGTGAGCATCCTGATCACCAGTGCTTTGAACTGTGGATCTGATAGGTTGGCTATCTCTTCATCACTTAGCTGTACAATTTCTGCAGCTTTGATCTGTTCTTTTGTTTAGACCATTTTTTTTGTCTTGACGCGCCTGTTACGTAGTGAGGGGCGGTGCCTTAGGTGTTCACCAGGGCGGGCCAACCCAGTCACTGGGTTGTGATGCTGTACATGGGGGAGGGGTCCGAGAGGGAACAATAGTGTTTGTTCTGCTCTCTCTTGGATTTCAGTCCCTTCTGCCACCTCCCCCAAGCAAAGTGGGCCCCTTTGGTGCTGATTCCCAGGTGGGTGGCTTTGTGCATGTTCTAGGACCCTGTGGGTCTCTCCAACGAACTCTCCTGTGAGGTTGGGAGTCTCTTCCAGAACTCAACCCCCACAGGTGTTTTCAATCAGTGCTTTTAGGCTTTATTTCCCGGCGCTGGGTCCCTGGGCTGCAAGGTCTGTCTCACTCCCCAGTTTTGCCTGGTTTATCTGCGCGTGAATGTGGGATGCCCTGTCTACCAGTCGTCTTGTGTGCCATACCCCTACACAATCTGCTGCTTCACTGGGTCCACCCACTGCCCCACCTTGTGTGCCTGGAGTCCACTGGCCATCACTTTGCCGTGAGTCCTCTCCACCTGGCTGCCGGACTCAGCCCCTCCTACTGGTCTGGATGAATATTTCTTCTTTAACTTCTTGGTTGTCAGATTTCCATACAATTCAATGTTCTGTCAGTACTGGTTGTTTTCTTATTTCTAAATTTTTGTTGTCCTTATTTTGGTTGTGTGAGGAGGCACAGTGTGTCTACCTATGCCTCCATCTTGGCTGGAAGTCCATTTTTATTGTTTTAAGCCACCTGGCTGGTGGTACTTTATTATAGCTCTTATAGGAAATAACATACCACCTAAAGCTGTTTTTTTAAAAAAAGTTTTCTATTTGTTTGGATATTCACTAATATAGTTAATCATTCAGACAGACTTATCAGTAATATCTTAGTATTCAGAATTTTCAATTCTAAAATTTTAGGTTCTATGTGAAACATAGAATTTATTATGTCCCTGCCTTCAGTATGATCAGGGAGAAAAGATAAATATACATAAAAAATAATGAACATTCTTCATTCATATACTCAGGGAAATTTATTCTGTGAATACTAGGCAGTAAAGATAGTTGTAGGTGCTGAGAAAGTGACAATTAACAAGATATAAAACTTCTGCATTCTCAGTGAGGTCCCAGGGAGAAGCAAGTCAGGAACCAGTGTATTAGACTAGGAAAGAACAAGACCTAGCAGCTATTAAGTTTTCCAATGGATGTGAGCAGGTTTATTATTATTATTATTATTTATTATTCACCCAACTTGCATCTAAGCAGTATATTTTGAACTTATTGACCCAAATACAATAATAATTTTTTAAAATATGCAAGTAATATAAACACTAAGATGCATGGTCAGTCTGACCCAACAATGAAGTAGGTGACCGCTGATAGGGTTGGATATCAAAGCTTCTCTATAATGTTTTCTCCATCCATATGCCATGCAGTACCCACAGGGTATGTAAAATTCTAGGGGAATCCACACTAAATAAATGAATGTGTTATGTCTTTTTGTCCCTATGGTTTATGGTTTACCAGAAATCTTTACCTGGAAGTGTTTGTGTGTATGCGTGCCTCTTGTCAAGATAGAGCAATCAGCAGAAACACTTGACATTTTACAAGATCCCCTAAAAGGGAAGAAAAACAATCCAACCAAAGAAAATGAGAGCTACCATGGGAGACACAGCATCTTATACAATTCACAATGTGTCTGGTGTCAGCATTGCTGGAAGGGCACTGCTCACTGAATTGACAAGTTAAAATGGAGAGAGAGAGAGAGAGTGAGTGAGAGAGAGAGAGAGTGAAGGGAATCCGTATTTTTGGTGACATCCTCTAGTGTCCAGTTTTGACCTGCCAGCCACAAGGTGAGGGAAGCATTTTAGCTTGCTGCTCTTATTCCATAATATTACAGAAAAGTCATGCCAGGGTACTGCTGCTAAAGACATTGGTATGAACTTTCTAAATGCAGTCAACAGCATATTTTTAATTTATAATGAAAAATACATCTGTGACTCTGGCTCCCAGCAAGAAGGTCAAAGAAACCATGCTTTCCATGAGGACTAGGTGAGGATAAAGTGGAGGTCATTTTAGTAGAAGGATATTGATCAAGAAGAAACAAATTTATTCTATAATATACATACAAATGCTAATAAAGGAGACTGAAAAGTCACTCAATCCAGTGGTGAGTATTTACCTTTCCCATCCCAGGCACCATCTTGGTTGTCAATTTACTTGGGTATCATCCTTAGCTTTGTCTTATCTTCCTTCACCTCTACACTCTCATAAATCAAAGACCGATTTCTTTCATTTATAACTTCTAAATAAACTTCACATTTATACTCTTCTCTCCTATTTACTATCAAGATTTTTGTTCAGACCAGAATTTTCTTTATTTTGTGCTTGGCTTTATTTTATATTTATCACATTCATTGATATTACCTGTTTCTTGAATGTCTTTGCTTTACAATGTAAGCTCCCCTAGAGACAGAATTCTATTCTGCTCATCCATTCTTCCTAGTGTCTACCTGATGCTTAGCTCATAGTTACTGTCCTCAAGACATATTGTTTGAATTAATTGATAAATGAGTCAGGAAAGCAAAACAGTCATTTCAAGGGCGTGTGGTTATGAAGTCTGCCTCTATAGAGGCAGATCCACCTTTACAGTTTAGTCACCTATTAAGACATGGTCTTGAGATGATGTTTAGTGTGATAGTTGCTTATATTTACTTGACTTCTCTTTGAAGTTAGTGGTGAGCATGCATCTCTTGAGAAGAAACAAAATATCCAAGATTAAAGGGTCTTTGGACATAGTTTAAAAGCTATTAATGAAGATATCAAGTGTTTTTGAGAAATTATACTAACTTTAGAAAAATAAATATCATAGAATTTCATAAAATAATAATATAGCATATGAATGAATCAAGGTAAAAGGAGTAAATAAAAATAAAGCAAGATATACATTTTATGGTACATAAAATACAATGTGTACAATGACCACTTGAATCCTTAACAGCCATTTTAATAAAATATGATTCAGTATTCCCTAGCTACATTTGATTGGACTATGAGAAAATTACTTGACCAGCTACTTTTCCCCGAAAATTCTGAATTTAAATTTAAAAATTGCAATTCTGTATTGAGAACTTATGTCCATCCTTCATCTACTTATCATGGAAACTAAGAAGCAGAACCTTGTTCATGAAGAGAAGGAAACAGGCAGGTAGACAGGAGCAGCTATGAGAAATGGAGAAGGGGTCCTAATAGATTTTCAATACCAGGTTGAATTCCTTTCCTGAAGCTCACTACAGACCCAGCCTAGGTTAGAACATGACATCCCTATACAGGACTGGAATGCAGCTGAACACACTTGTACAGCAGTAGCAGATTGTTTATGACTGTAGCTCTTTCAAATCGCTTGGCACCCACGTTGTGTTAGATTTTAAATATATTCCACCCTCCCCCCAGTCTTTTTCTTTTTAGAGCCATTGGTTGCAGCATCCAATTTTTTACATATCTTTCTTACAGACATTCTGAGGGATTGAAGATGAAGCATTTGATTCACAATTATTGAAGGAATACTTAGGCCCCTGGCAAAAAGTCTGTGATTTGAGAGTTGTTAAATAATTTGAATATCAGATGTGCCACTATATCCACATAGAATATCCCTGTTTTGACAAGCTAGTTTAAACTGATTCTGTATTTTTTAGAACCAAAAATCTCTTAATCATACAGAACAAATCAAAGTGCTAATATATATGTAACCCAAAGTCAAGGAAAGGGAAGGTGTTCTTCCTCTTAATGGGAAATACTAATGGCAAACACAAATGTCAGTGCTAAATAACTCATATTTGTGTGATCTGATTACCCATTTTATTGTGCATACCCCGGCCTATGTACTATTTTTACCTCACAGCTGACAATAGTGGTCATTGTTAAGACAATTCTGTCCTTAGAACTGTTTAAAAAGCCCTTTTGGGAATTTCTAGATTTCCCTGACATCTAACCTGACTGGAAGGCATCCCTATGCATTTCTTTAGCTTTACAAATTTTACATTGTATGAAGCAAAGCCACTGGATAGTCACATAAGTTGATCTGAAATTTTTGGCTCTAATTGAACTGTTTTCTCAGTTACATTTCCCTGTTATGCCTTCAGTCCTGATAAAAGAGACAAAGTAAGACAAAGTCAGGCAAACATTTTTTAATTATAGAATTATAATATATACTACATTTCATAGTGTTCACAGAATTTGTGCTTCTCCTTAAGGCTTACTTTGACTTTTTATGCATCCCAGGACCTTATAAGAGTGTGCTATTTCTTATTTGATTTAGCTGCCAGAAAAATGAAATTGTAGTCTTCTTCTACAACTGTATAGTGGAATGCAACCTGGGTGTCCATGTGCCATTCCTATCAGTGGTGTCCTACTTTTATTTTCCCATAGTCCAGATTGGTGATTTATTTATGCTTTTTAGTTGTAGTAGTTCCCCCTTACCCTTGGGACTTATGTTTCAATACCCCTCAATGGATGCCTCTGATGGCAGATTGTGCCAAACCTGAGATACTATGTTTTCTCCTATACATATACACCTGTGATTAAGTTTACTTAATATATTAGGCACAGTAAGAGATTAACAAGTAATAATAAAATAGAATAATTATAACAATATACTGTAACAAGAGTTATGTGAGTCTGTTCTCTTTGTGTGTGTGTCTCCAGTAATCTTTATGCTTTTCAAACATATTCTGAAGCTATTTTGAATGTGGGTAAACATCCTTTACTTGCAATAATTGGCTTGGTGTCTCTTGTTTCATAGGATTTCTTGCCGACATCTTCCATAAGCTCATACTTTTTGGTGCAACACATTGCTTGCTGTCAATAGAAACCCGTTTTCTGTTCGTGTCTGCCACCCATAAGTTTAGTGCCTCTCCATCTTAACTCAGCACATCCCACACTGTGGCCATACATTTTGCAGTTGGAAGTGGAAGAGAAAAATTTAAACCAGTTTTTTTCTTGATGATTTCACAGATAGGAGATTCTTACCGGAGACCTTAGCAACATCAGCATGCGATTATGTTTTTCATTCCTTGTTAAGTCAAAAAAGTTTACTTTTCACTTAAAGGCAGCACTGTACAGTTTTTCTTTGGTATGTCCAAATTACCAGCATCATGACTTTTAACTTTTAGGGCCATTTTTGAGTAAAAGAAGGGCTATTTGAACACGAACACTGCAATACCACCGCAGTGGATCGGATAACCAGTGGCTACTAAGTGGCAGATGGTTGGTAGCATACACAGCGTAGATGCGCTGGACAAACAGATAATTCACATCCTGGGCATTATAGAATGAGATTTCATTATACTACCAAGAATGGTGTATAATTCAAAACTTATTGTTTATTTCTGAAATTTTCCACTTAACATTTTTGGAACATGGTTGACAGTGGGTGACTGGAATCACAGAAAACAAAACTACAGGGGAGTAAGAGGGAGTGGCTTCTGCATATGTATTCTTGTTGATCTTTTCATATATTTTGTGTAATGCACTAGAGCCGCTGTATTCAAAGTGCTGTACACAGACAGAAAATTTCAGAATTAACTGGCAGTTTGTTGGAAATGCTGAATCTCAGGTTCTACCTCATATCTACTGAATGCATATTTTAACGTGACTCAGGTGACTCATACCCACATTAGAGTCAGAAAACAGTGCGGTAGAGCATTAAGAATAACCTAACAGAAATTCATCTATATTAGTGGTTGAAAACATGTACTGATTTCAATTCTGGAATGTCCAATTACTGACTTAAGTTAACTGGTGAGGTGGTTAAAAATAAAATTTCCTAGACCTCACCTTCAGGAGCCTTTGATCCAGCAAAACCAGAGAGAGACCCTGGAGTCTGCATTTTGTCAAGTGCCCCAAGTGCTCAGGATACAAATGACAGACTTAAGCCTTAGAGATCTCCACTTTCTCAAGGATAGGCTTTCAAAATATCCGTACCTAATGTCAATTACTACAAAGCTTCCTTAATTGTCCTAAGTATAAATAATGCAAATGTATAAGTTGTTGGTAAGTTAAAAGCAAAAAACTGAGATATGGGCCCTACCAGCAATAGAGCCTGTTGCCTGGAAGCCCTTGCTGCCTGTCTGCTTGGCTGAGGCCTGAGGACCATTGGAGATGATGCCTGCATTTACTTTTGGAAACTGTTGTAGAAGCACCCCTCTCTCTAAGCCTGTCCTATCCCAGTGACACACTTTTAGGCCTGCATGAAGGATTCAGAGCCTATAGGGAGAATGGCAGAAAAATTCATAATCCTTATCAAAATTCAAAAATGTTATCAATTCTCTCCAAAATTTGTAGAGAAACCAGGTGCACAAGGGAATGAAGGAACTGAAATAACTGGAATGTATCAAAGGTAAAGTGAAAGGAGGTTGGTCTTTGAATTATTTTAGTTACACTTATATCCTAAATGTTTGGGATCCATTGATTTAAGCCATTCATGGTGAGTCAGTCAGGCCTTCTTTAATTTCAATGGCAGGGATCCTATTCAAACTCATTTAAATTTAAATATTGGAATTTACCCATTCTCCTAGTTGAGAGGGCCCATAAGGTTACCCAAGTGCACAGGAGAGGCACATTTTTTTCAGGGGAAAGAAACCCTTCCCAGAGGTCAAAGTTGATCTAGGTTTTTGAGGATGAGTAGGGATTATTCAGGTGAGAAACAGGAGAGAATGTTGCAGGCAAAGCATCCAGAATTACTAGAAGGATCAGCATCTTTAATAATATAGAGGACTTGGGATTTTTGAGTAGTAAATATGCCTATTTCATAATTTAGATTTAAATTAGAAGGCATGAGAGAGCCAGCAAAAATTTTAATTAGGGGAATGCATTGGTTAGCTGAACATTTTATGAAGATCACTCTGATAGCATAGCAGTGTGGCAAATGGCTTGGGAGAGGGAGGTCAAAGAAGTGAGAGGCAGAGAGGCACCTAGTTGACTGATTTGCAAAATGATGTGGTCTTGCACCAAGGAGTAGGCTGTGGGGATGGGGAAAAGAGACAGATTAAAGAGCTATGAAGAAGAGAGAATCATTAGGAATTTGGTGACATAAGATCTGAGAATAGTGCTTTCACCTATTGCTCTTCCAACCATTGAAATGTCTCTAGTGGCTTGCCTTCCTTGTCTGCACTTTGACTAAACTGTTTCAAAAGAGAGTGCCTGGCTGTGCCTGCCTTCCATTTCCGCTGGCCCTGGGAGGCATGTGGACTGCCATAGGTTCACCTGCACCGAGTCGGTGTTCCCAGCACCAGTCTCTCCGTTCCGGAATCCACCTGCTGGTCAGCCGTTTCCTGCGCTTGTGATGCCATGCCTGGATTTTATGGTGATAAAATGGAACTGGACATATTCCCCCTAAAACTGACATCTCAGCATTGTCATTTAAAAAATGTAATAGTCATGCTGCAGATTTTCCAGAGTGACAGTACTTTGTTCTTTTTACTACTTTTCCTTTACTCATTATATCTATTATGTATTCCAGTGTTCACTGTCCCTCATTACATTTCTACCAAAGCTTTTTAATTATGTCCCTTTCTGTTCTTTTCCACACATGTGCAATACATTTAGAAAACAGAAATCTTTCCTTTTTATCACTATTTTAAGATTAAATTCAAATTTTCTAAGAATGTCCAATCACATTTATTTATAAGTTTGACAGAGACATTTTTGTTATTGGCAACAGTTTTAAGTTTGTAAGTCATTTACCACTTTAAAAAGTCTATTACAATTATTTATAAGAAATAATTCAAATGTTTATAGTTTTATGTACTTTTAGTCATTTCCCCACAGGTATTTATCATTCTACCACTTGTACTTCAGAACTTATATTTTATTTTCAATTATTTTGTTTTTCTCAACTTCATATATTGGTGATATTGATCTGTTATCTTGTTTTGCCTTCCCTTTTTCAAACCAAGCTAGTCATGAGTGGTTTTATTTGTATATTTTATGCGATATAACCCCACCCTTTAATTATTAGTAAATAGAGGGTGCAATTACCCAGTGGGTGTACTGATAGGATAAACAGCACCAATCCTTTACAAAGTAAAGATGAAAACTAATAACCCTTATTTTCAGCTTTGCAGTGCTTCAGTGGTGTATGATTAGAAACAACTGATTATTAACCTTTTGTTAGGTATACCCTAAAAATACAAAATGTAAATGTAGAAGAGATACATTTTAAAAAATTACAAACAATGCATATACAGAATCAACATTAGTGATTTAAAAATATCCCTATAATTATTTTGAAGTAGTGAGATACTGACTGGAATTTCTTGAATACTAAAATAAAAGTGAAATATTATTATTCCTGAAATCTTTCTTTTACCTTCTTATCATATGAAACACCATATTTACATGCTAAAACTAGTGGATAAAAATTTGATATAAAAACAGGATATTTACACAGTTGCAAAGAATTCTTCAGCAATTGCAGAGTAGTATTCTAATTTATAGTGGAGAAATCTAAAGGCATCCACCTGAACCCAGAGAGTAAAGATAATGTCACCAGTAGTGGAACAAACCAATACTCTGCTCCTTTGGCAGGACGCAATAAGAACACAGCCTTATTTCTGTGATAGCCCTGCCAAAAAATGTATAAGCTGAATCAAATCATGAGGAAACATCAAACAAACTCAGATTGAAGGATAGTCTATTAAATGGCTTGTCTACCTCCTAAAAATGTCAAGATCATGAAAGACAAAGAAAGACTTATGAACTATTCCAGGTTAAAGAGACATGATTCAGTTCTGTGATCCTCCATTAGATGATGGACTGGGAAAAATATAGCTAACTATAAAAGTCATTACTGGAACAATTAAGGAAATATGAAAGTGAAGTTTGAAGTAGGTAATAGCAAGGTGTCAATGTTAAATTTCCTGACTTTGATAATTGTACTGTAATTATGTAAGGGTATGTCCTCGTTCTTAAGAAATATTCACTGGTGTATTTAGGAGTAAAAGAGCATAATGTCTGAAATTGATTTTCCCATCATTCAGAAAAAATGAGCGTTTGTGTATATGTTTGTGTGTGTACGTGTGTCTGTAAGGAACAAATATTCAATAGAGGAAATGGACAAAATGTAAAAAAATGGGGGAAACATTTGGTATGATTCTTGGAACTTTTCTGTAAATTGGAACTTATATTAAGATTAAAAGCTACATAGTATATTTACTTTTTTATCATAACTTTTTCTTTTTAAAGCAGGATGACTCATTCTAATACTCTGGCACTTGATGGAAAGGTTTTTGCATGTTTTTATTTTATTTTTTAATTTTTTGTCTTTGCATGCTCTTGAACTTTTGTCTTTGCATGCTAATTAGAATTTATCAAAAGAATTCATGTACATTTTTAAATACTAAAATAGTAAGGAAGGAAGTTCCTTATTCTGTTTCCTTTCAAACTTTAACCATTTCTATTTTTAGTTTTGGTAGATACTTCCATAATTCTAAATAATATACCTATTTTTTTCTCTTAATCTATTAATTGAAACACTATCTAAGACTTCCTGCTCTTATAGATTAAGATTTAGCTCACATACATCTTCCCTTCTCTACAATATAACTGTGGGATTGTTTTCTTCTACTGGTAACCTTTGAAATTAAAATATTCTCTTATATTTCTATAACTTATTTCCTAAAGACTTTCTCTTGGCTGTCCACTTTGTAAAATAAGGATCTTTACATACTGTGTTTTCCTTCATGTCACTTAGGACCTACCTCCCAATTTTTGTCAGCTGTAGTTTTGCTCTCCCTCATCAGGGCTGATTTGCTAACATTTACATTTCAGTCAATAAACATAATTAAATCTTTTTGTGCTTTGCCTACAGATTTCATTTGAAAGTTCAAAAACAAAACAATAACATCTTTTTCTCATGATTATGAAGATGGAGCTCAATGTGGAGTCAAGTAGTGCGGTGTGATCACACTTCCTTATTGCCCGTTTCAGTGTCAGTCTCCAGAGCGCCAGGTCACGGGTCTCCCTTTTTCAACCCTGCACCAGTAGTTGTCCCATTTTAGGTTGTTTCATATTAGGTACACCTCTGCGGACAGTTTTTATTCCCAGGTTGCATGTGTGCATGCATGCGTGTGTGTGTGTTTGGAAGATGTGGGATGAAACCCTATCCCTAATGTGTTACAGCTTTTGACTCCTTAATTGCTTGACATCCATTACTTTTTCCAAAAAACACCGGTTTTAATTTAAATTTTGATTATATTCTGTATGCCGTACTTTACATCTCCACAAGTATTTTTTAAGTACCAGTTTTCACTTCTCAATTCCTTCAACCTTTTCACAAAGTCCCCCAACCCCTCCTTCTGGCAACCATCAGTCTGTTTTCTGTATCTACGTGTCTGTTCCTGTTTTGTTCATTTATACTCTTCTTTAGATTCCACATATAAGTAAAACCATATGGTATTCGTCTTTCTCTAACTTACTTATTTTGCTTAGCATAATAGCCTCTAGGTCCATCCATGCTGTTACAAATGATAAGATTTCATTCTTTTTTATGGCTCAGTAACAGTCCATTGTATATATGTACCACAGCTATTTTATTCATGCATCTATTGTTGGGCACTTGGTTACTTCTGTATCTTGGCTATTGTAAGTAATACTGCAATGAACATAGGGTTGCATAATTCTATTGCATTTGTGTTTTGGATATCTTTAGATACATATTCAGAGTAGAATCGAGTCTTCCAGTTGCTTGATCCCATGTGGATTAGTTCTTCTTTAGATTAGTAAAAAGATGACTTTAGGGATTTTACTTCACTGCTTTTACTAATCCATGAATCCCAAATTTTTTTCTTTTTAAAAAGTTATTTTCTTGATTTTCTGATAAGCATTCTCAACTGATCTTCTAAGTAAAGGTTTATTTTAAACTTTGAGCCATTGAAAATCTTGACATGTCTTTATGTGACCCTTAATTTACTGATAAAATTGCTGGATTTTAGATTTAAAACTAGTTTTTGTCAAAACTTTGAACTCAATTATCTATGTATGCTAGAATGTTGCTGGAGAGAACTTCATGCCAATATGATTCTCATTTGTTCATGGCAACCAATTTTTTAAATTGCAGTTGTTTGTTTATTTTTCCTTGAGTAAAGACTTCACTTGAGACTTTTAAAATATTTTCTTTATCTGTAGTGTGCTACAGTTTCACAATGATATTCCCGTGTGTGTTACTTTTATCATTTACTCTTTTTAAAATATATAACCTTTATTATATTTTTCCATTACCCTTTAATCCCCTTATACCTCCCTCCCCCTAGCAATCACCACACTATTGTCCATGTCCATTCTTTTTTATATTCATTAGGCCCTTTGAATTTAAAGATCGATGCTGTTCTTCATTTCTAAAAAATGTTATTCAGCTGTTTTATTGAGGATCTTCTTTCTTTTATTGTCTCCTGGAATTCCAAATAATTGTGTCATGTACCTCCTGGATTTTGTTTCTGTTTGTTCTGCTTGATCCTCATCCTCTCACATGCCTTCTTTACTATACAGCAAGTCCTGGTTGATCATTGTGTTCATGAATGAAGGAAATATGCTGACTGGTAGGTTGTGGACTTTGGTAAATTGATGGGAATCCAGTCATTACATTGGGAAACCCTCTTCTGCCCAAAGCACCAACATCTATACTAGTTGCAGCAGGTGCTTTGGGTCCTTTATTCATTCTTTAGAGAAACTCCTTTACTCACGTGTCAAATTGGGAATAGATATGTAGGTACTAGGTATTCTAAATACTGTTGTAGGAAAGTGTGGTGGTGGGGTGGAGGTCACATACAGAAGTTCATATTCGTGTTTTGGTTATTCATTCAATTAATCATCCATACATTATTATTTATGGTTTACAAATTAGTCAACTAAACAGACAAATTCCAAGTTCTTACAAGGGTTACTTTCTTTTGCAAGAGAGGCATTAAACAAATTATAACATAAAGGTATAATATACTTGGTCTTATGAAGAAAATTAAAGCAGAGTAAAGTAGATAGAGTGATGATTTTGAGGGAAAGGGGAGAGATAGTCCCTGTTTGAATAAAGTGTTTTAGGAACATTTGTTTGATAGAATGGTATCTGACCTAGGACTTGAAAGAAGTTAGGTAGAAAGATATTGAGATACTAAAAGAACCATGTTCTAAGCAGAGAAATCACATATGCAAGGCAAGATGAGATTTTTCCTAAAGACAATATAGATACTTCTAATTCTTGACTGGAGCCTGTCTGGGGTTCTGCAAGCATGCTGACTACCTATCCAACAGTAGGGTCTTCAGAACATCTTCTAGGTGGTGGCTGTGTCCATCTGCCTTCACCAGGCTACCCTTACCTATGTACTTCCCTATATTCCAGAAACTTGTTGATATTTTTATCTAATTAATGCCTCCATTCTTTCTCTATTGCCATGAAATTTTACTTATACAATCTTCTTTTTAATGGACTCTTCAAGAGTAGAGAACATAAAAGGCTGGGCTCAGGTCATCATGTTAAACTACATTAAAAACGCTCTCTTTGCAAAATGGTCTCTCAGCCTTTTTAAAAGCAATTTTAATATGAACCAAAAAGAGGTAACATTTTTATAGAGATCCTAAATATTCCAAGGGCACAGGAGTATTTGAATGGAGATGAAGATCTGTACTGTTAAGCTCTTTCACATCAAAAGGGAAATGGCAAGAGATAAAGTTAACAAATAACATATAAATGGTTATTCATATCACTGAAAACAAAACAGTGAAATAAAAGAAAGAAATTAAATCTGAATGGTACTTTCCCAATGAAATCAGCCCAATGTGATGTTTTATTAATTGATTTTTACTCTTCTTCAATATTACCATAGTTAAATATCCAATAAATATATGATTTAATAGACCAAAGCAAATAAAGTGCACTTATGTTCTAAATATATGAAAACTCACTAAACTTTTTCTCTTTCTGATGCCAAGTCAAGAGGCTATTTTCAAGCTAAACTGTATTTTTTTAAGAGAAAACATTATATATAAATATGGTATTCTGACCCTATGAGCTATAAAAAAGTTGTTTTGCTTTGCCAGAAAAATCCGTAATGGTTCCCAGGTAGTGTACTTGTCAGCTAGAAGACACCCAGAGTCTTAAATCCCTCTGGTAGCCAGCCTTACCTAAGGATTCGGTAGTTTGCAGAAGTTCACAGTGAATTGGTAAAGTAATACAAATATAAACTGGACCATCAAACTCCAGGTTTTGGTCCTTTCATTGTGTTACATTCTGTATCCAAAGTGTAGCAAATTTTTCCACTGCCTCCCTAGCATTGCAGGGATAGGCAATAACAAAATGGAAGGCAATGGCTGCATTTATCTTTGAAATACGTGGGTTCTTTTTTTAGGGTGAGTGTGCATGTTGGTATTTGGTTTATGTTGTATGGTTATGATGGAGAGAACATCTATGTATTTCCGACTTGTGTCTGCATTGCTAGTGATGGTCATCATCATGATGATTGCTTTAGAGAGCAGACTCTGTTATGGGCCTGCAGTTAATTGACGAGGATATTTAATTTCTGTATCTTTGGGTGGGGAAGGGGAGAGAGGTATGTGGGTAGGTGAGAAAAAATGATGGATTTGGAAATAAAGGATGTCAGAAACTCACTGCCTATGAAGTGATTTTGACATTGTGTGCCTGCAAGTTGCCTTTTGGTAAAGATATTCTCATGGCAAATTCACACACTACTAACAGCTCTGCTTAGGACCCTGAATAAGGTAATGGGGTGTATAAAGCCTACCTGGAGATAGTCTACCTTTAGTCAGCACACACTAGCGCTGTTGCTATGCTGCGGTTATTCGGCAGCAACTGATCATTGTGCTGTGAGTTGAAATTTAGTGACAGAGCCCCAAGAGTCATCCTCTATTGAAGTGAGACAGATTTTATTCATATGAGTTTCCTCTGAAAAATAATATGACAAACCAGTCTTTCTTTTTTAAAAAAATTGACTATAAAAGCCATCACATCAATAGTGAATAACTATTTATGACAGATGAGAGAAATAGACTATAATATTTTAGTTAACCATTAAAAGCATATTCTTTGCCTGGGGAAATTCATGACCAGCATTAGAAATCATGAATTCAATGACTGACCTAAGAAGGGTTGCTTCAATCTCTTTTCCCAAATTCCAGGAAAAATTCACAGCCGCTTTTGTTTTTGTGGTGCATTAGTACAACAGTGGTTAAATATGCATATTTATATTGCTGACAGTGTTTTATTTTTCATTAGTTCTTTTAGCTTTCACCACAAGAAATAGGTGACCAGTAGGTCACCAACATACAGTTTTATACTTAAGCAATTTACCTGAGCCAGGCAATATAATTAATCAAGCCCATATTGGTGTGATACAGATTGAGAACAATAGAAGAAAAGGCCAGTACCTGGCAAGATCGAGAGAGAAAGAAGTCAGGAGTCCCACATGGTGATATTAAGAACTAATTAATGGCACTGCTCCTCTACCCCAGGAAGCAAAGGTCTTTGGCACCCTGCAAGTGATATCTAAATATTCCAGAAGGGCAAAAACTGTGAGGCATGATAACTCTCTGAAATTCAATAAAATAAGAAACCTATACATAAAATCGGCTGCAAAATAAGCTTTCGATACTCTTTCTATACTCATATTTAACCAAATATGCCTTTTCTAGAATTTTATACAAGTGGAATTATAGAATATACAGTATTTTGTATCTAGTTTCTTCTACTCAGCATAATGTTTCTGAAGTGAAGTAACAGCTCTACTTTTATTAATAATATTAATATTGTGTCTTATCTTTTTATTTTGATTAGTCTAGGTAGAGGTTTTTCCATTATATTGGTTTTTCTCTTTACTCTTTATTTTCTGTCTTATACTTAACTTGATTTAATTTTATTTTCTTTTCCTAGCATCTTATGATGGAAGGCTTGATAAAAAATGCAAGATCTTTATTCTTTTTTAATGAAAGCATTTAAAGCTTTAAATTTCCTCTCAACACTACTTTTGCTAAATTTCGTAATTTTGATTTGTGAGGTCTTCATTTTCATGTAATTCAAAATTTAACTTCTTTGGCTTTCTTATTAGTATTTAAAGTTTACATCTTTATATTTAACTTATCTGCATCTTATTCTGCCTTTTCACGGTAGTTTTCACATCTTGTTTGTTTAATATAATTAATAATATGGTTAAGTTTAAATTTACCTTATGTTATTTGTTTCCTATTTATCCTTCTCTGTTTTTTTTCTTTTTCTGCCTGCTTTTAGATTAGGTAAATTTTTAGCATTCTATTTTACATCCACTATTGAATTACTAACCACTCATCTCCATTTAACTTTTCAGTGGTTGCTTTAGAGTTTAAAAATGCATCTTTAATTGATCACAGTGGGAAGAAATATTTTAAATTTTATTTTACAGTTGAAATAACTAGTGTCAAGATTATACAGCTTGTAAAAGGCAAAGAAAAATAATAAAAGGGAAACAGGCAGTTTAGTCTAGATGAGGTAGTTTAAGTGATGAGTAGCAAATGAGCCAAGGGATAGTGAGAAAATGTGCATGAACGAGAGGACAGAGAGACCAGATGCCCAATTTCTTGAAGGGCTGATGAATTAATTCATGACAAAAAAAGATAGAGTTTTAGAAACTGTAGTAGTAATGAAGAAAGAAAAAATAATTTTCTAAACATTTTCCTATTTATTTCCATAGGTGGTATTGGCCATAGAAACCAGATGAGTCTAATTGAATTTGTATACCCAAATGTTCTAATATCAAATGTATATTTGTATGTGTATATATATATGATTTATAAATCCATATACATTTGTGTGTGTGTGATGATCTTTTCACAATCCTAGTCCTTTATAATGAGCATGTTGATATCATACCTATATGCTTGACCTAAATAAAGTTCTTCAGTCCACTACTATTATAATTAATATAATAAATATTTAATCCATACAAGATGCTATGATTAGGAAATGAGATTTAATATAAGAAGCTATTCCTATGATTTTTTAATTCAAACTATATCTGGTTTTGGTCTATTTTTATAATCCTTAAAAATAACGTGGAAAGGGACAGCTGTATAATGAATGTGGAAGCAGAGGCTATCCACCTACATAGAAAACATTTTTAGCACCTCAACTAGCTTATGCAGAAATGAATGCTTACTGTAGAAAAAAATACATGGAAAGAAATATATATATATATGTATATATATGTTAGTTCAGGTGCCTTATTCCCTCCTTTCTACTGGTTTGGCTTCATTACTGATCTTCCTCAATATTTGCCACTATGTTCTCTCTCCTCTGACTCAACCTGTGCACAGCTATTAGCTTAACCTTGTGAGATTTTTACCTATTTGCTCATAATTTTCCAATAGTTTATCCACTAAACAAATAACAAGCTTTTTAGCATAGCATTAAAAGGCTTCATAGTCTGATTCTTAATTTCCTTTCCAGAATGCTCTCTCAATATGCTCACATTAACATCATACCCCATGTAGATATAATGATTTTTGCCATTTTTAAATGTGTATTTTATTTTCCCACAAGTCCAGATTTAGCACGTCATTCTCCCTGTCTGTAAAACTCTTGTAATGTGACATCCACTTTTAAAGCCCTGACCATTCTTCAAGACCATGAGGGCTCTGCAACAAATTCTCTTACAAATGTTCCCTTGGCCTTTTGATCCCCTCTACCAATTAGTTTAAAGAATTGATAGAACTCTGTGAACCCCTTCTGACCTCAGTTTGTAGAGTTAGATCACATGGCTTTTGATTCTCCTAGTAATTTATACATATGTGTTCCTGTTTTGCTTTTTTAGGTTTTAAATTCTTTGACAAAAGGAACAGAGTTTATTTCATCTTTGTCTCTGAATAGTAATTTTGTAAAAGGTTGTCAAGAAATTTTATTTTTAAAAAGTGAATAAAAGATACTTGATTTATTGAAGAAATAATCCTAACAGATGTGTGTGATGTCTAAAAGTTAGAGAGTTTGAAGACATCACGAAAGTCCTGGGTTGTACATCTATCAGCTTCAAGACTGCTGTAGAATAATAGCCTTCTAATTTTGGACATTACTATAGACAGTATGACAGCTATTAAATTATTTCTCAGTTTCAGCCTCCACTTTGTGTACTGGGACCGTAACTCCACTAAACACCTTTCAGAGTTGACAGTTCACTTCTTAGGCTCTTACCAGTAGAGGGAACTGGAGGGAGGCTGCAAGGCGGGAGAAGAAAGGAGGCTGCTCTTTCCTATGGGTGTCCTGTGAGCTTCTCTCCACTATGGCTCCAGTGAGCCTTATCTCAGCAAGGCTTCTTCTTCCCAGCAATTACAATTTTGTCCTGTGACAGCAGCTGTTGCAATTTTTTCAACACTTGCAGAACCAGCTCCATCTCGGTTCCCTGAACGACAGGAGCCCCTGCTTAACAGTGCCCACTCCTCAGAGGCCCGAGTTCAGTTCCCTGTGTCTGAATTTTAATAATTTTAAACTCTTTCCTTATTTCTCCAGCCATAGGGGTAGTAGCTTCCTTCTGAAATTGCTACTTCCATGATAGCTTAGAATTCTCTTTTGACTCTTGCAGTTGCCTAGTGTATCAAATGCAACAGGAAGACTTTTCCTGAAGAAAAATGAAAAACCAGTCTAAAAGTAATTTCACTTGGAATGAATTCAGCAGGTTGAGATTCAACACTGTCAACTAAAATTTTAAACCTCTCTGCAGAAAAGCATTTCCTTGGCCACTGAGGATTCCAAGTTTCCAAGCATAAATCCAGTTATGTGACTTTGGAAGTACAGCTCTGGGCAATATTATGGTGACAGGATGATCACATATTAAATGCTGGCAGGGCTTCCTCAGGAGCTCTGCTCTAGGCTGCTTGCAGAGTCTGGGGCCTAAACAGTAGGTAGTCTGGAGAGGAGTCAAAGTTACAGTCATTAGGGGAATAGATTCCAAAACCAAGGAATAGAAGTACCTCTTTTGCCTAATAAATTCACATCAATTATTAAGAATTAAATCTTTGAGATAGTAAATAATCTGAGGTGTATTGAAACCAAAGGACATTGATTTCTTGTTTATTTAGCATTATTATTTATTTTATAATTCCCTGTTATAAGGAAAGCATCTCAAACTTCCAAACAAATGTTTTCTTTCACTTACATAAAATAATTTAAATATGTTTGCACTTAATGAAAATTGGTTTGCATATTCATTCTTTGAGATGGAATCCATTTCCATATATAAGATATATTTTGATGGACAAATATTTACATACATCTCAGCTTAATGGTATTTATGTCTTTATACGTGGCATAGTGTAGGGGAGGAAAACTTCTTCTACCCTTCTAGGATTTTTTATGGTTGGTCTAATTACTACATTGATATAAGATAGAGCAATAGGAGAAAAACAAATTTAATTTTGTATGTACAGAGCCCCCAAAATTTTGAGGCTCAAAGAAGTGATATTTAAAAAAGCAGGAAGCTTTTATATCCTTTAGATAAAGAAACAATTATTTGTGAAGATTTTACAAAACAAAGGGATTTTGCAAATTAATGAAGAAGTAACAAAGTTTGTTCACACAGCTTTCTCAGCCTTGAATGCCCTATCTCTGGTGTTTAGGGTGCCTTGTATATCCTCCTGGTTCAGGAAAGACAACTTCACAGGGAGATCCACTTCCCGCTCTAAGCGGGACAAAGGAAGGTCAGAGTGTTCTTGTTCTGCTGTTTCTTAAGTACCTTTAATTCCAAACAATCCATATGCTGAAGCAGCATATTTTGAGGTAGCATATTTTGCTCCTCCTCATGTATACACGTATGTGTATAATTTTTGAAAATCAATAATTTAGACCATGCAATCAACACTAATATGTAAAGGGAATGCAATGAGCTCTTTTATAAAGAGAATGCACTTCTAAATAGAAACTGAAGTTACAGAATATTAGTGTGATTAATGTACACTGAGAATTCAACAAGTTTTATTAAATCTTAACAGTTTGCTATATTTAATTTTGACTTTTTAGGTTAAACAATTACCAATTTAGTTGAAGAATCTTGTGCACCCCCAGAATCCATTCCCAAATTTCATTGCCAAAGTGCTTATAAGGTGATTTCAATGCTGTTCTTTTACATATATGCTTTTATACTGTTACTCTATGAATATGTATTCTAAAAATATATATAATTCATTTGCAACTTTTCAAACATTGTACAAACCATAACATATATTACACACCATTTGAAACATTTTTTGCTCAAAATTAAATTTCTGAGATTTGTATTTGTTGATATATGGTAGTTCTAGTTCATTCATTCTAACCTACTTCAAGTATTTAATTTTGAGCATGGCACAATTTGCTTAGCCATTCTTATATAATAAATATTACAGTTGTTTTTAATGTTTTCTTAAACAAAGAGTCTGCAATGAATATTCTAATACATATCTCCCTGTGCTTAGAATTCCAGCTAACTTGGTTGAGAGCTGGAAGTGGGATCCTTTGGGTCAAATAGCAGACACATCCTCAACCATACTAGATATCGTCAGCACAAGGCTTCTATCACTGACTACTCCCTTACAGAAGGGCATGTGTGTTCCTGTTTCTACAGTTTCTAATCAATATCACTGACTCCTTAATTTGTACCTTCATGGTGGATATTTAATGATGTCTCATTATTTTATTTCACATGTCCTTGTTTACTAGTTACATTAAACCCCTTTCCAGGTGCTTATTGGCCATATGGGTTTTGTTTTCTGCAAATTATCTTTTTATATTTGTTGGTTAATTTTCCGCAGAGTAGTTTTCTGTGTTACAGATAGTAATCCCATTTGTGTTTATATACACTTTGAAAATCTTCCATCAATTTGAGTTTTGTGTTTTAACTTGACTCTGGGTGTATTAGGTTGAAGTTAAAGGTTCAGTTTTGAAGGGCTCAAATTCAGCAGACTTTTGTCTTATTCTTGTATTTTGTTCAAAAATATTTTCTTTCGTGAAGTCATATATGTTTACCCCTATTTTCTTCTAAATTCGAATGTCTTACTTTTGGTTTTATGTACATAACTTATTTAGGGTATAGCATGAATAAAATAGCATTTTCTATCATTGCATATGTATAATTAATTTTCAGCATCTTTTATTGAATAGTCAATCTTTGATTTATGAAGTTATCACTATTATATACTAAATTTTCATGCATGCATAGGTAGATATATTTAAATATATATTTTTGTTCCTTTGATTTGTCTCCTTCTATATCGATATTACACTTTCTTAATTATAGTTACTTGTTTTCATATGTGTGTAGAGCTTACCAATGTAACTGAAAAAATGAAGGGTTTTTTAAAATCAAATTCTTATTAATTCATTTCATCTCCAAAGTAGTTCATATCTAGTTTAATTAACCCTCTTTTTTTTTCAGTGTATATGACAACTGCCTGCATTGCACATCGTGGTTGCTAATAGAAGAGGCAGGTGTTTGGCTTAGAAATGCATCATCCAGTTGGCATGTTTCTGTTTAGCTAGTCAGTTTCTTGACACAGTCTCTGGTGCTTATTTCTGAAGGTACTTGGAGACACTCGTGTATATGAGAATGCTTGCATATATACATACATTAGGGTGTGTGAATGTGTTGTGTATGTGGGTGTATGTGCATACATCTCTGAAGTTATGAGTATTTCAATAGTTATAATATATCACATCTGTTCCTAAGAAGGGTTGAGGGAGTATTTCATCAGGGATCACATATACATAACCAACTCAAATATGAAATTCTGACTATTAATTTTATTACAGATAAAGTATTTTCTATTGCATATGAGAGCTCAATATAATAACTGGCAACTCAATAAAACTTTTGACAGGGTTTTAACTCATATTTACAAACAAAAAAATAACAGTGAAAACAACATAAAACCCTTTATCGCATAAAAAAGAGTGAAGTCACTGATACAACTTACAAACTTACAAAGTTATAAGAAGCATGGCTTTTCAGGACCTTAGGTTGAATCCTTCTAGTCAATGAACCTTGTACTGATTCTGTAAATGTCTCTATTTATAGTCACTGAAATTAGTAGGCAAAAGTGAAAGTAAACTAATATTTTAAAGGACTAAATGTCCTTTAAATTCATTGGCATTTGAACTCTATGAACTTTACTATGAACTCACCTTCATCCTTATTAACATAGGTTTTAACATCTAGACTAAATTCAAAACATCTCTTTTGGGACCCAGTCCACCAGTCAGTAACAAAAATGTTAACTATTTACATCATAACATTTATATCCTATTTATTTTATTTTAATAAATATTTGTTAAACATCCCCTGGGTGCCAGGATCTGTTTTAGGTGCAGGGAATGTAAGGTGAGTAAGTTTTAGACTCTGTCTTTAAGAATTTTACAAGAAAGGGGAACAAAAACTTAGACTATGGGGTGGATGACTTTATAATAGTGATCATTCACTTAATATCTTTTGTGTGCCAGAAACTTTAAAATGTTTCTAGCAATTCTTTATCTAAAATATTTCTAATTTTATATGTATTTTCCCTATCATACAAATGAGAAAACTGGAGCTTATGTAGTCTAAATAATTTTCTCCCAACATATTTCATAATCTAACTTTATTATATAAAAAGGTTATTTTATAAACCAAGAGTATTTTATGACTCAACCTTCTTCTATGGGAAGGATGTTTCCTGAAGATTTAAAACCAAAAACTAACCCTTTAACTAATAAATCCTAGTGGCATTATGTGGTACAACCAGAGATACTACAAAACTGTTGTCTTTTCCTGAGCTCCAAGATGCCCTCAAGTAAAATACCAAGTAGGGGTGTGAGATCTGAAATGTGTAGATGATAAAGAGATTTTGATGCTCAAGAGAATTGCACAGAGAAGGATGTGCCAGAACTGAATCTGGACAAATGCTCCTCAAGTGAAAGCCAGCCCTCTCACCAGCAACCAGAAGGGCTGAAGGTGATCAGGGCAGAGACTTACCTGTGCAAAGAGCAGGAGGTCTGATCATGCATGTCATTTGGGGATCTAGGTATTTTCATATGGCTGAACCCCATTTGTCATGTGCATACTTTGATGCCCATAGTCTTAAAAAATAACTCACCTATTTTTCTTAAAACTCAGAGCATCTACATTCCACCAACAGTAGAAAGCAGTTTGGAGATACCTCAAAAATTAAAAGTGAATCTGCCTTTTGACCCAGTGATACTGCTGGAAATTTATCCAAAGAATCCCAAAACAGTAATTCGAAAGAAAATAAGCACCCCTATGTTCATTGCAGCATTATTTACAATTGCCAAGATATGGAGGCAGCCCAAGTGTCCATTAATAGATGAGTGGATCAAACAACTATGGGACATTTACATAAAGGAATACTACTCAGCCATAAAAAAGAAAAATTTACCCTTGGCAATAGCGTGGATGGATCTGGAGAACATTATGCTAAGCGAAATAAGCCAGTCAGAGAAAGACAAATACCAGAAAATTTCACTCATATGTGAGATCTAATGAACAAACTGAACTAACAAGCACATTCGAGATAAGACTCGTAGATAGAGACCAGGAAGACAGCTATGCGGGGGTAGTTTAGGAGGTCAAGGGATCAAGCAAAAAGGGAAAAGGACTCATGGATATGGGGAGATTGTAGGCAGAAGGGAAAATAAGGGGGGAGAAATGACAATGGAAAAAAATAAAATTAAAAAATAAAAAAACTCAGATGACCTGCTTCTCTCATAACATAAAATATAAAAATCTTTAGTGACCCTATCGTGCACAAAGTGGGTAGTTTCTGAGCCCTCTAGCAGCTTGCATTTTATTCTGCTTGCATTATCATCACAACAGTAAAAAATATGAGACCAATGAACCATAATATCTAACAGATATCCCAAGGAAAAATTAATAAAGGTACACCTTTAACTCTCC
Organism: Trachops cirrhosus; assembly: GCA_028533065.1. Taxonomy (NCBI): domain Eukaryota; kingdom Metazoa; phylum Chordata; class Mammalia; order Chiroptera; family Phyllostomidae; genus Trachops; species Trachops cirrhosus. Next base: position 25,915,311 of record CM052538.1, on the reverse strand, counting down.
CACTTAGTTTAATAGCCAAACTAATTTACTGCTACATGTTCTAAATACTTAGCCATGGCAATTCTGCTTATTTAGGAAACCAGGTAAGTAGAGAGAGTAAATGAAGACAGAGCATAGCATTAAACATTACAGTATAATGATACTCTCTGTGTGTCCATAATTTGAAATGGTTTTGACACATCTTTGCTGCAGGTTGAGCACTATTTTCTAAGTGAGTGATATTCTATATTAAGGGCTATCTGCAGGGAGTCAATTCAAATAATTGAGATTAATGTCTCGGGCTAGGAATGAACTTTTAAATACTTCAACAGCAGAACAGAAAAACAATTCTTAGGGAAACAAAACCAAACACACCTTTTTCTTTGTGGAGCCCATAAATACTGCATCAGGTAACTAACTGTAGACTATTCCAGCCCTGCAGTTTGTTTTGTTATAAAATGCTCAAATAAAACTAACAGTTAAAAATCACAGGCCATTTGCAAAAATATTTTTGAAGGTTGAAGCTTAATTTTCCTTAAATCAACAAGACAAAACATAAACGCTATGAATGGCTTATATTGGTTAATTGTAGAAAATGTTTTGAGGTTGTCCTTGGCAAAATGCCACAGCCCAATAAATGTGGTCATTCACAGTGAGAACAAAATGGGGCAAACAGAATGGGAATCTAGAACATACAATGCAAAGAAAAACATTGTACCAGGTGGTTTGTTTTAGCATTAATGGGAAGTTAGGTTTAATTTACAGGAAGCAAGAAAAGATATTTCTATTTCAAATAATCAGAGAAACTTCTTAATTGTTGTAACTTTGTTTTATGACATCCTGTTAACACAGTACTTGTGTTTGATATAAAAATCTTGATATGTCAAGAAAAGTCTTCCAATTCATTATTTATGCACTATAAAATTAGTTTAAAATATTTTAAAAAGCATTATATGAAAATAATTATGAGTTGATTTTTTAACAGGATGTTTCGTAAAATTTAACACCAAAAATAAAAAGTATATCACCCATGATCTCAAGATGATATAAGTTTTTGTGGTGATCATTTTGTAATATATACAGATACCAAATCATTGTGTCATACACTTTAAATAATTAATGTTATATATCAAGTATATTTTAATTAAAAAAAAACTAAGTAACATCCTACTAAAAAAAACTACCCTGAAATCTTAAAAAATACTTAGGTCTTGAAGAAAAAGAAAGGCCGAGATTATTCCAGTTAGAATAAGGACATATGACAAGTAAGTGAAGTTTATAATTCTTTAGCAGATCCTGTATTAATAAAAAATATATGTAAAGGTATATGTTATAAAATATAATAATGTTCTTAGTAAGTGTACAATAAAATACTAAAAAGTAAAGACATATAATGTCTGTAAGTTATTCTCAACCATTTCAGAAAAAATACAGATGATTTAGGCTGATCATGCCTTTAAAAACTATTATTGATGTTTTTATCTATTTTTCAAACTCATTTTTATCAAGATATTATTTATTTATGTTATCTTAATCCTTTTCCCACACCAAAAAAATGAGAGAGATTTAAATAATTTAAAGCATTGAGACAATGTGACAAGAAAGAATAAGTGAAAAAATAAGGAAAATATTAAGTTAGTAGCACAATTTAATAAAAAAAATCAAAGATTGATTGCTACTTAGATTTGTGGTGCCAAAGAGAAGGAATATTCAGAATCAGAATCAGAGTAAATAAAATTCATATGAAGGAATCAGTTTGAGAGATAAGGTGAAGGATTCCATTATAGGCATATCAGCTGTCAGTATAAATATCTGTTTGTAATTAGAAATTTGTATCCCAAACATATGAGAACCACAAAACCTGGAGATATTAAGCTTAGAGCCATCCTCAGAAATTAATGATTGAAATCATTAAATTAGTTTGGGTTTCTGAGAATTATATAGGAGAAAAAGAATGTAAGTGAACTAAAAACATAATCTTGGACCTACCCATATTTAGGCGGCTTAAGGAAGAAAAGAGGAGTGAACTCGGTCAAGGAGAAGAGAAGCTCTAGGAGAGGGAAAAGGAATGCCAAGAGACCACAATGGCATCAAGCCCAATGATGGAAACAATTTAAGCAGCATCAGCTTCATGGGCATATGACCTGTGCCGTCACACTCTGTTTTCATGGTCTCTTTTCAAGAATTTTGGAAAAGAGCCTTCTCATTTTTATTTTGCACTGGGCCTCTCAAATTACATAGCTGGTGCTAGTTTTAAAAATGGAAGTTGGACTAACTTCTCAGCCAGCATGGAGGTGAATCAATAAATGTCTTCCAAGATTCTCATTAAAATACCTGTGACTATATGAAAGCAGACGTAAAACTGGCAATAATGCCACCAACTAATAAAGAAGAAAAGCCACATGCCAAAAATCTGGGCAGGCATTCAATTATCTGCCTCCTTGATGAAGATAACTGTGAAAGCACAATCTTGGACAATATACCTAATATTGCATGCCCAGAATCATGGCCAGGCAGATGGCCACAAAAAACATAGGTAGGGATGAGGATGAACATTTTGATTTATTGACACTTTTAGTACCTAAACTTGGTATAGAGGAACTGCCAAGATCAGAGAGAAAAGGGCTGTCCTTCCCTAATATTTAGAAACTGTCTTTGAAATGAACCGAAGCCAGAGTTCCACACCTTCTGTTACAACCATTTCTTCTCAACCACTGCACGCATTCAGAGAGTGCTCTGAGAACAACCTGTGTAGGAAGTAAATGGTGACAAAAGCGGTTAAGACAAGCTCTCTTGGTATATACCCTGGAATGCTTAGCTGCCTAAGGGAAACCACAGCAGATGAGGGTAAAGACAGATGGCAGGGAACAATGCATGCTATTGGTGAAAAGGGATAGAGTATTTTAGAGCCAAAGAATGACTGCAAGCTGCACGTGTATCCCTAACTCAGACAGTCAATGCTGAACTTGAAGTAGAAGAAACTGAGGACTGATAGACATAGCAGACTCCCAAAAAGCTGTGGACACATACCTGTCCTCTGGCCTAGAAGGCAGACGGTGGACCCTACCTGACCAGAGGCAGTCTAAGGACACCATGGATGCTGTTTGTTATTGAAAAACAGAACTACAGGGATCGCTATCTTTTATGGTTGAATAAATTGAGTATTCAAAAATTATGCTTGGAAGATCTGGATTTATTGATGAATCTAACAAAAAAATTTAGGTTCCAGGTTGTGCTTTTCTAAATTAATAAGATATTTTATTGAAATAAAATCTGGTACAACTAGGGTAATAATACTAATGAAGGAACTGGGCATTAGGAAGTGAGAGAAAAAAATGTCCATTCATGATTATTTTCCCCATAGCTCTGCATCTAAAATTCACCAATCCTTTCACATTTTTTTAAATTGCATCTCTATTTTGAAGTTGATTTTGACTAATTCTATTGACTTTTTTCTCTGTTCTCATTGACTCTATTAGCATTTACCATCTAACATGTGATTGTGTTTTATCATGTGGCTTGGACTATTACTTATAATTGTGTATTTTTTTTCCTTGTTATAACATTCAACTTCTTGAGGGTAGAAATCTTTATAGATCCTCTAACTTCATCCAAACTTAATATAGAGGAAGATATGAAATTTTATTCTAGTTGGAAGGGAAGACAGAAGGGCTAAGTTCAGAAAAGGAAGTAAGAGATAAAAGACAGATATAGAATTTTTAGCTTAGATAATTTTATTATTATATATGTTTATAATTTCAGAGGCAAGCACAAAACTTTTTTAATAAGTATACAATTACACTTCACAAATAAAAGTATAAGTGCCATATGGGTGGGGCTTTTAAAAACAATTCACTGCTGCTCCCCCCACCTCCCACCCCCAGTAAGAGTGTTTGGCACAGGGCAGATGCTCAGTATTCACTGGTTGAACTGAATTCATTGGTTGACTAAATAAATGAATGGATGAATTATGGATACTGGATACTCAACACAGAAAAGGAAAGGAACTGACAAACACTGTTTACATTCTATACATTATTTCCTTTTCAACCTCGAGCTTATGAGGTTTTTCTTTTTAACAAATGAGACCAGAAATTTAAACAACTGGGCCAATATCTCATAAAGTATTGCAGGGGGCATGGTAATCAAAATAAGACCTGCCTGACTCCCTTCAAAGGTCCTGTATTTTCTGCCTTATGATATAACAATATAATAAAATACTACCTTTCATTCACTGAGGAAAACAAGAGAAACTAGGACATGCAATATGCCAAATGATTTTTCAAATTAGACATAAGAAAACACTCTGTAGATTATTGGATTGCACTGGATTTTTAATATGAGTGTAGATCTTTGACAGGCAATGGAATGGCAGTCTAAGCACCAATTTCAGGTTTGGAATTCTATTACTCTCCAAAGCCTAAAGTGACATCAAGAAAGATTAATCTTAAATTGAAATCAGTTCCGATATATGCCTGTAAAAGCATGAATATGTGTCTCTCGGAAATGTGCTTTTCTGTTTTGGTCCTCACACCTTGTTTATTCATTGGACACAACCCACTTCGAACTATCTATCCTCCCCCCAGAATCTTAACAATGCCAAATATTTGTGAGGGGTTGTGAAAACTGTTCCTTAATTGCCAATTGTACCCCCACATTTTAAGTCATAGTGCTATAAAATGACATACCAACACTGAAACTGATTTTTACCTGGAAATTCTAGTTTAGTATTCAGAGATAATAATCTCTTGGAAAACAACTGAAGATGAATTCATCATTATTTTCCCCAAATCACAGTGAAAAATATCTGTAACTAGATCCAATTCAAATTTGTAGAAGTGAAAGATTCTTGCTTCATGTTACAATATCTTTTTATTGCAAACCTCATTTACACTTGTAATCTGAATGTACTTGCCTCATAGTTAAAACTCACCCAGTTACTTCAAAGAAATGGAGGTTAAAGAGTCCCTGGCATATGGTAGGAGCTTAGTAAATATTTGTTGAATAAATTTAAGTGCATGTATTTTCACGTTGTTGGCAATTGATTCTCTAAACAAGGAAGTAATGTTGCTTCATCTTTGAGATCCCACTGACAGAACTGATGCTGTTTAATAAACACCACTCTAAAGCATTGAAGCAGGTACGGTTTCCCAAACTTGTCTTTCATTAATGTAGTAAAATATTTAATTGAATGAAAACTAAATCCAAACTTATTTACTATGAATAAAAATGTCTCTCACTTATAAAACAGATTTCCTTTAATACCTTTTGGAGCAGAGTATCTCTTTTGTTTTTGCTACTGATTATAGTAACTTGTTTAATTAACATATGTTTTTACAAAAAATTTTGGTTAAGCAAAGAATTAACAAAGACATATCAAAAATAGCATTATTCAAAAGATGTGCACTTTGGCTTGTGCATCTTTTCTGTTATAATTCAGTTAAGAAAAGCTAGCTTTGTTTGTGTTCAGGAAAATAAAGTTACCACTATTTATGTAAGGCTTTATCTAGTGATAAGAATAGATAAGATTAACAGTGTCTCTGGAGATTTGTACAGTGAAGAATCTATTTAAGATATTGAAGAGAAACAAGGTGAAAATGAAAGATGGCTGATTATCTAGGTAAATATTTCCTACTCTCACATTTGGCCCAATATATTTAAAAAGAGATTCCAGACAACCTGCTGTATTTTCAGAAATAATCCAGAGCCTCTAACCTCATCTTATTCACCTCCCAGGTGTGCATCTTTTTCTGAATTAATTAATTTTATTTTTTCCCCTGGGCTAATTACAGTCTCCTTCTTGGCTCTAAGCATCACTCTGTTGACCCTTAACCTTTGACCCCTGGCTTCCTTCTTCCACTACAGTGCTAACCCTTTCATTTTGTTGTTCTGGTTGCAGCATTTTAGCTCACAGGGCCGTACACATTGACACTAGCTTTGGTGACCAGTGCTTCACATGTGATCAAGACCTAGAAAGGTACAGCCCATAATAAGCACCACTCCACATTAAAACCCCATCATTCATTGTCTCTATGCAGATGACTCCTAAAGTCAGAGTTAACTCTCTAAATCTATGACCTTGAAGAGTTTCAGGCAAGATGCCTGATAGAGCTCTCCCCTTATTTATCCTTTCAGCCTCTGAAAGTAAAAGTGTCTAAAACCTAGTTTATCATATTTCCATTAGCTTTCACCACAAGCCTATGCATGCCCTCACCTGTAAGTCTACCTTGCAGTCCCTGATGTTACAATATTGACATCATTATTCTTCCAATTCAAACCTCATCCAAACCTCTAGGCTACCTAGCATTTGCCACTCTCTCCCACACTACATTGAGTTTACATGTTTGCAGGTTTCAGATAAAATCATATAAAGTTGTATGTTTACGGATGGCAAGGCATACGAGGTCTGTCCAGAAAGTATCCAGCCATGTGCTATGAAAAATAGAGACATTCATTGAAAAAGATACAAGATAAAGGAAACATTGTACATAGGACAATGATGCCTTACTCCCCTTCAAAGTAGGCACCTTGGGACCTCACACAGTTCTCCCAATCACCATCAGCTGCCCCATCGTATTTTCTTGAATCTCATCTATGGTCTGAAATTTCTTCCCTTTCAAAGGTTATTTAGATTTGGGAAAAGCCAGAAGTCATGGGGCACCAAATCTGGGCAGTAGAGGGGCTGAGTCACCTGGGTGATTTGATGTTTCACCAAAAAATTGCATGAGATGTGATGCATTTGCTGGTGTGTTGTCATGATGAAGCTGCCAATCACCATAGCTGCAGCCTTCTGAATTATCTGAATAGCTTCCACGAAAGAATGTTCAAGCTTAATGCAACATTTGATGCAGATTCACTGTTTTACTCCCTCAGGCATTTTGAATGTGATGGCCTCACGGTACATATGCTCAGTCAGTGGCATGTACTGCCCCACTGGCTAGTATAGTAAAGTTGTCATTGTTCACGCATGTGCATTCCAGTCCACTCTCCTTGATTGCCAAGTTACATCAATATCATGCAAACCATTCTGATTAGATTAATAATGGTTGGACTTTTTCCAGATAGACCTCCTAGTTGTTTTTAATAATTCTAGTCAAGAATGTCAATATTAAAAGAAACTTTGATGATCACCTACATTACCCATCTCTATATTTTTGTCCTGTATTTTCCTATCACATTGATTCACTCATAAGCCAATAATCTCTATTGAAAGTAGCCTTCTATCTGGTCACCCAGCCTGTGTCTCTCCTCATTGTAGGCCACCCATCAGACCACACTCATAGTGATCATCCTAAAATAAATGTGATTATGTCAGTACTCTGCTAAAAATATGAATGATATAATATGACCTATATAAAAAAGGTCACAATTGTAAAGTGTTTTAGTACTTAAAAAATCTTCTACATATTATATCATTTGAGTCCTCACAACAATCTTAGTACTCTAAAAGTAGCTCAAAGTCATAAACAGTTTTCTAACCCTTGACATCTCAGGAAGCAAATGCCTTTTAAAAAGTCCATCAAGCTTTACTCCAGCAGCTGAGTTAATCTCTCCAGATAATAGCTATGGTAGGTAATTTAAACTCTGTGGGAAATAATTTATTTTTTTTATGACCCACTTTAATGTCTTGACTATTAAGTATTGATCCAGTATGTTACAAAAAGAATACTTTGACTTTTTTATTTGTCAAAAAAGAAGACTATTAAGATAACACCTATAAGGAAATGATGTGATTATTTTACTACTTCCTATAATGAACACTAATATCTACTAAATAGGCTCTTCATTCAAGCCCAAAGCAAACATCACAATGATCATAATGTGTAATTTTAAATGAGTTAATATGATAGTATGGCTGAAGAGCAATAGATGGTTTATAAAAACTTGATCAGACAAAAAATTATCTTAGTTTTTTGTTTAATTGTTATTGCTCTAGATGAACCTCTAAAATTCATAGCCAGAAATTAATGCTTTTTATCAAAGAAGTAATACAATATTAAAAATCCATGATGTACTATTTGTGTCAATATGACTCTTAAAGGATTTGTGTTTACCTGATAACGTTAGGACTATTTCTCCATAAAACCGTAAAGCAGCTATTCCAGAAAGGCTTTCAGTTTCCTCCTCTCTATGGATCCTTTCTATTTCTTTCACGTATATACTTATTATTCAAAAAGTGGGAGATAAGCCTGTATATTAACTCAGATGACTACTGACATCTAAGCTAAAAGTGTTCTTTAAAAATTTCAGTGGCCTCCTCAACCTTTGCAGAATTAATTTTCAAGTGTCTTTGAAATTCATCTTAGAGGATTCTGATTGTTAGTGGTAGCAGGGGAAGTTCAGAGGAAATGAATAGCATATCATGAATATAAAATTAAAAAATCATCCATCTGAAGTGAATTCAAAGTGGAGTCATTTAAATTGGAAAGGAGAGGAGATTTGGGTTATTGTAAACATGATTGCTGGCTTCCAGATAAGTGGAAAAATAAGAACAAAAACTAATATGACTGAACACAAAAATTTCCCCCTTTAGCAGACTTTATTAATTTCTTCTGGATTTCTCTGTCATTTCAAAGATAAAATAATGTATCTAAAAGGTACTCTTTGATGAAATTTTAAGTTAAAAATAAACCATGAATATTTGGGATCACTGATAGCTACTTTTGTTTTTTCCTCCAGAGAGATTTTCCTCCTATCCCACAAATATTAGCTAATTCTTATAGATTACTATGTACCAAACATTGTTATAAGGGCTTTGTTTATGTTTATTTATATTAATTCATTTAATTTCCACAGCAACCCTAAATGGTCATTTTAGGAATTAAACTCATTCATTCTATTTTACAGGTGAGTAAACAGAGGTACAGAAGTGGTTAAGAGAGTTAAAGAATTTTTGATGAGATTATTTATAAATTAAACACAGTCAAGAAAAGAATCAGTGAACTTGAACATAGATTGATGTAATTTATCCAAATTGAAAAGGAAGAAGAAAAAGAGTGAAATAACACACAAAGAGAACAGAACATCTAAGAACTGTCGGGAAAATACAAATGGTCCCGTGTACATGTACTGTAAATCCCAGTAAAAGAGGGGAGAGGGACTACAGCAGGAAACAAAAGATTTGTTGAGATAATGACCTATCATGGTAAATTTCCAAAGTTTATGAAAGTCACAGGGCTTAGAGATGACAAAAGAAGTAATACAAAAATAAACAAACAAAAAAGTAGGCGCAAATATATTTACACAACTTAAAAATCTTGATGCAAATAAAGAAAAAGACATTACATGCAGAAGAACAAAGATGAGAGTTATAGTTTACTTCTCATTAGAAACCATGCAAATGAGAAGAAAATTAGGTGACAGCATTAAAATGCTAAAGGGGAGGAGAACTGTCAACCAAGAATTCTGTATCCAGTGAAAATGTCTTTCAAAAATGAAGAGCAAATATGGCTTTTTAACACAAACATAAACAGAGAATTTATTACCAATATTCTTGCACCAAATGAAGTTTTAGAAGAAGCTCTTAATTTAGAAAAAAATCAGATACCAGAAACTTGGAATTATAAGAAATAAAGAGTGCCAGAAAAGGCATAAGTGAAAGTACATATAAAATTTGTTTTTTCTAATTTTTGATCTCTCTTATTGTTGATTTCCTTATTTTTAATTAGTTGTCTAAGTAAAATATACTGACGGTTCCAAGTGTTGTTAAGAATACAAGCCACTTAAACTTTCATAGATTGTTGATGGTAACAAAATGGTACAGTCATTTTACACACAAGTTTTTTTCTCATAAAAATAAATATATACTTGCCACTCCACCAACAATCTCAGTTGCAGGTATTTACTAAATAAAATGAAAGCTTATCACCTTTACACTGAGCTCCATATATGACTGTTTATAAACACATTGTTTGCATTCACCAAAAATAATCCAAACGTTCCTCAACTAGGAAATAATAAACTATAGTACATTCATACAGTGGGATAAACTCAGCAATAATGAGGAACAAAATAATGACACACATAGCAACATGGATAATAAGGCAAAGAAGTCTACATGGTGTGTGCTTCTATGTATATGACAAATTTTTACAGCCTGAACCCAGACCAGAGGTTGCCAAGGGCTGAGGGTTGTGGAAGAACTTGATGGTAAAAGGGCACAGGATTAGTTATGGGAATGATGTATTTTTTCTTCTGTCTTTATTGTAGTGGTTAAATAACTCTTTGTACTTGTCAAAACTTTCAGAATTATGCAGTAAAAAGCATTCATTGTACTGTATATAATTATACTTTAATAAAAAATTCAACCAAATATACTTTTATCACATAAACTATCATAAAACAAACAAACAAACAAAACACCCAAAACTGAAGAAATGTAAGATAAACATTTACCATGATGTCTGGGATATAGTAGGTAGTTGATAAATATTAACCCCAAGCACATTATAATTAAAATATTTTTATTACTACTGCAATTTAATCAATATGATTCATTTGGTCTTAGCCATTGACAAGTTGCTATGAGTAAACATAAAATATATTCTGAATTTCTGGAAACAATTTGATCAGATCTAAACACCCTTGTGGTAAACAAAAAAAGAAAATGCAGAGATGTAAGTCCTTCAGCCACATATACCATGATGTAGTTAAATAGAATAAAATGTAGTAATCTAAAAACAGAAGTATTTCTAACTCTTAAGTATAAAACTCACTACATAACAGTTTTAAAAACAAAAATATGAGTTAAATAAAATAATTTGGGCTTTAATAGGGGTTTTCTTATAGTTTTTCAACTATAGAAAACTCCCATTTTATAAAAGATTTTTAGGAAAAAAACTATAAAATATCTCTTTAATCTTTCTGGAATCCATAGGTCTGTTTTTCACATTTCATACTGAAAGATAAGTATTAATAATGACTCTAGGATAAAAAGAACAGGAGACTTTTTCCTACATTGTTTCCATATTAGTCACAGCTCTTATGTAAACTACTCACTTTTAACTCAACTGATCTCCATCTTCCTCATCTCTACCAACTCCTTACACCAATCTGCATATTCATCCTCCAGGTTCCAGACTTCAAAGAATGTACGACAGCTCACCCAGTTGTCCACATGGGAAATTATAAGTCATCTCTAACTTTTCTCCCTCACCTCTAGGTAATCACTAAGTACTACTAATTTACCTCCTTTATACTTTTTGGGATCTCTCCACTATGATTCTTCACCTAGATTGTTGCAATAACCTCATGACTCTCTTTGTTTCCAGTCTTAGACTTTTTCAACCCAGTCTTGTGAATGTAGTTAAAGTACCAAGCTGATTACCTTACCCTGGCTTTAAGATAATTTCCTCCACATGCTGGCTCTTGCTTTTTCCTCCATCCTTATCTCTCGGCACTTTCTAGACCTTTGTGTTTCAGCACAATGTACAGTTTGAAGTTCTCAGAGCTTGAATTTTCTTCCTCATTTCTGCAGTTTTTTTGTTCCTTTCTTCAAATAGACAAATCCTACCTGTCTTCAGTATTCAATTTATACTTCACTTCTCCAGAATCTTACCCTGACTTGTTAATCCCAGGTTGGTTGAGGTAACTCAGCTCTTCATATCTACTCCTATGGTCCTTTATAATCTTCCCTTTTAGTACATATTCACGCTATTCTATTTGCCTACTTACTTGTTCATCTCCAAAACAATCCCTAAACTCCTTGACGGTAGGGACAATATCATGTTAATTCTTAGATTTATCTCTCTTTCAAGAGTATCCTTGAGGATAGATACCATGTAGTTATTTGTTGGTAATGGTTTGTAGTTAAATAACCACAACAAAAGGAAAATATTATACCTTAATTTTAAATCCCAAATTAAACCAAAACTTTCCTCCCTATTTGATACTCTAAAATTTTCAACCTTGTTTGTAAATACAGATTAGTAAGGTCTGTGAGACTGTGCATTTCCTTTATCCTGTACCTTCAAAGCCAAGTCCTTATGACAACTTCCCAATGTTGGTTGACTCTTGCTCATTTCATTTTTCAATTTTTAAAGTAGAAACCAGGATCTCTGCTAATTAAAATGGCAGAATGGAGTTTATTAGCGATTCCTACAAAAAATGGCACTTCCCTCTTTCTATCTAGAAATACACTTCACACTTGGAGGAGGTGTTTTTATAAAAATGCCTTCCTATCTTCAAAGAAATAATGGGTACTCGCCTGCCATTTTACTGTTGTTCTGAAATAAGCATTTCACATCTAAGAACCAAATTTTCAAAATCATAATATAATACTCTATATCTGTGCATTTTCCCATTATTTGATTGATTACTTCAGCTCTTAAAATAGAAACGTATTTTCGTCTTGCTGTGATATTTACTGCTATGTCATTGGCATGTTTTTTTAAGCGTTTAGTTCTAAATGTAAACAATAGTTGCTAAGCATTATAGGATGGGAGTCAGCAGAGATGATCTCAGGCAAAGTAACTTTTTATTTCTTCTTTTTAGTTCTACTGTTAAAAGGAGCTGTTGGTTACAGTGGCAGTAAGAAATTTGGTCCAAAGAAAGGTGGTTTAAATGTACTGTACATCTTAATTAAATTCAGCATACAGATACAGGATATTGTATATATCCCATGAAACTGGAACAAACTCATGATAATTTCTATTGAAAGTGCTCTTTGTAATTGTCTTCTATTCTCACATTTAAAAATCATTTATAAAACAAAGCTGCTTTAAACTCTGCATTACTATTTCTTTTGTTCTGATGCTACTGCATGACACATTTCTTCACGAATCCTAGTTTTCGATTATATGGCAATAATCTGTTTTCATGCATGACTCATGTGCTCAAACATTCATTCAACAAGTGTTTATAAGCCATTAACAATGTGCTGTGCATTGAGGTATACGTTGGGGCAGAGTTTAGCTCAAAAACATGTGAGTTCAGACAGACCTTGTCCTAAGGAAATCAACTCCAGTGAAGGTGATGTCATGTAAAACTTCTAAAATATGGAGGATTAAGTTTAACTTTCTTAGCATGGCATTCAAAATTATTCACAATTTCCCTGGAACCTAACTTTCAAGGCTCGATTCTGTCCATATACACCTTATGCTACAGCATCGAATTTTCAAATTCCCCTCATATGTATACTTTTCTATCCCTTCTTAACTCGATCTGACCTCTCTTTCAGAAGTACCTACAAGTCCCTTGTATTATAGTTTGAGATTTAGTTCTTAATGTTAATGCTGGTTCTTTCTTTGGTTCTGATCTCTGAGTAGAGTTGGCTTTACATGGTTAAGTATTTTCATAGTTAAGAGTAGATCCTTTCTGCTTTTTACTTTTACTGTAAATCTTGTATTAAATATCCTTTTTATTGACTAAAATGTTATTTAAATCAATGAAATTCTGTGGAAGCTAAGAAAGGAATAATTGATCCCAAATGAAGAATCAGGAAAGACTTTTAAGAGGGAAAGACCTGCTTATAATTGTACCTACATTTAAAAATAAGTTCAAAATTATTTGTACATAAAAATAATCAAAACATTTCAGACTCATTTATAATACTATTAAAAAGGCCATGAAAATGATACTATCTTGCTCCTTTTCCTTAGGAGAGTCTAACTAGCTTTACTTGACTTTTTCCTGCTCAGACCCTGTATCCAAAGGAACCAAAGAAGTTCCTGAAAATAAAAACACATTTAAAATCTCTATCAGCAGTTTTTGGTTGTTAGATAAATTTTTATAAATTAATAATATGCAATAAATATGATCCTACATGAGTATTTTCCTCAAAGGTTATTAAATAAACATTTTCCTTAACAAAATTTCTTTTAGAAATAATTTTCAAGTTATTTGATTTTTATTGCACTTAGATTAGAAATAGGTCCCCCTTCTCTGAAAATATAAAACAAAATAGCAGTCTCTTGAACTTTCTCTAACTCTTTGAAACTTGGAGCATATACCTTAAATATGAAAAAAAATAACCCAAGTAAACCTATATAATCTGTTTGCTTTATTTTATTTCTCTTTGGATAATCTCTGAATGTGGTTTCCTGAGTAAAACAGAATATAAGTATTCTTAAATCAAATCATGTAGGCAGATTCACAACTAAAAGCCTTTTCTATAATCACTAAATACAGCATTTAACTAAAAAGCTTGTTTACAGAAAAGCGTTTGGTTGGCTTTTTTATAGTGAATTTAATGCTCATTAAAGTAGAGCATTGATAACACTAGGCATCTCAGCTTTGAATGCACTTGCAGAAGCGTACACAATTCTTTTTTCATCTTGCAGTGGTTCTCCCTAACTTATTGCTTGAAAACCATCCAGCAGCCCTAGAGATACATCTTTGCAGGTGTGGTGAGTGGGGAAAAAACCCAACTCTAAATATTTCATACTTAGGTAGGACTTAAAGGACATGTGATTCTGAGGTACCAGAGAATGAGCAATCCATAAATCAAAAAAGATTTTTAGTATTTTTTTAGCATGAACTATTCATATTTCGAAGGGGAGTTACAGTTATAATGGCTGCTATGAACTTCCATCAGCAGACAGACATCTTTGTTTAGCTGCAGGAAAGAGCAAGGAACCACGTAGAGATATCTTGCCATTGGGGGCATTCATAAAAGGTATGTGTGTCAGAGCTCCAAAGTGGAGGAATATAGTCCAATATAGTTCACGTATTCTCCTTGGAGATGGATTTTATTCCTGGCAATACTGACTCTCAATCTTTCATCCATTTAATACAACAGAGAAATTTAACTAAACTCCAATGACCAGATGATATAGTGGCTCCCTGAGGTCATTCTTGAGAAACACTGTTCTGTAACTCATTTAAATGTTTATTTATTTAATAAAATTGGCACATCATGATGGATATTCTTCACCAGAACTGTATTCATACAGTCATGTTACTTCATTGTCAAATGTGGAAGAGAATAGAAAGTACTTTGGGCTTCTGGTCAATATAGTGATTTAGGTAAATGCACTACTCACATCCTCCCACAACCACATCAAAATTAAAACTCAACTACAGAACCACTGTTATTCAGAACTGCCTGAGAGCTATCTGAACAGAAGTGTTACAACAAAGGGTATAAAGAAACCACACTGAGACTTGTAGGAGAGGCCGAGATGGAACAATATAGTCCCACACCCATGTGTGATGGATAAAAATGGGGAGGGATATCTCTGGTGAAGAGGTCCCCCCTGAGGAGTGAAGATTCCCAGCCTAACACCAGGCTGCCCAGCTCAGGGTTCTAGTGCTTGGAAGACAATCCCCATAATTTCGGGCTGTAAAACCAGTCACAATTAGAATTGAGTGAGACAGAGGGCCTCTCTTAAAGGGCTGTACACAGACTTACTCATACTCATTGGCTCTGAGCTCAAGCACTGAGATAGTAGCTTGAGAGTAGCTTGAGAAGACATATGGGGAGGAACTGAATTGCTGGCATCAGGGCAAGGGCTGGAGGGACTGATTTCTGCCAGACAGAAGTGCTGGTAGAGGCCATTGTTCCTCTTCTGAACATTCCCCAAGCAGAACCAGTAGGTGGGCACCATATCTGAGTCTCCATCAACCTGGCTATCACTGTTTATCTACCTCTTTTCCCACCTTTCCCTTCCTGTGATTTCCTGAGAACCTGCCCTACTCAATTTGTGGTCCCACTAAAGCTGTTTCCAGTAGCTTTTCTATATGAATGGACTGTCTTGATTCATGATTCAGACTTTCCTAAATTTTCTGAAACAGGCAGCATCTGGCCTCAGCAAGCCCTATACCTCTAAGTGACCCTAGGCCTGGCGCTAGCAGCAGCTGGCCTTGGTTCACAGCTTGTCTTATCCTGGGTATCTCCAAGTACAGCACAAGTGGCAACCATCTACAGATCACTATGTAGTTTATGCCAGGTGGCCCCAGGGCTGACTTTGACCTGTACCTCCTTGGAGACCGCAGAACCAGCACACCTGGAGGACAACTTCAGAGCACTTCAAAGAACCAACCAACCACCTCCACAAGCAACACATTCAAGGGGCAGACTCAGCAGTCATGAGTCCCACTAAATTAAAACCTGATCTGTTGGGTCCTTGCATACACAGCTGATCCTTCATGGTGGATGCAACCAGTCCTTGCAGCCAATTAGCCTGGGAGTGAATTCCTCTCATTGATGACCAACAGCTATCAAGGCTCAAAAACAATAGGAAGGTGCACACCCCACATCGTGGGGAGGTGGGACACTTGGAGAGTCCAGCTCAGGTGGACGGGGAAGCTGTGCCACTGAACCCTATAGGGCACCTTCTACATTAGGTCACTGTACCAAGACTAGGAGACAAAGCAGCTCTACGTAACACAAAGAAACAAATACAGGAGATAAATAAGATAAATAAGATAAATGCTAAAATAAGGAGAAGGAGAAAAAGAAACATATCCCAAATGAAAGAACAGAACAAAACTCCAGAAAATGAACTAAACAAAAGAGAGATAAGCTATCTACTAGCTATAGAGTACAAAACACTGGTTATAAGGATGTTCAATGAACTTAGGGGAAGAGCAGATGAACACAGTGAAAATTTCAACAAAGACATAGGAAACATAAAAAGAGAGATAGAAAACATGAAAAAGAAGCAGTCATGCTCTGGTTTGTGTGGCTCAGTGGGTTGAGTGCTGGCTTGCAAACTGAGAGGTCACCAGTTCAATTCCCAGTAAGGGCAAATGCCTGGGTTCCAGGCCAGGTCTCCATTTGGAGGCATGGGAGAGGCAATCAAATGATGTATCTCTCACACATCAACATTTCTCTCCCTCTCTCTAAAAGTAAAGAAAAATTTTAAAAAAGAACCAAACAGAAATGAAGAATACATTACAGGGAATCAGTGGAGTAGATAAAGCAGAGCATCAAGTCAGAGATAAGGAAGATAAGGAAGATAAGGAAGCAGAAAACACCCACTGAGAACAGCAAAAAGAAAGAAAAAAGAATTCAAAAAAAGAAAATAAGGATAGTATAAGAAGCTTCTCAGACAACTTGAAGTATGCCGACATTTGCATCATTGGGGTGATAGCAGGAGAAGAGAGAAAGCAAGCAATTGGAAACGTATATAAAAAATTAATGATGGAAAACTTCTCTAACCTGTTAAAGGAAATATACATGTAAGTCCAGGAAGCACAGAGTTCCAAACAAGATGAATCCAAAGAAGCCTACACCAAGACATATCATAATGAAAATGCAAAAGGTTAAAGACAAAGAGAGGATCTTAAACACAGGAAGAGAAAAGCAGATGGTTACCTACAAAGGAGTTCCCATAAGACTGTCAGATGATTTCTCAACAGAAACTTTGCAGGTCAGAGGGAGTGGCAAGAAATATTCAAAGTGATGAGAAACAAGGACCTGCAATTAAGATTACTCTACCCAGCAAAGGTATCATTTAGAATTGAAAGATAAATAGCTTTCCAGACAAGAAAAATCTAAAGGAGTTCATCATCACCAAACCAGTATTATATAAAATGGCACAGGGTCTTTTTTAAGAAGAAGGAGAAAAAAGATAAAAAATATGAAAAATACAATGGCAACACATACCTGACAACAATTAAATCTAACCCCCCCCCAAAAACAAAAAACAAACAAGTAAAACAGAAACAGGCTCAGAGATATAGAAAACATTTTGAAGGTTTCCAGATAGGATGGGGCTTGAGGGATGGGTTAAAAAGGTGATGGGATTAAAAAGTACTAATTGGTAATCAAAATAGCCACAGTCACATAAAGTATAGCATAGGAAATGTAGTCAATAATATTGTAATAAGTATTAATGGTGCTAGATGGGGACGAGATTTCGAGTTGATCACTTAGTAAGGTATATCAATGACTAATCATTGGGTTGTACACCTGAAACTAATAAAATGTATGTCAACTGTAAATAAAAAATAAAAAGTATATTTAAAGTGAAATAACATAAAATAGTAGACTAAAAATATAAATTTGACTGCATGTAAATGAATGCCTCAATAAAAATGACTTTTAAAACTATAAATAGATACATATATACATACATACATATTCTGTGTTGCCTCAGAAGCCAGAAGTAGGACCAATAGATGGAAATCCCTAGAACAGAGATTTCTCCACCTGGATATAAGAGCTGCCTAAAAATAAGACACCACCAATAATGGAATGGGTTTCTTCTAAAGAGTCATACTTCCTTACATTTAGTGTAAGATGCTAGGCGACATCTACCTGGATTATTATAGAAAAAGAACAGGGTTCATTGGGAAAACTCCACATTGGCATCACAATACTGGGGTGTCACCATACAGTATAACACCACAGTAGCATTCTTTAACACTGATTGAATCTTAGGCAATGTGTATAAACCCGAGTAATAGTGAGTCAGTCATTTTTTACCCTACACCTGCCTCTACACCTGCCATTCAATGCGAGATTCATATGAGATAATGGATGTTCAATGCTCATTTTGAAACCTCATCCTATTGAATGCTGTGAAATATAAAGCATATTCAGCCTTATGTTGTAAATTAGTCTCAATACGCTACTTCGTCAGGACTCTCGTTTGAAACAAAATAAACAAAAGAATAACATTTGGTAGAAAACTTAATTGGAAAAGAAACAGTTCTAAATGTCAGACAACAGAAGGGTTTGGAGTTATTCCTCTGTGAGAATGACAACATCCACTTTTAAAGTTTCATGATAAAATGCTGACACAGTGATGAGCTCTTCAAACTAAGAACAGTGCATAAACCCCCAAAGTAAATGATAGCTATATTGATTTGGGGTGAGACAGTGAGAGTTGACTCCAGGGAAGGCTTGGCAAATTTTAATGAAGTTAAAATGTAAATAAAGGGAAAAGGAAGAAAGGAATGCAATTGAAAAGCATTTTGTTTTGAAAAACATCTTTTTAGAATGTGTAGGACAAATTCCATTCCAGGTTACTGTGCTAATTGTTGGTGATAGAGAAATGAGTTACAACCACAGTGTCCAATGCACTGGAATTTAATAATAGGCTGTGGAGAGATAACACATTACAGCTAAGTATGTCCTAATCTGACAGGACCAATTAGTGATATGAACAGTTGCAAAACAAATTTCATAATCACAGACACTCATACATTGTACCAAGGCTA
Organism: Trachops cirrhosus; assembly: GCA_028533065.1. Lineage (NCBI taxonomy): Eukaryota > Metazoa > Chordata > Mammalia > Chiroptera > Phyllostomidae > Trachops > Trachops cirrhosus. The sequence continues at coordinate 25,896,225 of CM052538.1, read as the reverse complement.
AGAAGCTAAGTTTTTTTGACAAATAAGCTGGAAGAACTGAGATATCTTGGGGAAAGATTAATTGTGACTCTAAGTAACACAAGATAAAAAATAAAATTCCTGGTATGTACAGAGAGCCATATGATGTTTTACAAAAACATCCTGGGGTTACATTTAATATGAATGTCAGTATGGCTTCAAGAAAAGGATAATATGTGAAGTTATTTCCTCTTTTAATGATAGCATCATTTTTATTTATTTGTTCAGTCAATATATATTAAGCACAAACTATGTGCCTGGCAACATTTTGGGTACTGGAGAACCAGTCATGAATAAAATAGAAAAAAACTCTCTGCCTTAATGGACCTTACATGCTAATGAACAAGAAATGATAAAGAACACTCTAAATAAGTAAAATATATGTGAAATGGTGTTGTGTAATATGTGTAAAAGGGGTTGTGATCCTCCCAAAAATAACACAATTGAATACATAATGTGGGGTAGAAATGAGTGGTTATAATTCCAATGTATTTGTAGTCATGGGTGATCGGCTTGACGGGTGCCATTGGAACAAAGACCTAACAAAGGTGCAGAAGCGAGTCATGCACCTATATGAGGAAAGAGATTTTTTACTTACAGTGACATCAGTATGAAAATCCTCAGACCAGATGAGGTCTAAGTAGAGCAGGGTGGTCGGTGTGGCTGGAGCAGAGTGAGAGGAAGAGGGGTAGGAGATTAAGTGACAAGAAATGAGGGGACGTGGTGTAGGGCTTTGGTGGCCATTATGAAGGTTTTGTTTTTACTGTGACTGAGATGGGAAGCTACTGGAGAATTCTGAGCAGAAAAGGGACATAATGTTTTCTGTTTGTTTGTTTTAATAGCATCATTCTGAGTGTTATTTTGAGAATAGAATGTCAAGGACAAAAGAAGGAAGACCCAAACATATTAGTTTTCTATTGCTGCTCTAACAAATGATCAGTAACTGAGTGAGTTAAAACAGCACAATTTTATTATCTTACAGTTCTGTAGGTTAGAAGTCTACGTACATCTCATTGGGCTACATGTAAGGTGTCAGCATGGCTGGCTCCTTCCTCGACTTTCTAGGGGAGACTCCATGTCTTTGTCTTTCCAGTATAGAGTGGATGCCATATTCCTTGGCCAAAGGACCTTTCCTCCGCCTTCCAAGCATGTACAGTTGCATCTGTCTTCTGGCATCTTCTCTTGATGCTCTTACATAGACACATCGACTTCTGACTCTGACCATCCTCCCTCCTTATCACAGCTGGGAAAGGTTCTCCATGTTTAAGGATCCAGGTGATTAGATTTCACCTGCTGCGACAATCCAGGATTGTCTCCCCATCTCAAGGTTCTTAACCTAATGGCAGCTGCGAAGTTTCTTTTTCCATCTAAAATAACACATTCACTGATTCCAAGGATTAGGATATGGGACTTGTTAAGAAGTAGGGGAGGAAACATTATTCTGCCTACCACACAAATTTACCACAATCAGCCTTTTACATATATTATTTTTATTTGTGCATGTACCTTGTTACCTTTACAAAACCACTGATTTTCCACAGGGATAGACGTGGTGGGTCTATCTCCCTTTACTGGCCATGCCTTGTTTCCACTGCCGTTGTCCTCCCTCCTAGTGTGGCTGGTCTCACTACCTACTTCACTTGGAGTGTCCATTCTCATCAGTGGGAAGGCAAAACAGAAGAACAACAGAATACCAAAAAGACTTCTAGGGTCTAAAAGCAATATAGGTTATGGGAGGCTATATTTTCTCTCTGCCAATGGAAAACCTTATTTTATTTTAAATATGTTATTGATTTATTTAGAGAGAGAGAAAAATTAAAATATTTAGAGAGAGAGAAAAAGAGGGAGAGAAAGACTGATGTGTGAGAGAAACGTTGGTCTGTTGCCTCTCACATGCCCCCCAACCAGGGACCTGGTCTGCAACCGAGGGTTGTGTCCTGACTGGAAATTGAAGGGTTCACAGGTCGGTGCTCAATTCACTGAGCCACACCAGCTAGGGCAGGGAAATTTCGTATTGACACTGACCTGAGCATACAGAGAGGGATCCCTGAAGATACATTAAAGTATGCTAGACCACCATCTGTGTAAAAGCAGGAGGACAGATTATTTGACATATGGAGGTATTTTCAGCTCCAAAATTCCAAGACAAAAGTTGTTTAAATGGAATAAAAATAGGTTCAAGAAACACAAAGTGAAGTACTTGTCATTACTGTAAGCATTTATTATTTAGAAAAATTTTGCATTATTCCTCAAACATATGGTTAGTCTATCAGATAAATTTCCCCCCGAGGTGAAGTTTAAGTTAATATAAAGTAATTATTCTCATTTAAATTCTAAGTCAGATGATCTATGGCTTATAGAATCTGATGCATGGGATTGATCTTTGGAACAAAAGTCCTCACTAACATGAAAATACTAGTTCCTTCCATTGAAAAATAAGTACAATTTTCAAGGAATAAATTAATATCCATATCTATGATATTTCAAAAGAGACTAACTCAGCAGTAGTAGCTAATGAAAATGAATGAAGAATGTAAGTCTAAAAGACCAGTACAAATCAAGGGTCAGCTGATGAATTTCATGAATCATGAGTGTTCCCAGTGTTTACTCCAGGCCTCAGCAGGCTGCAGGTCCAAATGCTGCCCAGCAGAGTAATCAGCTATCAAGTTGCAGAGGCTCTTGCGCCCCGTGTGCATGCGCACAACTGTACACAGTACATGTGCACACAGTCTTTAGGAAGTTCTTACACGTGCACTGTGAACCAGGCTCCTTAGCTGTAGCCATTATTTGCCAAGCATAATACTTTTCCCCTGTTCCTGCCCTCATCCTTTTTTCTGGGAACTACGGAAACATTCACGTTGCTGCATCCACAGAGTGTTGTTGCCTTTGTCAGGTACTGCCACCTCTGCCAGGTGCCCTGGTATTTCTGCTTGGTTTGTCAGGTTACCTAGCACCTGTCTAGCACCTGCCTAGCACCTGCTTAGCACCACCATCGCTTCTGGCCAGCCAAGTTCCCAGAGTTATTTGGGGTTTTATCAGAATGAGTAATTGCATTTATTTCTCTTACTTACGTAACCTTTGCTAAATACTCTGTTATAGGGGTGCCAAAGCATTGTGACCCATGTCTCACTACATTGTAGTGGAATGAGTTTTACATTTGCATTTAGCAGCTCTATTCCTTACCAAACCCTCAGACAAACCCTAGGCTGTAACGGTTTTTTTTTTTTTTTTAATATGTTTATTTGTTTGTTGGGCTTCTCTCTCTCTCTCTCTCTCTCTCTCTCTCTCTCTCTCTCTCTCTCTCAGCATCTCAAATTCTTATTCAGCTTGTCTCCTAGCATGCCTGGTTTACTAGTTCAGCAGATGCACTCCAGAAGTTTCAATCCTAACAGGAGATACAGTTTTTAAGTTAAAGCTCAGGCTCTTCTACACATGTAAAACACTTAGACTAATTAAAAAGTAAAGCCTTAACTAGAATTAGAATTAAATATTTGTTTTTGCATTTTGACTTTTTAAAACAACAGTTTAAACATTTTTGTTTCCAAAATATTTTTTTTTAACCACAGCCCAAGGAGGTAAGGCTGGAATAGAAGTCTTGCCTGCTTGTCTGCATTAGCCCGGCCTCCCTTTACGGCACCACTCTGCCCGCACCCACAGCCAGTAAAGGGCACTGCAAAGCATGGGATACAGATGGGAGGCAGTGTGATAATTACTTTTCCAAAGCTTCCAAACAAAGTAGAAATGGTGGCAAATGTATAAAGCCATTCTTTCCATTTGTACTTATCTATATTTTAAAAAGTACATGAAAATCTTATTTAACTCTATTAGGCAACTTTAGGGCATAGAGTTGTCCTTTAGAATTACTTGATTTCATGTTTTGAGAGAAACAGTGCCATGACCATTGGTCCACATTTGTGACATTGCAAAGTCTTATCAACTCCAATATACATACACATTAAAAGATAGAAATCACTCTCCCTCCAATTTTCTACTTACACTTTGATTAAGAAGTTTTTTTTTTTTTTAAATCCCAGATTCCCTTGCTCTTTCAATGAAGTGATAATCTAAAACTGTGGTAAGTAAATAAGACATGGGAGATTTTCTCCCTTCTCTTCTCAGGAAAAAATAATGATGCAAATACTGGCTGCCTAGAACTTTGCAATTTCCCACAATCAAGCAAATGGCAATACCAAGGAATTAAGTCTAAAAGACAAGTTTATGGTTTATGTTTCTTGTTTTGTTTTGTTTATTTAGGGGGAGGAAGGACAGTATTGATTAGAGGGACCACTTCCCATTGATTACTCTGGAGATTGATGGATGACCTTGGGGCCAGTGGTAATGAGGCTTTTTCACGGGACTGTGAGGAAAGCATCCCAAGGACCCACGCATGGGAGACTGTGGTGTGGCAAAGTGGTCTACTTGTGTGGAAGACTGCCCCTGGGCTTCCGATGCCACATCTCTGTTGGTCCTGCCATGGAAAATCAGGGCCAGAAAGACAGTCAATGTCCAGAGATCCTGTGTCACGCCAGTTCAGTTTAGTCCATAGCTCCTCCTCATCTGGCTGTCTTAGCTTAGGATCCATTGCTGCCCTGAGGTGTTCGGTCTCCCACTTGGAGCCTGTGTATAGAATCCATGCAGCCATTGGCCAAGTGGGTATTAAGGTCACATGGCTATGGAGAGAGGATGCATGAACACCCTGGGTGAATGTGTTCCTGGGTGAGTAAAAGAGCCTTCTTTGTTCCCCTGAGATTATATTAGCTTGGGTTTGGGACAGACCAGGTGCTTTTCAAAAGAACCAATTACTTCCCAAGCTTTGGCAGGCTTTTGATAGGTTTATGTCCCTGAGTTAGACTGACAGGCCTCTCTGGTCAAGCACCTCCCCGCATTCCTCTCAACAATCAGATACGGGAGGGGTAAAGGAAGGAGTGTTAATTCCCTCGGTGGAGCAATGCTGTGATCTCTTGGAGTGTGAAGCTGTAGCTTCCTGGTGAAGCAAACAGGCTTATGCTCCCCAGTTTATTAAATTTAATGCCTAATCCCCTTTGCTCCCCTTTTAAATTAATAGTTAGCTAATTACTGATGGCAACAACCTGAAAAATAATGGGCAACTATAACAAAATACAATAAAAATTATTTATCTTTTACTACCTTATGGAAGAGGTGCTTTATGAAGGTTCATATTTAAAGGGAATTTTGATTAAAGAAGAGGTAGGTGACTTTGCAGAATCTATTTTGGAGGTGTTTACTAATGTGCATCTAAAAGTAATACAGGTAAATTATCACACCATTCTCTTAACACCAGAAATAAGAAACATTTATGTTTCTCTTCCATGGAATCCAAACACGTATCTTTTTAAGGAAAAGATCTCAGGAAATTTCTATATGTGAATTAATCAAATTTTTGAAAAGAGAACAATTCCTTAAAAAACCAATTTACTTATTTATTTAGTTAGTTTCAGTTGTTGTTGAAGTACAGTTGTCTCCATTTTCCCCCTTACCATTCCCCCCACCCCAGCCATCCCTACCTCCCTCCCCCGGTCCTACGCCATTTGGCTGTGTCCATGTGTGCTTTATACATGTTCCTTGACGACCCTTCTCCCTGTCCCCGCCATCCCCTCCAACCTTCCCACTGGTTACTGTCAGTTTGTTCTTAATTTCAATGTCTCTGGTTGTATTTTGCTTGCTTGTTTGTTTTGTTGATTAGGTTCCGCTTATAAGTGAGACCATGTGGTATTAGTCTTTCACTGCCTGGCTTATTTCACCTAGCATAATGCTCTGCAGATCCATCCATGCTGTCACAAAGGGTAGGAGCTCCTTCTTTCTTTCTGCTGCATAGTATTTCATCATGTAAATGTACCACAGTTTTTTGATCCACTCGTTAATGTTTAAAGAAGTTATACCATAATGATAAGACCTGTGGTGTGTTGCTATTCTCCTTTTGTATTTAACTGTTATTTGAAATAATTGAGCAATGGCTACAGTTCAAATGTGAATAATGTCAGAAACAGTTAGTGCCAGCTGGTGTCTCTAACACGTCCCCAGACCATGGTGACTTCTAGTCTGGAGAAACGGAGTGAATGGATGGTGGTGTCACTCACTGGGCCAAGAGGCTGGTTGTGGGTAAGGGTCACAAGGATGATTTCTGCTTGAAGAATATCATCCCTTTAATATGGAGTTGGAGACAGCGATGTAAACAAATAACTCAACCCTGTTATCTTGCTATTTATCTCTCCCTTCTGAACCTAGCACAAGTTCTTATATTTAGTGAGAGTTTAAAAATGAGCTATTATAGGGCTCCTCAACCTTAGCACTACTGACTTTTTGAGCAGGACAGTTCTTTGTTGAAGGGGGCTGTCCTACGCATTATTGGATATTTAGCAGTATTCCTGGCCACATCCCAAAGATGCTGGTAGCAAACAGCCTTCTCCTCAGATGTCACAATCAAAAATATTTCCAGACACTGCCCAATATCCCCTGGTGGACAAAATTGCCTTATAGAATAAATGGGCTGATTATATTAAAATGCAATTAGTATTATTACTGAGTTATACACAATGGGACCAGAGTATTAGAAACCTATATTCTTTAAGAAGAAGATTGTTTGAAAACATTTCATAGAAGAGGTAATACCTGAGGTGGCCCGTGAAGAAAGAGTAGAAAAGTGCTGGGTAGAAAAAGGCTATCCCAGGCCAAGCAGCCACGCCTCACCTGCACGGCAGTTCAGGATTGACAGCTTATCCTTGGCTACCCTAGTCCCGACTTCCTAGACCATCCACACTCATGTTTCTCAAGTCTCTTGGTAAAGTTTGGTTATTTCCACACTTATATTCTTCATCAATTAGTAAGGTAAACTGCTTTTTATTTTTCTAATACCTTGAGATTAATAGAGAGGGTCAGCATTAGCCAGTGTGTCTGAATTCAGTTCTGGAGGGAAAGAAAGGAAAATGAGGATGAGATTGGAAAAACTCCAAAATAGTCCAATACGCTATTGTTAACACCTCAGTCATTTCTCCAATGCTATGTTTGTCTCCTCAGTCACCAGGGAAATCTCATCAGTCAGTTTGACTGATTTTCACCCAACTTCCTCATTTTACCCTTTCTTCTTAACATCTGATTCCAGTTTTACGCAATTCCTGGATTTGAACACTTCAGATGACTAAAGGAAACATTGTAGGATGGCTTTATAAAACCATTTTTGTGCAATTTTGTCATCTAAAGTAGATGGGATGGGATAAGTCTATTGTGGGAAAGGCTGGTTACAATTGATTGTATTAGACATTTTCTATTTCATAAAATTAATAACATGTCATTCAAATTCCTTTGCTAACAGGATATAAAAGTAAACAACTTATTTTCAATTTCCTATTCTTCAGATGGGTCATGTATGGCATTAATAACTTTCCCAATCATAACAGTAATTGTTTTTATATTCAACTAAAAAAGTCTGATAACATTAGCAGTTTCCTGATGAGATAATCTACTGAAGGAAGAACAGTCACAGATGTGATAAAATGAAAATGACTTTGGCCAGATATTATTCTCTAGAATTAGCAAAAGAAAAAGTGTGGTTTCTGCCCTAAATCTGCTAATTGCAAATAATGGGAAAACAACTGGGATATTTTCAATTGTTATTTTTGTGATTGAAAAGAGCCTAAAATTTATTTTGCTAAGTGTAATTAGTAGTACAAATTATTTTTATAATACCAATTTTCATATAATTTCTGTTATATTCTCAGATTTTAATAGTATAAAAGCTAACCATAGTATATATTAATAATTGTTTTCTATTTCACAGACAAAATTGATCATATCTTATTATTGATTATCTGATTATGTGATTATAAGTAGCACTGAAATCATTAAGCTATTTATTTTTTCTCCATCCTGTGTAAAATATGGTACGCTTCAGTCCTTCTCTTTTAAACCTCCTGATGCTATATGTTTTTTCAACATATATATCTTTTAATATATGCTCCACCCAAACTCTGTGAAGAAATAGGAATAACTCTTCTCACATTCCTAAAGGGAAAATAGTCTCATATGGTTGCAAATAGCAACTTCAGACCGACACTTCGAGGTGAAACTCAGCTGAAGCATAGCACCTTTGCTTCCCAAGTCAAGGCTTTGTCCATTAACCCATGTACCACTGAGAAAAGGCAGATAATGGGGACTTCATGGGGCAGGAAGAGAGGAGGATGAAGTCTTCTCTCAGGAATAATATCTAAGCAAGTCCGCTACATCATCTCAGAACCTCAGAAATACAAAAGCACCTGGAGACTAGAGATCCCCAAAGGGAAAAAGTTAACTTTTTTAAGATCTTTCCTTTACCTCCTCTCTGCTCCAATGTTTCTCATCCATTATGATTAGCAGTGAATCACAGGAAAATGTCTCTGTGCTTTAGAAACAAAAGCTGGAGTGATCAGATCATACCGTTAACTGGGTTTGAGGATAAAGCTTAACAACAACAGCAAAAGGCTGGAGAATTAGCAATTGGCAGAAGAAAAGAAAAGCACATGAAGTTACTGGTTTTCACACAAGGGAAGAAGTCAACTGAGGTCTGGAAGAGGCCCTTGAGTATGAGCAGTAAAACAACTTTATTGCCTCCTCTTCCCCAAAATACAGTATTTCTGTATTTTGAGCAAAGGCAGGTACTATAGCAAGCAGAGATTACAGTTCATTGGTCTTGTGAAAAATTAAGCAGGTTGATGGAATGATGATCAGTCTTTGATCAGGTAGATGATCGGGAAGAACTGGATAATATATCATTTGTTAAATAAGAAATTCAATTAAGAATTCTTTGCTTTTGGGCCCTTGTAATAGTAGCCAGCCTTCTCAATGACACAAAGGTGGAGGAAAGAAACAACCTCTTCAGGTGGTTCAAGGCACGGGCTGCCATGGTCCTGCCTTCCCTGCTTGCTTCCTGCTTCTCCAGACTCATCCCTCCCACTTTCCGCCCACTCCCTAAACCTGGCCATGCCAACACACCAGGCTCTTCTTCCTGGGATTTTGCATTGTTTCTTCCTCCAGCCCACTACTCCCAATATTTACATTGCTAGAGCTCTCTCATTCTTCAGGGCTCAGTTTAGACATCACTTCCTTAGAGAGGCTTCTCCCATCTCCCCACATCAGGTTGTGTATTTTGACTAAGATGTTCCTATCTTGGGCTCTTATGTGCAGTATTATATTTGTCTCTAGTTTGCATCCATTCCACGAGGTCTAAGAGTATTCATATCCCTTTCTCCACTCTATCAGCACACTCCATATGGTACAGCCTCCCTATTAGTGTTCAGTACATGTCTGATGAATGAATTCTAATGCCCGAAGTTTTTCTTAAGATAGAAAAACTAGTTTTTTCTACTTTTAAAGTGTTTTCATGGAAGAGATATCATATGTTATTTCATATTGATTATTCTCCACCACTCCATCTGATAACAACAGTAAATAAGAATTGAAATAATACTGAAATTAATATTTCCATATAATATCATGGCATAGAAATCACCATTTTAATATACATATCATATAGAAGGGAATTGTTTCTCTCAGTTTCCTAGGTTACAAAAACAATGTTAGTTTCTTGGTGTCAAAAATCTCCTAGTTCTTATTAAATGGTGTGCTAGATGCTTTATTACACACAGTATCTTCCACCATCATTCAAATAATCTTACATTGAGATTTATTATCCTCATTTTTCAGATGAAAAGTCTTGAATCTTTAATGGTTATTTGAGAGAGTGTTAGTTTACTGTGATCTGTCTGACCCAAGCTCATTCCACCACACTATGCTGTTTCCCCAAGGTACTTTTAAAAAGTTTATTCAAAGTAAAGTTCCATAATATTATGGGACAGCATAGAATTAGTATTCACATGGTTTTAAACCAGATATTCAAGGATTTGGTTTCCTGTCTAGGAAACTCTAAAAATCAAATATTAATGAGAAAATATTTTATCATATCATATCACTGGAGTCCTAGCTGAGCTTAAACTGAATATCATATCCTATCATGTCACAAGAACTGGCGAGCTCAACAGATCATCTATCCCCTAAGTCTGTTCTCCTGTGGGGAATTTTACCTGTTTATTTCTGGGGGGAAGTTACCTGAGGCATGGGGTTGGCATGTCGTTGAGAGCTTGCTTGAATAGAGAGAAAAATGGTCAATGGGAACAATAGCCTGGCTTTATCACTGTGATGGTTAATTTTATGTGTCAACTTTCTGCACTAATGGATACCCAGATTACTGCTAAAATGTAGTTTCTGCTTATGTCCGTGAGGCATTTCTGGAAGAGATTATTACTTAATTCAGTAGACTAAGTAAAGAGATCCACCCTCACTAATGTGAATGAGCATGATCATATCCAAGGAAGGTCCCAAGAGAACAACACAGCAAAGGAATGGGGGAATTCTCTCTCTCTCTCTCTCTCTCTCTCTCTCTCTCTTTCTTTCTCTCTTCCTCCCTCCTTCCCATACTTTCTCTCTCTTTTTCTGTCCTCTTGAGCTGGGCCATCCATCTCCTGCCCTCGGACATTGGAGCTCTTGGTTCTTGGGCCTTTGGACTCTGAGACTTACTGTAGTAGCTCCCTCAGTTCTCAAGCCTTCAGACTGAATTATACCACTGGCTTTCTTGGTTCTCCAGTTTTCAGACAGCAGCAGACTGTGGGACTTCCTGACTTCCATAACTGTGTGAGCCAATTCCTATAATATATCTCTTCTAGTATATATCTACATATATCCTATATTGGTTCTGTTTCTCTGGAGAACCCTGACTAATACAGTTATCCCATATCATCCTCAAGTATGATGGAGAGATTAAGGCAGGTAGAGGTTGAAGGGACTTGGTAAATCTATGAAGTACTTTGTCAGATATGTGAGTATAAACAGTAGAGCCTATAGGCTCAGTTGAAAATTGTGGCACAAAATAGGGGAAAGCAACCTTTTCCTACTTTCATTTTATAGAGCACCATGAAGACTTAGGGAAATCTGGTGACCTTTAGGAGAAACAGAGTAAGCACTTCCGTGGAAGCATTAGAAGCAGTGCCGAGGCACCACACTCCAGAAGCTTCCCAGGCACTGAAGACCAGCTGGAGGACTGCCTTGGAAGAAATGACAATCGAATTTGAGTGATCATGAGAGACACTCCAGTGGAGTCCAGGCCATCCTGTGACACAGGCCAGGGTAACAGGCCAACAAATTATGAGTGGTGCAATCTGGTGTGTACAGGAACATTTATTTGTATTCACTCCACAGACCGTGCATGAGTTTCTGTTCCAGTTGGCTTACTCAGGCCCCTTATTGATACTCTAACAACTTCTGACTTTATTGATGAAGTTGAGTTCAGATAACCTGAGTGCTTGTCATTTCTCCTTATAAACTAATAATTTGCAACAATACTATCCTTTTCCTAACTTTTGCTTTTTTAATATACAAATCTTCTATAGAAGACTGTCTTAAAGATCTAGTTTTCTTTTTTCAAAAATCAATTGCTTTAGGTAAAATATCTTAGGAATTATGAAGCCAATAACTTTCTTTAAGGAAAATAACAATGATTTTTGGTAAGGAAATTTCATTTCAAATTGAAAAGAACCATTACCTATTCCCCACAGACTATAAATGTACCTTTAAATGGGTGAATGTTTGACCAAGAATCTGCAACTGTTCATACTATTCTTTGAATACTTTGAGTGTAGCTGATTGTAAAATCTTTTCTTCATTCAACACAGTATTTGAAATCAAGGGTGTTAAGACCATGTGAATAAAAGAGATTTCCCTACATTGTCTTTATGGAAAGAGTACATTGGCCTGGCAGATTGTTATAACAAGTCAGTCCTCCCTGTGTCCATACTCTTTTGCAATGTGACTTTTCTATTCCTCCTATCAAAAGCTGGAGTCCATTTCTTCACCTTGTATCTGGCATGCTTTGAACATTAGAATGTGGCAGAAATGATGCTGCAAATTTTTTCTAAGCCTTAAGAGATCTTGAAGCTTCTGCTCTGGCTCCATTGGAACCTTGGATTGCCATTCTGTGTAGGTGAGAGTCCAGCCACACCTGGAGGTGACAGGCATAGCCATCTGAACTGCCAGATGTGAATGAAGTCATCCCCTACTAAGTTGTCAGATGACCGCAGTCACATGAGTGACTCCAAATTAGACTACCAAAAGATTGCCTGACTACCAACTCAATGAACCTTGAGAAATTTAGAAATACATTATTTTAAGACTAGATTTTGGACTATATTATGATGTAGCAACAGTAACTAAAGTCATTTAATATAATCTTTCTTTTCCTTGAAGAACAAGATCTCTTGAGAAGTGAGACTTTTTTCATTTTTACAAAAACCTGCAGTTCTAAATTTATTGTTTACTGTACCTCAACATACTGCTTCAATCTCTCTGTCACATGCTAATATAGAAAGGATTTTATTGTCATAGATATGAATTGATGAACACAGAAAATTAAGTGTTACATCAATATGAACTGAATTTTGTTTACTTGTGAATCTTATTTTTACTTGTTTTGGGGACAAAAAGGTGTTTTATAGATTAAAATACAGACAAAAGTCACAAAATCTAATGTAGGACTATATATATAGCATATATATATGCTATATATATATAAAATATGAACATATGTAAAATGTTCTTTTCATTAACACTTCAATGTCATAAGGGGGGGAATACTATCTTTTTATTGTTGTTCAATGGGGAATACTATTATAATTAGTTGACAAACTTTTAGCACAGGTATGTTTTTTAGAAAATCATCTGCAATGAATAAAAATATTAGACTAGATGGAAGTTTTAAAGATTAATGATGACAAGTACAGTTTCCTTATTTTAGAGTTGATAAAACTGAGGATGAGTTTTCTTAGTCAAAATCATGTAATAAGTTACTGATAGCCCTCTCAAATGAACAGAACAGACTCACAGGTTAAAAGACTTGCCCACTGTCCCACAGCAAGTAAGTGGCCCTTCCTGACGTGGACACTGGCCTGCAGTGTCTGCGGCGTTATGGATGAGATGAAATAAATTCACACAGACTACTGAGTCCTGTGGAGGAAAAGGGACAGCATGTTTTCTCTCTCAAGCAGAGAGCAAGCCTCCGAGTGCCTCAGCCACCCTCTCACGAGGAGAGTGCCCCGACCCTTGCCTAAGAAGACTTTTATTGGATTCAATTTGCATAGGAAGACGGGGTGTATACCGTAAAGCTCATTAATCATTATCAGGCAGTAAGGATCAAACAATAGATAACATACAAAGAATTCTGAGGGCCTGTTTTGAGTCAGGGTCAGATAACTGAAGGGCCATAAAACTTTGGGGAACAAACTCACTTCCTGCTTGGACCCTTACCATTTAATTGAGAGCATTCTAAACAAAGCAGGTTTCACAGGATTTTACATATTCTTTCTTAGATCTGATTGCCCAGGGAACCCGCCCTTTCCAGCACAGGGCTGCACCCACCACTGGCATTTTTTCAGGCTTAAGGCATTGTTTCAGGCTTAAGTCAGGCAGGGGAAGTAAGGCAGCTAGGAGATTAGGGGACTTCTCACAGACAGAATGAGGACTCAAGCTCTGTCAAAGCCAAGGGGTGAGGTCCATCACCCATTTTCTGTAGCCCCCAAGTCCTTCCCTGTGGAGCCTCTTGATTGTGCCTGTCGCAGGTCTTCCCTCCCTTGAGGAATCTTACCCGTCATTGGCTAACCGATCCAGCACTGGGGGCCAGGCAGGGTGAAGTAAAAGAGGCAGAGGTGGTGCCCTTGCCAGGAAGATAAGCTTTGTCTCCTTAATGGCTTAAGTTCTGAAGGTCTCTCACTCAGCCTTAGCCATAGGGGTGGGTTATAGCTCTTGAAACCAGGCAGGGCAGTTCCCAACACCTTCCAGCTGCTCCCTTTCTTAACTTGAACCCAAAGATTCCCAAGGACTGATCAAAGTTGAAGTTAAAAAGGGGAGGTAATTTTAGAGTATAGTCAAGAGAGAAACAAGAAATTGGTTTGTGGATGAAGAACTCAAGAGCACAGTCCAATTTGAAGGTATTAACAGAGGAGATGGTCACTGGCCCTGCCTCACATTTAAGGGACCTCTTCCCTGAGCTAGGTTTTTATAACTCATGCTAAACACCTTAGAACCTGAAGCAGAGTTGGGCCTAAGGGATAAGAAGCTCAGAATCTGGCAGTATGAGAAACTCCAAACTAACTATACCTACCATTACATAATTCTATTTTGTGTCAAGTATTTTCATCAGCTGTATAAACTCATTCTAGGGGAGAATTACTGATCTCCAAGCTGGCTATTCAGAGCATCTGAACACACACACACACACACACACACACACACACACACACACACACACACACTTTTGATGCATTTGTCCTACATCAAAGATGCTTGAATACCTTGTATTTATTTTTATTGGGTTGACCTTGAACTGCAGGGATGAGTAAGCCTGGTTTGAAGTCATATGGAAAAGTAGACAATAATCAGGCTTAACAAATTCGGTAGTGACAGATTATACTGGTTACCAGTTGAAGATCTGGCAGACAAAAAATAGCTTCTCCCATGTTTGCCTTGCAAGGCCCAAACCATATATTGTCAGAAGCATACCTACAGAAGGCTGAAATAGAAATGGAGTGACATGTCAGTCCAGCCCAGTCTATTTATTTAAGCTGTTATTGATGTTTGTCTTTGAGACATTTAATTTAATTTATCCTCCATGAAAGAAACCACAGCTACTTTACATTTGTATTGATGACTTACTATAAGAATTTCTTTGAGTAAACAATAATCAGCATTAATTTAAAGGAATCAAACTGTATTTCTTTTCTTATTTTTGCCTCTTTACAGCTGAAAGCTTTTTCCTCTGGGGCAATACAAAGTTCAAGCCTGTACTCAGAAGCTGGAAGACTTGGGTTGGGAGAGAATGAGCTGGATGAGGACCTAAAGCTAGCAGCTGATTGTGCAAACTGTCTAGTGAAGTATGTCATTGGTCAGAGAATGAAATAGATGAGTAGAGCTTAGGAGGAAGCTAGAATAAGTATTGAGTGATAAGGTAAAGGTAAATCAGGGTAGCATCACTAGCAGATCTTAGGATTTCAGAGTAGGAACTGCAATTCCAAAGGAGAGGTAAGCCAGATATTAGATGGCATTGGTGCAAAACAAGGAGGTGAAACATCTTCGCATGGGGATGAGCAGCCAGCAGGGTGATAGAGCTGTATAGACAGCATGCAGCTTGACAGAAGACCCAGGGAAGATCAGAGTAAGAACTGCCCCACTTTAATCACTGATCAGGTCACCTGAGCAAACTTCTAACCCCAGGCCATAAATGTAAAGCTGTTTATGCACATTCATTACTCTATTATGGTAACCAATGAGAAAATTGGGTAGTGTAGTATATTCATTGGCTTTATGGGAGCATATGTTTATTTATTTACATTTTTTTAGAGGGAGGGGAAGTGAAGGGCAAAGAGAGGGAGAGAAACATCAATGTTCCAGAGATACAGGGATCCATTGCCTCTCACACGCCCCATCTGGGGACCTGTCCCCCGACCCAGGCATGTGCCCTGACTGGGAAACTTCTGTTTGCAGGCCAGTGCTCAATCCACTAAACCACACAGCCAGGGCATATGAGAGCATGTATTTAATAAAATAAGACATTAAGAAAAGCTGCAAGTTATTAAAACTTAAAAAGAACTCGAATAAGTTTTGCCTGCCTTGTATTAATAAATAAGGCATGTGTGCACATGTGTGTGCAACAATAGCCTCAAAACAGCCAGAGGCTAAACCATGTGATGGGTGGCAGAGGTCAGTGTCACCCACCAACTTAAGTGACCTGCTTTTCAGAGCTGAGGGCATTATTAAGGTCTGAGTTTCAAGTCATTATTAAATCGCTGAGATCCCATCTAATGTAAGACTAATGGTCCCCTTCATTCATCTAGTGCTGTATTTATTCAGGTGTGCTTACAAAAAGCTTGTTGAAAATGGGCTACTCTATACTTTTCTTTTTCCTTTTTGAAAGCATACAATTAATCAAGATATTTCTGTAGCACTTTAGCAGCAGAGGTCAAGGCAGCCTATTTTTTATGAATATCTGGTAACATCACAGACTCTTGCATATAATCTTCCATTGCAGGCAGTACTAAAGTGAATTCCTTGATTTCCTTGTGAACTGGCATTCTCTTAAATTGGTGATGTCAATCAGAGTTAAGAATTACCTTATTTATAAAGACAGAACATTGTGAGGGACAAGAGTGCTCTTCTAGAAATGAGAATCTAGATATTATCAGAAATTTACTGAATGCTATCTCTTTTGCGTGTATAAGTAAAATAGACTGCAGGATATTTTAGGGGAAGAGAAAGACCTTAAAAATACTACTTTTTGTTTAAATTAAGTTTATTCAGAATCTATCCCAAAATTTTGCAAACACTTATTTGTAAAGATAGATGTGCCCTTGTATTCATTGCAGCATTCCTCACAATAACAGACAGGGACACAAACTGTCATTCAACCGATAATTAGAGAAAGAGGTGACATATAAAGGGTCTGACACAAATAATGCCCTTTTTTATTAAAAATCTTTTATTACACAATCATAAACATGTAATTCTGTAACATACCAACATCACACTCAAGCATACCATATGGCATTTTAGGTGAAATGTTCAAATTAAAACTAAGAAGTATTATACCATATTATTACCCTACCAACCACAGTCAAGCAAGCGTTACTTCTGCTGGACCCTGTGTTTGTATGTATATCTGTGTATATATTATATATATATATAAAATATGTATTATATACTATATCTGTAATATACATTATATATATATAAGATATAATGGAATACTACTCAGCCATAAAAACATGAAATATTGCCATTTGCAATAATGTCGATGGATCTTGAAAATACCATGCTAAGTGAAAGAAATCAGATGGAAAAGAACTAGAAATACTATGTCTTAACATATTTATTTGAAAGTAAGAAACTAAGGTTCATGAACATTGGTGACATGCCAATGTCAGGAGTTGAATAGAGACTCCCAGTACCAATCTCCCTCCAAATTGGGGACGTGTCTTACAGAGGGTAGACCAGATAATTTTAAGTCATTTAAGAAATAGCTGAGAATAATACAGTGAGAAAGTTATTCTCTTTCTGAATATCTTTCAATACTTCTGATTTACATATAGTAGAAAGCCTTGTTATAAAACAAGTATAATTTTTAATGCCTTTGTAATACCTGTTAGTTCCTGATTTTTACAAAGGGAGCAGGTTAGAGGCATATGAGGCAGCAGCATTTGACTAGAATTTTTAATTTAAATTTATTTTTAAAGTTCACTCTTATTTTTTAAATGACATTGTTTTTTATTTACAACAGTGAGTTAAGTTTATTTTAAAGAATAAATTAATTTTGGTACCAAAATGGAGTTGATGTAAAATATTACATAAGTGCTCAAGTGATCCTTAGCAATTGCAAAAAATCACACAGGATGTATCAGATGACTAAAGTTCAGTGAAACCAAATATAACAATGCCATTTACACTATTAATGGTGAGTTTATAAATTTTGATATTTATATAACTCACATATTATCTAGTTATTTGCATCTACTTTGTAATTTTGTGAAATAAACAAAGCAAATATTACCATCCCTATTTCATAGTGGAAGATAATGAAGCCCAGAGAAGTAAACCTTGTATATGATCACAAAACAAACAAATGATTGAGCCTCTAGAGAAGTTAAATTCAGTTTCTCCAGAGGTTATTCTGCCTGTTAGTCAGAAGGACTCTTGTCCCATCAGTTAATGAAAAGGGAAAGCTTACTATGCACAATAGCTCGTATTGATTGGCTTCCGATATCTAATACTAGGGAAAAGCCATAGTTGTACTTCCTGTCTAAAACTTTCAATATATTAAAATGGAATACATTGAAAATTCATTAATTGTTAAGTATGAGAAACATGAAGGCAATATACTTTTAAAGTATAAAGCTATGGTCCATGAACACAAAAACAGTACAATTTATTGGAATGTTTACAGCACTGCACAGTAAGGATATGTTACATAAAATTCAGAGATTAAAAAGATACCAATAGTCAATGTGTGAATTGGACTAATCACCTCCATTGTGTCAAGTTGATGTAAGCTATTTTAATATGCATTATGTCTTTGAATCATCAATACAGCCAAGTGCTTTAGGTTATCTTAATTCTGTAAATGAAGAAACAGGTTCTGTGAATTTAAATGCAGGCCTAATGTCTTCTTGAATAGTGTCTCTCTAGTTGCATAAACATATCTTCATTGCTCTATTCCCATAATGATTTGGGAAAAGAAAAATCTGATTTTGTGGTTATGACTGATCCATTAAATACTTTGGGTCTTAGTTTTGGACAGTTTTTCAGAGGTATCAAAGGCTGCATTATGTCATCTTAAGCTGGGATGATTTTTAATTCACAATATCCCATTCCTTGGGATCACCATTCATTATAAAACATAATCTTACAGGATTAGAGTTAAGTCCCCTTCTTTTTCATCCTAGCTTCTGGATACTGTTCCAAGCATAAACATTCGCCCACCTGATGCACAGATCTTGCATACTGAGCAGGTCTCACAGTGCTGTTAAGTACAACTAGGGCAGCTTGATCTGTGAAGACAGAAAATCCTCTTTTCGCTCACCCACAATGCTGTGAATTGGAGTGTGGCTGGAGAGGTGCCATGAAACTCCTCTTTCAGTCTAAACATCTCCCACTCCAGACAGGCAGAGTATTCACAAGACCATCAGGGTCATTGTTTTTGATTAAGAAATTTCTCTCTTGAAGGTCTTATTAAAAGGAACAGGAGTACCTAGGAGAGATTACACAGCAGTCTATGCTAATGTGTTCATTTATCATAATACACTACATTTCAATGACACTTAGTGCTTCACACTCACTCCTCTCAGCCTCTAACTCCTTACATTTCATAACCGATGAAATACTATTATTAGTTCCACTTTGTATAGGAGAAGCAGGAAACGCCCGCCATTTGCTGTGCATGTAGAGCTCATTTGTAGTAGGACAGGGCCCCAGTTCTTTACTGAGTGGACAAGGCTCTTTCTGTGCAGGTAGTAGGGCCTTGCGAAATAGAACTCTGAACCCTTCGAATAGAAAAGGTGAAGTGAAGCACAGGAGGTCTGGAAGAAGCATTTTGGTCAGTGGCAATGCCAATAATAAGTCATTGCTCTAAGAAAAGCTGGATATTGGACAAGGAGGAGGGGCCCAGAAATGAAATTATAGTGTTCTAAGGTGTGAGAGTTCAAAAATATCTTCAGGTTCACTGTTCTCTCACTCTCATTTTACAGATGATCAAGTAGAGAGTGTAAGAAAGACTGAGAAGCAGACCAGATGACACGCAGGAAGAAAAAAAACGGAGCTGAAATAAAAGTCAGGCCTCCTAATTCATATAGTGTGCTCTTTCACTCACCTTACAACTTTCTGAAGGATGGTATTTCAGAAAGAATTTAAATTAACTCACTTTTTTCAATGAAAATAGTAAAATCTTATGGTTTGGAAGTGGCAAGTTGGACGGAAATGGTCAGAAGTTGGGGAAAGTGAAGTGTGAAGGAAACAATAAAAGGCAGAAGAGCCTATACCTTCAGTCAGCCATGTATCTGTTAAATGTCAGTGACTGATAGTATGGCAATATTTATCATCAGTAATACAAACATGAGCTAATGAGACTTGTGAGAAAGGGATTCTGCAGGTCTTTGATACGCCAATGGGGAAAGTGGAGCAAAGGGTCTCACATGGTTTCCCTCAAACTTTATTTAGAAAGTGTGATGTTCTGTAGGCAAACTCCTTGAGTGATTGTGTTTTCCTTAGCATGATTGAGAGAATGTGAAGTATTTTTAGTGAGTGTTTTGACAGGATATACTTAGCAATTTGTAAATAATAAAAACTTGCCGATTGTACATTCTACTCAAAATATATTTGTCTCAAAGGCGTTTTTAAGGAACATAATGCAGATGAGATGTAGTTAGAAAAGCCAGCTCTTCTAAGGATATTTCATGTACAAGTCAGTTTGCTATTTTTCTTCCATGCCCCAGGTGGGTGGTGAAGAGGTCGCCTGTACCATGTATATTGTGTGTAAATCTTACAATAGTTTGTGGCCTGATGTTTTTAAAGGACCACTGTACTGAAAACAGAAATTAGCTCCCAACAAGCTAAGCAACAAGGGAGTAAATATTAACCTTCTCCAGAAACTCAAGGTTGTTTTCAATCAAGATCCAAATAATATACTTTTGGCACTTGCGCACATTTTAGTTTCTGATAGAGTTCCATTGTGCTTCCAGGTTTATGCAACAAGCTATGCGTCATGCAAGGTTTGCTGGCAGCAGGGGTAGAGAGAGAGTGATGCTCGGGGACTGGCTGTGGGAGGTCACGAGTAACAAAAGCAGGCTGAGTGCAGGCTTGTTTGGCTTGGCGGATGATGTGGCACACTGCGGTGATTTAAGAGCCTAATTTATGACATGAGAGGTGGTGAACTCATGATTTGGTCACAAGCCTGTGGCCTCAGCAGTGAGCTAAGGACAAAAGTCATCTTTGGTCTGCCCTTTTAGAAGCTGAGCTTAAAATGGGGCTTGTTAGGAAAGGCATTGAGGGAATGCAGGCAGAAAGGAAGCTAGAGAAGCAGGTGTCTGATGGGGAAAACAGCTAGGCAAGTATGTTATCTCTGGTGGAGAAAAGCCTTAGTTTATCCCACACCCTGGCACACAGATCACACCACAGAGTTGGCCCCACTTTGAGGCCAGGATGCTACCCTTTTTATGTTATGGGTGGTAGGTAACCTCTCAGGCAAGAATCCTATTGGACTGAGGGTAATTCTCTAGAGAAGGGTGCTGCTGGGAGTCTTAACATCAACACTCGTGGCTGGCTGGAAATGAATTCACCAACCCCCTCTAAGTGTTCTAGGCTGGCCATCAATAGCCCATGCTGGTGCTAGTAAATGAGATGACCTGTAGGAATACTCACAAAGGGAACAGACAGGAGTACATACTCAACAAAAATATGGAACTCTTGTTTGGTCTAAGCTGGTGCATATTCAAGGGACATTAGCTGGTGTAGTTATGAGACGAAAGAGTAGGATCCTCTAGTTGGTGGGTCATTGGGTCAAGAGCTTCACAGGATCAGGACTTCCATGAACAAGTGGCTGAAGGAACAAGGACAGAGACCAGCCTCTAGGGAAAGAGAGGAGCAGGCTTAGCTAAGAGGTCTGAGACCTACCCAAACTCTCAAAGGAGGCAATCAGTCCCATCCTGGGAGCTGGAATGTAAATCAAGGGACAAGGGAAGTAAGCATCAGACTGGGAAAACAGAGTGAAGATTTGGCGAGTTTATGGCTCTGTGAACATCAAGGATATGGAGTTCTTCCAACCACACAAAGATTACAGAAGTAAAACTTGTTCCAGAATCCACCAGAAGTGGGCTTTTCATCTGCAGCTATACAAGAAATGCTTCCAGGCTGACTCCTGCAGGCTCCAGGGGGGACTAGTTTGCCAGACCTCAGTGACTCCTACATTTTTGGAAAAGGGAGGTAGCAATTAAACTCTTAGAAATCCTAATCTCAATTCTTAAATATTCACTGCCAGTAGATGCCTCCGTAATTGTATGGAATCTCTTATTTCCCTTCTCTTTTTACTTACACTGTTTTACCATATTTTCTAATACTATTTCATATGACCCCATATTGATGTGGTAAGAGGAATTTCTGAGAAGAGCATACATCTTTAAAAGGATAAAGTCTCTTGTTACTAACATAGGCATAAAAACAACACCTAAAAGAGTGCTCTATATATCACAGACATCCTGGGTAGAAGATGAAATGCAAGCTTCGTTCTTTCCTTTATTATTTTTGGAGAGAGGGTTTAACATTTGATTCTCTTGTTTGATTCACCTGTAGTGAAAGAAAGATAAAGCATAGACTGCCTATTCATGAGAACAACTCTACTTGGAATGCAGGCTTTATTTCTAAATGTACCACTAAATTAATTACTGTAATAGCATCATGTGTGTGCCTCCAATTGTGTATATTGCAGAGTAAGTTTACATTCTCCTAACATTTGCAAAAGCTAATGCATCTGGAACCTGCAGAATTTCCCGGGTGCTGCTTTTATTGGGCTAGAAGATGCAGGGGGAAAAAAATCACAGGATTCTTCTGATTTGCTGCAGTAGCAGAAGCAATCCCAGCAGCTTTCCCTTCTTGCTGATTTTAACTGATTTAATTCTGAATGCTAGTGGTTCCTCAGTGAAACAGAAAATACTTGTACAGCCTCACATTGGCAGCGAAAATCCTCATGGAAGCCATTTTTAATTTTGGAAGAAACTTCCACTAAAAATAGCTCTTCCTCACCAGACCTTGGCAAGAAAAGAAGGAAATTCCTTCATTTCAGTAACAGATATTTTAAGTGATTTGCCCTTAAAGGCTGAGATAATCCTGAGATTTTCCTAGTACCACATCTGCCATTTAGTTACTTTCGGTGCTGTGCAAGAAAAAGATAACTGGTTTTAGATTCACTTAACAATTGCATCCTCGTTGGGTATTGTAATTCTTCCAGCCATATCTGCTTTCCATCTCTACAGATAACTCTATATTCATAATCTAGATAAGGCTCAAATATCACCTCTTTTGAAGATTTCCCTATGTGAGTTACTCCTGCCTCTGGACCTAGTGTACTATGTATTCCCTGGTAATAATAGTAACAATATCACAACAATAACTAACATTTCTTGAACACTTCTTATGCACCAAGCACCATGCTAAGCACTTTATAGCCATTATAACATTTAATCTTCATGAGAATTGTATGAGAAATGTAATATTAGTATCCCCATTATACAAGTGAAAATGCCCTGCCTCCCACGCTCTGCCCAGACAATCCCCTGGCTCTTTATTGAGTGCATCTCGGAAGGCGTTTTGTGAAGTTTAATGTGAGAAAATCAAACATTAACCTTGCATGCTACAAGGGAAAATCAGTTTTCGAAGAGCTGTAACATACTTTAAACTCTTTAATTGTATGCCACTTTTAGACACACACTTCATCAGTATATTTGAGCACATTGCACGTGTTCTTTAATTCAGTTCCCTTTTATACAGGCATTCTTAAATACAGGCATACTTATTTTATTGCACTTCACAGATATTGCTTTTTTTCTCCCCCTCTTTTTAAACATATTGAAGCTTTGTGGCAACCCTGCCTTGAGCAAGTCTATTGGCACAATTTTTCCAACATTTGCTCACTTGGTGTCTCTGCATCACATTGGTGATTCTCACAATATTTCCAACATTTTCCTTATCATCATAACTGTCATGGTGGTCTGCAGTCAGTGATCTTTGATGTTACCATTATTGTTTGGGGGTGCCATGAACTGGGCCCATATAACACAGTGAACTGACTCGAGAGATGTGTGTGTTCTGACTGCTCTACTGACCAGCCATTCCCCGGTATCTCTTTCTCTCCACAGTCTTCCCTGTTTCCTGAGACACAGCAACATTAAAATTCGAGCAATTATTCACCTTACAATGGCTTCCAAGTGTTCGAGGGAAAGGAAGAGTCACATGTCTCTCACTTTAAATCAAAAGCTAGAAATGATTAGGCTTAGTGAAGAAGGCATGTCAAAAGCTGAGAGAGGCCAGATGCTAGGCCTCTTGTGCCAAACAATTAGTCAGATAGTGAATGCAAAGAAAAGTTCTTGAAGAAAATTAAAAGTGCTACTCCAGTGAGTGCATGAATAAGAGAGTGAAGCAGCCATATTGCTGGTATGGAGAAAGTTGTACTGATCTGAATAGATGATGAACCCAGCCACAACATTCCCTTAAACAAAGCCTAATTTGGAGCAAGGTTCTAACATTCTTCATTTCTACAAAGGTTGATAAAGGTGAGGAAGTTGGAGAAGAAAAGTTGGAATCTAGGAGAGAGGTTGGTTGATGAGGTTTAAGGAAAGAAGCCATCTCTACAACTTAAAAGCACAAGGTGAAGCAGCAAGTGCTGGTGTGGAAGCTGCAGGAAGTTATCCAGAAGATCTAGCTAAGACAACCAATGGAGGTGGCTACACTGAACAACAAATGGGTTTTCAATAGATGAAACAGCCTCATATTGGAAGACGATGCCACCCAGGACTTTCAGAGCTAAAAACGATGAGTCAATGACTGGTTTCAAACATTCAAAGAACGGGCTGACTTTTTTGTTAGAGACTAATGCAGCTGATGACTTGAAGTTGAAGCCAATGTTGTTGTACCATTCTGAAAATACTAGGGCCCTTAAGAATTTTGCTATCTACTGTGTCTATGCTCTATAAATAGAATAGCAAAGACTGGATGGCATCTCATCTGTCTATAGCATGGCTTACTGAATATTTTAAGCTTACTATTGAGAAATACTGCTCAGGAAGAAATTTCTTTCAAAATATTACTGCACATTGACAATACACCCGGTCACCAATGGCTCTGATAAAGACGTACAATGAGATTAATGACGTCCATGCCTGCTAGCACAACATCCATTCTGCAGGTTAGAGACCAAGAAGTAAATTCAGTTTTAATTCTTGTTATTTAAGAAGTACATTTTGTAAAGCAATAGTGACCATATATTGTGACTCCTCTGAGGGATCTGGGCGAAGTAAATTGAAAACCTTCTGGAAAGGATTCATCATTCTAGCTGTCATTAAAAACATTCATGATTCATAGGGAGAGGTTAACATCAACATTAACAGGAGTTTAAAAGGTGTTGACTCCACCCCTCATGGATGACTTTGAGGAATTCAAGATTTGTTTGGGGGCATAACTGCAAATGTGGTAGAAATAGCAAGGGAACTAGAAACAAAAGTGCAGCCTGAAGATGTGACTGATCTGCAACCCCATGGAAAAACCTTAATGAAGGGAAGTTGTTTCTTATGGATGAGCAAATAAAGTGGTTTCTTGAGATGCAATCTACCCCTGGTGAAGATGCAGTGATGTTTGTTGAATGACAACAAGAGATTTAGAATATTGTATACACTTAGTCGATAAAGCAGCAGCTGGGTTTCAGAGGACCAACCCCAATTTTGAAAGAAGTTCTACTGTGAGTAAAATGCTATCAAACACCATTGCATGGTAAAAGAAATTATTTGCAAAAGGAAGAGTCAATTAAGGTGACAAAATTCATTGTTGTCTTATTTTAAGAAATTGCCATAGCCACTCTAACCTTGAGCAACCACCGCCCCGATCAGTCAGCAGCCATCAACATTAAGGCAGGAACCTCTACCAGCACAAAGCTTATACTGAAGACTCAGATGATGGTTAGCATATCCTAGTACATTTTTAATTAAGGTATGCACATTGTTTTTCTAGACATGATGTTATTGTACACCTAAAAGTCTACAGTATAGTGTAAAGATAACTTTTATAGACACTGGGAAACCAAAAAATTCAAGTGACTTTTTTTTTTGTCCTAACAGGCATCTATTTCTCACAGTTCTGGAGGCTGGGGAGTTCAAGACCAAAGTGCTGAATGGTTCAGTTCTTGGTGAGGGCCCTTTCTTGGCTGGTGGATGGTCACCTTCATGCTGTGTGTTCACATGGTAGAGAAAGAGAGTTCTGGTAACTTTTTCTGTTCTTATCAGGACACCAATTCTATCATGGGGTCTCTACCATCATGACCCATCTAAACCTAATTACCTCTCAAAGTCCCACCCTTAAATACCATCACATTGGGGGGTTGGGACTTCAACATATGAATTCAGGAAAACACAAACATTCAGGAAAAGAAACTCTCGTACTCGCCCCAACTGCACTATTGCTTTTGGAGGAAAGAGAGAGTGCTCATTAAGACTGTGCAGTGGGTGCAGTTCTAATTTACCACTTCCCTGAGGGCAGTGGGAAGGCAGCCTGCCATATGGGAATGTTTGAAGCAGGCTCTTTCACATCCCGGGATGGGACTGGTCCTCCTGGCAGGTTTCTTATCTTCTCTCCAAATTTGACAAGACATGGAAATTTCTCTCCACGAGTCAGTGATGGCACAAGAGCCCCACCAGACCCCAAACAGAAAGCACCATGACTGTGCAAGCTGAGCCTCAATAGGCTGGCCCACAAAAACAACAACTGTTAGAACATTTCAGAGAGATTTCTTGTGGCTTCCACCCCCTTTCCAGCCATTGCTGTTACTCTCTGACCCAAATGGTTACCCTCAAGGCCTTTCAGATCACCACAGGGCAAGGGCTTCATTCATGTGACCTGTTGTATTGCGACTGGTCTGTAATAGACTGGAAATATCTCTGAGGCACGCCTGTATACTTGCAGCATATTTGTTTGTAAGATTGTTTTGCTTTATGAGAAGCATTCATTGTCCTATTTTTCCATTAAAAATATTTGGCAAGAGCATCATTGTTTATAAAATTATACCTGAAGAAAATTGTATTTGTCTTATACATATTCTGTTATTTAGAAATAGTGCAGTGATGGTTTAAAATGAATGATAATCCAAAGAAAATAATGAGACTCAGAGAGTCTTATTAATCTATGTTTATCCATCTACCCACAAAAAAATCTCATGATATTCAGTGACATTTCTATTTATATTCTAGCTGCTTGCTGACTTCATGTCAGATAAACAGTGTGCTTAAGTCACCTATTTTTAAGCAACAGAATATGTCTGTGGTAAAGGGCCTCCGGTCGCCAACAAGACTCTAGGTGGTGCCTGAGTGCTTGAAGAGATGAATGTATTCTTCCCCTGAGTGTCAGACTTTCAAATTTATATACTGGTAGTTTAAATGCAAGAGAATGTGGTTCAACAGAATGGGAAAAATAGTGTCAACAACAGCAAAAAAATGTAATGCAAATTTCAGCATATCAATAATACCAAAAAAAGTAATTGCTGGAAACAAAGAGTCTTTGAAATGTAGATAGGCAAAAGGCCACTACTTGCACCTTTCCCATAGTCTTTGAGTCATCCTATAGCCTCCTTTTTTCTTGTTTGCCCTTCTGTTACTGGGTTGACATTCACTTCTCACTCTCCCACTATGCTACCTGAGCTTCACACCCACATAGAATACTGGATTATCTGTTATATGTTTGCATACTTAATATAACATTGAAGATGCTTAACTGAAAGTATTTTCTCAAGTGAATGGGATAAATAAGAAAGAACTGTTTCAAATTAAGGTGGTTTGTCATCATCTGCCTGTTATGGAATATACCCATTTTTTTTAATGAGGAGAGCTATAAGTACTTTCAGAACTTTGAATGGTAGCAGAAGGGCTATACCATTTTCTTGCTTTCCTATCACTTCATGGGTAAGCTTGTTTTCCTTGTCCCTTCATAGTTCTAAAGTGGATAAGAAGAAGGGAAGCTGCGTAGGCAGTCAAGATGGCTCTTGCTGTTAACAGTCTGTACTTAATCCAATACTGGACACTCTGGAGAGTAACTGTATGCCTCTGTGCTTCAATAGTCTTTTTTGATAAGTGACAGTGTGCAGGCTTTAATAATAACTGTCTAAATTAAAGAGACAAAACATTGTAAGTATGCTGAATAACAGAAATATTTAGTATATACTAAATAATGCTGACAATGTCAGCATTTAAAATCACATTAACAGTGCCAGATAAATTATTGCATTCACTTAAAGTACTGCCAAATTGGCTGTATAATTTCTGAATGTTCATTTAATTAAATTAGTGACAATACATAAATAATGCAGTTTTCGAGAAATCTATCAAAAGAGAAAACAGAAACTAGCTTATCAAATCAATCTGTACTCTTTTTATGTGATACAATATATAACCAAGTGCCACAAAAATGTCATTCTTAGTACCGAGACTATATGAGCATATTAAAGTTATAGCATTGCTTGATCATTATGGAACTTATGTTTGCAGATAGAGATTAGAGAAGTATTACCAAACATGATAGCACATAGTGAAAGTTGTATTAGCTCGATTTTATAGGACTAACATAGCAGATTCCTTTATAATGCTGCTTAAATAGTATAGACTCTGCTGAGGGTCAGTAGCAAACTAAGATTTCCTTTTCCTCTGGTGCTACTGGCCTTTGGTAGCTTGAAGAATTGCTGCTAAACATGTTTAGCTTGAATATATCACCTGCTGTGAGTTATAAAATATTAAATTCTAACTTTTTCTGTAGACTCTGAAACCAAAAGAAACACTCAACAATGTGTTTTCTAGAGTTGTAATCCCTGTGTAATCTCTATGGTAAATGTCATCAGGTCTTTAAATGGTACAGCCACAGGAAGCCACTACTTCTAAACACTGCCGTGTGATAATAATTTTCCTGATTGAATAAATAGACTCAAGAGTTGAAGTTTGCTTGTGAGGGCATAACTTAAATAAAAATCTTGAAGCTTTTTCAAAGCAAGACACCATTCTGTTTTCATCTAGTCAACGTGTCTTTTTTATTGTCATGTCTACTTGTTCTTTTTTTTTTACTGACAACTAAGAGATTACAATAACTTAATTTCCTCTTTAAGTCATAGAGCTTTTTGAGGTAATTTACACTCACATAATGGTTCTCAAGATATTCTAACCTCAGCTTCATTATCATCATCATCATCACCCTTGTCACTCAGTTAAAATAGAACAGGAATTCTATGCTTTGCTGGAAACAGGCTATACGTGTACTATCTTTCCACTAGTTGACTTGAAAGTTAAGAATTTTTCAAAAGGGAAAGAGTTCATGTAATACATATCTATCAGATGCCAAGAAAAATAATAGAGAACCCGCTATATTAAAGTCTCTGCCCTATTGGAACTAGCATTGTCTATTGAAGAGAGATGGGAAAAAAACACATAAATGAGAAAATACATAATAATTCAGGTGTTGATAAGTTCTATTGATAAAGTAAAGATAAGGTAATGAGGGTAAGGACTACTGTGTTGGCATCTGCTAAGGGAATGTGGGCTATTGATATTTTATACAGGATACTCAAGGAAGTCCTCACTAAGAAACTATTTGAGCAGAGACCTGAAGGAAGGAGGATGGAAAAATCATCCAGAAATCTGGACAAATACGTTCCTGGCAGAGAAAACTACTACAAAGACCTTGTCAAGGAAATGCATGGAATGTTTGGGGAACAGAAAGAAAGCAGGTGTGGCTGGGCCACAGGAGTATGGATGGGGAGAGTGGTCTTGTTAAGACCATGTTAAGCTTTGGAATTTTATTTTGAGTGAGAAAAGTGGTCATTAAAATGTGCCAGGGAGAAACATAGTCTGACTTGAGGTTTACAAGTATAACTCTGACTGCTCTGAGTATAGATTATGGGGGCTTAGTACAGAAGGAGAGAAATTGGTTCAAAAGCTTTTGCCATAATCCAGGACTCACAATATAGTTGATATGAGAAGAAGTGACAGACCCTGAACATACTAGGAAGTCAGAGCAAGTTTATGACTTGCTAATGGACCTGATATGGGATGTAAAAGAGTCATCAAGCATAATCCCATTAGGATGATCTGATCTGAACAATTACAAAGATGGATTTTCTTCCTGTTAAAACAAGAAAAACTTTGGGAGAAGTTTAGGTCACAGTGGAAGTTGGAAAATCAGGAGTTCAGTATTGAGCATGTTACATATGAGATGCACATTAGACATCGAAATGAAAATGTTAAGTAGGAAGTTGGATAAGAGTCTGGAATTCTTACTTGAGATTTCTGACTTTGAATATCCTTAAAGTGAAGATGGTATTTAAAGTTATTGGACTGTGTGAAGTTACTCAGGCTGTAGGTTGAAAAGAACAAAGATTTGAAAAATGGACCCTGGGATAATCCAAAGATTAAAAGTTGATAGATAATGAAAAACCAGCAAAGGGAACTGAAAAGAATTAAAAAGGAAAGGAGAAACCTAAAATGAGTGGTATCCTGGAAAGCAAATAGACAAAATATTTCAAGAAGGGCAAATGCAATATCCTTACTTAATAAAAAGACTAAGAATTTACCACTGGTTATAGCAATGGAGAGTTTTCCATTGATCCAGATGAGTTGTCTTGGTGGAGTAGTGGGGATGAAAGTCTAATTCGAATGGGTCAAAAGGAGACATGTGAAGAGAAATTGAAGGTAGAGAATATAGTCAACATGTTTAAGAATTTTCATTGGAGAGAGACAGAGAGAGGTGGGACTGTGTTAGAGATAAATTGTACTATGGGAAAGAGAGAAGGAGATTTTTTTTTTCCTAAGGAGACAGTGAAAGGCTCTAAAGAGGTGGTAATGTAAAGGCATGAGAAAAACACCTTTCTAGCCAGAAAAGTATATTGAAAGCACACAAGTACTTTAGCACTGAAAGATGTGACTAGAGAGTGTGGTTACTGAAGGTGTAACCTGGAGTGAAGAAGAAAATGCAACTGGAAAAGTAGGTGAGGGTCAAATTGGGAAAACTATTGAATATTGGTTGCGGAGTTTAGAATTTACATGATGTCCCATGAACTAGCAGATACTTTTCAACAAATATATATGTTTTATGGGAACTCTAGCAGAACGTCTGTGTTGGAGGAACCACTGGAGGACTGAACCAAATAGATGGAAATAACTAGAAAATAATTTCATTTTTGAAGAGGAGGAATGGAGGCATCAAGTAGGGGGTAAAAATAAGACAAATCAGAGAAACATTTCAAAAATAGATCATCAGTAACTGAGTGGAAAAGGATTTGATGGCAACACCAAGGTTGCTAGAAGGTTTAGGAAGACTGGTGATGCTGCCTCACCTACATAACAAAAACGGAAATGATTGGTTTGGGGTGAGTGGTGTTCTGTTCCATGCTAGACTTCCTGGGCCAATGCTGATCTAAATTAATTTAATCCTACAGAGAGAGTCTATGAATCTTCCACAAATAGGATGGGAGGGGAGAAGGCAAAATTTAGAGAGATTAGACTAAAATAAAAACCCATAGGGATAAAAAGGCAAACATAGCAAAATCCTCATTCTCTGGAGGAAGCCATAGCTTGGCATCTCTCCCCATTAATTGTTTCACCTTCCTGAACCCAGGGCTTCTTCATTCAGGGCGCCTGAGCCACTGCTCTCAGGGCCTTGACAGCTGATTCATACATCTTACAGCTCATTCATTAAGTTGGTTGACTCAAAACAGAAGATACTTGGATGAGTTGTAAGTCTCAACCTCTTACATACCCTGTTTACTCTGACACACAGGAGAGACACATAACACAACATTTGGAATCTATTGTCTAAATTTAATGGAGAGCCCCACTGAGTTTTTTTTTCCGGTAATTAAATAAACAAATTCTGCCTTTCAGTATCAACTTTTATTAAGGTTAACCTAGTTTTTGCCAAGCTTAAGAAGTTCTTTGATCCCAAGGTTTATCAATGGTTTCAATTCTTTTACATATTTCGGATAGGAGCCACCCTTTCATCCCTCATTTTCTAACCTACGTACTCAAAAGCAGAACAACCATTAGTTGTTCAATTTGCAGGAACTATTCACTGTGTTTGGCTAATCCAAAGATTGGCAAGCCTTCGTGGTATCCAATAATTTGACGTCGTTATATCAAGAAGAACAGTAAACAGGGACATTTCAAGACATTGCCGTTCACCACTTATTAAGATTCTATTCTAAAGTATTCAAAGCGTTTATTTTTCTCTTGTCTTAAAGTCTCTGCACAACACTTTCTTTATCTTCCTTCATGTTTTTATGATGTCAGTTTGTGAATGGAGCTATCATTGTGAGCGGCGAGCTGCCTAGCTGTCCTGGGAGAATGGAGAAATTGCATAGCTTCAGTAGTTTTCCAATTTTTGCTAAAGGGGAAAAATATCACATGTCTGTCTGAAAGAGGCAATGTGCATTTGGGTTTCAGGGAAACAACCTTTATTATGTGTGAGATGAAACATTGTTTTTATTAAGAGGGTTGTTATTGGTTTTAGGCAGCATGGCACACTGGTGTGTGGGCTTCGATATGCCATTTGTCTTTCCAACATCTACTGCCATTTCAAATGTCACCAGTTTTTCCCAGAGGTGAGGTAAAACCATGGGAACGGCATTCAAATCACTTCACAGAGTACAAGCCAATTTTAACAAATTCTTAATTAAAACCCAGCCAAATCTCTCCTCGCACTGCCAAAATCCTTCCTGTGTATTTTCCAATTAAATATCCTTTCTGTGAAGAAGCAGGCTTCTAGAGCTGCCAGAACCAAATCACTAATGTCTTCATAACAATGAGACCTTGCTGTTCTCACACCGTGTTCAAATGCCTTAATCCCATTGGCTTCCACAAATATTGGAGAGATAATGCATTCATTAATGCATTCAGTATTTATTGAACACCTATTACATATCAAAAACTGTTCTAGACTCTGGGGATGCATCACTGAGCATAACAGTGTCCTTGTAAAGACAGTGCATTGCCCTTCTAGCAGGGGAAGGAAACAACAAGTGAATAAAAACTATTTACTTATTAACATTATAAAATAAATTATAGATAATATAATATTAGGTTGATCAATGCTATGAAGACAAGGTAGAGGAAGGGAAGAGTGATAGCATGTGCTACTTCAATTAGAATATACATAAAAAGGCCTCATTAAAGAAGGGATGTCATTGAAATAGAGAACCAAACGGGTGCCTAACAATTCAGGAAGAGAGAAAGTAAATGCACAGGCCAGAGGCAGACATGTCTTTATGCTAATGGAACTGAAACTTTCAGGTCCCTCATTTATTTTTCTTCTCATGAACTTCATTATTTTTTAAATTACTTTATTGTTGTTCAAGTACAGTTGTCTGCATTTACCCCCACTACTTCCCCCACCCCAGCCATCCCCACCTCCTCCCCTGTTTCCACCCCACCTTGGTTTTGTCCATGTGTCCTTTATAGCTGTTCTTGAAAACCCTTTCTCCCTCCCCCACATTATCCCCTCCCACCTCCCCTCTGATTACTATCAGATTGTTCTTAATTTCAATGTCTCTGGTTATGTTTTGCTTGCTTGCTTGTTTTGTTGATTAGTTTCCACTTAAAGGTGAGAACATATGATATTTGTCCCTCACTCATGTCCCTCATTTGATAAGATTCCTGCCAAGGCCCTGGGGTCCTTCCTTGCCTTGTGTTCACAGGGTCACATATGTTTTTTACAAAATTTGTATAATAAGGGATTTGAACCATTGATTATAGTTGCTGCCTCTTTCCCCTCCTACTTTTATTTGCATTGTATTTCCCTCCCTGGCAGGTAGTGTTGGGGTGGCCAATGGCATTGATGGGGTCATAAAAAACACATTTCATCTGGTGATAGTGGGTTTATGTGGTTTGCAGTCACTTTTCATTTAAGCTGTTGCTGGCTTCCCAGTGTATCAATCCAGGTATAGTCCTACATTCACTCTGCCAAGGTAGAAGGGGCAGTTAGCTAATACAAATAATATTATGATGTTTTCCACCCTATTCAAATGTGTACAGTGTTTTCCACACATCCCATCACAGATATTGGTTACATAAATTTTAGTCATCAATATATTACTCTTAGTATTTGAAGACATCAACTGGGTAAGACCCCCAGTAGGTGAGGAAACCAAGAAGAAAGGATTTGAGAGACTCATGGGAACACTGAATCTCCTGACTTTGAGTTTTTTCCTTTACAAGATTTCTAAGAGAATTAGAAAGGTAATAAGAAATCTCCTAAATGTTATGGAAAGAGTTAGAAAATTCCCCTTTTGAAGAATTAAAGTAAAATTTTATATCTTCCTAGAATATACTTAAATATTCAGCTTAAGCCCTGTCACATAGCAAATTTAAAATAAAATCCCTTATCTGTTTTACTAAGTTTTCACAAATTGGCATTTAAAATACATATATATACCTTCAAGCATCATTTTAGGGGGGCTGAATTATCTAGTAAACGGCTTAGTGTTTTTCTGTTTGAAACAACTTTCCACATGTCAGCAAATATCCAAACAATAAATTATTCTCTGGCTTGTCAAAAAAGACATAGCTTCGAGTTTGACCTGAAGGAGTCACGGGAAATCTGCTGGGAATAGCTCAGGACTGAAAAAATCCTTCTGAGGAAATGACCCTGTCTGGTTTTCCTCTGTTCTTAGTGGAATCTGGTATAAATGGCTTACAAGTGCCCCTTTAATGATGCAGTTCAAATGCTATCAGCTGTGTCACATCAGATTGGAAGTGGCCTCACCAGGACTTCAGGACCCAATAAGGTAGGTAGGTACAAGATGGCAAAAATAAAAAGACCTGATGATACTAAATAATGCAATAAGTCTCCCAGGAGAAGATAAATATGAGTCTGATCTACCTTGGCAGCATCATACCCGTCACTGTTACGGAATGCAGAATTCAACATGAAAATGAAAAATAAGAACGGATATTACCATTTGAGAGTTGAGAAGGCTAAACTGAAACAAGGCTCATGTGACAAATTCACCTGAGGAAAAACAGCCTGCATTACCAAATGAATCAAAAGAAAACACTTACAAGGTGGTCGCACAGTGATGAGAATCTGGGGGAGAAACCATGGGTTGATACATTAGATTCTAAGATCACCTCCCCAGAGTAATTACTTTCAAGATGAGACATTTTCCCGCACTGGCTTAAACGCTTTCTCTGTGGCTTCTGCATAAAGCAAAGGCATTTTGGGCTTTGCCTTGCTCACTAACATGACTTATTTTTTTAGTTCAGTTTTCAGAACGCTATTTGGATAAGTGCAGATAATCCAGCCAGTCAGTAGTAGGAAAACAAGTTATTTTCTTAGATTAATGAAGCCCAGTGCCTCCGTGTCTCAGCGTGTTCCATTTCCCTCACTGTCTGGAGTCGAACAAACCAAAAGTGACAGTTTTAGTCAACTCTTTATTTTGTCTGTTCTTTATTTTGACCCCTCAAACTTTTATCTGAATTATTTTCATAGAGGAGACAAATAATTCAAGGGGAAAAACCATGATACCTGTAGTTCACCTTTGTTAGCTTCCTTAGAATGAATGGCTAGGTAAAAATAAGGAAAAAGTCATTTTTTTTTTAGAATTGAGTTTTGCTCTGAAAGAGCTGACAGTTCAATTACAGACGTACAGACTTCCAACCTGAAGGGAAATTCAAATCACATGTCAAAACCGTTTGAAAAGTAGGAGCATATGGAGCATTATTATATTCCTAGCAAAATATTTTTAAACAAATGGATTTGATAGCTATTTTTCAGTAATGCTGTGTTTCATAATGATAGGATAGAAGATTAAATATGTTTATTGTAGATTCACCATGTGGCATTGATTTTTCAATGGAAATCATAAAATCCTGAAATTGGACACTTAACAGCAAAGTGCTTAATATGAATAATGACACAATTTATCCAACCCACTATGAATAATGTAAGGGAGAACAAATGGAGAGATGGTGAGGGTCAACACTCTACATTCATCTCAAAGTGTCATCTTTCTCATGCGGCTTACACGACTCATTCTAAGGCAGGGGTGTCAAACACCTTTTCAAAGGGGGCCACGTCAGCCTGGCAGTTGCCTTCAAAGGGCTGAATAATTTTAGTACTGTGTAAGTGTAACTACTCCTTAACTGTTAAGGAGTTGAAATTACATTCGGCCTTTGAAGGCAACTGCCAGGCTGATGTGGCCCCCAGTGAAAATGAGTTTGACACCCCTGTTCTAAGGCCATTTCCATACTGGAAATTCCGTGCAGCTGCTGAATCCAGCAAGATGAGCCTGCCGGTCTGCCCCCTGCAGGGATGACATTAAAGCGGGAAACGCTGAGTGGTACCAAACATGCTGCCGGCTTCAGGAGAGACCATATTGGGCTTTTTAACTACACATCAGGTCAAAAGAAGAAAATTCCTGGTATGCTTCCTACAGAACTGCCAATTATCTTTATAATTCTTTGCTTGTATTTATTATAACCAAAATGACATACAGAAGTTAATTCTACTGAAAGAAGAACAAATGATTCTCACCAATGTAAATGCAGAAATCTTCAAAGGGCTGCCTTCAATCTGCAGTTATAAGGCAGAGCTGAGATATTTCTGTGTTTCCCCCGATTTATGATGGCAGTAAAACTGTTTGCTTGCTCTGAGATTCAGCATGTGATGGTGACCTTGAGAGGATCTTACTCTCAGAGTCTGGCAGTCTTGTATTTATGTTCCAGTTCCATTACTTTCTGCATGATATTGCATATGGCTTACAGATTGTCACCTATATAGGATATATGTTAGAAAGTTCATCATTGAAAGTCATTATTTATTCCTTGAAGCCAGTTCTGACAAAAATCTATGAATTATGAAGTGTGAAAGAGATCGGAAACTCCCTAAGGGGCTGACACCAGAGACTTGTCATTCAAGTGCATTTGTTTGGAGACAGCGTGAGACAGTAGTAAGAACACAAGTCATCAAAGACAACTTCATATATTGGTGCTTGTGTTGTTTCATGAACAGAAATTGAGAATACTAGAAATGTTGATTTGGGGGGAAAAGGTTATAAATTCAGCTTTGGAATATGGTGTTTGTTTGAGAATTGCTCATTTTCACAATAAGAAGTATCTCGTGGGCGATTGAATAGGGACTAAAAGTGTGGGGAAAGGATCAGGGAGAGAGCTCTGTGTCTGGATGGCATCAGCACACAGGTTATATTTAGAGTCATAAAGTTGGATGCAATCTCTGAAATGTGTATTTTGGGGGGACGAGGTGCCCTTCCACAACTCATCTTTGACTACCAGAGACTGAACGTTGGCCTCGATGTGTGACAGGTTTTATGTAGCATGAAATTTCTTATTTTTTCCCTTAGGTTTTTATGTCATACTAGGAAAATATTTGCAGAATTACACAAAGCCTCTGTTATTAAAAAGCTTTTAGGTCAAAGTATTCATTATTCCTCGGACGCTAGGAAACTACATTAATAGAAATAACATCTATGACCTTGTCATAGGAAATAGAGAAGTCAAAAGGCTTTGTCTTTCCAGTGGATGCCACATAGAACAAAGCAAGAATGCTTCCTCACCCCTCATAGGTGAGTAAAACTGGGAAATGACTCCTATCTGGAGTAGTCGTAAATCTCCTCTAGTGTAGAGAACTCACTCTAAGACAGAATTAGTTCATAGCACTCCTCCTCAATTTTGCTTAGCATCAATATTAAAGTAATATTTGTACCAAATGAATGGACATTCTCCCCTAGATATACTAGACTTGGTTACAAAGCTAGAGATTGCAATCTTTTCATGGACTACATGTTAATTAATTAATAATTTAATAAGAGGGGCCTCAGCATTGGTTTTTAGGAGGCCCTAGCATTTTATTTATTTTCTAGCTAGAAAATGTGTCATTTATCATGACTTTTTCCTGCTTTAAATTGTTTTCTGTTTGAAAAGATTACTCAAGTTCTTTAGTGAATAAAACTTTAGATGCACTGGGGTAGACCAGAATGGCAATTTCAGATTCTTCATAAAAGTAGAAAGTATTTCAGAGGCAATCTAATAGAGTTGTTTTCTAGCCATTCAAATGAAACCTTACGAGGAACTGCAACATGTAAAATAAATATGGAAATGCCTTGTTGAACTGAGGTCCCTCATCACCTCCCTCGGCCATCATGATCCTGGGGGCTCATCTGTGAAAGTCCAAGGGCACGATTTGAAAACTGCTGGGCAATACAACCCCTGCTGGACACAGGAACACATCTCCCAACGCAGATGCATGAATATGCAGTGTTTTGAAAGTCCCTCTGGTGACATATCTCCTGAGGTCTGCTTTGTCAAAGGCTTTCTCCGTGTCTAATTAAATTACTTCCA
Source organism: Trachops cirrhosus (assembly GCA_028533065.1). NCBI lineage: Eukaryota > Metazoa > Chordata > Mammalia > Chiroptera > Phyllostomidae > Trachops > Trachops cirrhosus. The sequence goes on along the minus strand of CM052538.1, from coordinate 25,858,489 downwards.
GTGGTGTTCCTTGTCTGCAAGACATTTGTTTATTTTATAAAAAACCTGTTTATGCCTGAGAGGATTCAGGTTGTTTAGTCAGGCATGATTTCCACTTATAGAAACCATATAGACTTTTTCCCAATAGATTCTATTTGCTTATTTGTTCAATGACCTGCCTGTCTGTACAGGTCAGTGATTAATGAGTTTCTTGAGTGATGATGGACCATTCTGCACAGAAATAAATGTTATGTTCTCTAAATAGAAATTCTAGGTATTATCAGCATCTCATGAATCCTTGGCCTTCTTTGACTTCACAGGCCATATAAAGTTATGTACTGAATGAATCACCTGCCTGTCATGACTGCAGCTCTGTGCAGCTTTTTCAAGTGGTGGTTTTTGCTACTGCACATTTTCATGGGACCTCTGTGCCACGCATTGTGTGGTCTCCAGATGCTAGGCTCTAGCTCACAGTTTGGCCCTTTATCACTATTTTGTCACTTTCCCATCTTAGCTAAAGTCATTCCCTATCAGGAGCCTACTTAATCCCAATTCTGTCCTTGCTATTCTGTAAAAATCTCCGTTAGGTGGCATACTTGTGTAAAAAAAATTCATGCATAGCTTAGAGGCTGTGATTATTCTACGTTGATGACTGTACTTTGCTGAGTTAGACCATTGCCAAATCGCTGTTCATATTTGCACAAAGTAAACATACTCCTCTCAGGAGATGTCTCAGACTTGCAACTCATTTAAGCAATGAGGAGAAAATGTGGATTGACTCTGGAAAGTTCATTACGATGTAGTTAGCCAGGGTGGGTGGGTGAGAATGTGACAGATTACATAAGTAAGCTTATTATTCATTGGACTTCAGTTGTACTGGATATGCATCGAATAACCTACCTTCTCAGAAAAAAATTCCAGTTGTTTTACTTTGTCAAGATATTCATCTTTAGTGTAAGCATTAAATGTTCTAGAATTGTGTTCTCCAGGTTCTTTTCTAATGGCTTCTAAATTTGTGTGAGATTTCATATTTCATCCTTTCTTTTGCATCTAATCTCAACACTCTGAAGAAATTCTTTTAAAACACTAATAATTATCTTCTTAATAATAATTCAGTGGATCACATGATATTAAAAAGGTAGCAATGTCTGCTATTTAACAGAAAAATGTGTGTGCTGGAATCGTTAAAGAAATCACTTCCTTTTTTTATCAGATTAAAGGCTCAATCAGGGGTACAATGAGAAAGATCTAGGTTTTTAGTCCATTTTGTCCATCCTTTATTGTGACTGGTGATGTAAAAGTAGAACAAAGAACTATATTATAGACCATGCCTTATGGTTTTATAAGCCATTTCTCAGTCTCTCTCCCTCTCCCCTGCTCTCCTTTCCCCTGCTCATTTCAGCCAGCACAGTGGTGGCAAAGACCATATCAGGATGTCCGTTCAAATCCTTTTCTTTCCTTTCAGTCCTTCTGTGAATTAATTCCAGCAGCAATCTTCCTTTCTACCAATTTATACCCAGGCTGTAATTTTCTGGGGAATTCATTCCAACTAATTTGTTCATTTGGTATGTGTTCCTCTGGTTTTCCTCCTTGTTCATATTTGACTTGGATGATAAAAGTAAAAAAGAAAAGGATTGGCTAGCATGTTTTTATATGTGACCAGAAACCCTACCTGCCTCACATAATCCCCTGAGATGTTTCGGCCTGAGGAAGCCTCATACAAACCCAGCTATGAAAGGTTGTGAAATCCAGTATCTATTATTAGTCCAGGTAAACTCAAGTGAGGCAAAAACACTGATTTTGAAGAAATGCTTTCTAAACTGAGTTAGAGGGCGCAGCTTCCCCTAAAAACACAGTGAAAATAATTGATTTTAAATTTTCTTTACCAAAGGAAAAGGAGACATTTAAAGATTTCTGAGAGAATGGTTCTTTCTATGTTTCTATGGCTTTGTGCCTAATCAATTTAAGCTCGATTTTTAATAAGGATTTAGGGTAGAAATCAGGTTGGAGAAAAAGGATGGCACTATTGTTTCTCAGACTGGGTCATCGACAGAATAAGAGTTAGAATCTAGATATACCAGCAGAGCATCATACATGCCATCTGTGTGGAATCTACTTCATACATGTTCATGGATGATTGAAGACCTTGGCCTAGGTCTCACCAATGCTAGAAATTTCACCATTAAAAACCCATTCTTGACTCAAGCCTTTGCATTTTGTAGGAGCAAAATGGCCCTAAACAGACTCAGGTTAAGCCTTCTCAGTGGATTGAATATGGTTATAAATAGGCTTCATATCTAATATTGAAGGCAGGCTTTTTATTTTTTCTTTAATAAAGTAGTAGGTGTCAAAAATAAGAAAACACCAGGTGCCCATACAGGGCTGTAAAGGGCAAGCTTAGGTAAGAGGAAGGAGGCATGAAGAGACAATTCGACTCCAGGTCACATGGTCCACGGCTGGTAACTTCCCCAGCCGGCAAACAGTGTCCGTCGTGGTGTTCAGCTCTGTCACCCTGAGACATCTCACCTTCTCTGCAGCATTTCTATATCTGCCATGGCGGGGCGGGGTGGGGGGGGCTTGCTTAAGTTAAGATCAGGAAGAAAAAAGACAAATAAGTCATTCCATTTAGGGAATGTAATTAGCATTGGGAACAATATTTAGACAAAGTGCATGCCTATGTAAATGGTGTCTGCTTGGTAACCACTTTAGTGCTTTCTACACCAAAACAGGCAATTAAAAAGCCCACTCCTGAGCTCCTTCAATCTCAACGAAATGGATAACTGCATTAATGGAGAACATTTCATTCCAACCCATAATTAAGTCTGGCAGTCTGAAATTATTTGAGGTTAACCTCCCTTCCCTAAACATTTTGAAATTCTTCCAAACCATCTCTGTTCCAGATTCTATGCTACATATACATCTATAGTATCTATCTTTCCACAGACAAATCACTTCATTTAACAGATACAAGAAGTATCAGTATCTTATTGCCTTTGGTTAATGAAAACGCTCGTTTAAAAGATGCATATTTATGAAGTTTAGACATCAGACATACATGAGAGATCATTTTAATTACCCCAGCCCTCAATTTTAAAAAATGAAGAATCTACAAGTCAATGTAACAATTCAGGGTCTACCATTATGAACGAGTATATTTCCTCTATTATGGTTACTGATTTTCAAAAGCCATCTTTTTATTTCTTTATACAATACAGTTTGTGAAATTAAAATTTTTAGAAATTTCTTTCGTAAACTTATAATAAAACTATTCTTGAACTAGTTTTTAGAGTGCAAACACATCCAGCAGGCATTATCTCTTGATCCTTATCAAGCCCTTCCGTCCAACACCCACTGCTGTTCCGGAAGGTAAAGTCGACAGCATCGTGCCTAATCATTACATGAAGAAAGAAGTGCTTCTCACAGAGTTCAAATGATGTTTTCAAGATCACATGGCTAGCAACAGGAGAGCGAGAAACAAGCTGGTCTTCAGGTTCCAGCCAAGTGTTCTTTCCACTGAACAAGTAGATTCTCACTTCTCTCCTATATTCTCCTGCTGTCCCTTATCTTCTTTTTCAAGTTTTGAAGATAGAGGACTGCCTCTAACCATTACAGAGCCAGTTCACTCAGGAGACGTTTCTATGAAGTCTTCTTTGTCTTCTCAAAATATGAGAGTTTTTATTATTTCAGTATTATATTACCACAGACAATGAGTCTGTTTTCCTGTATACTTGTGATTTGGCCAATTAGTCTGCTAAAGGAATGATTAAGGGAATATATATAACAAAAAAATTAGATTTAGCTAAAAGACAAGACCAATGCACATGAAATGATCAGTGAATAGTACAAGACTAAATTCCAGAGTTTGTGAGAGAAACTCACTTCAGGTCAACATTATTTTCACCTGTGTTGTGACTCTAGGGGTGTGAGAGAGATGCTGTGATGCTCAGCCCAGATCTCACAGCTGTCGCAGGACTGAAACACTCGTGCCTCCGACTGCAGGGTGTGGTGGCTGATAATTCTCAGTGGGGTCTCTGTCCAACATTGCCCTGGCTGACACATTCTCTCTAGTCAGGGTCCCAGCTCCTTCTCAGGGACAGACTACGTCATATGGCTGGTTGATATTGAAGTGAGTAGGTGGGGGTGGAGTATAAAGACCCAGGCCACATCCCTCGATTCCAAATAATTCTGAAGGATCATTTTAGCTCCAGAGTTCCCCTTAGGGTTAGTTACACATTTGTAATAACTAAATCTTGACTCAAATTTACCAAGGGTTTCCTTCTCCCTTTGACTAATGCTGCTCCCCTCACTCCCCCACAGAAGCTGTTTCTGAGAACGTTCTCCAATATAACCTGATAAACAGAAATTTCAATCTCAGAGTTTCAGGGGAGCCCAACCTACCTACTCTTGCTTTTTTTCCTTATATCTGAATTTTTTCTCTGATTTCCACCAGAATTAACTGTGCCCACTGAATTCACCCTAGCACAGCGCGGCATGCTGGCTTGCACACTCGTCCTCTCTCTCTGATCCCTCCTCCCCTTCTTTTGTCTTTGCTTATTTCACAAATGCAGTTGCTCTGTCTGGTTCTCTCGTTGACCTCTCTAGATTCATTTTCACATTATGAATCTTTCTGTCAACATGCTTATCTTTTTATGGACTACCTCATTGTTTGATTCTAAATAGTTTGCCAAATGGAGCATGCCCAGCTAGGGGCTTCAAGGCTCAGGAACAAAGGTGGCACAGGGCAGCTGCTATGTGCTTGCATCAGGATAGCTGGTTTAAACCTATGATGTTTAAGTCCACTGAATGCTCTGGAAGCTAATCCACAGAGGGATATATACATTGACAGAAAGATTTACAGTGCTAAGGTAAAGTCAGGGAGGAAAATGAGAGGACTGAACAGAAAGTTAGAAGGCACAGGACACAAACAGAAGGATCAGCAGAGCCAGCAAGAGGCCAGGAATAGGGTGTGTGCCTCTGAGTTTGAAGCATTGCTTTGTTATTTTGGGACTTTAGCACCACTGGTATTTAAAAGGCCACAGCACAAACTGGGCCTTAAAGGAACTTTGTGGCTATTGCAGCTCTGTGCTTCTGAGTCCATATGCAAAACAACTTTAAATTGGTGGTCCATATGCTTTGAAGTAATTGTGCAAGTACTACAGGGACTGAATTGCCAGATTGCCCCTCTCCCCACCTCTTCAGCCCCATATCTGAATGTGTACATTTATATTCATGCATGAGGTTTTAGGCTTCTGTGGGAGGTCTGGTAGAAAATGAGGGAAAGAAACAATGATTATGCCGTACTGCCATGGATTGTCTTTCTGTGCCCTCTGTTCAAGTCTTCCATGTTTCCCATAGTGCCATTGTCTCTGTATTATTTCTGCGAAATGAAGGGGTTCTGGGTTTATTTAGCACCTACTAGGCGCCAGATTTTCTGCTTCCCATATGGTGCTATTAATAATTTTCTCCATAACCATATGTTAGTGGGCATCCTTTGAGACTGAAATCAATTAACCCAAGCCCTTTATCATGTACTACTATTGTAAGTCCCATGTTTTCTCTGGAATTTTTGAGCAAGTCCAGATCATTTTCGCAGTCACCTCTGGCTCTAATTTCTTCTTTCTTCTAAACCTTTATTATCATTCTGGTCTTAACTGCATGACTATTTTCCATACACTTCATGCTGACCCAGGTGTGAAACTCAGCACCTCATAAACACTTCAACCAAGCAATTGAACAAATAACAGACTTTTTGAAAAGGCAGAGAATCGGTGATGCCTTATTTCACAGCAATGAAACATAGCATATCAAATAACAAAATCCCTGGTTTAAATTCTTTCGGCCACCAACACTAGGCCTTATTTGCTGAGAACTGCAACTTCTTGTCCAGTTTCCCAGTTCTTTCTGTCTCCGCTCTTCTTCTTTATGCTGGGCCTCTCTTCTCTATTCTGGCCTCAGCTTCCCCGCATGATTGGTCAGAGAATTTTCCCTTCTCAACTCTGCACGTATTTTGTATTTCCAAAAGCTCATTAACATGTCCTTTAAACAAAGGGCCACTTCACTTTTCCTGGGTCTTGCTTTCGGCACCACAGAATAGCTGGTAGAGCCTTCAAAATCATCTCTTTCTTCCTCCCTGCTATTCTCAGCAAGTGGAAGGGCCACCCCAAGATTTATCTTCCTACAGACATAAACTATGCCCTGCTGCTTGAGGAAACAGAAGCAGGCGCTGTGAGTTTGAACAACATTTATTTTTCCTGCCCCAACACTCAGAGACAAGGGAATTAACAGAGTACTCACAAAGAGCCAGAACTCAGGGTGGGCCAAGCACCAACCTATTTGTTTACCACCGAGCTGCTTTTCCTGAACAGATGGTAGCCAGTGAGTCTCCATTAACTACTAAATTAAGGAAACGTAGGGAAAAAGAGGATGGAAGGGATGGAAAGACAGAAGAGAGAAGACTTCTCAATGATATTGAAACGGAGTTTGTGATTGTTTTTTCTTCCGTTTATCTAAAGCAACGAGAAGAGAATGTGAGGAGGCAGGAGATGATGTTGGACATTGGTTGTTAATTTGCTTCTGAATGCAGAGGAGACAATTTGGGGGAAAACGGTCTTTCTTTTGGTACTGAATGTCTACTTATAGAAAGCCATCTGCAAAGCAGCTGTCCAACAAAGATAATAAGCAGGTATCTATAAACTCTTATTCATCAAAATTATTCTTTGCTTCCCTGAACTGTTTCCAATTGGCCTTTATTTTCCCCTTTGTATCTGGAAATTCCACACATGCAAAAAAATCTAATTGGGAACTTCTAAGTAACTAACTATATATATACTTATATATGTAGTTATATGTATAGTTATATCTAGTGATATATATGTAACTATATAACTATACATATATATCACATGTATATATGCTGGCTGACATGGATTTTTCTTTTCTAGTAATTCTCCAATAAAATCAGAAGGTAAAAGGGTTTAGAACTTACAAAATAATATACTAGCCTGATGATTGTAGTTATGAAAGTCATTCTGAAATGACATATTTTCATACCTCAGTAAAACCCACAAGGCATTATGCCTAAAATTATAAATTTTCCTGAACTCCACTTTGTGCTGCACCCACCCCAACCCACCCCCAGGAAGTTAGCAATATTCTGGAAGCATGGGTAGCAAAATTCTGACTTGACCTGACCTGTGTGTGCCTGAACCTGTGTGGGACAGCAGCCTGCAGCGAATGCACATGTATAGTTAAGCCTGTCCTTGCCAATCTCCCCCTGAGACGTAAGAGCACATGTTATTCTTTAGCTGTAAGGGATGAACTAGTACAGCAAGATCTGTATTGGTGAGTAGCAGTACTATGCTTTATTTAGGACCAAAAAAAAAAAAGAGTAAAGGTGAAAGTCTGTAATGGCATTAGCACAATTTAGAGGTCTCTTGAATAGCCTAACTCTGCATTTCTGAAATAGAGAAATAACAGTTTATTTCAAGCAAGTTGTTTTTCCCTAAATTGTGCCCCATGAATGTCTCCTTCTTTATAAGCATACTGTTGTTCTGCAGCAAATCCTTCTAGTTTTTATTTCTGTAGAAGCAAGCTAAGTGATTGCCATATTTCCACTGTCATCATTTAAATCAAGCCAAAAGAAACAGAGGTTTTTAAATTTTTTAATACATATTCTTCTGTGTGGCAGAGATTTGAAAAATACCTCCTGTAAACTATGTGGTAATAATAACTTGCTATTTTAACCTTGAGATGCCATCTGCATTTCATAATGTAATTTCTCAGTTCTGAAAGGACAGTGATGAAATGATCTGACCTTTACATATTCCTGTTTGATTTCTCTCTCAGTGTTCAGTGGGAAAAATAAAAAGAACTAAATATACCTGAGCCCTTTCTGTCTTTTCTACCCTAAAATGGGTTGTCTAATTGGCTTCCTCTCTCTCCACCAAGAAAGAGTCGTCACGCTCCTCCTCTCCTATTGCTGGAACCTGCAGTGCCCCCCATCAGAGGATCTTAGACTGGGGCACAGTTCTTTCTTTCCACCAGCAGGAAATCTTGTGGATTGAAAAATAACAGATTTTAGGTTTTCTGAGTTCATCTTGGACTTAAATAAACAAATCACCCCTGCAAACAAACCTGACAAAAAAATGTTACATTGCCTGTTTTATGGAGGGAGAACCAAGAACTTGGACTGCCTCCAAGCAACCCTCTCCTCTGGTGAAAGTCATTTCCTCTCTCTCTCTCTCTCTCTCTCATCTCTGATTATGGAGATGGTAAGGCTCTGTCCAGAAAAGTAATCCCACTGAACCATAGTGAGAACACCATCTATTCCCCATGCTAATGCTTGTTTGAGGCCTGAAATTCAAAACTCAGTCACTTGGGAGGGATTCTGACTACCCTTCACTTAGAGAAATAAAAGATCTGTTGTTCTTAATAACAGAGTTCAGAGTTAACTCTAAAGCTGAAAAAAAAAAACTGTTGGATAAAATGAGAAAGTGGGCATGATATTGGGATTTATAATAAGAAATATATATTTAGCCTTCTTCCCCTCCACCCCTCCCCTTCCCTGGTACAGAGATCCTAACAGTCTTGGAATTTCTTAAGTGAAGAGAGTGGTAAAGTTGTCTTTTGTTATGTTAATGAGGTGATGTTTGGGAAGCACCTAAAGATAGGGGGGTTGGTTGCCAAGGTAGCCAACCACAGGATTAGAAGATTAGAACTTTCAGTCCCATTCCCTGACCTCCAGGGCAGAAAGAGGGTCTGAAAATGAATATGAAGTTCAATCGCCAATGGCCAATGATATAATCAATCATGCCTATGTAATGAAGTCTCCATAAAAACCCAAAGAGGCGGGGTTTGGAGAGATTCTGGGTGGGTAAACATACGGAGATGCTGGGAGAGTGAAGCTTCTGGAGGGGGCCTGGAAACTCTGCACCCCTTCCCCACACCTTATCTTGTGTATCTCTTCTCTGTGGCTGCTCCTGAGGTATTTCCTTTTACAATAAACCAATGATCTAGTTAGTAAAATGTTTCTCTGAGTTCTGAGAACTGCTGTAGCAAAAAAGAATTGAAACCTAAAAGGACATTGTGGAAACCTCTGATTTATAGTCATTTTGATAATAAATACAGGCAACCTGGACTTGCGACTAGGATCTGAAGTGGAGGTGCAGTCTTGTAGAACAGAAACCCTAACCTGTGGAACCTGGTACTATCTCTGGGTGGTGTCAGAATTGCGTAGAACGGTAGGGCATCCAGCTGGTGTCCAGATAACTGCTTGCATGTGTGAGGAACACCCCTCCCACACACACACGTACACATTGGAATTGGGTCTCAGAGCCTAAAAGAGGGTTACGTATCTTGCTGTGAAGTCAAACAGACTTAAGCTTTCAACACAAGTCTAACACAAATCAACCTTCTTGGACTCAGTTTTTTATTTGTGAAATTGGGATATTAAATATCCCTATATCTCTATGGCTCTTGTAAAAACTGATGTCTAGTATTTATTCTGGTACCCAATATATGGTATATATTCATTCTATTGTAATAACTATTTTTGTTCTTTATGTTAAGGGTTGTCTTTTT
>CM052538.1:25809436-25848431 GCA_028533065.1 Trachops cirrhosus | reverse complement strand
CATCATTTATATTGGGACTTTTGTCTTTTCAGAGTCTTGATTTTTATATGCCCAATACACATGTTCTCCAGCAGAATTCTCTCTACTGTGGCTGCAAAAACAGCTCCATAGAAGAAAGATAACTTCCTGTGGGTTTTGAAGGAGCTCTAGATGCATTTGGGTGGGAGAGGATTGCAGGTGGTAGGAGGGAGAAATGATGGCCTCTGACATGACAAAATGTTCCAGGCACAGGTAGCATTTCAAATAAATGTCACTGAACTGTCTCTTTGAAAACCACAAAACTGTTTCTCTTGACTACAGAATTGTATATCATTGCCTTGAAAATAATAGATCAGAAGAAGATAAACCTCCTCATGAGTCACAGAGGATTAGAGTAGGCAGGGACCCTAGCTTTCATCAAACTTATTCCCCCTCTTTCAGGAAGGATCCCAAATAAACCCACTCACTCAAGCAGGATTCACTCCTAGCAACTTGCCTGATTAATCCTCACAGCAGCAGGAGCAAGACATCTGTCCTCTAACTTTCTGTTGTATCGGGAAGGGCCTTAAACCTCTACTGCTTTTCAGTTTAGGAAGGGATGGACTAGCTGATTGCTAACAGCTACCTAAGAACTCTCTTCCATTTAAATCTGTTTCTCCAGCTGTTTCTCTGCCTTCTCTCTCAAAACAAAATAATACAATTGCTGAATGCGCTGTTGTTTAAATAGGTATCCTCGATCCAGAAGACTATTCGTGGGGGACAGGGCTCTGTGGAATTCGTGTTTAAAATCATCCCCCTCCAGGCCATTCAAATGTTTCAGTTCTCTTGCAAAGCTCATGGGAGTCACTTTTTAATTTCCTGGCAGCTAAGCTTCATTTCTCAGGGCATGCTGTTGGCCTCACGTGCGCTGTCTGTCATACTCAGTTTCACTTCATCCCCAAATACGATTTCTACAAGAAATCACACTGCTTTCACGCCATTTCGCATGGAAACACAATGTTCCAGAAGGACTCTGAATCATTTGAGACATGGTGGAGAACAGAGCAGATGCTGTGTAAGTGGGTTCCCCCCATATCTACTTTCCCCATCTATAATATATAGTTTTATAAAGGCAACTAAAACAGGGTATAAAGCTCACTTCTCTGGGGGAATTTGAAAAGTATGGTCCAAATCCTGTCAGGGTCTAGGTCTTCCTAGACAAAGAACAATATTGCTGGAGATTAAAATTGACTGTACCCTATTCTCTGTCTTTGGCCAGCAACCTTTCTCCATATCTCTAACCAGCCCCCTTCAACCACCCCATTTTTGGGCCCGAGGATTTCTCCCTATAGAGTTTCCCTTATTTGTGAACAGAACTATAAAAGTCACCAAGGAACTAGTCTTTTTCAGGATAATTCTAACATGTAGTATTCTACCTCAACGTTCCAAAAAGTACCTATACAACACGCTCTGATGATTTTTTTTTACAGTGCTGAAAACATGTTCCTCCACTTCAGTGGTGACCAAGGTGGTTGGTGCTGCTTTACCTGTTGTTCCCTTCCTAGGCGGATGGTGCCGCATGTGCCCTTCATGCAACATGGGAGTCCGTCGGGTATCCTAGGTTCATGTCCTCTTTAACCTCTGTTACTTAACCAGTCACGAAATCGTCCTGATTTGCCTCTGAACATCTTCCCCCCTTTCTACTGCTAAGACTGCATAGCATACTGTTCTGCTTTCAGCATTTATCATTTCTCATCTGGACTCTGAGACAGTCTCTTGGCTTCTTAACTAGGAACACCATCTCCAGTCGTAGCCTGCTATAATTCATCCCCCACATAGCTACCAGAATGATCTACCTGAAATGCAAAACACAGCACCTGCTAAAATCTTTAGCAGCTTTTCTGTATTTCAGCATTAGGATTCATTTCCTCAGCAGACCGATTCTAACACCGTTGTTTCTCTCTCCCTCACCCTCTCTCTCTGGGTGTACATGTGCATGCACTTGAATTCATGCGTGTGCCTTTTGAAAGTGAAAGTGTAAAATATGTATAAGATTTTTTTAAGCAAACAATTCAAAAGAACATCTAAAGAACTGTAAGTATCCCTCCAACTCATACTTTTAGTATTGGGTTCACTTCCAAGAAAAACATTATTACTCATTTCTTATATATTCATCCATAAATCGTCAGTGCATATACAAAACATATATGTTTATAGAGAAGCTTCTTTTCACACAAGTGAGAACACTCAATAACATTGTTCTACTCTTTGCTTTTATAATTCTGTCTTATCTCTTGACAATCTTCCTTGTGTCCTTTAACTTCTTGCAATGGCAAGCTACCTGTAGTTCCCAGAACACTCCATGCTGTTTTCAGGCACACCTGCCAATGCCTGTGTCCTTCCTTTTTTTGGAAGATTTTCTTCATTTGCAGCCAGTACATGGTGCTCTCTATTCTACCTCTTTAAGGGTCATGTCAAGCATTAGCCCTTCACTGTGCCTTAGAAACCACCCCTCTGTGCACCCACAGGATCCTAGACTTGTACAGCTCTATGATAGCATCCAACACATTGTCTTAAAATAATTTTGTACATACATTGTTTTGTACACTGTGAAATATCTGAAAATATTGGGCATGTCTTAGCCATATTTCCATCCCTATAGCCTAGTTTAAAAAGATGAATGATCAGTGAGTATTGAACTGAAATACCCCAAGACCAAAGTAACTATGGATGTTTCAAAATCTTTCAAAGGGGGAAACTCTTCATACTCTGACATAGAAATTTTAACTATTTTTTTAAAGACTGTATCCTACAGAGATTACATCTGTTTTATTCACAAATGTAGTTGAATGAAGGCTCTTGGAAAAATGGCCTTTGATCTTAAATATGCAGTATGATGATGGGTTTTATTGGAGTTGCAAGGGTGGGAATACCTTAGGCACTTAATAAAAGGGCAGCAGAAAAAATTACTGGCAGAAAAACAGACTATGAAAATTCTAAAATGGGGTTATTGGGTTCATGAAAGAAAACCCATGTATCTTTCACTTTTTTTGTGGCCAGCCTTTTTATTTTCCTAAGTTATCACCTCTGATAGAAATTAATTATAAAACCCTTTCTGGAATATTTCTGTCAAGTGCCAAGTAATAGATTATTTGCTACTGACAATTAACTTCCTTCAATAGATAGCAGTCAGATTTCATGAAATGCACAATCTGCTAAAAACCGGACTATTCTAAAATGCAGAAACTTGATTATGGTATTAAGAAAAAATAAGATTCAGTGCTCAAAAAAGTTCATGGAGAAACTCTGTATTAACATGTAATCAATTATAAGCATATAGTCATCCATCTTCCAATTATCCTCAGGAATAATAATGCCATTTGAGTTATTAAAACTCAAGTCATTTGGAAAAATGAAATACCATTTTTCTTTTGTAATGTTTTACCTATCTGGATAATGCAAGTTTTCAGTCATGTCTGTTTTGAGGGTGCTATCAAAATTTTGGGGGGCATGCCAAGACAAAAAGCATCAAATACAGAATTGATACTAAGTGATGTTCAGGTGAGATAAACACCTTGCTACCAGAACCTCTGATGGAAAGATTTTAGGTTGGATGGGTAACTTTTTTAGGATACTCAGATCCTAGGAAATAACAATTTCCTTCTGTTTAACATCGTGTTGAAAAAAGTATTAGTTTGTCAGTAGTGTAGCAATGATTCCAGTTTGAATACAATAGATAGTATTGGACACAAATAGTTCTAACTTGGTCTTGGCTTCAATATTCAATATAACATAAACCAGTCATGAGTTAATTCTCATTTTGAAGACAATTGAGCCAACATTTCTGCTAGAATATGTTTATCGAGGGGAAAAAATGGAAGATAATGCCATGACCAAGTATAATGATGATTCGGGAAGCCCAGACTGCCTACAATATTACTGTCTTATTCCCAGGAGACTACCATCATTGGCACTCAGTGGGAATTCAATAAATGCTTGTTAGTTGACACATCTAATGGGAAAATAAAGGGAAATAAGATGAACTCTAACTGGAGAATAAGATGGAGAGGAAGAATCTTGATTTGACAGCCTAAACTCTTTAAATATCTAAATTTATGTCATACAATATTTGAATTAGAAATAGGTTTAACAATCATGTTATTTATCTTAATATTACAGAGGAGACACCTGAAGCCCAGAGAAGTCAAATGACTCAGTCAAGGTCCCAAAGCTAAACTCTAGAAATATATTTTTAGTTGCCTAGCTGATAGGAAGCAGTCTCCAGAGCCAGCTACTAGGTTTCAAATTTGGGCTCTGCCATTTACCAGCTCAATAACTTCTGAACAAGTTATTTAATCTCTCTCAACCTAAGTTTCCCTCTCTCAGCCTCAATTTCTCCATCTCAATGGGTGATAATAATTGCACAGCCTTAACTCAAGGATTAAATGAGCTACTAATGTAAAAAGTAAAAGCTACTTGGTAAGCATACCTGATACATAGGATGTGTTCAACAAATGTTGTTATTTATTTTCATTGTGTTACACATTTTAATACCTAGTCCTAAGAGCATAGGCTTTTAAACGTGAACTCAAAAATGTAAACATCTGCATAGGATTGCTTTGATGTGGCTTAATATACAAAACAATCTTTCTGTCATCTCCAAACATAAAGGCAAAGGTAAGTCTTTCCTCTTTCACCTTCTCCAGATGATATAATATTGTAACCTAGCAGCTAAAAGTGAGACCTAGTTGATTACTTATATAAGAGAAAAATGAATTTATGTCTTTATTCAACTGCTGATATCTGTTCCTACCTTTAAACGGTACTGACTTATTTGCTCTATTGAAAAGAAATTCTATTATAACCTCAGAGAATTTACCGACAGCAACAAGAGTATGTTTAGGCTACTTTACAAAGCCATTGCTAGCTCTTCAGTGGGGGCAAAAACAGGCTGCAATGCTCTCCATTCTGTAGAGAAGTCATTGGTGCTCTGTAAAGCAGCAAAATAGTATAATACTGTCAGAGTGACGGTGCTTGGCCGTATTTTCATAGCCTTCATTTAAGGTTGGCTGACTCACAAGCAGGAGGACTGCTTATTAGTCTAAGTCAAGTTCTGTCATCCAGGTTCTTGCCTTCGTCCTGTTGCTTGTCATCAATAACTCAATTAAATTTTCCTTTTGAACACAGCTACCTGTTTCACTACCTAGAAATTAGCTTTAAACTTAATTTGGAACCTTGGAATCATACCGTTCCTAGAGAAATTTAAGAGAAAAATGTCCATTTCTTAATAATGTTAAATCTTAGAACAACCCACTGCAGCCTTTGCTATTCAAAGTGCTGTCCACATGCCAGCAATCGACATCACCTGGGAATCATTAGAAACGCGGAATGCCCAGCCCTGTCCCGGACCTCTGATTCAGAATTTGCAGTTTAACATTTTAATATCTCGGAGTGATTCAGGTGCACATGAAAGATTGGGAAACACTGACTTAAAGAAATGAGTGGGGAGGGGAGGGATTCTGATAGGTGGTTACTGTTTTGTGTTACCCTGATGATGGCAATCAGACATAACTGAAGTGCGTACCAGAAACCTGGAACCACGTATTAAAATAACGACAGCAACAATAGTGGACTTGAACAACACTGAGCGTTTGCTAAATTATACCTGATTTTCTTTTAGGCATTATTTAAACAATCAGCTCATTTTAGTTGAGCTTTGGGGTTTTTTGGCTGTTTTGTTGTTATTTGTAATGCCTCTAGGAACATTCACTGTTGCATCTGTCCATGCATGAAGGAAGGAACGAAACAATAAGTGCACGTTAGTTATCTATCACTGGGGATGGCTACTTTAAGTTAGGACTCAACAGATGTAAAGTTTTCTGGGAGTGGTCACTTGGACCATTGTGTCTTCCTGTCAGGAACAGGGAGCTCTGTGGGTGGAACTCCTACTGGATTATGGGAAGCCACCTCTTCAATAGGAAGGAAAAACTAGTGCTTGGAAGCTGAAGTAGAAGAGTTCAGCCACTCATTTGCAGATAGTTAACCTCGTGTTTCCCCAACCTATTCAATTCTACAAAGAGAAGACTTGCATATCACTCTCTGTGCTTTACTGGGTTACTTGAAGGCAGTTTCTGGGGCTATTGTCTCTTTTTTATCCCAAGGGCCTCCTGTGCATCTTTAGTCACTCTAGAGTGTGTGTACCTGTGTGCCTGTGTGTGCAAATATATGGCTTGGCAGAAATTGTTAAGAGAGGTTTGCAGGGCTTAACAGAACAATAAATGGAAATCACAGTGTTTTTTAAAGTTGATTATTCAAAAATAATAATATATAGTCATGGTTACATACACAATATATTACAAGATGCCAGAAGAGAAATCCTTATTTCAATCAATAATGTTATTTCCTCAAAAGCCTTGCTCTGAAGTTTTGTTTTTTATGTATAAATATTATTACTCAGAGGTTTTGCATTCACTGATTAGTAACTACAATTCTCAATAGTAGAGATCTTTGACTATAAAAGCTATTTTATTTTCTTATTTGGGAAAAATATTTTACATCATGAAATATATGAATCAGAAAATATTTTTGATGTTGTGTTAGTTGTTAAAAGAGACAAGTCTATAAACTAATATGAAATCATATTTCATTATAAAAATAACAAAAATTAACAGAACCTAGTTTCAAATCCATTAATGTGTTGTAAAATTATCATATCATTTTTCCAGCTGTGGAATGGGTGGATAATAATGGTAATGAATAAGAATATAAAAATGAGCAATGCTTTAGTAATGAATTTTAGTCTGAATTTTCCTTAAAGCTACTTTTATATTCTTTGTCCATTCTTATTTTTTATTAACCTCAAAAGTTACTTCCTATCAGGCTACTAAGGCATGAGTAATATAAGAAACAATTAGTCATATTTCCCATGGACATTTTACCCCTACTTACATTACCTAAAAACCAAAACTGATTATAGACCATTCTCTTAACCAGGGCTAACCATCCAGATTGTGTTTATACAAAACCCTCAGTCCTAAAATTCCTCATTGCTTCCGTTTTTCTTGTAGTTATTTTCAATCTTTTTATTTCAGTGCTTTGCCATAGATGAGCACAGATAAAAGAAATCTTGGGTCTTATTGATAGCTCTCATTAAAATGAAAAACAAAAAAAAATAAGTAAATCAAGTCTTATTATTTTTCAATATTCAGTGCTTCCTCTTTTCCCATATATCTCTAATACCACTGTGGAAAAGTAATGGGTATTTTAGTAGAATGTAGTTTCCATAGCTTTATCTGCTCAGTGAATATTTAAAAAAATTAAGCATATAATCACATGCTGCAGTGAGTAAATAAACCATATTATCCCACCATTAGGAGCTATTTCCAGGTGTACTGAAATTAAACTCAATTTTTTTCTGAGCTTATGTATGAATTCAGTTGAAAAGCTGGTTATGCAGAGCTTTTTGCTGTTATTGTGGTGGTGGTTTGTTTTGGTTAATCACAATTTCCCAATTCAGTTCAAAATTAAAAGAAAAAAACACCAGGAAAGGTATTTGTAATATAGTCAGCAGAATTATACATTTTTAAAAATTCTACAAAGTATAATATGCTATGCAGAAAGTTGACCACTGGCAAAAGCACGGTTTTTCTTTTGAGCTTTTCCTACTCTTTCCCCTATTTTATAAATTATCTATGTGGCTACTTACAAGGTAAAAAGTAAAAGTATTATTATTTACCTGCCTGATACAAACAACTTGTTTTTTTTCTAATTTTTTAGCTGCAATAACATTGATTGGGTATGATTTGTGTACGTACACATTATTATATTATACATGTGTAACACTAGTGTGTTTGGGGTACTTTGTTGTAGTGCCATGTATGTGAACAGAATATTATAAATAAGTCAGCCTATTAAATATCTTTGCCCAGTCAGAAAGTATTCACTGTGCATTAATTTTTAAAAATTGGTTTTTTTCCCATACAACAATCAGATACCTTATTTAAAATAGTATTTAAATAAGCTATTTAAATCCAGGTCAGTTAGTATTGGGGTGAGCACTTCCTAAGGTATATAAATACCTAATCGCTATATTACCAATATAATATTGTATGTTAACTGTAATTGAAAAATCAGTTTTAAAAAGAAAAATAATAAAACTGTGTAAGTTACAACTATAAAATACAGAAATTTAATAGTCATGCTTTTTTATTGTAGTAATATTCAATAGATTATAAACATATTTTTTCTTCCCTAATCTTTAAAAATTCTTAAGCCTTAGCATGTTAATACATAATGATACCCGAGTAATGAAATAAAAAGACAATTCAATAGCCTTTACATCTATAAATGGATAAAATCCTTAAAGGTTTTAGCCTTTATATTATTCAGGCTGTCTAAATTTTTGCTGCCACAATCTTTTTTCGCAAGTGGGGACTGGGGTGGGGGGGGATGGCATGTTGCTCATGTAGATCTAGCTGTTCCCTAGGTGGTTGTTTCTAGAAAAGCAACAGGCTTTCCCTTCTGCCTTAGCAGAAGCAACAGTTAGAAACTCTAACTAGAAAACTGCTACCCACAGTGGTTGGAAGCAGCCAATAGAGAAAGTGACAGCTATGATTTCAATCCATTTTTGCAACAGCTTCAGAAAGGGAGGAGGGGAAAAAAAGGAAACAATAGAATGTTAACCCTTTGAAATGAAAGGGTTGCGCTGTTACTCTCGCCCCCTCCCTTCTACCTTCCTTTTAATCATCAAGCATCTTCGGCATGCTTAAGTTTCTAGGGAAGAACATCTTAAATTTGCAAGATGCCACAAGGCAAATTTATCAACCCCCACACGGGAACAATACAAGGCTCCCCAGAAGAGGGTTTGAGCACTTTCGTATTAGCAAGCATGGACTGTTGTCTCAGCCTGTTGCTCCTGCCACACCGTGTGCTAGAGCCTGGAAAGAGGGATGGGACGCTCTAAAACCTCGCTGTCTGCTTGCCTGCTTGGTGGTGAGGTTGGGTCTGTCCCGGCTCCCGAACTGCGGAGACCGGGGACAGAAACGGCCAGAAGGAGGCCCCCCGACCACCGTCGGAGGACCCTCGTGCAGGCCGCCCGACCGCCGGCAGATGGTGCCCTCCGCATCGGAACACCCGAGGAAACCCAGCCAAAGTAACCCTCAGACTCCGCCCCATCGGATCCGCTGCTGCCAGTCACCAGCCTTCCCCAAATAGTGCGGGGCACGTTTCCTTCGGAACACCGCAGTAGCCCGTGTGCGTGCGTGCGTGTGTGTGTGTGTATGTTCAAAATACAAACCAGGGGCAAGAGTGTGTGTGTGTGTGTGTGTGTGTGTGTGTGTGTGTGTGTGTGTCTCAGAGTGGGGAGAGCACGCGGAGTGGGACTCCCGGGGCCCGGGCGAGATGACCGCCAATGAAACGCAGAGGGCATGGAGACCGGTCCATTTCGTATCTGCGTAAGCCCGGCCACAGAGCCCGTCCTGAGGCCACTCACCATGTTCACTTCGGAGACCATGTCTATGCTGGCGACATCGATCCTCATCCCGACGTCCACGGGGGGCCCTGCCGGGGAGGTGGGACGCAGATTCTGAGTGGCGACAAGCTGGGGAAGGGAGAGGGGCTTCCTCCACGCTTACAACATTCTGAATGGGCTCCTTCTACCCCCACCCCTCCTTACGGGGGACAGCCTAGAAAAACAGGTGTGAGCACACGCGTAATGCAGTGACTATGCAGAGGGTGTGTCGGGCCGGGGGAAGGTCGGCTCTGCCCGGGGTTTCATCCACCTGCGACTAGGGGATCCTGTGTGTATGCGTGTGTGTGTGTGTGTGTGTGTCCAGGGCGTAGGACGTAGTGTTCGCTTATGAAAATTACATGCTTTTTTTTTGACATTTATCTTTGACAGTAGAGGAGAATTAGGTGTGGGTTACAGGTTGAAAAAAGATGAAGCTTTACCTCCGAAGTCCGGCCGCAAGCGAATGTCATATCCTTTGAGCAATCTGTCCACTGTCTCTTTCACGTATGACATGTTGCTGGGCTCGTTGGCGCTGAAGGGAAGAAGTAGGGACCGTATTTAGAATGAACACAAACTGCGAGCAGCAAAAATATACAGGCACACCTACCCCCCAATAAGAAGCTACATGATCCAGCAAGCATGTAACAAGAAAAACACTAAGAAAAAAACAACAGCTCACCTGTGTGCACAACAGACCATGGCAATCATCACAGGGAAAGAGAGAAGCCCCAAACTCTCTCGATTTTGTACTCTCCACATTACTAACTCTGATTGAAGAATGGTCTTTTCGGCGAAGATTCAAGGAATGCAACTTAGTCGGCGGCAGGGCAGTAATTCCCCCGAATGGACCTGCGCATGCGCAGAGAGTGCTCACTACCAAAAGACACCTTGTGCCTTGCAAACAATATTCCTAGTGGAACAGGCAACAGATTTCAAACCCTTTAAAGTTCCTGTTTGTGGTGCTTGACGTCCTCAAAGTAGTAGGAGATATTCTGCCGTTTGCTTGTTGGGGATTCTACATGCATGTGTATACGGATTGGAGGTTGCTATGTTCTTTTCCTCTCTTCCCTCAACCTGTGGGGTTTGTTTATTTATTTAACTCAACTTGCAGGCATCTGGCTGCCTGTGATTGGCACCTTTCGTTGACAGTCACGGGGCTCCTAGAACAGGGGATTTGGAAGCAGAGCGGTTCTCTGGTCCCCGGTGTGTGTGTGTATGCGTGTGTGTGTGTGCGCGCGCGCGCGAGGTGGGAAGGACGAAGGAGGGAAAAAGTGAAGGTAAAGGGAAAGCCAGAGAAGAAGGGAAGAAAGGACGGGGCAGATGTTTTGAGGACTCCAAGAATCTGGTCTCCGTGGGAGGCGCTTTAGGGTGTCTGTCTTAGTGTAGCCCTTCTCTGTGGGAGGGAGAGGAGCCGGGGCGGGTCAAATTTTTCATCCCGTTTCTTTCCTCCTCCTTTTCTCTTTCACGTCTCTCCAGGCTTGATGGTGGGGGCGGGGGGGATGACACAATCGATGAGACAGCATCTCTGGGCAGGCAATCCTTTTTCTACGGCCCTTCCTGCTACAAGTCCCAAGTTCCACTTTTTCCTTAGATTCTAGTGAGGAAAACCTCTTTCTTAAATTGCCAGCCTGTTCGATCGTATTTAGTAACCCAGAGAGACCCTGAAACACCCAAAGGGTCTACCCTCTGCTTGCAAGTAGATTAGGGTTCTGTGGGAGCAACAGTTGTTTGAATTAAATTACATTCAATCAATGCAATTCGATTAAGTGTTATTGAGCACAGGTTGGGCGGGAAGCTCTGCTCTAGGTGTTCGTCCATTTACTTAACAGTATCTATTTCATCTTTACTATGTTACAGGCATTCTGGGACTTAGCAATGACTTAAAGAGGACTCCTGTCCTGGAGAATTTCACAGACAAATCAGAGAGAGACACACACAAATATAGGTAAATGACACATCTATCTCTAGACAGTGCTATGGTGACAAGAGGGCTGTTAATTCTCTGAAGGAGAAGTAGGAAATGGTTTCCAGAGAAAGAGAAATGTTTCTGCCAAAGCAGGGAGGGAGGGGTATGACAAAAGAAGGAAACAGCATGTGCCAAATCCCAAAGTCTTAAAACACTGTGGTCTGCTTGAATAGCTGAACCCTGAAAAGCTGAGCTGAATATAAACGGAGGGAGGTAGGGATGGTGGGTGACAGGAGTGCAAAGGGAAGCTGAAGCCAGATGATAAGTAAAAATTCCATACTGCACTATACAGATTTGAGCCTCTGGAAATCACTGAAGGTTTTAAGTAAGGATGGTCAAGGTCAGATTTAGGTTTTACACAGAATGTTCTGGTGGAATAATCATAAAAACAATTAACATTTGTCACTTGCTGGTTATTGGGTACATACATTACCTATTATCACTTTTAACTTTATAACCATACAAAGGTGATATATATTATTCTCACTTTATAGATAATGATGCTAGGAAAAATTAGAGTAATGTAACTAGTTTAACATCAAACAGCTAATAAATGGTGGAATCAGAATTTCAAGCCAGAGTCTATGGACCTAACTACCCTATGTTTTGAAACATACACCCCAGATAGGGAAAACAAGAAGACAGAAGGGTCATTATAACACCCTCAAGCAAAAGGAACTATAGCATGGAGAGGTCATAGACTAGTGCAAAGTTCTAAGGTATATGGAGTCATCAAATCATTGGAAAGTTCAGGACTTAGAGGCTTTTGGAAGGTGCCTAAAGAATTGAACATTTACAAAGACGTAAATCTTGACATTATACATATGCATTAATTTTATTTTCTCATTTGCGCCTCACAACAACCTTAAACAGTGAGGTTATGTCTTCTGGGGACAATGTTAGCCCTTAATCAGTTTTCTGAATTTTCCTAAAAGCATGTGAGGCCTACTTTTTAAATTCATATGGATCTTCTTTTAATGGGTAAAAGAGAAGATTGATGCTTCAGGTTTTTGGTGAAGCAAAGACCCTCTCTATACTGCACAACCTGGACTGTAGAATAAGATTTGTGGAGGTTCACTTCATTCATTCGTTCATTCATTTTTCCTCAAATGTTTATTGAACATTTACTCTAAGACATTATGCTAAAAGCTGGTGATACAGCAGTGAAAAAGACAGTGTATGGAGTCCCATTCCACATGGAATTTGTCAACTGATCTATGTATTGTGGGTTACAAATTATCAGCCTTGCTCGCCAAATTTAATTCATAAAAGAAGTATTTACTTTGGTGTTCATTGTGTTTGTTTAACTTAAAAACCTTTTATTGGAGTAAATGTTATCCAGTTGGTCACAAATTCCAAAAACTCTTTTTGAATAACAACCAGGATTTCATTGAACAATGTCTGATAAAGAGCCAGGATTTTATCCTAGATTAAGGAAGACTATCTCTGACTTTGTATACTCGACTTCTAATGTTTAGCTTGCCCCAGTGCAGATCCCTTTCACTGAACTTGACTTTTAAATTATGCCTTCCATCTACAAGGAAGCACACAACAAGAAGTCATAAGATATTCATTATCACATCTATTACTGGGATGTTATTGAGGATAAAGTCCACCATATCAATCAGTATCTTATGTATGAAGACTTATGGGAGAAATATTTTCCCAGACCCTAGTACTTTGAGAATTGTTTCATTTCCTGAATAGTTTGTAACTTCTTAGCAACAGGAATCCTAAAATTCATTAACTTCTCTATTTGCTTTGGTCACTGAGAATCTCAGAATGTAGGTACAATTCAGCTTTAATAATTATGTAAAATCTTAATGACCTGCATTTTGATATATTACATCTCTTCCTGATGACTTGGAAATCTAAATTTAATTTTCTTTTGTCACATTTTACTAATTTAAACACAGATATGTTGCACTGAATATATATAGTGTGTAAACTGTATTGAATAATTTTATAACTATTTGGGAAATAAATCAGTTTAAAATAAGAAATAAGTAAAAATTGGAAAAATTTAAAAGTCACCAGATCAAGACCCAGTGTGAGATTCATTATGGCTTGAAAAAGCCAACACTTTTTCTGTGAAGTTGCTGTTTTTTTCCCCAAACCAATCCTCTTAATTAAGACTTTCCCTCCTTCAAGATTCAACTCAATTTCCATTTTTTTGTTAAAGCTGTTTCTGAGAAACATTGGCCATTCTTACTTGTATTACCTTTGGATAACTCTTAGAGGGACCAAAGGAAGACTGTGAAAATTATCACCCAACTTGGACGGAGGTGTCTCAAAATCAAGACATATTCTTACACATATTTTCAGTGAATAAGTGAATTAATTAGAATGTAGAAGGCAGCTTTAAATTCTATTTTGAATTAAGATCAAACTTGAAAATGATAGTTTTACTTTCAAATTAGTCCTGCTTATTTATTTCTTCTTGTAACTGCTGAGTCCAGACAAATAATGTTTGGGCTAAAGTTGTTTTTAATGAGCTATGTCAGAAACACTGTGTAGTTTTAACAAATGTAGATGGCATTCCTTGAAGAGAGGACTAATACAGATTTTGTTAAAGCAAAATAATAGGCATTTCATTTTTTAGTTTAAGAATATAACTAAAGTTTGTTTGCATTCATTCTTGCTTCTTTTTACTGAGCATCTATTGTGTGCCTAGCAAGTATGTAACTCTGCAGTCATAATTAATTCATTATTATTTATCCTCCGGTTGGCTTAAAATCTTATGTGAATGCATATATCAGGTTAGTTATATGTGAAAGAAAGGTGATAATAATTGTTTGGAAGTACTATAAAGCAGCTTCTTTACCATAAACAAAGAACACATACTAACCCTAACTCAATCCTGAATTCCCTAGAAATTAACTTCTGTATAAAAAAATTAAAGCATATAGTTAAATAAATGTTTCATAATCATAGATAAATGACAGGTTTTCCAGTAAATAATAAAAAATTATCTTTGGAAAATAATACTGTGTAAGCATTTCATTATACTTTTTGCTAAAATAAGTTTCAGCTGACTTAAGGACTTAAAGGTAAAAAAATGAAACCATAGAAATAATAAGTAGGTATATATATAACTATTCAGCATTTAGTAAGAGAATATTGGGCATTTTTTTCTTTGCTATATATTGGCCAAAGGAGAAAAATTAAAGAAAAATATTGATAGATATGAACATATAATTATAAAGTTATTTTTAAACCATATACTTGAAAATTAACTAATTTTGATAAAGAAGCATTTCCATTAAATATGAATATTTAACATTATACCAGAGGTATAATATTGCAATGAGACAATTAAATATCAGGGGGAAATAGAAAAATGGAAAAGAAAGTCTCTCTCAAAAGAAAAAACATTTTGGGTTTTCTCCAAACATATAAGAATAATAAGAGTTAGGCCAGCTTGCTGGACTCAAGATCAAACAACATTTAAATACATGTTAGCAGTATTAGTATACACAGTAGTTCCAATAAGAAAACATAATAGGAAAACTTATTTCATTACAATAATGACAGCAAAATCTATAATGTATCCAAGAATAACTTAAAAAAGAGATGTGTAAGGGCTTTATAAAGAATCTATATAACATTATGGATGAACAAAAAGAAGACCTAGATAAATGGAAAATGTACCATATTTGAGACTGGAAAGATTCAATGGCTATAAAGGTGTGAATTTTATCCACTTTAAGAAATATAATCAACATGAATGAAAATTCTAATATTTGTAGTGGATTTTAAGACACCAATTCTAAAACTCAAATGCAAGAGTGAAGAAGAAGAACAACAACAAAAGGACAAGACAGGAGAGTTTTGAAGAAGAAAACCAAGGGGGAGGATCCGGAGCACTTGCCTTTGAGACACGAAGACCTACTGAACTCTAGATATTGTAGAAATTGAAGCTATGTGTGTTCAGCCCATGAAATAGAGGGATTCACGTATAGAGAGGGAAAATAGTAAACCCAAATAAAAAGCATAAAAAAATCCCTTGCTTCTAGGAAGAGTGGGGAAAGATAAGCTATTTGATAAAGGCTATGGGGACAATTTATTATCTACTAGGGACAAAAAAAGTGAATCTTTATGTGACTACATGCACAAAAATGTATTAATATGAATACATAATACATTAGTTAGCTGTTTTAAAAGGTTTAACATCAAGTATCATGAATGGAGGAACACAGTTTCAAAAACTTTGGGGACAATATTTATTACCAGAATCTACCTTGAGAACTATTTTTAATATAAATAGCCACATAGCATACTATTTTCTAAATCTATCTATGGAATTTGCATTTTTTGATTGATCAGGTTTTCTGATTTAACCTAATATTATTTTATACATATATATAATGTGCAATATGTAATATATAATATATAATTAAAAACAACACATATTCAATTATATAATACACATGATAATTCCCTCAGAAAACTAAAAATGGATCTGCCTTTTGACCCAGCAATTCCAATAGGTAAGTGCTGGAAACAACCTAGGTGTCTATCAGTAAATGAATGGATCAAAAATCTATGGTACATTTACACAATGGAATTCTATGCAGCAGAAAGAAAGAAGGAGCTCCTATCCTTTGCAACAGCATGGATGGAGCTGGAAAGCATTATGCTAAGCAAAATAAGCCAGGCAGTGAAAGACAAATACCGTATGATCTCGCCTTTAACAGGAACCTAAACAACAAAACAAAGAAACAAGCAAAATATAGCCAAAGACACTGAAATAGAGGACAGGCTGACAGTGATCAGATGGGAGAGAGAGGGGAATTTCAGGGGAACTTCAGGGGAGAATGGGAAGGGTTTACAGGAGCAAATATAAAGGACACATGGACAAAAACTAGAGGGGGTGGAAATGGGAGGGAGGAGGGGAGGGATGGGTGGGTGGTCTGGAATGGGAGTAAAGGATAGAAACTGTACTTGAATAATGATTAAAAAATAAATTAAAAAATACATATGATAATTCAATATGCATATACATTGTGAAGTGTTTACTACGATCAAGTTAATTAACATGTCCATCACCTTACGTAGTGAGCATTTGCATATTTGTAATGAGAACACTTAAGATCTACTTTCTTAGCATATTTCAAGTATGCAATAAAATATTATTAACTATAATCATCATGCTGTTCATTGGATCCCAAAAACTTATTCATTTTATAACTGAAGTACAAACTTTCATTTATAACATGCTATAACATAATTTTTATCCCAATCACTATTAGTACAGTTGGAATTTTGGTAAGGTAGTCACCCATTATTACCTTTTAAAACATTTATATGCTTTCACACATTAACTTATAGGTTAAGTACTATATTAATTTATTGATTATAAAATCTTATGAAACTTTGTTATTACAGTAAATTTACTAATTAAGTGGCATTATTATCTGTGTCAGTGGAAATAGTCTCACTTAATTTTTTGCATATGAATTTAATCTCTGTGGGTTTATTATATTAGTTGAAAAAATGTGTTTCGTTTTTTAGCTATATAAAAGTCAGTTATTTAACGGATTTTTAGCTGTTAAACACAAAATGTCTTTTATTACTTGGTATTTTTTAGCTCTTCTAATTCATATATTATAATGTGAACTGTTAAGGTTAAAACATATGTCATGCCAAGTATATTTTTACTTTTTAAGCATTATGCTATAATGTTTTCGTAAATTATATTAAATGAATTTATATTTTATTATTTTATATATTTATAATTCTTTTGAATTACTTCTCAAATTACCATTTTTATTAATTCTACTATTTCCACTATTTAAGTGATTATAAGGGTATTCTTTTCTTGTTTAAGGAGGGTTCTACCTAGACAAATATATAACTTCTTATTTTAATTTATATACTTTGTCTTATTAATAGAGAGATTTTAAGTTATTGCTCTTATTAAAAATTCTAATGTTATATTAGTAAGAATAACAAACATTTTATAAGCTTGTTTTTTACCAATACTTTTTTAAACACTTTATATATTTAGTGCTTATAATACCTTGTAAAGTGTGATTTTATAATTAGTTCTGTTTTACTGATGAAGTAACTGTGAAACAAAGTTAATTAATTATCCAAGGTCAAAAAGTAAATGATAGAGACAGAATTCAAATTCATATAGTCTAATAACAGATTATACTCTTTAGCAGTACACAATTATGGAAAAATTTTGCCATCATAAAATAATTTTTTTAACTTCTATTGAGGTATTTGTATGATTTTTGCAAATTCTTCTATGTAATTAAATGCATTTAGGATTTATCCTATATTATGAGCTATTTACATTTTTGGAACAAGCTAGTATTAGAATTTTTTTCTTTAAGCACAACAGACCTATGCCCCCAAAGCAGAAACTTATAAAGGGTCACTCTTCAAACTGGAAGTGTCTGTAGCGTTGTGACCTCTGGCCAACCAATGTGGTGCTGTGGGAAGGAGAAAATCAAGGAGAGTGGCTATTAAGGTTGTTACCAGTGAGATGTTGTTTTAGATTGTCATTTTAAAAATTGCCATTCATAACTCTGTCAATGTGTAGAGATTTTGCCATTAGTTTTTAGTAGATATTATTTATGTCAGTACTTCTCATCTTACTTGTTTCATAGACTACATTTTTAGTGCCTGGGGATTAACTGGATAATAAAAGTATTACAAATTGTCAGGAGATCAGGGTTCAAATTTTTATTCAAAAAAAAAAAATATGTTTAGAGTTACACAGCAATGAAAGATAAAATTAACTAACAGGATAAACACATCCGAATAACCAGTTTACAATGCAAAATAGGCTAGAAATGAGAACTTCCCATTTTACCCTGGAGTGTCAGGGAAGACATCTCAAAAGAGTTGACACTTTCTGCTAGATCTTGCATTGACAGGGTTAAGAACTCAGAGGATCCAGGGTGGGTGGAACACACAAGTAAAGGCTTTGAGCTCTATAGCTGATGGCGATGAAGAAAACAGTAGTATTTTGGGCAGAACTGAATAGAATCATGTCTGCAGTGGTGACAGGAGTGGGGTGATGAGAGGAGGGTAGGAAGGAAGGAAGATGAAGAAAGGAATATGTCCCAACTTTCAGCTAAACAAGAACCAGACTAGAAAAAGAAAGTGGCAGATTTTGTTGGAAAATGAAACTTTTTTCCTTCTCAGCCCTGTATTAAATACATACTCACCATTACTAAGTGGAGATCAAAATGTTATCAACATATCATTCTTATTTCATTGTCACTGAAATGCTTCCAATTATTTTAAGAGGGATTTGAAGAAAATTTTGGAAAACCTGATCACTGAGATGATGTAGTGCCAGTGCAATTCATTAATTTAAAAAAAGTAATAATTTCTGAGTAAAGAAATTTAATCCATAAAAACATTTTTCCTCTTGGAGATAAAACCTAAATCATCCAACATTTTAAGCAACAAATATTTTCTTCACTCATAAAGTCACTTCTATATATTAAAGCTGAATAAATATGGGGTGGAATATTTAAAAGTTACAGGGTTCCTTCCCTTTCAGAATCAGAAATGTAATAACCATAGCATAAAACAATTCTAATTTGGGTTTAAGAAATAAGGTACTATTTAATGTGAATCTATATATATCTGTGTGTATGTATGTGTGTGTATATATGCATATATATATAATCTTTAAGGAAAATCAATATCATGAAGAAAAAGGTATAAATTCCACAAGCAGAAAATTAAATTCTCATGGAAAATAAGACTACTTTAGAGTAAGTATAATAGCTTCAGAAAGATTTAAGTATACAGAATACCCTATAAAAAGAATAACTTATTAGGCAAAAACAAGATTCAAAAGTAATGACAAAAAT
Organism: Trachops cirrhosus; assembly: GCA_028533065.1. Classification (NCBI taxonomy): domain Eukaryota; kingdom Metazoa; phylum Chordata; class Mammalia; order Chiroptera; family Phyllostomidae; genus Trachops; species Trachops cirrhosus. The sequence goes on along the minus strand of CM052538.1, from coordinate 25,829,158 downwards.
TAAAAACTGGAGTTCTGGGAAACTGAAATGCAATAAATAAAAAATTTAAAGGAATATTTGATAGATGCATTGAATGACACAAGTGAAAATGTTATTAGCAAGACAGATGATATAATGAAGTAATTATCAAGATTGCATTTCAAAGGACAAAATAAAGAGTCATTGAAAAGAGATCCAGAAGTTTCACAAGTAAAAAAAGGAGGAGAACAAGTAATAAAAGAAATAGCAATGTCCCAGAAATGACAAAAGTTATTAGTTTTATGATTGAACAAGCTCATTGAATGTAAAACAGTATTAATTAGTCATTTTCTGGTGCATTTCCAGAGTATCTTAGATGAAGAAAAAAAATCCAAATTTCTCTAGAAAAAAAGAAATGCTATTATCCACATAGAAAATAGAATAATTTGTCATTTTACAGCAAATTTAGTAGCAGAAATTCTTTTTTAAAGAGCAAAACATAAACACGTTTATTAACCTGTATACCAGAAACATCAATGAAGTAATGTTTTTAAAATTCTGAGTGAAAATTACTTTGAAGTGTAAATTCTATACTCTCTCAAGCTAGCATTCAGTTGTTTTGGCAATATAAAATTATTTTTAAACATGAAAGTACTGCAAAAGATTTGCCCCCACAGATCCTGTCAGCAAGAATTACCTAAAGATTACTACAGCGAAACAAAACATCAACGCAAGAAAGAAGAAATTAAGACACAAAATGAAGTGACAAGCAACATAAGCCAGTAAAACAAATACTTCTCTAGTTTTTATGTTAAATTCAGTGAAACTAAAAGTAATTCTTAAGAAATTATTCTGAAACCATAGGCAAAACATGCAGAAATTAAATATTTATGAGTTGCAGCATGTGCCATGAAGTTAATGGGTTACAGTATAGCAGAAAGCAGCATATACTTTGAATGAGCCATACTTCTTAAGTAGAAACTATGAATTAAAAAACAAAAAGTAAAGGGTAGTTAGTGCTGACTATGTGCTAAGTAGTGTTTTAAGTCTTTATATACTTGGCCCCTTACATATAACACGTCCCAACTTTGGTAATACTGTGTTCATTTTTCAGATTTTGTTCAAAAGAACAACATACGGAGAAGGCACCTTCTTGTTGGTCACACAGCTTAATGTGAGATTCCTGCTCACAAAGTCAAAATCTAAAGCTAGTATCATTAATCACTCTGCTCCTCTCATGGGGAAAATGTGGAGCATAGACTGAGATATCCAAATGTTGGTGAACAGATAATGGAGAATTCTCCCAGAAGACCGAAGTCACAGAGAGTGGTTGAGTAATGACAGGGTGAAACACTTGAGTGAAGACCACAGATGATTAAAGATCTCCGTACCTGGAGAAGAGGCAAAAAAAAAAAGGAAGTACTTGCAGGCTTCCATGAATGACTTCCATTTCTATTTCCACTTCATGATATGTGTTATTCCTAGTGGTTCAGCATTATCTGTGGCTGAGATTTCTGTGTTTTTTATTATTTCATGCATTCTTACAGTAAAACCACTAAATTGAAGCTTTATAAGGAAAAGAGACTTTTTCTTTAACTCACCAATGCATACCTCTTATCTATAATTGTGTCTGGCACTAAGTAAATATACAGCAAATATTTTTTGAATTATTGGGTAAATACTTAAATAATTTCGGCAACATTTGTTGAATGTCTAATATTAACCAAGCACTGTTCTAAGTACTGAGTATACAGCTGTGAACAGAACTGATAAAAATGCATTCTTGTTATTGTGGAGTTTATATTCCAGTAAAGGAGATGGACCATAAGCAAGGTAAATATGTAAAGCATACTATATATTAAGACTGTGATAGGAGAAATAAAATGGAAACTAGGGAATGGAAATAGGAATCTGGGGAGGAATGTGTTTGTTAAAACATTAAGATGCAGTGGTCAGGGAAGATCTCATTGAGAAGGTGACATTTGAGTAAAAGGTTATGGGCAGTGATGGAGGGAGCCACATGGATCTATGAGGGAGTTCATTGCCAATGAGAACAGCAATGGCATAGATACTGAAGTGAGAATGTGTCTGGTATGTTTAAGGAGGCCAGTGATGCTAGAGCAGAGGGAGAGACAGCACACAACAGGAGATGGGTTAGAGAGTTACAGGATTTATTCTGAGTAAGATGAAAACCCAGTGCAAGGACTTGATGTGGAGAATAGCATAATCTGATTTTTAAGAGAATCACTGTAGCTTCTCTAGAATATGGACTGCTAGAGGGGAAAGGTGGAAGGAGTTTTGACCTAATCCAGGTGGAAAATTGTAGTAGTAGTAAAGGTGATGAGAAGCAGTCATTTTCTGGGTATATTTTGAAGCAAGAGTTAATGGGGCTTTCTGACAGATTGCATGTGGGGTGCGAGGGAAAGAGAGAAATTAAGGATGACTGTGAAGTCTCTGAGTTGAGCAGATGGAAGGGTTGCCATTGTCTGAGAGGGTGAGGATGTGGAGAAACAGTCTGGATGGAAAAGGGGGTTTGTGTTATATCAGTCAGTTTTAGTCATGTAAATTGGACCCATGTGGATAACTTCATTTCAAGAAAGGGGTCTTGGCTGGAGATAAAAAATTAAAAGTCATTTACATGTAGATGATTTGTTACAGATTTAATTGTGTGTTCCCCCCAATTCATATGTTGAAGCCCTGCCCTCAATATGACTGTATTTGGAGATAGTCCCTTTAAAGAGATAACTCAAGTTAAATGACGTTATATGCATAGAACCATAATTCAATATAACTGGTATCCTTATGAAAAAGGAAAAGACACCTTGAGTACTGGGACACAGAGAAAAGCCACATGAAGATACAGCAGGCCCAGGGCCATCTACAAGCCAAGGAGAGAGACCTCAGGACCTTAATTTCTCACAGTTCTGGAGGCTGACCCCTTGATCTTGGACTTCCAACCTCCAGAGCTGAGAGAAATAAATTTCTATTGTTTAAGCCACCCAGTCTGTGGGATTTTGCTATGGCAGACCTAGCAAACTAATAGGGTATTTAATGCCATGAATCTCATAATATCACCAACATTTTTGATGTTGGAATCTACAGAAAGGAACTAGAAAAAGAGACCAAGAACAAACAGCAAGTAGGAAGAAAACCAAGAGAATGAGGTGTCCTAAGAAACAGGGAAGAAAGTATATTAAGGAAAAGGAAATGATCAATAGTATCAAGTATTGCTGACAGATCAAACAATATGAGGAGACAAAGGGTCTTCCACTAGTCAGGTAAGAAGTGCCTTATTTTTTTCCAAAATTAATGAATTTTGAGGTCTGGAGTTTCAGTTACAAATTATTTAGACTCAATCTTATTAATTTTTTTTAACTAAACCAACGTTAGAATGGACGATTTTGAAAGTTTATTTTCAGAGAAAATGAATTTTACTTTTTAAAAGTTAGAATGTATACAAATTTTATAAATTATCAGTAAAGAGTCAAAAGATGAAGAAAATATATTCTAAAATTTTATTTTTTAAAAATTATATTTATTTTTAGACAGACGGGAAGGGGGGAGAGAGGGAGAGAAACATCAATATGTGGTTGCCTCTTGCATGCCCCCTACTGGGGACCTGGCCCGCAACCCAGGCATGTGCCCTGACTGGGAATCAAACTGGCAACCCTTTGGTTCACAGGCCAGTGCTCAATCCACTGAGCCACACCAGCCAGGGCATATTCTAAAATTTTAGATCTCTCATATTATTACATTATTTTGTTGTGGCATTTATTTTATATCTAGGAACTAGAAACATTACAAATTAACAACTCATTAGATGAAACGAATTCTTTGTTAAAGAGGAAAAGGTAACATATTTCTAATGGAAAAAAGACAAAATAAAAACATGGGTGAACAACAGGGAAAGTGGTAAGCAATTCTGTTTTGGAAGAGAGAAGTCAATAATTGAAATTTGAAATTAACAAATTAATTATTTAAGTTCAAAGAGAGAATAACCAGTTATCCTAATGTTGAATCTCTCTTTAGCAACCTGTGGATGAACAAGCACAATCTGTGGGCTCCAAAGCAGTGTCAAACCATGCTTTTCACAACAGTGCGAACAATTTTGATTCATGGATTAATCTGGTGCTATTCATGACACAATGATGAGGAGGCCAGTAAGCCGCCAAGAAATTAAGTATCATGGTAACGTTCTGCAGACGTAGTGATCAAACAGAAGCCTGTGTGTATGTGCACATGAGTGGGTATGAGAAATATATCATTAGATTTTGAAGCTTTTTTAATTGTTTATAGTTATACTTTCTTAGTTTATACATTCTTATTTATTTCCAGTTGTTTCTTATTCATTATTTTCTTTTTTTAAAATATATTTTATTGATTATGCTATTACAGTTGTCCTATTATCCCCCCTTCATTCCCCTCCACCCTGCACCCCCTCTCCCACCCACATTCCCCCCCTTCAGTTCATGTCCATGTGTCATAAGTTCTTTAGCTTCTACATTTCCCATACTATTCTTGCCCTCCCCCTGTCTATTTTCTTATTAATTTCTTTGAGGTCAGCCCTTAGGTGGCTTCCTACAATAGTTGCCAAGAGTGAGATTCTCCCAGAAGTCTATCTGATATCTTCTCAATATTTCTCTGAAGTTATACTGTACATAGTATTCAGTTAAAAAATGTTCACTTTTAATTTTCTGAGGAGCTTAAGTAAATGTGCGAATAATGCAATCATCAGCAAAGCATCATTTATACTTGGGAAAGTATTGCTGAAGATGTGCATAATGTCACATCATTGCCAGAGTTATAATACTTTTTTCTGACAGTTATGTCATATCAAAACCACATTGCCAAACACTCTTTTAGACTTATTGAATGCTAACATCAGGAGGAAATTTAACAACGTAACCTAATGCTCTCATTGTAAGGTGAGAAATAGTGAGATAAATAGAAAGTATATCATGTGCAGAAGGCCACACATCCACATAATTTTAGGTCAATTAACTCCAAACATCTCTCTTTATAAATCATTATCCCTTTCATCAGTCAAAAAAGAAGTATCAATTCCATTATTCTCAATCTCTTCTTTTAAAACAGTCCGTGATGTTTATTAAAAGTTAAATTTTCTAATGAAACATGTCAGTCATTTTAGCATCTAGTTCAAAAACTGATTCTATTCTCATTTCAACCAAGGAATATCACTGTGTTCATTAAATTGTCTGCATAATCAAAACCCTGACACCTAGAGGACAGTAAAGAATATTTCTGGCATTGATTATTCCTTTTTTATTCAGAAAATTATTAAAAAATTTTATAATTACTAAAATGTCACTGTATCACTTTAGTAATCAACTCTGTGATCATGGCTTTCCAAAATTTTCTATTAAATCATTTTAAAGAGCTAGAACATTTTTAATGATGGGAAAGAAAAATAATAAATATAATAGACTTTTCATTCAGCATCTGAGAATGTAAACCTTTATATGGCAAAGAATGAAGCATTTTTAAAGAATTTTTGGCTTTTGCAACCTGGTTCACATTTTGTTCCTGAGGATATAAGAAACCATGACCCTATCTCTTACTTATATTATTTATATTGTTTCTCCTTCATTGAACCTCTCCCTCATTATGTTACTTGATTTTTGATACTGAACTGCTCCAATTTTCTGTATAAACAGAAGCAAGCATTCATGCTGGATTCTATTTCTACAGTGCCTCTCTGCCCACCCCATTCTTGGGAAAGTCAAGGTGGAGTTCTAGCTAATATTTCAGCTGCAGCAGCATTTGGTTAAACCTCTATTTGCACATTTCCCCCATAGTTCTATAGTTAGTTGAATACATTTCCCCTGCTTGGTTGTGCCCTCCTCTAGGAATAATAGCTAGCAAAAATCATAGCACATTGTCAGGCATAAAAAAATACATCTTTAATAAATGAATGGAATAAAGATATATAAGGGGTGTATGAGTGAAAAGAGAAACCTCAGTGTATTTTCTTATTAATCAGAGAGTTAACATATTGTAAAACTAGTTCATGTCTACCCATTGCTTATGTAGTACATTGATAAGCAGCAGACACAGTTCTACAAATTAAAGCAGACGATTAATGGCACCACTTTCTAATTAATGCTCTGAAGCCATTTGGTGCTGTTTGTGCATGTCAGAAACTCCCTTGCAGTTAGAGTGACTGTGTGACATGTTCAAAGCAGTAGAATGTCAAGAGAAATATTAGGAGTTGCTTCTTGGCCAAGATGGTTAAGTATCTAGCATACTTTCCCTCTTCCTCACAACTTCAGTGAGGCTAGAAAGACAGGGGTCTAAGAGGAGCCATGGGATAAAAGAAGTTCAGGTCCCTGAGTCATTATCTGGATGGACTCTGTCAGAGATTTTAAGTGGCACCTGAACCTCCTACTTGTAAGGAGAAATAAACTTCGATCTTATTTTGCTGTCTGGTGTTTGTTTTAGAAGCTAGGGTTAATTACCATGACTGTATAAAAAACAAGTAATCTCAAAAACATAATGTTAATTTAAAAAGAAAATCGCATGATGATACTGTATATTAGGTGCTAAAAGCGTAATAAATAATGCCATTTATTTTGAATACATATACAATAATAATAACACATAAATATGCATGGGAAAAGAATGACCAAATTCAATATGATAGTAATTTTTAGAGATGGAAGGATAGTTGTGGTAGAACACTCAGAAAGTTTCAATAATATCCGTAATGTTTTGTTTATAGTAAATAAATTCGGAATCAATTTTGACAAAATGTTAGAGTTTAATAAAGCCTCTGGATGTTTGTTATATCATGCTCTGTTTTTTGCCTGTATTTTGAGATATAAAAATCAACATTAATGATTGGGAGATCTTCAGATAGAAGTTCATAAATCATAAATAGCTGGTGAAAAATTTAGGCATATTTCTCAAACACATAAAATTGGATTTAAGTACAAATCATGAAACTTGAAAAGGGGAAGTTTTTCTTTCCTTTCTGGAGAAATGGATTTCGCCTAGAGACTATAACTGTATGAGCTGCCCCAGAGTTGGACCAGTTTTAAAAATACAAAGTGAAGCATGGATTAGTCATATCCATAAGCCCCTCCACAAGTGATTGGCTCAGACTCACCATGGGGATCAGGTATGTGCGCCCACAGACAGAGCCCTCTGGGAACAGTCTGGGTCATGTCTGGTACGTTCTGCACTTTCCCATCAAGCATGACCATTTGGCCCCACTTAGGATCTTTCTCTCATCCATCCATTCCTGCATCTGGTTTGTAGCCCCAGGCAAGCAGTACAAAATGTAGAAGTCCTTGGCTCAGCCCCATATCCATCTCGCTGCCAGTTATCTTAGCACAGGCTTCCCAGAAAGTGCACAGCTGGGCTTAATGCCTAGTGCAGCCCCCTCAACCTGGAGTGGGATCACAGTTGCAAGCTCTGTGTGTGTCTGCAGTCAAGCAGGGAAGACTCCCATACCCTGATCACACAGTGGAGTTCATTTGAGGAGTAACAATAACACGAGGCCTTCAATGACAAAATTGGGTTGATTTGCATAGTGGCTCCTTGTCAGCTGCCACTGGAATAACTACTGGTGTATCTCCATCCACGTTGTCCAGACTCTTGTAAATTTATGTAGAGGCTTAACTGGGTTCAGTCACATATACAATCCAGCCAGTCTCAACACCACCTTATTCTCCCAAGTCTATGTCTTTGAAACAGCTCCTAGGGTGGAGATGGTGGGCTAGGGGTACATTCCAAGGACAGGGGAGGGGGATGAGGAGCCTCCCAATGCTAGGATCCAGCTCAGAGGCTCAGCTGATAGTCACATCCTCTCCATGACTTCCTCCCACAAATTGTAAAGTCTTTAAAGTTTGTCTCTCAGACATCAGCATCCTCTTTTTGCCAACTTTCCCCACTCAGTTGCACTTCCTTTAATGCTTCTGGTACCTTGACCTTGGAACTCCATCCACTATGGAAACTGCAAATTGTCTAACACCTTCATTTTCACATTGAAACTTACTCACACCAAAATTTTAACTCCCTAATATTTTAACATTTTTAAGCTTTTTACCCCTAGCTGTAGACAGACTTTTTCTCCATCAGTGGCAATGAGTTAATAATTAAAAAAAGTGCCAGGTTTAAAAATTGAATGTGTTAGTTTTTAATATAGCTAACACTTTGTTGGTGCTCACTATGTCCCAGGCACTCTTGGAATTGTTTCTACATGTATTAACATATTTAATCCTTGTTAACAATTCTATAAGGCAGTCACTATCATTGCCCTTATTTTGTAAATAATGAAAATGAAGCCCAGAGTAGTGAAGGCATGTTCCCCCAAAGAAACAACTAGAAATTGGAGAGGCTGGGATTAGGTCAGAGCCAATAAAATTCAAGCTTTGGGGAGGAAGATACAGAAACTTTGCTACATTATAAGTGTAATATGGTAATGGGATGATAATTTCACAACAATAAAAGGTGTCAGGGAAATGAGCCAACATTTTAATTGATCATGTTTACTTGCACTAACAAAATAAAATGATCTCTGCATTGCTTACCATATTGCTTTCATTAGTATGCAACACAGTAATTACTATGTAATCATTAAAGGAACACCAGAGTAGGAGACAGGGAATTGATTTAGATAATTTTTAAAGTTGTTTATGCTCTAATAGTCTATGAAAAGTTCTGGAGTTTTTTGTTGTATTTTATTTTAGAATATTGCTCTGTTAGTATGATCATCTGATTGTCTTAAACATTAAAAAAAAGTGAAAGCAAATACTTTGTTCCTGATGCCTACTGTTCAGTGTCTTAGCATTGAGCTGTATTATTCACCTACCTGTGAGCTGACTTGAGAGTCTTCACACCTCAGACGTGGACTCCATTGCTGATTCAGTTTGCAAACAATAGTGTATATTCAGATGTGAGGCAGATGGGGTCAAGTGGGAAGGGGTAAGGCTAGCCCAGTCGGCAGCAATGATGTGGCAGAGCCTAGGAGATACTGGAAAGTAGAAGTAGGCTTTGGGACACACATGATAAGAAAGAAATCCAGGTGCTGGCAGGAGGACAAGGATATCAGGAAGTGTAAATAACAAATGTATCTCAGTGAAGATTGATACCAAGCATCTTAGTATATCTAACACCAAGAACTCTGTGTTCAGACAGGTGATTAGGGCACATCCTTACGAGGATGAAGAGCAATAAGCAGTCAAATGTCCAAGCTTATATACAGAGAGTCATACCAGGAAAATCTATAAGAATGGAAACCCTAAACCAGGAATTTGAAATCTATCCATGGTTGGACTTCACTCCCTGGGCAAAGAGAATAGCAACAGGATTTAGACTCAAGTGTAAGCTACCAGTGAGACTGAGTCTTGGGAGATAAGGAAGAATAGAAGAGCAAGTTCAGAATAATATAAATTGCAAGGGTTAACTGAAGTCTAGTCCCACAGTGTTCTGATGGAAATTATTAAAAATGGATCTTACCTGTGATATTCCTTCATTGAGAGATTTTGACCTCATTGATACTTCCAGATCTAAGCACTCCTTTTCTACTAGTTTCTCATGTGAGGGGCCAGAAAGAATTCATTTCTGTAGTAGCCATTATGTCAGAGGCAGGGACCTGAACTTGATACTTGTGGGGTTTATGGAAGAGACAATGCAGTTTGTGCAGCATTGAAAATGTTACTTATCAAAGGGAGGTCAAGACGCTGTACCGCTCATTGAGAAAACATCCTTGAATATGCACCAGAGCTAAGAATGGCTGAGGATCTGGGACAGAACAGCCACCTTTTTCCAGAAGTGAGCAGAAACCTGGTTTAAATGTCAACTGTGGCAGATGAAGAATTCTTAGTTTATCTGCAAGTGCTTGGGCAGCCCATCCAAATTTCTTGTTTTGAGAACAGCTTGGCAAAGTCTTTAAAAGAAAGCTTTCAAAGTACACACATTCATTTTTTAAAAATGTACTAAATTTGGATGAAAACCTACCATTGCTTACCAAATGGGAACCATCACCTCTTCTTGTTCTTTTGTTTTTCCTCCAGCCTAGAGACCACCAATTGTATACCATGGCAACCCTTCTCTGGACAATACACGATGTCTCTGCTTATTTGTCCTTTTCCAGAAGACCAGCTCTCAAGCCCTCCAACTTATATCACTTCAACTACTTAACCTCCACTTCTACAATCAAATTCCAGAGCACCACTGGAAGCAATCTACAATTATATGAATTGGTGAGCTTAATGGTATATGACCTCTGATGCCATCTGGACCCTCAGGGCCACCCATGTCATATGCCTCTCCTCAATTGCCTTAACCATGGTTTGTGTAATTGAACTCATTAACTCTCAAGGTCTATTTTTTTCTTCAGTTAAAATTGTTACTTTTTAAACATAGATATGTTAAGCTTATAGATGGTGTTGATTAATAGTGTCAAGTGCATTAATTTTAGGTGCTATTTCCTAAAATTGCATAAATAAAACTGTAGGGTAAAGATATAATAATTGTGGTATTTTAAAAACTCCAGGTATAAGAAAATGCAATTTGTATTTTTTCCCAAATGATAGTCAATACCAGAAGTTTAAAGGTGACATTCTTTAGATTCAAACATACATTTCCTATTCGTTTTTCTTTGTACAATCTATCTATTCGCATGGTTTTATTACCATTAACAATCTCAAATGTACATTTCAGATTTAGAACACTGTTCTGAACTTAATGACTATAGAATCTCCTTGGATGTCTTACTGTCTTTATCTCCAATTTCCTACCTTCATACCTCCTCTGTTCTGTACTATTTAAGCAAATGGCACCACAGCCCAGCATTTTACCAAGACAAAAACCTGGGAGTCATTTCTTGTCACCAAATAACAACAGTGCCTATGTTGTCATCTAAATAATTCTCGAATCTTTCCATTTTTTTTACACCTACTGCCACTATTCTAGTTCAGGCAACCACCCTCCCCTACAAGAATTTCCTAACTGGCCCCTGTCTCTAGACTCAAGTCACACCAAGTTAGACTTCTCCAGTCTCACTTCCCTCACCCCACCATCACCACAGCTATAGCCAAATGACCATTTTAAAATGCAAACTTGACTATATCAGTCCCAAGATGTATCCTTAAAGCTCTCCCAATGCTGTTAAGATACAGATGCTTAGTAATTTAAACCTACCTGTCACCTAGATCCCACCCATTTCTCTGACCTCTTGTTTCATCTCCCTCAACAGTTCTCCATTCTCTAGAAGGACTTTCTGGCTATCTATTTGCTACTGACTTCTAGCTTAACTTCACCATAGTCAAAGAACACATTTGGTATGATTCCAATCCCTTGACATTTGTTTTGATTTGCTTTATACCTTAGCATGTAGCCAACATGGAGTAATGTTACATGCTACTTGAAAAGAATATATACCCTGAGTTGGTAAGTACAGCTTTCTCCTATGTCAACAAGGTCCAGTTTGTTAATACTGCTATTAAAATCACTAATACATATACTTACTACATATTTTGTCTGTCTCTTCCATTAGTTTTTGAGAGAGGCATGTTAAAATCCCACGCCATTATTGGAAAGCTTCATTTTGTCAATGTTTTTAAAGCTATGAGTTGAGGTATAAACAAATTCAGAATCATTATATTACTCTGAAGGTTTGACATCATTCCAATATGCAACATTCACCTTTATCTCAAATAATGCTCCTTGCACATAAAATTTACTTTATTTGACATTAATATAGTGATAACATGTGGAGTACTTTTCCTTAAAATTCTGTGTCTTTACATTGAAAGTTACTCTCTTTAAAGTGACATATACTTGAGCTTTATTTTATTATTTCACCTGGCAATCTCAATCTTTTAATTGTTATATTTGCTTTTATATTTGATGCAACTATTAGAATATTTGGTTTAAATATATCATCTTATTACATTGACTACGTGCCCCACTTATTATGTTTTGGCTTGAATGCACACATGGCAGAATTTTGTGTTACAAGCAAAGTCAAATAAGTTGAAAAGGACATGTTAGTTACAGAATCTTATGCTGAATTCACAAAGAGTGCTTTTCAATGCTTGGCCTCTAATTCCTTATTTAGAAATTGTTTGCCTACAAGATACATACTTGATCATAATTCAGGTCATCATAATCAAAAGTAAGTGAAACAATTTGATTTGGAGTGATTTTGTATTCATGAAGTAAGACAAAGTAGAGATGTAATAAATGTTACCAGATCTACAAAAGTAAAAGAGTTCTATCTTTATGATTATTATAGTATATTTTTTATACTTTTAAATTTTTTGTTACTGCAAATTTTGAGGGAATGTATACTCTGGAATAATGAAATAATATAATGCATTAAATATCTTTCCCAAGAGCCAGACTCTTTTAGTGTTATGTAATGAAAGATCTGTCTGTCTGTGAGCAGTAGGTCTCATAAGATTCTTGAAACCCAATTCTAACCTAAAATTAAGATCATAATTTGATATGGAAAGGGGGGAGGTAAAAACATACTGCTTATCATAATTCTGTTGTAAACAACCCATTTGGAGAGATTCCATAATCAAAGAACTTCAAAATAAGTCAGAAAAATAGTTTAATTATGTGAAACAAGGGAAAAACAAAAAGAAATTATTTCTTTTTCATTAGCTGTCTTAGAAAAACAAAATATCAAACATCTCCCCAAATTAAATACCTCCAAGTTTCAAGCAATTTTTTTTAAAAGAAGGAAAAAATGGAGATGGAAAGAAGAAAGAAATACAGGGGGAAAGAAGAGAAACTTTATGATCACAGAAAAGGGTTAAAATGCTGAGAGTTGGCTATAATTAACTGGGAGTAGAGGGCAAACTAAATGAAGACATTATTTAATAAAGTTTCATATATTGCAGCTCCCCATCTTTCAGAGTTCTGTGAAGAGATTTGGTAGGAATGTCAGGGCCATTGTTGCTCAATTTTAGAGAACTTACAAAGGGTTAAGTAATGGTCCCAGTAACTGAAAAAAACAATAGAGACATTTTTAGTTCTTGTTTCTTCAGAAAGCTTTTAGTAGCTGAGTATAAGGTAGCATAGGCCACTGATAGTCTCTACTTCAATGAATATTGAAATGTTTTCAATGTTTTGCTCCTTCCTCTTGAATTCCTGTTTCATTTAGCATCAAGTGGTTCTTTTTCAGATATTGTGCTCAACTGGCAAGTTTGCTACATTTTCAGCATTTGCTGAAATTTAAAAGCTTATTAGATGGTTACTTCTTTACCAAAACCCACTTTTTTCTTTCAATCACCTCAGTAGTGTTTCTGCACATGGGATATTCTCCCCGGGGACCACAAAGCCACGTTATGTTTGGCCTCAGTCAGACCTGCCCTCGGTTTAGCTTTCTCTAGCTAGATGAAAGACTCTGCCTGCTCCTTGGCTTCTCACCCACTATTTATATGTAGGCCTTAGCTGAAATTATAAATCACTACCAGCCAGCCACCTGTGGGAAATGCCCAAACTATGGAAACTATAAATTTTGAGCTTATAAACACCAAAATATTTTCCTCCCAGAAGCACAGTCTCTAAATCTGAAAAAAGTAGATGATGTGGCATTAGACATGTTCAAATAAGATAACTGGTTCAGGATTTTAATCAACATATCTTATTAATACATTTCAAGAGACTGTGTCATCTATTTTTATCACGATATCACATGGATTTGGCATTACACATAGGTAAAGTCAGCATTTACAAATAAGGTGTGTTTGGAGCATCTCAAATACCTCCTAAAGTATATCCTTTAATAACCAAAGATGCTAGAAATTATATCAGTGAGTTTATCCTTTTTCTCAAAAGTATTAATAATGATGTCCTCAATGGATAGAACTTCCAGACAGAAAACCAACAGGAAAACAGCAGCCTTAAATGACACACTAGACTAGATAGATTTAATTGATATTTTCAGAGTATTTCACCCTAAAAGAGCAGAATATACATCCTTTCAAGTGCACATGGAACATTTTCCAGGATAGACCACTTGTCAATAAGAAGAATGAAATAATTTCAATCATATTCTCTAAATATAATGGTATAAATTTAGAAATCACATCTAATGTTTTTATATGTGATTAAAGAATAAAACTGAAAAACACAAAAATTCATGGAGGCTGAATAACATGTGAATGGGTTAGCAGTGAGATCAAGAAAAAAAGATAACTTGAAACAAATAAAAATGAGACCACAACAAACCAAAATCTACGGGACACAGTCAAAGCAGTGCTAAGAGGGAAATTCAAAGAAACAAACAAACAAAAAAAGAAATCTCAAATAAACAACCTAATCTTACACCTAAAGCAACTTAAAAAAAAGAACAATAAACATGTTCCAAAGTGAGAAGGGACAATATAATAAATAGAAGAGTGGGAATTAAAAAATAGAGTCTAAACATGATAAAAATGATCCATGAAACCAAAAGCTGAAAAGATAAACAAGATTGATAAACACTTAACCAGCCTCATCAAGAAAAAAAGAGAGAAGATCCAAGCAAATAAAGTCAGAAAGGAAAGGGGAAAAACAACAATGGACACCACAGGAATACAAAGGATGACAGAAAATACTATGAACAATTATATGTCAACAAGTGGGACAATCTGGAAGGAATGGATAAATTCCTAGAAACTTAAAATTTTCCATGACTGAATCAAAATGAAACAGAATGCCAGAACAGACCCATTACAACAAATGAAATTGAAGCAGTAATCAAAATTTCCCAACAAATAAAAGTCCTGGACCCATTGGCTTTAAACGTGAACTTTACTAAACATTTTAAAAAGAATTACCTATCCTTCTCAAACTATTCCAAAAAATTCAAGAGGAGGGAACACTCACAAGCTCATTTTACAAGGCAGGCATTATTCTAATTCTAAAACCAGATAAAGACACTACAAAGAAGGAAAATTAAATGCCAATATCCCTGATGAGCAGTTGCAAAAATCTCCAGTAGAACTCTAGCAAACCAAATTCAGCAATACATTAACATAAAACATACACCATGATCAAGGGAGATTTTTTTCTGGGATTGCAAGGATGGTAAATAGCCGCAAATTAATTGATGTGATACACAATATAAACACAAAGAAGAACAATAGCATTTGACAAAATCCAGCACCTGTTTATCATGAAAACTCTCAGCAAAGTGGGGATAGGGGAAACACATCTCAACCTAACAAAGGCAGTATTTGACAACCCTACAATCAATATTATACTCAATGGCAAAAAATAAAAACATTTCCTTTAAGGCTCAGGAGCAAGACAAGGTCGCCTACTTTCACCATTCTTAATCAGCATTGTACTAGAAGTCCTAGCCACAGAAATCAGACAAAAAGAGGAATAAAAGGCATCAAAACTGGAAAGGAAATTAAACTCTAATTTATTGCAGATGACATGATACTATACATAGAGAACTCCAAAGATTCCACCAAGGAACTACTAGAACTCATAAATGAATTCAGTAAAGTAGCAGTATACAAAATAAATTTTTAGCAATTGGTTGTATTTTTAAACACCAATCATAAACTATCAGAAAGAGAAGTAAAACAATCCCATTTACAATTGCAAAAAAAGTTAGCCAGGAATAAATGTAATGGGGGAAGTACAAGACTCATACTTGAAAAATTATGACATTGAAGAACTAAGCTGAAGATACAAATAAGTGGAAACATATTCTTTGATCACTGACAGGAAGAATTAATATCATTAAAATGTCCATACTACCCAAAACAATCTTTAGATTTAATATAATTCCTATCAAAATACCAGTAGTGTTTCTCAGAAAAATAGAAAAAATAATCCAAAATTTTGTATGAAAACACAGAAGACCTCAAACAGTGACAATGATCTTGAAAAAAAAGTTGGAAGTATCTCACCCCCCAATGTAAACAACATTACAAAGCCATAGTAATCAGAACATTATGGTACTGGCATAAAAACAGATGCATATGTCAATCGAACAAAATAGAGAGCCCAGAAACAGACCTACATGTATTTAGTCAATTAATCTATGACAAAGAAGGCAAGAATATACACTGAGGAAAAGACAGTTTATTCAATAAACAGTATTGCAGGCAATTGGACTGACACATGTAAAAAAATGAAACTAGACCTCCTCCTTGCACCACATACAATAAGAAACTCAAACTAGATTAAAGACTTAAATGTAAGACTCAAAATCATAAAACTCCTAGAAGAAAACACAGGCAGTAAAAATCTCTGACATTTCTCTTAGCAATATTTATTTTGACATATCTCTGTGGGCAAGGGAAACAAAAGAAAGAACAAATGTATCTACAAAAAATGAAAATGGTTTTTCACAGCAAATAAATCATCAACAAAAAGTGAAATGACAACCTACTGAATCCATGAAGATATTCATCAATGATAACATCTGATAAGGGGTTAATATCCAAAATTTATAAATAACTCAAACAAATCAACACCAAAAAGCCCCAAACAACCCAATTAAAAAGTGGGCGGAGGATCTGAATTATTCTTTTCCGAAGAGGACATATATATGGCCAAAGACATATAAAAAGATGCTCATCATCACTAATCAGAGAAATGCAAATGAAAAACAATGAGATATCACCTCACACCTGTTAGAATGACTATCATTGTAAATCAACAAACAATAAACAGT
Source organism: Trachops cirrhosus (assembly GCA_028533065.1). Taxonomy (NCBI): domain Eukaryota; kingdom Metazoa; phylum Chordata; class Mammalia; order Chiroptera; family Phyllostomidae; genus Trachops; species Trachops cirrhosus. Next base: position 25,812,546 of record CM052538.1, on the reverse strand, counting down.
GAAGATATGGAGAAAAGGGAACCTTAGTACCCTCATGGTGGGATGCAGATTGATGCAGTCACTGTGGAAAATAGTGTGGAGATTCCTCAAAAAATGAAAAAATGGAACTGCCTTACCATTCAGTGATTCTACTTCTGGATACATATTTGCAGAAACCAAAACACTAATTCAAAAGAATATATAAAACCTTATGTTCATTGCAGTGTTACTTACAATAGGTTAGATCTGGAAGCAGTCCAGGTGCTCATCACTAGATAAATGGGTAAAAAATTAGTAGTACATAGTACATTTACACAACAAAATGCTACTTGGCCATAAAAAAAAATAAAATCTTACCATTTGGGACGGCACGGATGGACCTGGAGAGTCTTATGCTAAGCAAAATAAGGCAGTCAAAGGCAAACAAATACTACATGATTTTACTTATATGTGGAATTTAAAGAGTAAAATAAATAAACAAACAAAATAGAAACAGACTTAAAGATATAGAGAACAGACTGATAGATGCCAGACGGGTGGGGGGGTTATGGGGCTGGATGAGAAAGGTGAAGAGACTAAGAAGTACAGATTGGTAGTTACAAAATGTAGTCAACAATATTGTAATAATTATGTACTTGAAATATTGGGGGCAATGTTTTGTGAAATGTATGATTGTATACTTAAAACTAATACAAAATAATGCTAAATGCAAACTGTAATTGAAAAATAAAGTCAGCGCCTTGGCTGGCATGTCTCAGTGTGTTGGAGCATCATCCTGTACACCGAAAGGCGGCGAGTTTGATTCCCCATCAGGACATATGCCAGGGTTGCAGATTTGGTGCCCAGGTGGGAAACATAAGTGATCGATGTTTCTCTCTGACATAGATGTTTCTCTCCCTCTCTTTCTCCCTCCCTTCCTCTCTCTCTAAAAAAGTCAATAAGCATGTCCTCAGGGAAGATAATAACAATTAAAGAAAAGAAAATGAAAGTTAAAAAAATGATGGATCTCTTGTTGCTCATTGTGCTCACATATTGTCCTGGCACATATGACTTGTCCCTTGAGGGTAGATCCTAGAGCTGCTGGCACAAAATGCATGTGCTTAAAAATGTAAATATACTCTCATATTACCCTGTAATAGAATTAATGATTTCCTAACTTGCTTGTAAATATATGTAGGCTGAGTTATGGATCAAGTTTAGAATTCAGATCTCTGAAAGAGCATTTAATTTTTAGACTCAAAGTCCAATTTCTTAAAACTACATTTTCTCCTAAGAAAAGTCAGGGATTAAATCAGCAAAATGAAAATCTCTCTGATAAAGTGTCAGGAGACAGGGATTCAAATCTGATTCAGGTAGTTATTAGTGGTAGAAACTTGGGGAAGTCACATATCCTTTCTGAGCCTGTCACACTTAAAATTATGTGATAGAACTAGGTGATTGCTTTGGCTCTATTGTGCCTTTGCAGATCTGTGATGGGAGTGGGATATTTGAAAGCTCACTATGCACAGTCACTTTCTCCAAAACCTAGTTCTGTTTTTGTTTCACTATCTGGTGAACCTGAAATGTGAGAGTTTCCTTTGATTTCAGGAAATTTAAAGCAATTTCCTAAATAACAGTGAACCTCCTGAATTCATTCCTTACATAAATATATATCAAATACTTATCAGAATGAATATGACACTATCCTACCCTTTAGAAACTCAGAATATAATTGGAATTAAGAACAGACTGACAGTAACCGGAGGAGAGGAGGGAAGGGATAATGGCAGGGGAAAGGGGGAAGGGTTTTCAGGAGCAACTATGAAGGACACATGGACAAAACCAAGGAGGGGAGTGGGATCAAGGGACGGAGGTGGGGATGGCTGGGGTGGTGGAGGGAAATTGTAGACAACTGTACTTGAACAACAATAAAAAAATTATTTAAGATTAAATTATTTAAATTTAGAAAAAGAAAGAAACCACTAAGCAAATGATCTGGAATAAGGCAACAATAGTCTGGAGGCATAGACAGTAGAACCTCTGGCCAGAGGGCACAGATGGACTTCATAAGCAAGGCACCATTGAAGCTCACATTTTAAGGATATGTAACTGCTAACTAGGTAGATAAAATTAAAAAGGGTATTTCTTTGGCAAACTTCTTTGGCAAATGAAATACATGGGTGACTGAATGATTTAATAAATCCAGAAAAAGATTACATCTAATTTATCACTAACATAAAAAATAATTGCATTTTTTGTTATAAAACAAGCAATTACGATTTGGAATTCATACTATTCAGAAATCACATTTATTAGACATTCAACTTTTGCCCATTGTAAATTGTTCCCAATAAATAACTTTATATAGTGCACTTTTTTATTGTAAGGGAAGTCCCAAATTCTTCTTTGGTTTTTATTTTCATCTCACACACTTTTAATATTCATCAATAACAATGAGGTTCTTCCCTCTGTTCTTAAGAATGACATTCAGTTTCTTTAACTCTCCTTTAAAATTGTGGTTAATGCCACTCCATGCAGTGCCACCAGATGGTAATGAAGAGCAATCTGGCTCCGTAATCTTCCGAGGACCAAGTGCATTGCCGTGGTGCCATGTTGAGTCTTCACAGGAAAACTGAGCTGCAAATGCTGTGTGGGTTTGATGGCAGGCCAGTGTACACCTGCGACAGTTTGATTATTTATTTTGTGGGAATCTGATCTGAGAATCTCTACTGAGAATTTTAAAATATTGAAAAAGTTATATAAATACCTGCCACTATGCTTTTCTTTAAGTGTTTTTGTTATGTAAATAATTAGAAGAACCAAATACATGTACCTAGACTGAATCATGAAAATAAATACATTTTATAGGCTAATTTAGTTTTCTTCTGTTAATGTACATATGTGAAGTAAGAATCTCATTGTGACTAGTAAAAATGATAAAATGAAAATGTATGCAATAAAGTTGCATAACATATATAATACATTCCCTATATTTGTTTCTTGGGCTTATTTAATTGACAAATATGTTCACTCACTATTATTTTTCCCAAGGCTTATAAATAAAATGGTGATATTTCTTTAAAGGCTTAACACTCTGCGTCCCCCCCTTTTTAAAAAAGGGTCAAAAATAGTTTTATTTGAATAATTTTACT
>CM052538.1:25697131-25808936 GCA_028533065.1 Trachops cirrhosus | reverse complement strand
TAGAAACTGACAATGGAAAAGGTTATTAAATGGGATAGAGACATCACACATTGGTCACAAATCTTTGTTCACTTTGCTTGAGTATTCTATTATATGTGTTTTTTAAAATATTCACTCATAGACATGTTTATTGGATTTTAGAGAGAAGTGAAGGGAGGGAGAAAGAGAGGGAGAGAAACATTGATTGGTTGCCTCTTGCTCACACCCTGACTGGGGTGTTAGCTGCAACCCAGGCATGGATTCCTGCCAGGAATCGAAACCCTCAGCATTTTGATGTATGGGATGACACTGGAACCCAGCCCACTGGCCAGGGCTGTATGTGTCATCTTTTTAATTAAAACTTTAGTCTCTACTATAGTTGTCCATGACCTTTGAAACTCTAATGAAAGTTGTGAACAGTCCCACAGAAATACGCATACCCCCACACATACAAAATTTTGTGTTCATTTTCGAGGAATTTCCTAGTCCTTGTGGACTCTGAAGTGCCCATCCTGACATTTTAGGAGTAGGGCGATCTATATTATTTGCATCCCATCAAATCAGATATAAATCTTTATGATAAATTTGTAAAATGTGGCTGGCTTAACATAATGATGTTTGGGAGTAGTGTACGTGGACCCAATCAAATGCTATGAAAAAGAGCAATCGAAGACTTATGTTAATTTTAAAGAAGAAAGTTACAGGTGTAAGTTTAACACCTTCATAAGTGTGCTCTTTCTTTTCCCCTCCCTCTCTTCCTGCCTCCCTCCTTCTCTCTCTCCACATTTTGTTTTTCGTGATCTCTCCTCTCTCTCCAGCCATCCCTCCACCCCATGCAGTAAACCTCTGGAATTCAACTGTGTCCACTGAGTGTCACAAAAAGTAAAAGAGATTGACCAGATGTGGTGATTTTGCCCCACCTCTTCCTTTCTTTTCAGGAAAGGATGGAGTAGCCCAGCGGAGGCCCTGTGTTTGCCAGGTGGGGGCGGGTATAATAAAGAAATTCGGTATCTTCACCGCAACAGCTTGGGAAATGCGTCGACTTCAGAATGAACCACAAGTCCACTTCCTAACAGTTTGCGAGTCCGCCCAGTGAGTTGCAACCTTTTTAATCAGGAAGAATTTTGTTTCTTTCGCTGCCCTCCAGCACCTGAAGAAGAGAGTCTCAAAGGTTGCTGTCTGTCCAGACTGGATCCCTTCTCCTTACCATCGTCTCCCACCCCTTTAGCCCCGCAATCGCCGTCATTCTGTCCTTTCTCCGCCTCCGGCTATGGAAATGGGTGCAAACAGGTCCTCGAACAACCTTAGGAAGGAGGGGCTTCAGTGGTTGGATCCAGATCCCTGCGGGAGGGAGGGGCACCTGGAGGGAGAAGTGGAAGCTGAGCTGAGCTGTGGGCCGGGACGCGCTTGGGGTGGGGGCGCCGCGGCCTCGACGAGGAGCGGGGAGACCCTGATCTTGCTACCCAGAGTTAAAAGGTCGGGAAGAACTTGCTCAGCTTTTCGTTGAAAGCACACCGCTATCAACCCCGGGAGCTTCAGGGTGCAGGCACGAAAGGGTGTTGAGCGGTATACAAAGCTCTCCATCCACATTGGGAGCTCAGCGAGGAAAGGAGGGGGCGAGGAAAGGCAGGTTCCGCCTCCCCCTGGCCCGCGTGCACACACGCGCCCACCGCAGCTCAGGCTGGCTGAGCGCGGGCTAGTGTGAGCGCGTGTGCGCACGCAGTGGAGAGCCTCTGCCCTCGCCTGACACCCTGCTCAGGGCATCTGGAGACCCTGGAAAACTGATCAGGCTTAAAGTATGGCATGTTGCAAAGATGGTTTCTGCCAAGAAGGTACCCGCGATAGCGACGTCCTTCGGGGTCAGTTTCGCCCTCCTGCACATCCTGTGCCTGGAGGCTTGGTGAGTTCTCTGGGGTCCTGGGGGGCAAGGGGAAGGTGGAGAAGTGGCCAGCTCCTAGCCCCCTTTGGCCGCCCGCTCCTCCCAGGGCAAACCAGACCCTCCTGTCTTCTCTGTAAGGTCAGGGGCCAGAGCCAGGCTTTTCGGTGACCACGTAAACGCGGAGAGCAGAAGGGTGCGAGAGGAGCTCGGGTGTTGGGGTTTGTGCACGGGGTGCGTCTTTCCTGACCCTTTCTCTCCCTCATCCCTCAGCTCTGCATCCTTTAGCTTGGGGCAAGCGACTCTTTCCCTAGAAGATGTTTCCACCTGTTCTCTGATTCTTAAAATAATCCCTTTCCCGTGCCTTTTTTTTTTCTTCCATTTGCAGTTTAAACGAATCCCCAGGACAGAACCAAAATGAGGATAAATTATGCCCGGAAAATTTTACCCGCATCCTGGACAGTTTACTCGATGGTTATGACAACAGGCTGCGTCCTGGATTTGGGGGTATGAACGATTTCAAACGCTGAAGTGTGTCCTGTCTGTCCCTCTCTCGGTCTGCCTGTCTGTCTGTCTGTGGGAATATCATTAGGTATGCCTCGCGTGTAAAATGAAAAATCAGTCTATCTCTTTCTCCCCCTTTCCATCCAACCCTCCCTTTACCCCTCCCTCCCTCCTCTCTTTGGATTAGACCTCTGGCAGAAGACCGCCCCCAACCACACTTTCCCAGGTCCCTGCCCCCTCAGAAGCTTTGCTTCTCCCCCACATTAATTACCTCCCGGTACTTGACTGCTGGGTGGGGGAGGTTGGAAGGGAAGAGTCAAAAATGGAAACTCGGGGCTCAGCTGCCCTGCTACCTTCCTTGTGCCCTGAGAATGGGGTTTCCCTGAACCTGGCCATTTCACTCAGAGGAGGTTTGCATTTGAAGCAGCTGAGCGACGTTCCTTTTCTACCACGTGGTATCAGTCCCCCAGCCAAAACCTCGGCCTTGTTCTACCTAGGACATGAATCTGGGGCACGAAGCTGCCTGCTCTGCTAGAGAACCCAGTCCTTTCCTCTTCTCTCCTAAAGTGGGATGAATTTTTAATTTATTTGGGGAGGGGACAGTTGCTTCCTTCCTAAGACTTTGGAGTCAGAAGTGTTTCTTCCTTCAATAAATACAGGGTCCAACACAAATAACACCCTTTTTTTTTAGTAAAAAGTGTTTTATTACAAGATTATAAGCATGTAATTCTGTAACATAATATCACACTCAAGCACACCATATGACATTTTAGGTGAAATGTTCAAATTAAAACTATAAATTATTACACCCATATTATTACCCTACCAACCACAGTCAAGCAGGTGTTACTTCTGTGGGATTCTGTATTTATAAAAGGTCTACTAGAAGTGCATCCAGAACAGTACCATTGCTCTTTTTTATATTCATATTCCCTTTGCTTACATAATGAGAATCTTTGTGGCAGGCATTGTGCTATGCACTAGGTTCACAGAAATCTCAAGTAACAATTTTTAACCTCAGAGAAGGCAAGTGACTTCATCGGAAGTGTGGGCCCTGGTTTTCTGACAGGCAAGTCCCTGTTTTTTCCATTATACTGAGCTTGATAACTCTCAGGAAATGAGTTGAAGATACAGGGTTTGTCTCAAAGGAGCTTTTATATTTAGTCGTCTTAATACTAACAATAATGACAACTAGTCTTACATGTATTTATTTAAATTTCTACATATATCAGAATTTTGTAGGCATTACTGTTCAACCCTCACAACATCCTTGAGAGAAAGCTATTACTATCCCCAATTTACAGATGAGGAGATTGAGGCTTGGGGAGTTAAGTAAGTGGTCCAAGTTCACAGGAAGTGGCATGGGCATGATGTGAACCCAGTTCAGGTTGTGTATTTAAAAGACAAACCCATGCAGATTGGGAACATATCAGATACTATGCGACGGGTATCACATAATATGTATTACAAGCATGGAGAAATGTTAGCTTCCTCCTGAGGATGTGTAGGAGATAAGATGATAGGAAAATGGAGAAAGGAAAAGGGAGCAGAACATTTCTGAGACACAGGACAGAATTAGACATGATTTAGAAGGAGTGTAGTCCCGGGTTACAAAATCTGTTGGAGAAAAAATAGAATTGAATAAAGTAGAACTGGTTGGTTCTTTGGAGTCTAAGTTTTGTTCTCTTTTAACAAAGACACTGAGGACTGGAAAGGGAAAGAGATTTATGCAGGAACCCAGCCTATGAAAAATGATAGGCTAGAATCAGGCCAGGCCTTCTGATCCAGACCACTCTTCCCTGGATTTTTTTTGAGAAGGTTATGGGGTGTCATTGTGAGTATTAATTCAGTCTTTGTGTGTTGTCAGTGATAAAAGATGAAAGATTCTTCTGCTTCTTTTCACAATACCTCTCCAGGGGTAGGATACTCAGCTCCGCCATTGCCTTTATGCAAATTTGGAAAGAGGCTTTCTTATGAACGTGAATCATGTGTCAATGCACAATCTTCCCTAAGTGACTGGGAAATTATCACTTTAGATCAAAAATAATTTTGTGGAGAATGTGTCATGTGATGTGATACCATTTATATCATATCAGTAAAAGAGGATTTATCTGCTCATAAAGGTTTTAAACTTATTTCAAGTAAAGAATAAATAACTGGGGTATCAAATTGCATATTTTGAAAATATTCATTCAATAACTGATGTATCTGAACATAAGTAAAAGTGAAAATTTCTAATTGAAACTATACAGCTTTATCATTAAATGTTGAGAGCTAAAATAATATCTGCCCAGTTGTTATGATATAAGTTATCATGCAAAAGGGAGAAGGGACCCACTGTAAGTGGATCCTTTTCACCGCCTCTCCTCTCCCAGAGTATTACACAGGCAACAAAATGAGTGAAATCAATCTGTGTAAGCCATTACTGGATTTCGGTTAGGTGCAGTACTGCTGGAATGTCTCAAAGGCGTTATTAGTCATCTTACATGTCACTGCCAAGTGATCTGCTTTACCACCTGGAGGTACTTTTATATCTTTAAGGGAAGGAGTTGAATTCACCTTTCTTCAAGTGTTAGCAGTTGATTAATCAGTAAAAATTTACTATAGCACAGTTTTCTGGCTCTGCTCATTAATATTTGTGGTAAGTGTGATTCATTGTTTAGAAGTGGGTCATCCTCTGTACATGCATAGTATTCCAAATGTGACAAAGAAATAGTAATTCTCACCTGCAGAAAATGTGTGATCTGTTTACAGGACGTTGTAAATGAAATACAATTCACTGAAAATAATAAGATAATTTATCCTTAGCATGGACTCTTGGATGCCACAAGTTTGATCCCTTCCTTCTCTGACATTTCATGCTTTGCAGAAACCTTGGCATTTTTAAAATAAAATGAAAACAATTCAGGTTTTGACCAGTGTGCTAAAAATATGAATTTACTTCCTGGTTCCTTTAATCCTACTTTCACTCTTTGTGGAGCATTTACTTTATATCTGTTTATACAACTTAGCTGTGTTCCATTTAAAGTAAAGCTAAAAGCAAAGATCTGAATTGAAATTGGATGGTTTGTGATTGCTCAGTAGGCCAGGCAGGGGTTGAAATAGATTTAGAAACTAAATTACATATTTTTAACTCAGCAGCACAGCTTGCAATGGGGGAACTAAAAGGAACTGAAACGGTTCTCTCCTTTTCATCCCTCCAGGATCTCCTCTCCCTTGTTTCCCACATTCTCCAATTGGAGAAAAAAAGGGGGAAAGGTGAGAAGAGAAGGAAGGAGGCATGGTGTGAAAAGCTAGATTGGGACTTCTGAAGGGGCTAAGTTCTTTCAGCCTCTGACAGATCAGTCTGCTAGCATCCTGAAGTAGCTTCTACCTGCTTAGAAGTGGCGCACCAGTGAACCCTTCCACAAAGAAGCTAGAAAAGTATCCCCCCTGTGCTCTCATCCACTTTCAACACCGTTATATGCCTTCTGAAGGAAGCATAGCCGGGGTACGGATCGCCAGGAAATAGTTCAGGAAGCCAGTCCTTACCCATTTTCCATTTATTGAAGGGTTACACAACATTTGGTTCATCTCAGTCTTTTGATGCACCTGATTTGGCACATGCTTCCGCTCTAGATGATTGCCTTAGATCATCTTTCACAACCTCTCTGAAATGGGAGTGATGCATTAGGGTCGATTTTGCAAGGCTGCTCACTAGCATAGCAGGATTTCACATTCACAGAGTCCTCTAGAGTTTTGAAAATATTTTCACATATGATGTCTAATAAGATTTTTACAACAAAATGAAGAAATAAGCAGGGCAGGCATCATTTCTGTTAGAAAGGAGGCAGAGAAAAGGTCCCATGAATTGCCCAAGAACCCTTGAACTGGTAAACCATAAGACCACAACTCACATCTCAGTATGTAAAACCTTGGTCCGGCTGCTAACATTGCTACATCCACTTCTAAGGCTTTCTTCCATCTTTCTGTTTGCAAAGAGTCAAATTTTCATTAACATTTTTCTTGTTACTAAGTAAGTAGGTCATTAAAATAAGCAAAACTACATTTTCCCCCAAAGGAGCAAAATGAGAACTTTTATTTTAAAGCTTTAATAACATTTTAAAGTGGGAAAGCCATCATGGAGAAGTGTGCACACTTTGGTATATTTGGAATAAGTTTTCCACACAAATGAGAATAACCTTACAGTGTTTTCAAATAATCTATAACTCAACATAAGAATTAATGTGTTGTGTGTTAGCTTTATTAATTAAATATCAACAGAGGATATATTTAAAAATATGTAGAGAGAGGAAAAAAACCCTATCCACAGGGCAACAGAAAAGTACAACTTCATTCTCTTCTGATTTGTCATAATCATTCATTCATTCATTCATTCATTCATTTGTTGACCAGTAGATATTTAGAAACCTACTGTGTGTCAGGAGCAATGTTAGGTTGTGAAGATATGATTATGAATCAGACACAAGCCTTGGTGAAACTGACAGCTAAGCAGTGTAGAGGGATAAAAATAACAAAGAAACAAATAACAAAATAGAGGTAATGCTATGGGACAATTCAATAGCATGTTAACACAAAGAATAAATAGGGTGAAGGATCTCTTTCAGAGCTGCAGTCAAGGAAGTCTTTTAAGTTGAGACCTAAAGGTGCCAGACACGAAAAGGATAGGCAAAAGTTGTTCTCATGAAGAAACGACAAACAAAAAAAGTGCCAAGATCCTAAGGCAGTTGATAGATTACTGTGACTTAGATAGTGAAGGGAGTTCCTTGTGCCTTAGCCAGAAAGCAGAGGAAGCATCTTGCAGGACTAGCTTGGGGTGGTAAGCAGAGGCCAGATCAGGTGAGGCCTTTGAGGATCCTGTAAAGGAGCTTAGATTATTCTTTTAGTGAACTTGGAAGCCATTGGAGTTTTTTAGGTAGAGGGAATGACATGATATGCCTTCCTTAGATTGAAGTGTGACCCTTCTGGCTAATGAATAAAGAATGGCTTAGATAAAGAGAAGAGGCAAGGAGACCAATGAAGCTCTTTTTTAGTTCTCTCCATTAAGTTAATGGTGGCTTGAATAAGGTGGTAGGTAGATGGAGTAAATGTGTGGATAAAAGTGAGATATATTTTGGACTTACACAGAGAATTGGTATGGATTGCATACGGCTGATAAAGGAAAGGGAGAAACCAAAAATAATGCCTGAACTTGTATTTTGAGAAACTGGGCAGAGAATGGTCTTGTTTAACCTAGGGAAGGCTATGGGAGGAACAGTAAGTATGGGGATAAAATAAAGAGTTTGTATTTGTACATGTTAAGTGTAGGATACGTGTATAACATCCCAACAGTTGTATTAGTTGTGTAGATATCAGAGGAGAGTTTTCTCTGGATATATATAAAAGAGTCATCAGCATATAATGCTGTGAAAATAGATATCTAGATAAGAGTGTAGAAAATAGCAGAGAAGAAAGCCCAGGGCTTAGCCTTGAGGAATATTAACAGTTGAGGAAAAGTAGAAAATGTGTGTAGAATTATCAAAGGAGATACAAAGAGTAGAAGGTGACATAGGCACTAGGAGAGTATGAAGTGACAGAATTCAAGAGAATGGAATATATTAAGAAGGACGGATGATACACCTCTCAAGTTCTTCTATGATATTAAGTAGGCTTAGGCCTGGCTTCATGGAGATATTTCATTTAATTAAGTTTTCATCAAATATTCATTAATCTTATAATATGTACTAGGCATTGTTCTAGAATAGCACTGGGGATACATTAGTGAGCAAAGGAGATGCAATTTCCTGCTCTCATGAGCTGGCATTTTAGAAACTAAGAAGCAGAAATAAAATATAGAATATAAAGCAGGAGAGGGGTTTGCAGTTTTAAACAGGGTAGTTAGGGAAGACTTCAAATGAGAAGGTGATATTTGAACAATGATCCTAAGTAGGTAAACACATAAGCCACATTTGGGTGTAGTTTTATTGGTTAGAAGAGACTCAGTGTAGCCACACTAAGTGTAGAAATCAGTGCTGATGCAGTGAACTTTAACAGGGCTCAGGAGTGGGAAGGGATCGGTGTGATGTAAGGATGAGGTGGTGGAAAGCTCTGCAGGCTGGTAAGAACTTTGCTTTGACTCAGAGTCATGTCGTGATTAGAGAGATTTCAGCAGAGGGAAGACTCAAGGCTAATGTTTAAAGGTTCACCTCGGTTGCTGGGTTGCTGTATTTAGAACAGTCAGGGTCAAGGGCAAATGCAGTGAGACTGTCACAATAAACTAGGCAAGAGATGATGAACATTTTGTCCAAGCTGATGGCAGAGAAATTTGTAAGGTTGTATGAAATAGTTGGTTTCTGGTTATATTTCAAAGTCCTAGTCTACTGATGTCAACTAGAATGTGGGATGTGAGAAAAAGGGAGGTGTCAAATCTGACTCCAAAGTTTTTGACTTGAAAACCTAGAAAAATGAAATTGCTAAGAATGTGGCAGAAGCAGACCAGGGGTGTGGGTGAATAATTTGCATGTGGATATGGAGAATTTGAGATCCCTATTAGATATTAAGTGGAGATGAGCCTGGAAAGCAGGGATGATGAGTATGTCAATATATATGGAATTTAAAGCCACAAAACTAAAGGGATTATCAAGGGATTGAGGCGGGTAGAAAGCATTTATAGATATCTGAGCTCTGAAATCTCCAAAGTTAAGAGGTGGGAAAAAGGAGGAGGAATCTCTGTTCCAGGAAAACTAAGAAGGAGTGGTCTTTGAGGTAGGAAGAAAAACCTCAGAAAGTGTATATACACTGGATGTTAATTTTTTTTCAAAAGGGAGACAGATTTAATCAATTACATCTTATGCTTCAAACTCATTAAGAAAGATAAGAACATAGAATTGCCCACTAGATTTAGCAATATCTGTAACATTGGTGATTTGGACAAGAGCAGCTGTGGTGCTGATGGGTATGAATTCTGGGTGGGTTTACAAAGGAATGGAAGTTTTTTGCCTGAGTATTTGTACAGCAGAGCAAAGAAACTGGACAATAAATGGAAGGAAAAGTAAAATTGAAAGAGCTTTTTGGGAGAAATAAGATTATTAAAAAAAGTTTGTGGGAACAAAAATGTTGATAGGGAAAAACTAATGATACTGGGAAAAAGAATTTTAGTGGATCCTGAGCATGAAAACCAGATTACAATGGATGATGGAGTAAACAGAAAGGGAAGAATTAGAGGCAATGTGTACAGTGCTTTGATTTGGGTTTTTTTTTCCAGACGTTTACAACTGAAAGTGAAGGGAAAAAGGGAAGGTTCCCTTTTTTATTAAGATTGGAAATATTGTAATATCTTTGTATACTAAGGGAATAATCTGTTAAAGGATAATTTAATGTCAGATTGGAGGAAAGGGATAACTGGAAAAATGATCACCTTGAGTAGAACCGAGACTATAGGACCCAGAACACAAACTTACTTTCTTATGCTTTCAGTTTAACAAGAAAGGTATACTGATGCTATCATATAGTTGCATTTTCTTTAGGGAAAGGATAGGCAAAATGCTTTTGGCATTTCCTGAAATAGGCACTGTAAAATCTAGATATAAGCTATTAGTAACTGGGTGGATATTTAGATAACATTTCGTTGGATTAGTTTTCCTTTAGATGAAAAAATACATCAGTTCACATTTTTTTGTCATTCTCCAGGCATCTTAAATTTATTTTAAAAAGAACTTTTGTGCACAGAATTGTATTTTGTATTAATAATCATTGGTTCATGACACATTCTCATTATTGGTTCGCACATAATCCTATTTTATTCACTCATCTATCAGTTCCTTCATTTATTGTTATATAATAAACACACCAGTTAAATCACCAAGCAGCACAACCTTGGAAACAACTTTTATTCTGATATGTAGTTTCCCTTATTCTGTCTCCCCGTCATACCCACCTCAAGTAACCGACATCCTGAGTCCTTTTAAAATGTATTCATAGGTTTTCTTTGAATACTGTTTTACCTCAACTTCAGTTTTTAAAAAATAAATCAATTTAAAAATTAACTGTTTTGAATATGATACTCATTCATTGATGCTTTTTTCACTTAGCTGTGTATGGCTGAGATTCATTCTCATTGTTGCCTGTTGCCCTCGATCATTCATCCTGACTGCTGTGTGATAGTCCCATTGCACAGGGACCAGTTTATTCATTTGCTCTGTTGGCAGCAGGCATTTTGCTTGTTTCCAAGACTGTAGTGCTGTGAATGTTCTGGCCCAAATTTCCTGCTTTAAATGTGCAAGAGTTTCTTTTGCATATATATCCAGGAATGGATTTTTCTGGATCTTAGTGTAAGTGGGAGTTCAACTTGATGAGATAATGCCAAACTGTTTTCTGTGATAGTTTTTACAAATTCAAACTCCCATTTACAGTGAATATGAGATTCAGGACCCACAAATCCTTCATATCTATCTATTATCTATCTATCTATCTATCTATCTATCTATCTATCTATCTATCATCTATTGAACTATCTATCATCTATCTAACTATTTGCCATGGAATTCTGGAAATGGTATTTTATTTTGAAATGATTTCAATTTTTCTAATTTCTAGTGTGGTTGAACAGTTGTTCAAATAAATCTTTATTGCCTATTAGAATTTTCTTCCTGTGAACTGCATTTCATCTCTTGCTCATATTTTACTGTTTTTTTAATTTTTTCATGTTTATTTAATTTCTTTATTTGAAAAATTGACCTGGACTGTTAGAAGGATTCCTGGGTATAGGAAACACTAATCTATAACATCATCTAAGTAAAACTCTATATAGTTTTCTGCTTTCTCTGTGATATCAATGGCTGTTATTTGTTTAATATGCATGAAGGCTAGTATTTCTGTATTTTCTAAATGACAAAGTTAGATTTTAAAAAACGATTTCACTCAAGATTCCTTGTTATTGCTGCTACAGTTCTTAAACACTTTAAGTTTCTTGGTTTTTGGAGAGGCATCAATAGTGTTTTGTAAGAGGAAGCTGGATGCATGACTTAGGTGCGGAAAAACGACTAATGTCTCCTTATGTGCACACCTGGGGAGGCGATGTGGAGAACAAGCATTGACTAGTTCCAACAGCAGCCAAAAAGCTTGAGTGTTTCTCCTGGTGTGACAGCAAATTGGACACTGTTATTGGAAAAGAAGTTAAATAGTGATATCCTTTGACCAGGTCTATATAGCTAAAGTAGTTAACAGTGAAAAATTACCTGATACATTGTTAATTGCCTTCCTACTTTCCAAGCAAGTTAGATCCTTAACAAAATAAGAGTATTACCCTGAAATTGATCTTGGTAGTTTGGGCTCTTTCAAAGACTGTTAAGGATCATTTTGTTTGCTTTAAAAACTGCCCATCATATTTTGGTATTAAAAAACATTTCCCTATTACCAAAGATGTAGAATTTTTAAAGTATAACACTTCTTTGATGTTATATGAATACATGTAAAATGATCGGAACATGGTTTTACATGCACTTGTCCTAAGCTTGTCTTTCCAAGCTCAAAATTATCTGGTCTCTATGTAATTATGCTCCTGGTAAGGTTGATTTGAACATCCTAAACAGTAGTGTTAGAGGAAGCATCTCTAAGAATTTTTCTTAATTGCATAGCAACCATTATTTATTGAGAACTGATTTATTGGAAATCTATTACATTTGAGGCCTGGGGTAAGTTCTGAGGGTAGACACAAATATAAATAAAATGCAGTTTCTGCTTTTATCAGGAAATATTTTTAGCTTAGCTGATGTAACAAATGAATCTCAGTAATTTGTTTCCTTTGGGGAGGTTTTGAAATCACTACTGGGATGGTACTAGGAACACAATCAAACACAGAGCTATTCACCACCTGGTATGTGCAAAACACTATGACAGTTGGGAACTTCAAAGAAGATTAAGGTTTTGTCTTTGCTGTTAACAGGAGGAAGACAAACTCAGGCAGACTGTAATAATAATAAGAGCAAAGTAATAGAAAGGGCTGCAGGAACACAGTTCAGAAACTACAGATGAACAAAACAGGAAATGTAGGTGTGGCATGTTGTTATACTAGATATAAAATTATATACATAATTAATTACTGATTTATTATTTAATGATATAATCAATGTCATAAAGTTAGAACATACTTTGGAGATCAAGACAAGTGGGTTATAATTCTGACTCTGGCATAGAACATTTAATCTCAGTTTCCATATCCACAAAATTCTCATGATGATATCACCTTTGGTGTTGAGAAGATTAAATGCAGTAGCATATGGAAAGAGCCAGTAGGCCTTCAATAAACAGAATTATTATATCTCTGTTTTTTGCTCTTTGGAGAAAGCCCATTCATTGTGAGTAGTTCTATACAAAATATACCCCTTGATCTGTCCATCCTCCATCCCATCAGCTTCATGCCTAGTCCAGGCTACTGTCATTTCTCAACTGGGCCAGTGTAATGGCCTCTTCTAAGAGCCTTTTTCATATTCTCGCTTCTTTAAAATTTGCTGTCCATATAACTGCCAGGGTGATTTTGTAAAAAATATAATTCAGATCATATAATTTCCTTACTTCAAGCCCCTGACGATTAGGGGATACGAGTCAAGCTTTGTACCACAACCCATATGCAGGGGCAGAGTTACGCTAAATATGAGAGAGAAAAAACTTGGGGAAACAACACAGGAACAATGATTAACCTTTGTATCCATTTGCTCAGGCTGCCATAACTAAGAACCACAGACTGAGTAGCTTAAACAACAGCAAGTTTATTTGTTCAATTCTGGAAGCTTGATACCCAAAATCAAGGTGCCAGCAGGTTTGGTTTCTTGTAAGTCCCCTACCTTTTGCTTATAGATGGCATCTTTTCTCCATCTTTGCATGGTCTTTCTTCTGTGTGTCCTGTGTCCTAACCTCCTCTTCTTATAAGGACACAACTCTCATTAGATTAAAGCCCACCCTAGTGAACTCATTTTAATTTAATTGTGTTTTTAAAAACCCTAACTCCAAATACAGTCACATTCTGAGGTACTAGGGGTTAAGACTGCAATGTACAAATTTGGGAGGACCATGATTCTGCCCATAACAACCTCTTTGTGGGTCTCCCATCTGTCACTGTCATGTCTACAAGTTTTTTTTCCTATGTAGTTTTAACAACTGTCACTGTAACATATATGATAAATATGGTGCTTAAAAGATGCCACCTTCAGAATGTGGGGTAAGTCTCTGCCTACTCTCCCTAGTTTTTGTTCCATGTGGCTTTCATTTCTTTTCATTCTCTTCTTGACTTGCTTTGCCCCAACTCTGCTGGCCTTTTTCTGGTCCTTGAACATACTGAGATATTTTCTGCCTCTGAGATTTTCCCCTGAAGTTCTCTGTGCCTGGAATGTAATTATTTTGGCTCTTTCAATGGTTTATGCTTATCCCCCAGGTCTCAGTTTAAAAATCACTGCTTGGAAGAGTGGGTAAAAAAATCACGAGTGGCTTTCCCAGTCTGTCACACAATTTCCAGCCTCTTTTGTTTCCTTTCGGATGACAGTATTCTTCCATTTAATTTATTTCTTTATTATACTCTGACTCTTCCAATATCACATTAACGCCGTGAGGCAGGGAACTCATGAGTCTCCTTTACCACTGTTAGCACCAGGGCCTAGCATGAAACTTAGCACACCTCAAGTGCTCACTCAATAAGTGTTGATTGAATGAATGTCTGAATGAAATCACTTTACCCATCATATGATTTTAGGGTTTCACTCAATCTCAAAGATTTTGAAGGTCATATAAAGCAAATACTTAATAATGTCATAAATACCAAGGTTGAAATTTTGAACACAAATGGAATCATTATACTGCAAGAAGAATTAGTAGTAACCCACACACCTTGAAATAAATTTGTAAGGAAAAATATCATTGGCTTAATTCCTCCCTCTCCTACACTTCCCCCACCCCCATACAACAGCTATGGTATTCATATTATGGTACAGGGCCCAGTTTGGTAAATACTGTTCTAAAAAACAAATGCACACTCTCTGTAAACTAGAATAAAATTAAGATCATCACCTAGGAACTTATGAGACAGGCAAATAGTCAGGCCCCATCGTGGACCGATGTGATCAGCAAGCCTGGGGTGGGGTCAGCCATCTGTGTTTTCAAAGGCAGCCAGGTGACTCTGATCCAGTAGAGTTTGAGAACCCCTCGCCTAAATCAATCTTCAAAGCAATTTTTGATTTTTCAAGAATCTTGTCAAACATTCCAATTGTCTGGACATACTCAGCTTTAATTTTTCTAAGTAACGTATCTCTTCTTGTCCTGACTCAGAGTGTGAAGCAGTGTTTTTAATACGTTAGTAATTGTTCTTAAGAAACTAGCAGAATGATTGCTTCCACTCTTGAACCACTCTGAGGAGATCTTCCAAGGTTCAACACACATCACCTGCTTCTTGGATTATTTATCTATGCCTGGAACAGTTTGGCTTTAATACGTTATTACTACTCTATTTTTGCTGTTTTAAATCACTCATTTCATAAAAATTCAATTAACTTTTCATGCTGTCTCTGTTTTCCAAAGATGTTATTTTTTAAAAATGAAAACTCATGACGGATCAGCCTGATTTATGCTTTTTCTCTGACTTTACTTCCTAAGGATGTATTTTCCTTAGAATACTTATTCAAGAAAGAATTTTCTTGTTTTCCTTCCACGTATTTTTCTTTCTGTAGCTCAGTATTCATCCTAAAGAGGGAGAAATAGTCTGATTCATTTTCATGAAGATAACTTCAGACCTAGGGCATTAAGCTATACCAACTTCTCTTTGTCTTTTTTGGCATAAATCCATTTGCCCAACAAGTACTCAAAGAGAGTAGTCCATCTCGATAGCAGATGTAATTTTTTTCTAGTATGGAGTGTAACCCCTGGTCATATGGTATTATAAACCATCATTTAAGGAAATGATGTTTGAGAGGGCAACAATTTTTATCTGTTAATAATAAAAAGCTGTATTATATATACACTAATAACTGCTATTATTATTGAGCACATTATGTCCTAGAGACTGGGACAAGGGATTTACATATATTATTTCAGTTAATACTCATTAAAACGTTTCCCTATGAGGATACATGACTTGGTCAAGTTTAAACAATTAAAAAAGTTTTAGAGCCAAATCTGAATTCCAGAAGTCCTGATTTTAAACATTATGCTAAGTCCAGATTGTGCAAATTTTCCTTTGTCTAAAATCTGTGTCAGCCTATGAGCATGAGGCCAAACACACCCATAAATGTTACCTTATTGAAGGAACAGTCTCATTTAAGTCTAGGAAGGAACCGTAGTAGTGGCCATTATCATAAGCAAAGAGAAGCTACTACTTAATATAGTACTTCCATGAAAGATTCTCTGTGTTCAGAGTCTCGTATGAGCAGTTTCATTTGATTCCTACCAATGATCTCGCTTTATAAGTATGGTTGCTGCGATTGAGGGGTTAAATAACTTGCCCAAGATCACACAGCTTTCAGGTGGCAGAGCATGAATAGATCTGATTTATAGGAGAGCTTGTCTCTGATCCCAGTCACCAGCGGATGTCCTGTCTATTGTTAAAGGTGACATGAATCATTTCTGTGCTTAAGTTATTTACCAGTATTCTCAGCTGTCCAAAGATGACTTTCTTACAGCCATTATGTTTTTTTTTCCTCCTTTCCTTATGACTTAGTTCCTTCTTTTTAAAAGCTCACTTCTTTACTGAAAGGCCAATGGGATGATGGGCTAAAAAAAAATAACAAAGGCTAATGCTTTTGTTCTCTGCACTGTCTGTCTTGACAGTGCCTGGGGGTGATGTATCTTTGGAGACACAATTTCCTGGTAAGTAATTGGTTATTTTGTTTTGTTTTGTTTTGTTTGCTTGTAAGTAAACACTGCTTTCTGGGTTTGTTCTTTGTCTACATTTTTTGTAGAGATGCATTATCTCACTGAAAAATTAAGATGCTTGTAAAAATATGAAATATCATGCCTGTATTTACTCTTGAATTATCAAAATCCATGTTACCTGTCAGATTGGCAATTACTTTTTCACACTTATTTACTTCATACCCATTAGGTCCAGTTACAGAAGTAAAAACTGACATATACGTCACCAGCTTTGGACCTGTTTCTGATGTTGAAATGGTAGGTCGTTGGAAAATTTAATGTACTTTTTGGGGTTTAAAGAAAGAAGCAGAAAAGAAGGCAATTAGTGTGTACTTTTGCTGAGTCACACAAAGTTAGAGCTAGAAAGTCAAAGAACAGCCAAATTAGACACAGAGGTTTATAAGAAGTAAGATATTGAACTTGCATTTTAGCTTTAATGTTGGAGTTTTTTGGTTTGGTGGCATACTCAACAAAGAGAAGAGCTTTCTTGTTACTAGTCTCCATGACACAATCTTGTGTGTAGTGTTTTTTTCCTTAGAAAATAATTGAAGAGAATAAACTTAGTGCCTGTTATTAATTTTGGTGTGACCCTTTATATTATAGTACTAATTACAGATAATGTTCCACGTTGGCTCAATTGCTCATGCCCCAACCCCACCTACCCCTCCTTTCCCTCACTTTCTCTCATGTTTAAGGAGCTTAGAACACCAGGTTCTAGTCCAGATAAATTCATCCGTTCAGTTGTGTTCTCTAATATTACATATGTTTCCTTTCAACGTCCAATAGCCCACTTCATTTTTTTCCCTTATAGAGTCAAACCCTGGGCTCCTAGATGAATTTTCATAAATGTTATGTGTATGAAATTTCTTTTTCATATGTTTTACTTTGTCTTAAAGAGATGCTTACAAATTTACAATTTATTATGTAATGATACTCATTACATATTAACTAATTTTGTTACCAGGTCTAAAGTATACAACTGTAATTACCTGGTGCTGGAAGTTTTATTAAATTATAGTTGTTATTTTTGAATGATTAATATGTATGGTAATTTATCTAATGAGTGTGGAAGATTAAGGTATCAAGATGGATATTACGTGCTTTCATTGCTGAGAATACTTTTGTTCCATTGATTCAAGAAAATGTCTGCTCCTATTAATTTAGTTCTAATTTGGACAGTCTGTTTCATGAGTGGGAAAGAGGCTAACATTGAATGCATTTTTTGCACATTTATGTGTAATCATCTGTGATTTGAATGTGTCATGAACTAATTTCCCTAGGAGTACACGATGGATGTGTTCTTCCGACAGACATGGATTGACAAAAGGCTAAAGTACGACGGGCCCATTGAGATTTTGAGATTGAATAACATGATGGTAACAAAAGTATGGACCCCTGATACTTTCTTCAGGAATGGGAAGAAATCTGTCTCACATAATATGACCGCCCCAAATAAGCTTTTTAGAATTATGAGAAATGGCACTATTTTATACACAATGAGGTAGTCGTTTTCTCCTTTTTCCCTTTTTATCTTTTTTTCTCCCTCTCTCTTCCCCTCCCTGCCTTCCTTCCTGCCCTCCATCCTTCCTCCTTTTCTTCATTTTGGGATCTATAATTTCATTTTTAGAAAAAAAGTTGATTCCAATTGTATTTTTCCATCATAGACTCACCATAAGTGCGGAGTGTCCCATGAGATTGGTGGATTTTCCCATGGATGGTCATGCATGTCCTTTGAAATTTGGGAGTTGTAAGTTACAATAAAAATGTTGTTAGAATTAATGATTATCTCATGTAAGCTGATAATTATATATTTGCATGCTTTTCCTTAATCCAACATTTAAGTTTTTGTCCATGACAGCAACTGCCCAAAATTTGACTTTTAGGAGTCAAATTTTGTTTTTTATCTAATATATTTAAATAAAAAAGTAAAAACAATTCTCTCCCCGCTCCCAAAAAAACCCCCTTACTTCTACAGATAGCCTAGATAGACTGATTGACTCATAAATAATAGGTTAATCATCAGTAGTGGAGTTTAGGGAACTCGGAGCTCCTTGGTTGGTGGTGTAACATAGCAAGTATAAATAATTTTGCTCATTTTGTTTTGTTCTTTCACAAGCAGAGTCCTTTATGGCCGAATTGAAATAAAAGGCCAAAGAACATTCAGGGCTTCTTGACATAGCATAGATTAGAATAATAGAAGCAACATTGTTAGTTTCAAAGTGGCTGAAGCATGACAAAAGCATAGTAGACATGTAGTCTGATTTGTAGACAGAACCAGGCAACAGAGTGCCTTTGGAAGGTTTAAATAAGGGCTATGGCTTCTGTGACTGACATGTCCCAGTTTCACACCAGCTCTTCTATGGAGAATGGATTGTAGAGAGGCTAGAGCAGAAGCTGAGAAGAGTTGGAGGCTATTGATTTAGTACAAAGATGGAGGGCTGGCTTTAGCTCAGCGGGTACTTCGATTCATGCAAAGATGGTGGTGGCTTAGACCCTGATAGCACTAGAGCAGAAGCTGGGAGATAGATGGATTTGGTATATATTGTGGGGGTGAAGCCACGGGGGTGAAATGAATTTGTAAGAAAGAATATGGAATTCCTTTCCCCTGAACACCCTTCTCTGAGATGGCAGCAAAATTTGATTGCCTCTTCTAATGTCTGCCTCAAATACTTGATTTAATCAGAATCTGCCAAAAATAGATGCTGGTTTTTACTATTGCTTCAGATTCTTAGTCGCACTGATTGTGAAACTTGCCTGCTGTTATCATTGCTCACTGCTTAACTTAATGGGAATCAGCAGTCAGCATTCTTTTTATAACCTCTGGTAAGCACAGTATTCATGTGCTAACTTAAAGCCAAAGACAGTCACTTGTTACCTGACCAGTGACTTACTGAGAGAAGATAAAAACAGAAAATACATAGACAGAAAGGTGATCTCTCTGGGACCAGAATTAAAATCCATTTGTGCTATCATAATTCAGATTTCACCCAGACAGTTCTTATCTAGGGTTTTATCTTTCCCACTATTTCCCTCCCCCTCTCCCCACCTCCTTCCATCCCCAGTCCTCATAGGAAGCACTCTTCAGAGTGACTTGAAAATAGTTTGTGCCCAATAAGGACATGCTCAAATAAAGAAATTAATTACTCCTGGCAAGTTGATGTTTAGGGGCTGGGAATTAAAATGAGGGGTACATATTTTGATCCCATTTACCCATTTCACCCACTCCCACCCCCAACCTCAAATATTGAATTATTAAGAAAAAGATTATTCTAGCAAGGTAGTCTAGGCCAGAGAAGACCACCTGATTTAAAATATCATGGGCAGGAACATAGTATTTGGGGACTTTAAAGGTATGATTAAGCATGGATATACTTCAGGAGATCAATGGTCACACATAACTGTACACTGCTGAATTACAACACAAGCCTCATAGTTTGTTTTGCTGAGTCATCTGTAAAAATAGTTTCCATAGGTATCAACTCCTTTTGTAGAATTAAACAATTCCACCAAGGACCTACTGTGCTCCAGTCATTTTAGGGAGGCTAGTGGAGGGTGGTATGCAACTTACCTTCGTTCTTTTGAACTTACTTGTGTGTGAGCCAAGCTCTCTGTTTTGGGTAGACTGGTAAGCAAGTAGCTGGTCTCCATTTGCATTGAACATCGAATAGTAGAAAATGGACTTAAATTGATGCTGAGAGGAATAGCTGAAGCTGGAAGGGAAAATGTCCTGATTGTAAGGGTTCAAAGGTAGTGGAACTGGTTGTGTAATTATATTCCCTGGGGAGCTTTACACACAGCATAGCCAGTTGTCACTGTAACACCATTCCCAAACAGCATGGGTATTGCCCAAAGGCAGCGTCTGGAACAGGTGACTCCTGCAGAACTTTCCCAACAGTAGAACTTGTTTTCGTTGTTATTGTTGTCGTATTATTGGCAGCATTTCATATGTTTCTATTTAGCAGAGCTGACTTAGAATTGAAGAAGTTAATATTGTTGAGGCCTTGGAAGTGAGTTGGAATGGAAATAAGTAGTAGTTTGACTGCCTTTTGGGGGAGGTGGTATTATTTCTGCTTTCAACTGCTTATTATATGGAAACATATCCATGTGCGTGGATGCAGGTATAGCATTTTAGTTGCTTTAGTCTCCAATTTTTTGGCTTAAAAACAAGAAATATGTAAGGCTGTTTATTTAATCTCTTCAGTGTTCTAAATCTTAAACATGCTGAAATAAATCATAATAATTATTTTCATTTTACCTTTCTTGAACAAGTATAATATTCTTAAGTGTTGTCCATCTCTCAGTGCTGGTGACAAAGGGACACTGACTATCACCGCATTCTGTGCTCTTATTCAGATGCTTACCCGAAGAGTGAGATGATTTATACCTGGACAAAAGGTCCTGAGAAATCGGTGGAAGTTCCAAAGGAGTCCTCCAGCTTAGTTCAATATGACTTGATCGGGCAAACTGTATCAAGTGAAACCATCAAATCCATTACGGGTGAGATGTTTAATGATTAAAGTCAACATGTTGCTTAGCATTAGCAATGGAGTTTTGTCCTAGCTTTTTCATGGCAAAATCTAGCAGGGGTGTCCCACCTGTGGCCCGTGGGCCACATGTGGCTCAGGATGGCTATGAATTAGGCCCCACACAAAATCATAACTTTACTTAAAACATTATGAGATTTTTTTGTGATTGCATATTGCAATGTATTTAATCCATGGCTCAAGACAACTTTCCTGCTTCCAGTGTGGCTCAGAGACGCTAAAAGGATGGAAACTGCTGGTAACGTTTTCATGGGACAACAGAAAGATTTCAGACGTAGAAGTGATGCATAAATCACAGTTCAGAATTTTTAAATTTATACTTACAATCTTAGATTAAAATAAATTCTGAATTACTTAGGTGTGAGTTGGTTTTCTTCAGAAAAAATCAGTAATCAATTCTATTAAAATTATTTTCAACAGAGTTCTGAGACAGGAAGTTTGACCACTGATTTTTGGACACTAGATTTTCTTCTTTCTGTGGTGCTTTCCCCAAATCTTTTTTTTAAATCTTGCTTTACAAAAGGAAAAGCAGAAGATAAACTTAGGTATAAAATACATTAAGGGTAAATGTTAAAGCTGTCACGTGGGTGGATAGATGATTATCGTTGATAATTCTTAGTCTATATTTGGTTTTAAAATGTGAATGGAAAGAATTATAGGTTTTAATTTTTACCCTATTTAATGGGAAAAGTTGGCTGACTATTGTTTGTTCTGAAAGTATTTCTTTCATATACAATATTGCTAGGAAAAAAGTATTTTTTGAAAACATTCAATTATTAGCCTGCAAGTGAGAAGGAAAGCAAGTGGGAGTTGAGACTTCTGAGTCTCGGGCTGTACGGTCCGAGAATGAGGCTACTGACTGCTAAGTCACTCTCTTAATATATTCCCTTTAGATTTAACCTTAAACATATTTAACAACAACTACCACAAATCTTATGGTTTGTTTTTCTTATTAGCTTTTTAGATTTTTATCTAAGTGCCAACAAAACATTCTTGAATTTGGGGATGTTATACAGGGCCCAGTGCAAATAATGTCCCTTTTTATTACAAAATCATAAGCATGCAATTCTGTAACATAACAATATAACACTAAAGCACTCTATATGACATTTTAGGTGAGATGTTCAAATTAAAACTATAAATTATCACACCTGTATTATTACCCTACCAACCGCACTCAAGCAGGCCTTATTTCTGCTGGACCCTGTGTATGGCTCTATGTTACACATGTCTCTTTTTATTTTTCCTTTGTATGAATAACATTTAGAAATGCAGCTCTTTCCTAAAATTAAGTCAGAAAGGTAGCATATGTGTATATTTAATGTATACATGTGTATTTCAATTTTTTAAAAAAATTAAGCTTTATGTGTGTATATATCCATTTTTACTGATTTTTGATAAAAGTTAGATTAAATTTTCTCTCAAAAGATGCTGAAAATGAACACTAATTTCTTCCACATTACTAGCCCTTTAAAATAAGAAGCACTGTAAGAACTTTTAAAAAGTTATAACTTACTTTCTTAAATTGCTTAATCACTATGTAGAACATAGTTTTCCATGTCTGTTTGCCATGTACAACAGATCCTTTCTTTGCCTGGAATGATTTTGTTCGCCTGAAATATGTGTATGATGCCATTGAATAACTGGCTGCAGAACCAGTAACACTTTTTGTCATGTTTTATTCGTAGGTGAATATATTGTTATGACAGTTTACTTCCACCTCAGACGAAAGATGGGTTATTTTATGATTCAGACGTACATTCCATGTATTATGACAGTGATTCTTTCGCAAGTTTCCTTCTGGATAAATAAGGAGTCAGTTCCGGCTAGGACTGTATTTGGTAATTGCAATTCATTTCTTGGGTATTTTTGTTCACATTACATTTTGCTTGTGATTTCATGGGAATAGCTCTTAGATATCATTTCTAAGAAAATATTAAATAGTAATACATCAGGCTATGCTGAGTAAAGAATTGTGTAAGCTTTCATTTTTTATCTAGCCGATACAAAGTAGTAAGGCTTGAGGGGATATGGGCAATCCATCCATTCCTCTGGGGCAGTTTCTTCTTACCGAGACCAGTCAGTAAAGACCAAGTGTGAATCTGGATGTAATTTCACTTTTGGTGGTGGTCTTGGGTTCCTAGCCTAATACTGTGTAACTGAATTAAAGTTACATGTGGTTATTAACATAAAATACACTGGGAGCTTAAAATAAAACAAATAAAATTCATGGCTGGATGAATATGAAAGCCAAGAATCATTTGCTTTTTAATGAACAAGAACAAAAGGTTTAAATGCATTGAGTCAGATTGTACTATATGCTTAGCTTATTAGCTCATTGTTATGCTCTATCTACATTTTTTCTGAACACAACATATTTTTTTTTATTTTTACAGTGGCTTTTCATATATTATATTCTAAACTATATGAAGTCCAGAACAAGTTTTAAATTTTTATAGCTGTTAAATAAGTCTTTTACATATCAGTTGGGCTTTTAAATAAAATTAGTTATGCCATTTATTTGATTGAATATATTTCTCCATTTTTCCCTGTTGATTGTGAGTAGCAAAATCATTCAGTAGTGGTATGGGAAGGAAAGCAATCAGAATTTCTCTGGAATGGAGGTGCAGTTCTCACAAGAGGTATCTATCCATCATCCCCTGCTTGTTCTACTTGCTAGGATCAAAGCCAAAGTGTAATAGCCCTTATCACAAAGAGCGGAAGGGGTGCTTGTAACAAGGAACTAAGGAGGGTTGTGGAAGCTTCTCGTCCCACATCCCCATCCTGTTAGAGAACTGATAAAAATGTTATCTTGATGTCTTCAGTGGACTTGAATGTGGGGATATTTTCCATGGACAGCCCCCAACACACACACACTTTTTATCTTAGAAAAGGTGTTAAAACACTGCTGGAGAAATGCACAGAAGGGTCAGCTGGGGAAAGAGCAGGATATAACCTTAGGACGGCAGTGAGCATGTGTAATGGCATAAACTACTTCACAGAGCTGTGAGGGTTTAGTTAGAGAATAAGGGCACATTATAGGCATTGAATAAATTTTACCTATGAAAAACAGGTGTGAAAGAGAGAAAACAACAAATCGAAGTGTTGGGCTACAATAGGTTGGGATTTAAAACTTGAATAGGTTACTTATTTTCGTTATCCATAAAACTGTGAAAACACATCTCTTCTTCACAGACTATGAGAATTTAGATTTAGTGCAGGAATTGCACTGGGCATGCTTAGATCATGTTAGTGACTCTCCCATACTTCTCGTATGTAGGGGCGGTTAATTTTGTTCTGACTTGATTTCCTTGATTTTTTATTTTTTTTAAAGAAAACATTGTTCTGTTGTGTGGTAACAGCACTGGGCTAAGTTATCGCATTTATCTCATTTAGTGTTCATACTAAACATTTTACGCTTTATGTTCAGAAGTGGCCTGACTGGACAGGAAGTATTTGCTGAGGCTAAACACCAGATCAAAGTCCCTTAGCTGCTCTACAAATAATTTTAACATTTCAGGAACTGTATTCATTAAAAAGTAAAAATAAAATCACTTGTATACATGTTATTATCATTTTTCTATGGTCCTAAATAACTTCTGGAACAGAAAACACTGACCTATTATTGGTGCCTCTGTTGAAGAGGTGATAGTGTCATAGAGTCGACTCTGGGGCCAGGCAGCCTAGGTTCTAATAATAGGTCTGCCTATTATTAGCTGTGAACCTTATTAGCTGTGAACCTTATTAGCTGTGAACCTGCAATGCATTACTTCTGCTTGTTTCCTCATGTGTTAAAACAGGATGAAATCCTCAGGGTTACCATGTGGATTGAGTTAATTTGGATAAAGCACTCAGAACATTGCTTACAACACAGTGAATATTATTTATCTTCATTTGAGAATTACTACTTGATGCTATAATGTGAATGTTCTCTGTATTTTGTCATTCCTTGATAAGTTTTGAATGTTTTCTTGGTTGGCTACAAACTGATAGCCACTGTTTGGTCTTATATATCCCCAAACAGTAGAAATGTCCAGTGTTGTGGGGAGGGATCATCTTGATTATGGCTGTACCTACCTAGCATTTCCTATTCAGAGAAGACTCTGTAAGAAAATTCATCAGTATATATTAAGGATACTGGTAATACTACTAATAATGATTGTAAGATTTATTGTATTTTGATAGGGGTCATCTTATTTCATCTTTACAATAACTCAGTGAGGTAGGTGTTATTAATATTTATGAACCAGGAAAATGACTCACATAGATTAAGAAACTTGTACAAAGTTACATACTTAAAAGTGATGAACCCAAGACAATTTCTTTTTAACTTTGGGAATTCTGCCATTTCTCCTGTGACATTCGACCTTCATGTGAAGATATGGGGGCTTGTGAAAAATTTCAGAGCTGCTGAGTGAGAGAGTGTGGATATGCACTGAGGCTAATTTGTGGGTAGCTTTTTCAATTAGAAATGTGACATTTGCCTCTGTCTTGTGCTCATGTG
Source organism: Trachops cirrhosus (assembly GCA_028533065.1). Taxonomy (NCBI): domain Eukaryota; kingdom Metazoa; phylum Chordata; class Mammalia; order Chiroptera; family Phyllostomidae; genus Trachops; species Trachops cirrhosus. The sequence goes on along the minus strand of CM052538.1, from coordinate 25,783,657 downwards.
CCAAGACACATTGGTTTTGATTGACCAGGTAAATTATGTCCAACAATTAAGTCTTCCAAAAACTAAGATGTGTCAAAATGGTAATAATGAGACTGTTCAATGAGGCTCTAGGATGGTATTTTCCTAAGAAAGTTAAGTTTTAAGTATTTTAGGGGCATGAGAGTTAGGTAAAAAATTAATTTTGCGCTGGTATTTATCTTCCCTCATTCTTGTTTTCCCCTTTATTCAAGAAGAGAATTTACTAGGTCAGGTATACACTAGAGATCATGCAAAAGAAAAACTAAAAAAAAGTCAATTTAAATATGAAAACTAGAGTGAGCTAAATTCTCTCCAAGGGCCTTCTGTATCCGAAGTTGTAAACCTCTGAGTTTTCTAATTATTCTAGTATAGTAAAACATTAAATCTGAGTAAATGCCAACTGGCATATCTAAATCATTCCTTGTTCATTTTTCTAGCAGTGGGCAGCAAGAATTTTACACTTGTGTACAGCATTACCTACTCTTACATGTCCTCTCCAAGCTCCTGGGCCAACCAATATGGTGCATATTCAGCATTCTAAAAACAGGAACTGGCATTGGTACTTGAATGTATCAAAAATATTCTATGGTTATTGAAATGTGTTCAAGGGTAAGTGCCAGCTAAGCCATTTAAACAGATGCACTGTCTTCCTAGATGCAGCAGGGAATCCATGGCTTCTTATCTAAAGGGTTGGCTTCTGTTTGTTATTCTGTTGGTATTTATTTGACCAAATGCCCCACCTAAACCAGGTAGAATAAGAACATCCCTGTCACACTAGGAGTTCTTAAAATTTGAACTCCAGGCAGAGAGAACTTTCTAATGTTCAAAGGGATTGGCACTTTAAACACTTAGTCAATTGTTTATGCCAGTTATTTTCCCAATTTTGCCAACAGTCGTAAAATATGAACTATAAACTTTACAAACTTTACTCTACAAACTTTAAAATCAAGTTGATTCAAAATAAAGAGAATAGAAAGTGGCCACATAGTCAACATTTTTTTGCATTGATGCCTATAGCACCATTTAACATTTTCATAAACTTGGTGACCTACCCCTTGGTGATCTACCCCTTAACAGAAAGTAATTTTTGGATTCATAGCTCAATATTCTGCTTACTTGAATTAATAAGGTAATGAGGACTAACCATATGATAGCAGGAGAAGATAAAGAGTACTATTTTTGGTCCTCAGGATAAAGTGTTCTATTACAAAGGAAATAAAATGTGCAAAGCAACATTTCAAAGTTGCTTATATATGATTTCAGTGTTTTTTTTTTTTTTTGCTTTGTTTTGTTGTTATAGCATTATGGTCTTTGTAGAATTTTTTGAGTTCTTGTTAGTATTCTTTGCTTAAACTACACTCTTCAAAATTTATTTCCAAGTACTTTCAGTATAATATCTACAATATTAGAGTAAATATACCTAAGAAAGTTGTCAAATATTCTTGAATACTTAATAGGCCACTAAACAATGTATTAGGAATAAGGAAAAACTGATTTATCTTCAAACTTTGTAGCTAAAATTTTTCAAAATTAATTTAGGGTTTATCCAATAATCTCCTAGCTAGTATGGAAATGGTGTCATTTTTTTCTGAGATTTTAAAAGGAGGCCTTACCTTTGTAAGGTCTTTTTCTGAAATAAAGTCCAATAAATTCATATTACTGCATGTTTATAGAGATTTATGTATCTATATGTTTCATCAAATAAACGTTTAAAAATCTGTTATACTAATAATGCTAAAAATATCACAGCATATTTTTAAAGGGGAATACAACCAAATTCTCAAATTCCATTCATTGTATAGTATATAAAATATTTTGAGATCTATAGCTCATACACTGCACAGTTGCTCTAATTTTTCATGTTCTAAACATTGACAATTTGAAAGGGACTGGAGAGAAAATGGATTGGTGAGGAGCTGAAAAAAATGAGTTTTTATTTACTGTGCATTTATCATGTGCCTGGCACTATGTAATATATTACGGTAAATCTTGAAGCAATGTTTGACACTTGCTCTTAAAGAGGCTATGCCCAATAAAGTTGTGGAAATAAAGCTTATGTGCATGGAACAATTAGGAAATATAAAGCAGACTATAATGCTGAGTTGAGAAGACAATATGATCTCTACCTAAATCAAAATATTATTTCTTTATTGTTGCATAAGGCTCTTAATCTCTTCAGTTTAACATATGCAGTTTGGACTTCAGCGAGGGATAACCATGGAGCAGAATACGCAGTTTAGATGCCTTCATTATCATTATTGTTGTCATCATTATCATCATCATCATCCCCAAACAATTAAGGAGCAACCATAGGCATTATATAGAATGCGTTTAAATGAAAATAGTAAATTCCCACAGAAATCTCCAAGATTAACTAGATAACATGGATTAGATATAAAGATAGACAAAAATAGACATCTTTAATACTTCATTTCTCTAGAGTTCCCAGGGCATCTGGAATTTTCCCACTGAGAATGGGAACTAACCTTTTTCCAGGCTGAGGAAAAGACTTTCTTGGAGGTGATATATTTCAGAAGCCTACTAATGGAAGAAAAATACCTCTATTCTTGTAAATATTTTCCTCCCAACCATATATTGATGGCTAATGTCTGTCTAATATTTTTAAAGCCAAATTGTTCTAGAAATCTATTTTTGCAGGAGTATACATTTATTGTTTTATATAAACTAAGGTCTTTCACAACTAGTAAATTATTTTATTTCAATAGGTAATATTTGGTTAAAGATTATAAGTATCTACAACTTGTGCTTTTTCTGGTAGTGATGCTCAATAGCAGGTGGGCCATGTCTACCACAGGAATTCTGATGCTTCGATTTTTCATGCTTCCAACTTCCCACTGTTGGTTGAGAATCAATACTTCAATGAGTAGCACTTCCTGTAAGGTGTGTGTGTTGAATTTCTTGGGTATGTTGGCTCAGATACAATATATACTAGGTGCCTTGCATACTTTTAATCATTATGGCAAACCCAACAGATAGATAGCAAATGAAGCCCAGTGAGTTTTCATAACTTAATCCAAGTCACAATGGAAAAGCCCATACAAATTCTACTGAACCACTAGGATTAGAATCCTCCATCAAGATGATTTAGTTTGAATTATAAAGTCTGTTACTCCAACCACCACAACCAAATCCCGAGATTTGTTTGTTTGTTTGTTTTTACATAGAAGTAATGGTAAAGTATTTTGTCTCTTTGCTCTTTTGCTTTGAAGGAATAACCACAGTCCTCACCATGACCACACTGAGCATCAGTGCACGGCATTCTTTGCCCAAAGTGTCCTATGCTACTGCCATGGATTGGTTCATAGCTGTCTGCTTTGCTTTTGTATTTTCTGCCCTTATCGAGTTTGCTGCTGTCAATTATTTTACCAATGTCCAAATGGAAAAAGCCAAAAAGAAGAAATCAAAAGCCCTCCAGGAAACTCCAGCTGGTCCAGTGCCAAAAGAAAAGCATCCTGAAGCACCTCTGCAGGTATTTGACTTAATCTTCTTCAGTTTAGAATTTGAATTTTTTGGTCAAAGGTACATGGCCAAGTGAAAAAATGAGAACTTGAAAATGCTAATTTGTAAGTCATTTGGAAATCCAGGAATATATGAAATGGTAATTATAAGTTTAAACTTTAAAACTGTGATTAATGGCTTAAAAATTAAACAGTTTTGGATGAGCCAGATAGTGCTGGTTATTTGGAAGTTCTTTTCAAAATTAAAAGTTTTTGACAGAAAGGGGCAACATCTTCTGTATACTAATTAGAGGGACCTATGTATATCTTTGAGTGGGTTGGAAATGTGTTTTAGTAGAGTTCTTTTGTTGTGGATGGATATTAGGCTCTTCCATGAGACAGCGATGAAAGCATTCCAAAGACCCACACACAGGAGATTGTGGGGTGGCAAAATCATTTATTCACGTGGAAGCCTTCCCCTGGGTTTCTAATGCCCCACCTCCCTCCATCCTACCACTGTAAATCAGGGCCAAAAATAGTCAATGCCAAGACTTCCTGTGCCATGCCAAGGCTAGTTCAGCCCAGTCTTTCTCATCATCCACTTAGCTTAGCTTGCATTCCTGGCTGCAATCTATTGCTGCGCTGAGGTATTCAGGCTCCCGCCTGGAACCTGCATATGGAGTCTATACAGCCATCGGCCACCAGGCTGCTAAATCCACATGGCTGTGGAGAGAGGATGTGCAAGTCACAGGCCACGTACCGGTCACGAGTAAGAGAGAGAACATTTTGCTCTCCTGAAATTATATTAGCTTGGGTTTGGGATGGACCAGGTGCTTTATAAATGCACAATATACTTTCCAAATTTTTCTGGGTTTTTGATAGGCCTACTTCCTAGTTACACTGACAAGCCTCTTTGGTTCAACACCTCTTCCTGTGCCCCCAACATTCTGGTAACAGAAGGGAAAAGGGAGAAGCATTAATCCCCTTGGCAAGTGTGAAGCTGTAGCTTCCTGGTGAAGCAAACAGGCTCATGCTCCCCAGTTTATTAAGCTCAATGTCTAATTCCCTTTGCTCTCCTCCTTTAAGAAAATTAATATCTGCTTAACCACTGATGGTAACACATTGAACAAAGTAAAGCAGTGGTTCTTAACATGACTCTATACTAGAGCTATCCCACGTGGCTAGGTAGGACCTGTGCTCTTGTATTAAAGAAGAAAATAATCAATAAACAAGAAGACCAATAGGAGTAGTTGATGTACATTCAAGATTGAGAATTCTTATTGTAAAGGTACAGAGCCAAAAGGATCAGGAAACCTAACAAGGGGTACTGTAATTTACACTGGACACATACATGATTCTGTGATTAAAAAAATTAAAGTGACCTGTTCCTTATGGATTTCAGTTGTACAAAACTAGCAAGGTCATAATGAAAATAAGAAAGTGAACAGGAAGTCGTCCCCTTCCCCCTTGTCCTCCTTGAGTGTTCTGTGCTCTCTCTTCCTCACTCTCACTCCTTCAGCTTCTGCTTCTTTCTTGAATCAGCAAAGTGTCTGTGGTCACTTATACATGGTTTTCCTGTAGTTGCCACAAATGGTAGACTAAAACTTCTTTTGTTTATATGTACCCAAATCAAAGTGTGTATAAATTATCTTTATTTTCTATAGGTAATAACTCATTCCCTTACTTATTCATTCATTCCTTCTTTTTTCCCCATTCATTTAACAAATATACATTTAAAACCAATGATGTGCCAGACCCTGTTTATGGTCTGAGAATCAAATTTGTATACCCTCCCACCCCCAACAGAATGCCCTACACTATGGAGCTTACAGTTAAGTGTGTAGGACAGAGCAAGGGAGACAGGTGATGTTTAAAAAGACAAGCACTAAAACTCTTGGTGTGTTCCATGGTAACAGTGCTATGACTGCTGAAGGAAGGGCTGGAGCAGTGTGAGAAGGGTGGGATTCCGTTCAGAACACAGTGGTCAGGGAAAGTAAGTCCTCCAAGAGAAGATGACAGTTTAACAAATCAGGTTTGGTGTTCATCCTGGCAGGGATTCACTGTATGGGTCCTAAGTTTATAACTCTGCTCCTACAAAGCTTTGGGTGGTGGTTCTCCCTGAATGGCATGTGAGCAGGTAGGAAAATTACTGCTCTCCCATTAAGTAAGTTTGGATAGCTTACATTTTTCTCTGTACATATTCACTTTATCAAGATTTTCAAAATTATTAGAATGGATTTTGTATACTATTTTTAGTTAGAAAAACTTAGTAGAAGAATTCTATTCACTGTTTCTTTTTTAAAAATACTAACTCCTGGATATGTTATTTATTGTTTCTGTTTTCTAATTAATCATTCATAATTTATTTTAATTCCACTTTTCTGCAGGCTAATCTGTTACTATTTTCCCTGCTTCTTGAGTTTCATTCTTATTTTCATTTTTTATTTAATAATAAATTTTTCTTTTATTACAATGAGATTTCTTTGCATATAGCTTTGACCATACTCAAAAGTTTAAAAAAAAATTGTTGTTCAATTACAGTTTCTTTTTATTTTTTATTATTGTTCAATTACAACGCATCTTTTGATATATAATATTATCATACTTATTTGCTAAATATTCTGCAATTATGTTTCTGGTTTTCTCTATAGGCTAAGAATTATTTGTAATAAAATATTGAAGTTTCCCAACAGGATTTTGTTTGCTTATTTAGCTGCAGTGTTTATTTTTAGTTCAGAAATGTCAACCGTACAGATTTGAATGTTATTGACATTTTTGTTTCACCCTGAGTGTGCTGATAGCTTGTAAGTGTTTGATGACTGTGTGAAAGAGTCGGTTTTTAGTTATGAAATCAACTTACTTAACATACTATTATTTCTCCCTCTTAATCAGCCACCTTTTCTCTTTTTAATCTTTCAAATACCAAAAAAGATATAAAAATCCTCTTACTAATAATATGATTATGTGGGATTTTAAGTGTTTTTGTTTTATACACTTTGATATTATGATATTCAATATATAAAGATTCCTAACTGCTCTATTTCCATGTCAGTCTATACATTTAATCATAAACTAACCTTTTCTGGCAAATATTATGCCTTTTCCCTTAATTCTATTTGGTCTGATTATAATACAGTATATTAAAATATAATTTCTTAATATTAGGTTTTGTAATATATTTTTATTGCTAAATTTTCCTTATTCTTTTGTTGTTCATGTACTTTGGAAGCTACATGTCATAATTTTATATTACTAGTGGTTAACTTTAAGTTTTAAAACAACATATTTCTACTTATGATTTGCTAGTAATGTTGAAATTATAAAATATACTGAGTTTCTCATATAGTTTATTAACTCCCTCCAGACCCAGGATTGCTCACCTTCAAAGATTCTGGATGTAGAGACCATATATATATATATATATATATATATATATAAATATATATATATATATAATTATATATAATTTCTGTTTATGTGTACAATAATATATAATTTATATATTATATTACAATATTATATATTATTATGTATAATATATTATAATATATTATATATTATATATTATATAAAATTTCTGTTTATATGTACAATAATATATAATTTCATATATATAATTTTTATTTATATATGAATTCCTGTAGTTCCCTTTTTCATTTTTGCAAAGTGATGAGACTCCTTGCACTGTTGTTACACTGGAATATTATGAGTACTTAAAAGGACTACTTAATCAAAATAAAACTATTCTGCAGAATTTCCAAAGGTGAGAATGAAACCAATATTATTTTATTTACTCCTTGAAATCTCTCTTTTTTAAATTGTTGACACTATTCCAGATGTCCCCCAGTGTCCCTTCTTTGTGCCCCCCCCAGCCCCTCACAGGCATTCACAGGCAGTGTTGTCTGTGTCCATGGGCTACGCACTTATGCACGTATGTTCTGTGGATAATCCTATTGACTGTAGCAATCATCATTGCCAGTAAATGCTCGATGAGCACATCCAACTCTCTAAGTCTGCTTTCGTTCAGTAACTCCTGTTAGCAGCATGGGCCCAGTGCTGTGTGCAAGTGGAGTAATCAAGATCGAGAAGATGCAGTTTGTTTGCAAAGGGCATAGGGTCATAGCATTTAAGGGTTGGAAAGAAATTTTATGATAAATGTAAAGCATATACTTTATGTCCTCTACAAGTGGGACTAGGCATGTGTGATAACTTAGATCTCCACAGCAGTTTACTTGAACAGTGTCAATGTTCTAAAGACAGTGATTAATGGGTTGGCCTAACCATCCCCCTAACTCCAGACTGCTGCCAGAACATGGCTGGCTTTGGAGTGTCGGTTGTCATTGTATGGCTTCAATATCAAATTGAAGGTTGAAGACATATTAAAATTTAGGGGGTGAGAAGGAAAAAAAAGAAAAATAAGAAGGAAACAAGAATGGGAAAGAGCATGTTAAGAGAAACATTTTAAAACATGTTACTGGAAAGAAATGTCCTAAGAATCTTATAGGTTTGGAGTTTTAGTAGAGATTCTAAACAGGTGATGTGTGCTTATTCAAATACGTGTTCTAACTTGTATGGCTACTTACTGATTCGAATGATGTTGCTTTTGTTTAAAATGTGTTTCAACTCCTCTTTTGGAATTGCCCTCACAGTCTACATGACACTTGGTAATTTGTTAGTCCTTTGGTTAAGCTCAATAGTGGTTTAATTCATTGTTACTCTATGTGACCTGTAGACTGTTAATGGCCTGGCAGAGGTTTATAGTGACCATTTTCATTCTTTGAAAATTGGAAAGAAGGCTGATTGGCAGAACCTAAAGCAGCGATGGGCAGCTTGAGTATGTCTTTGAGCATCTCGGGAGGCAAAAGCAGCTGTTCTGTTTTGGCTCAGCATTACCTGGATTCTGCCTTTGACTCTCTCCTTTCGCTGTGGAGTTGAGGTCCATTCTTGTGGTTTTATTCTTCCATACCCTTACTAGTTCTTAGGGTGACTACTGTTTCACTAATGCAGGTGATTTGGACAAAAGAATGTTTTGAAAACTAAGCAACTATAAAATATAAAGGAAATATTTCTTAATGAAATCATATTTTAAAAAGTCACTTGAGAATACAATATATTCTATGGTCCTTGCTCAGTCAGAAAGTATGCACTAATATATGCATACTGTATCTTGAGAAAAAAAGTATGATATAATAATTTCCATCACTTGAGCTCTTAAAATGTGTTAGATACTATGTGATATGCTTTAATGTATTGCATAATTTTGAGCTCACAAGGGCTATTTTACAGATGAGGAAACTGAGGCTTATAGTTAGTTGTTAAGTGATGCATTAAAGAAATGGTAAACTCAATATTTAAATTAATTCAACTGTGTCTGAGTTCAGAGCTTGTCCTCTGAAAGCATACTTTTTAGTATTTAATTTATGATATGTCTATAAAGAAGATGTTAATATATATAAAATAGCCTAACACAGTCTTTTGTTAATATTTCTATGAAAAAATAATAATAGCAAAATACTATTATTATTTTGGCACATTATTTATATGTGCCAGTAAAAACAACTTTTACAGATTATATCTATATATATCATTTAATTCTTAAAACTTATATATGTTCTATTTTTATCCATGTTTTAACTAGTGAGAATATTAATGAGTAGTGATCAAGTAGTCTGCCAAAGGTCATCCGTCTGGTAAGTGTCAGGGTCGAGCCCGCAAACCCTGTATTTTAAGCCTCTGGCCTAATGACTGATTAGAAATTTGGGGTGAGGGAAATGGAGGCGGAGATGGATGGTGATGGCATCATTCACTGGGATAGAGAAAGGAATGAAGCACACTTAATGAAGAAGCTAACTGGTTCAAATTTAGATGGGTAGAAATTTTCATAGCAGGACATTTTCTCTTATCCCAAGATAATAATGACTATTTTTTTAAGCAAGTGAATATTTCTCCACTGCTTACCTTTCGTTCCCCATCTACCTATTTTTTGTCTATTTTTCCACTGTAACTATTCTTCACGAACTTTTCAATTTTAAAGTGTTCATATTTCTAGAATTAGTTATTTGCTCTGCTTAAAGTTTTTAAGAAAAAGGCAGTATAAAAAGAGAATATATAAATAATTCCAGGTACACTTTGAATTCCATAATGTAAGAGCACTCAGGAGAACCTCCTTTTTTACTATCCATCCTTCAAAATCAAACTCTAGCCTTATTTTCCATGTTTGGCTTATCCTGACTGATCTCAAGGATCTTAGGGGTAGGGTCTCAAAGATCCAAATCTACAAACTGGGGACCAGAAAAGTTTCCAGTGTGAATTAAATTACATCATGCATAGAAAGTACAGAGCACAATGCTTAGTACTATGTAAATAATAGCTACGGCTATTATTATTCTTTATTTCTTTAAGCATCTTCAACATTTAAAGTATGCATTGCATATTTTATGATTTATAATATCCTGAAGTATTTTGCTTGAACTGTTTCATATGTGATTGCTATATTTACCTAGCTAGGTGATAAGCTCCTTAATAAAATTGATCATAGCTTCATTCTGTTTTCTCATACAGCACATAGTACAGTATTTAATAGATACAGTTAGTTATTTAATGATGGATTATAATGCACCAGCTATAGGAATTGGACAAGGGCAAGTGTGGTGCCTCTAAAAACCAAAATATTTATCACCCATTTCCAAAAGCAGCTGTCCTTTATGTATTGAGTTGGCCAAAACATCCATTTAGTTTTTTCTGTAAAATTAAAGACACATTTTTCATTTTCACCAATACTTTATTGATTAGGATATTCTGAGTATGTCAGCTATCTCTTGCATGGTATAACATTGATTGTTCTCAATTAATGTCTCAATTTGATAGCTATGAATTTCAATTGGTCTACCCAACCGTGGAGCATCATACAGCAAGAAATCTCTAGCACAAAACTGCAAACTGCTTTTGACATGTTCAATCAGTCACAGCACCTTCTCCATACACTGCACAAATCTGTTTTCCTTTTGTGTTTCAGTTGTATTTTTACCTTTCTTGAAATAATAAAACACAATATGCCAAAAATGTCGCATATTTTCTTCCACATTCAATATTAAAATGGCTACACAAAAATTCACCAATTTTGATTTTTTTAAATGCATGCTGATATGACAGCTGTCACAATACAATCTAACAAAATTGTTTCAAATGAAGTTAAAGACAACTAAGACTACTAGAGCCATCTTATGGAAAAAACCCAACGAACCTTTTGGTCAACCTGATAAAATTCTCCCTTGCTGGAGAAATGTGAACGTCAGGCAGACTTTCAGTAGTGACCTGGAGCTGGGTCACTGTGAGCCTGTAGGGCAGCAGATAACCATTCTTAGCATTCTGAGACACACTTGTGAGCAGTTAGACTTAGCTGGTGGACAGCAAGAGGGAACTGAGGAGGGTGCTTTGAGGGCAAAAGAAAGCAAAACAAAAGGCCTAAGTAAATCTACAAGTGTACCTGTGCATTGTGAGGAAAGCATAGTTGTCTGTCCTTTGGCCATTTTGGTCACATCATTTGCACAGATATCAGTGACTGTGTGTGACATCACTATTAAATACAATGATTTCCCAGTGGTTGGTAATACACACACTTCATTCCATTCCATGGCGGTATACAACCCGGGTCAGTTTCAGATTTTTATTTCAGTCATTCTCAAAGCTGCTCTTAGAAATGCTGGTTTTTAAGTAGTTTAAGCTAGCATGGAAAAACTTTCATTTTTTCATTTGTAATTATTTGTTCATACCTTAACTTAGTTTAAACTCACTTTTCTTGGCAGTTTGAAAAGGACATGAAGCAGTACTGTCAATTTACTTGACATTTAGGTGTGTTTGTGACAGTAGTTTAATGACATTCCTTAAGTCTTATATAAATTGTACCTTCCCAAACCCATACCTGTTTCAGTACAGAATGTTCCGTAGATACTAATGCTTTTTTAGGCAATGAGTAATTGCTTAATTGTACAATTATTAAACTATATGACATGTGTTAATATCAGAATTGTGTTTTATCTCCAGCTATGTATTTTATCTGATAGTTTTTTATGTGTCATGTGTTGATTCATGAGAAAATGTCATGTTGCTAATGTGTGTGAACAAATCTCAGTCATTTAACAAGAGTTTACCAAGCAACTACAGTGGACAGTCACCATACATGGCACTATGGATTCCAGACAAAAATCAAGGAACTTAGTCTTAGGAAGGAGACAGGCTATTAATCTTGTGGGCGACTACACTTAGCATATAGAAGTGTGGTCCGAGTTTTGGTTTTACAATAAGTCAAGAATGCTTGTAGTAATGTAAATTTATACTCAAATCTTCACTGCTACCTTCGACCTGCCTGTTAAAACGCCAATCTATATATTCAATTATATAGTAGAAATCTATGATATTTATGGAATACCTATTAAGTGTCAACACACTGGGAATATTGTGCTCACTCCTTTTGTAGATCTGAGGAGAGTAGGAAGGTAGATATTATATAATTAATTTCAAATAATTAAATAATGATTATGTGCAAAACACTGTAAAGGAGAGGGAGAGAGCGTAATGATAAATTACATCAGAAAGAGTTGAGATTTCAAATTAGTCTTTGAAATGGAAAAAATGACAAATTAAAGGATATCATTCGAGCTGCCAAAGGGAGGAGAAGCAATAAATTTTAGTAGCTTACTGAAACACCATTCTGCATATTGTGGTAATTATTGGTAATAACATCACATGGGAAGAAAAATGCCAACATTAGCAATATAATTGAAAATTTAGGCTATTTCCTCATCCAGAAGGGAAATGCCATGTTTTTAATGCTACATTAGGAAGACTAGACATATTAGCTAGTGTTCAAGGAAGAAGTAAGGCATCTTGTGAACCTAGTATAATACAGTGTACAGTACTTGTGTCTGTGAGTGTGTATGTATGGTGTATATACAGATTATTAGTAAATTTGTTCATTTAGTTTCATGTATTATTTGTTCACAAATATCATGGCAAAAGAATAAGCTATGAAGTGCATTTATACAGTACATAGAATTTGGAGAGGTAGCATATTTCGATCATCATCATCATCTTCATCATCGTTATTTATTGAGTGCTACTAGATGCCATATATATGTATGTATGTGTATATATAAAAATATATAACTGCTTTACACACATATACATATGAGTTATCACATGCATATATATGCAAGCATGTATGCATGTTATATGCTTACATGTTATGTGTAAACACAAACATGTGTTTGCATAAACATATATGTAAACATATATATATACACACACAACCTGGGATGAATTGTTGTGTTGTTATATACTTAAGTTTATGGTTGATAAAGATGGGTCTTGGTAAAGTGTTTTGGACACCTTCAGCTGCATGGTGCTGCTTCTCATCTAGAGAAACCAAGCAGACACAAAAGTTCAATCTCTACTCTCAGTTACTCAGTGTAGCTTTCATCGTATAACCCAGTATTTGGGTTTTTATTTCTCTATCACTTAGATGATGAAGTTAGGCAAGATTATAACTGAATTCCTTTCTAATTTGAAAATCTATGTCATTACAAACTCATGTACTCCTATAACTAATGCCAGTTTGCATTATAGTCTTTAACCTGTACTTAATTTAGTTAAAATGATTAGAGAGATGATGGTTCTTTTTGGGCTCACTGAGTTAGAGAAAAATAAATATTCAGGTTATTTTATGTTCACTCATTCAGCAAAATTCCATACTGTTGGACAGTGATAAAAATATCAATTGATAACTGTGCCACCTTGTTTCAGATAGTATTTTAAACATTTTACATGTATTAACTCATATAACTGTCATCGCAATCCTGTTCTATTTTCATCCTATTTTACAGATGACTAAATTGAGGCACAAGGAAGCCTAAGTGATTTGTCCAAAATCACAGAGCTGCTAAGTAACTGACCCAAGAGTTAAACCCAGGTAGTCTGGCTCTTAAGTCTAGTTTTCAACCACCAGAGATTGCAGCCCCTCCATTATAACCTACTACCACAGCTGCTTACACTTCACTGTGATTATTGCTGCATGCTTACAACCCATCCCAATACTATTTTTCTGAAAATTGTGTTAATATTTATATTGCTGGAAATGCAAGCTATGCTTTGACACTTTATCCCACTTATAACCAAGCTGTATCCCTTAGCTGGTAGTTCAGTTTACATAGAAGCCAAAGCCACAGGCAATTAGTCACCCTCTCCTAACCTCCAACTTTGCCCAAAATAGATATGGATTTTTGTCAAGGCTAAAAATCACCAGTTGATTTAGTGCAACCATTTCAACAAACTGTAGACCAGCCCATGTTTTTTTTCAATTTTTGACATGTTAAACATTTAAAAAACATTCAAAGTATTACTTTTATTTTTTTGGTTTGCAATAACCAATCATACATGCATCAATATATTAAATTTATATTATTTATTTACAACATATATTCAGAAGAATGTTTTGAAGATTGTAGGGAAAATCTTAATAAAGTTCAAGAGACAGTTTTTGCCCTAAACAAATTTATATGATGTCATGTGTCAGATAAACAAGGGGAAAAAATATTCCATAGGAACTAAGGGATTTGTAAAGACACATGCTAAACTTTGGAAGGCATCTGTGGGAGAATTCAGCCTGGCCATGAGCTATCCTTTATTGGTGGTTGGCAGATAAAGGAGAGTAGCAAGGAAATGAGCCAGCTCATTACTGTAAATTTCATTAGTTGGTTTGTGATATTTATGGTTAGCTTGAGAATCACCCTAGAATTGCCCTATAATTAATAAGCTATTATTGTATGGTTGGAATTTTTCTTACTTCTGTGTGTACTCCATTACTTCTCTAGCAAATCTGGCACAAAATTGCTAAGAACCTAGCAGATGCTCAAGAAACACCTACTGGTTGATTTCATACTGGTATTTGTCATACAACTGAAATAGAAGTGCAACTGCTTAGGAAGGCAATACATAAAGGAACCATACATTTTCTCTGGGGAAATTTTATCATCAAATGGTTTTTATGGTGTCTCAACTTTTTATTAATTTGGTGACTTTTTCCCCAACCATGTTAGCAATGTGAATGCCCAGCACTATTTTTTAGAGTGAAAAAAATTTCAGTCATCTTCAAAAATATACAGCCACTGGAAACAAATTTCCTCAATGTTTAGCTACATTTCCAGCAAGTTCTTTTTCTTAAGCCACTGAGTAAGATTACTCATCCCTTATGGTTCATTTAGCTAAGCTGCCTATGTCCATTTTGCTATTTTGAGGGGGCTAATTTTTCCACAACATAATATACATCACTAAATCTCCAGCTTTTCACTCAGCTTCAGATGATTTAAGTTTCAAGAAATATCAGTTTGGGCATTACTTATTTTACTTAAATGAATTAGAGAAGATTAAGTGTAAAATGTCTTTGGTAGAAGGAAATTTGTATGTATTGTGGTCAATTTAATAAGAAGACACTTTCCACTCAGATTGTATGGCATGATATGTGTTTCATAATATTTTTCTAGTGTTTGATATTCCACAAGCTTCTCACCCTACCTAGGTTCTTTGCTTGAATAATAAAGCCTATTTTTCCCAAGATCTCCTTTGTAGGCCTTATTAGTGATCCTGTATTTTCACACTTCTCTTACATAATTATTCCATAGAATTTTGTCCTACCTCTTTCAATTTCTCTCTCTTGAACTTTGACTGCAATTCTTATAATTCTTATATCTTATTATAGATGACTAGTGTGTTTATTTCATTTTCTCAAGTTTCATTATTCCCCAACAACATAGTCCAGTGAATTTTCCTTTTCTCTCAAATTCTTTCTCTCTTTTGGGGGTAGGTTGGCTAAAACAAACTTTTTGAGTTATTTTTACTTACTTTTTGTTTGGGTAATTGAGGACAATTGTGGGTTCCATAGTCAGAGAAAAAGCTGTCTTAAGGGGATTCAGAAAAGGGAATGGGGTGTAAGGATGAGGGTGGGGTTTAGTTTCTCTGTGAGCACGATTTATTTTTGACTCCCTGAAATGTTTTCCAAAGCCCAATGAGCTTAATGTGAGTACCAAGGGGTCCTTTGAAAGTAAAATACTATCCGGTGAAAATGTTAGATAAATGGAGGAGATGTAGAGGAAGAAAGGCCCCACCATTTAGTACATCTTCACCTTCTCTTTGGCCAGGTCTTTGGCACTTGAAAATTGACATTTTCAGAGAACTTGACAGAAGGTGGTAAGGATTCTCTAGCCAAAAAACAGAAGGATAACTCTTCTTATACAGTATGATTTACTGTTGTGTCTAGCATAACCAATTATAAGCACTTCTGAACATTTGGGATTAGTATATTGGACAGATCTAAAAAACATTTTGAAGAATACAAAGTTTAAGATCAAGGCTTATCACGGAACCTGGTGCCCTGTAAACACCCACCCAGTTTGTTGACTGAGGGACTGAATGAAAGAATAAATGAAGGCAATGTGGTCTTTGCAACATATTATTAATTGGAAAGAGAAGCCCTAGATGATAACAGTAACCGGGGACACTTTCATAAACCCATTTCAGCATTGCTTTTTCACTTTTTGAGGCCCACACAGAGTTGTGGAGTTACTAAAGGAAATTTGTGTGACTTTTGTTCTTGACCCAAAGCCACCTGGCTTCTTTGGAATTTCCCATGTGAAGCAACTACTATCCCAGTTCTTTCACTGGCTACGCCTTGGATTCTTAGTTTTGTTGTTTGGGTTATCTCTTTCTCCTGAGGTAGAGGGGCTGCTCCTTGGGAAGTGAGAGTCATACTCAACTTTGCTGTTCAGGCTATCCCTGGAACACAAGCAAATGTCTTCTGGTTTTGTATGGGGAAAGATAAAGATCTAATTGATATCCTCCTGAGAGCTTGTTTGAATGCAGAAGTTCTGACAAAGGGTATCATGCTTTCAAGAAGAGAAAAGGAAGTCTCCTTGGAGCTTGAAAGGTGCTTCCTGGAAAGTGAACAAGAAGCAGAGAGCCACAGTAACTGGAAAGTTATATTCTGAGAGCAGATCCTAAACTAAAAAAAATGCAGCAGCAGCGATGAGTAAACAACATGGGCTGGGCACTTGACCTTCACCGGCTTCTCCTTCTATGAAGAAATGAGCTTGTGTTTGTTAAGAGAAAAGCCCAGTTTTATTAGGTTGAGCCAAAATGAAAACACCATTTTTGCTGGTCTAAACTGGTGTTAAAAAAGGTCAAAAATGATCTTTTGAACTAAAGATGAGGCTTAGATTTTACTTACAATTGTCTTTTTTTATAACAAACAGATAACTAATAAGAAATTGTCCTAGTAATTATAGCGATGACTAGCATCCTAAAATTCATTAGTTGTTTTTAAGACAAAGATTTAGGTTAGAGCAGAGAATGTCAAAGCCTTGGAGCTATATTTGTATGCGTGGGGCTGATGTGGGCACATCCTCTGAGGGCATCTTAATGCTCTGGGTAGACTCGTTTTGTTAGTTTATTTTATTTTGACTTGAAGCAGTTGAGGCTTGTGCAGGGGCAGCGTTTCAACAGGCACTCTCCCCTGTGCCCAGCTCACTACCGCTACTTCTGCAAGCAAGAAAGGCACTTTGCTAAAGCCTTAGCTGATCCTGAAAAATGTTAACATGCTTTCTGCTTAATATTTGCTAACGGGCTGATCTAAAAATGGCACCAAGGAGGTTACCTATTATCCACAGAACAAGAATACATTTTCTGGACCGAAATAGACTGTGTTCAATGGGGACTTGATCTGCTGACAGAAAGTTATATTAGTAGCCCTGAGCAATTCATGAAAATAGAATAAGATTTTATACGAGGAATCCTGTTTTATTTTTTGTTAATTAAAAAAATTCTCTCCATTAGTGGCATTCAATATTTAAGTTCTCTTTTACTTATTTTTCCATGGCATTTCTTTGTGAGTTACATTTACTTTTTGAAACTCTGTAAATCATTCATTTTGTGCCTTTGGGATGGGTAATACCCCCTTGTACAAGGCCAAATTTATTTTATCAAATTCATTACTATGTATACTTTAAAACAGCATATTGAAGTATCACTGAGATAGAATATGGAAAGATTTAAAAATCATCTTTTCAGTGAAACATGCATATTTTTTCCTGTCATCTTCAAATGCCTAGCAAGATGGAAATTATTTTTTTCAATTAATGTATAATGAATGGACTGACTTTTTCCTTGTTTGACTGTAACTACCCGAGTTTACACCTACTGTGCCAGTGTATCATTTGTTCTGAACCAAAGTGTCTTGTCTTGACCAATAGACCAGATAGTCACCCTGATGATGAAGCAAATATTAAAAATCAGTCTTCTAGCATTAAAACTTTGCTAAAGGATTTAAGTTAACTATTTCCAAATAGTAATCTACATGTATATGATGGTAATAGGTATACTATAATAAGTAGCATTACAGGTTAAAATTATAATCAATAGGGGGTTTCAGAATCTCATGAGACAATTTGAGATAATTATTGGCTATATTTAATTTCTTGGTTACTCTCCAGTCATTTTGTAGCCATTAAGAGTGATTAGCTACTCAATATTAGAAATCATAGTGTTATAAGGTGTCAGAGTTCTGAGACACATAAACTTAAAGAAAACAGGGAAGAAAAAAGGATCTCAAGTCCTCATCATGCTGCAGTGTTTGTACAAGGTTGAAACCATCGTTCTATAGTGTGAGACAAATATACTCCTGCTTTGCTCTCAGGAATTTTCTTATCAGACTATCTTTCTAATTTTGAAAGAAGAAACAAATGAAGATACAGAAAGATGTAAAATTTGGAGCTGGAACATGTGGGGTGATATCAGAAGTATGAAAGCAAGAGGAGAAGTACTGAATAAGACGTCCTTTCTTCCATGTCACTTGCTGGGATCTGCTTTGTGTGTTTCCTCAGCAATGTAATTCTCAGGGGTTTTTTTGGGAAGCACTGATTGAGGATATCCTAAAGTTTCATCGTACGTGTTGGCCTCAGTGAGAATAGATGCTGGGCTTGTATGGGTGACAGAGTGGTACAAATCCAATTGTTATATTCTAACAGTGGATAGACCACCTCTGTTGTTGAGGATCGTGGTACTCTCCTTGACAGTACCATGTAGCACAGCCTGATTCATTACAGAGCCATTCATCTCAGAAATAGCTGCATTAAATAGGAGCATTATATACGTTTATTCCGGCCAATATGCCAGCACAGTAGAGTGAGCACAATCATGCACTCTCAGCAACGCAAGCAGAGACTCAATTTGTGGCTGCTTTTTTCCTAGCTCACCATAATGTTCTTCTCTAGTTTGAAAGCTTTCTACAGTCTGATTATTGTATTTACTTCATAGTGTTCTTTCTTCATGTCAATACTACCCTATTTTCTGGCTGAGTTTTTCTTTATTTGCAATAGCAGTTTGATATATTTCCAATGGATAAACAAATGTGATTCTTTTAATGGTTAAAGTACAGATTAAATGTCCAGTGGAGGTCTTATGGTTATTTCAGATCAGCTGGATGGGTTCATGGTCCTGGACTAGCTAGGTTCAGTATCAGAACGATTTTAAAGAGTGCTGAGAAGATAAAGATATTAGCCAGAAGCCTTCTGATATATTGAGTGTAGGTGATAGATTAAGATGAAAGGAATATAGCTCCAAGTGGCCTATGCCACCCCTTGTAACAGCAATTCATTTGGTGTTACAGTTTCCACATGTGCATGCCCCATGCTGAGCAGGTATGCCTGTAATTAATGTAGGAAACTCTCATTTATCTAGATACTCAAAGAACCAAAAAGCTGAATTAGATAAGAGCAATTTTTTATTATATTATGTAGTGTAACATATATGAATATGCTGCAATACAATTTTAGTGCTGTTGGTTATGCTATCTGAATGCTTTGGAAATTGACAATGCACACCAAATTTAATCAGAAGCTCATTACAAAATTTAATTTCCATGTTCGGTTTTCTACAATTCATCAAGCTGACATTAAGGATTATTCCATTCCTCTTTTTAGACTGATCATTTTAACTGTTTCCTTCCTAATGACTCCACCAAGCAGACCACTAGAGCTTGGGAAACCTGAATTTCAGGTCATTTGAGGTGTTGCTGGATATTGCCAAAAATGTGTTGTACCAGAAAACAATTTTGAAGATGACTGGAGTAAGACCACCCTCGCCCCACTGGCCATTCATAGGCATTTCTTACATTGTGTGGTGGAGACTATGTTCCTTCACCCTTGAATAGGGGTGGGCCTGTGACCACAGTAGAAGTGGTGATATGTGACTTCGAGGATGGCCCACTTGGGTCCCCTTTCCTGGACCCAGCACTCATACTGTAAGGAAGTCCATGTCACATGGAGAGACTACCGGTAAGGGTTCCAGCTGACAGTCCCAGCATCAACTGCCAGGCATGTGAATGAGGGCACTTTCAAGGTGACTGTAGTCCCAGCCCCTCTGCCTGAAATTACATGAGAAACCCTGAATGGAAGCCACCTAGCTGAGTCCAGTAAAACCCCTAACCCACAAAAGATAAAGTGATCGCTGTTACTTAAAGCCATGGTCATTTAGGGTGGTTTGTTATACAGCACTAGACACCTGGAAAGCACATACTTTTAAATCAGGCATGCTCGAGTTGAAATACTTACTCAAACTCTTGCCAGTTGAATGATGTCAGTCAAGATCTTAAATTTCTTGAATTCTCTTTATCTCACAGGTGTTTAGCATACTATAGGTGCTCAACATACATGTTTCACCATCTTCCTTCCATCCTTCCTTCCTTCCTTCCTTCCTTCCTTCCTTCCTTCCTTCCTTCCTTCCATCCATCCATCCATCTTTCATTTTTTGCTTGTTTACTCCATTCCTTCCTATGTAAATTCAACTGAGTGCAGCTGCTTTCATGGTGGGCCATTTTAAACTGGAATATGTTAGTGCCAGGTGTGGACTTAATTGGACCTTTACTTAGAACGCAAGCAGACAGAAATCAGGATGCATTTTTTTTCCCAGTGAAAACTGCTGAATCACTGGTTCCAAAATCGGCATAAAATATGCTCAGACCTTCCACAGACGGCGTGTGTGATGAGATCAAGTGCTTTGGGAAATGGGGTAAACACTTTTAAAAAAAGCAATGTTTCCATCACTTTGCAGTGAACATTATCTGAATTCAGTTCAGGCAAAGAAAATCTTAAAAAGCTAGATAAAGGAAATGAAGGCATGAACAACGTGTTATTTGTAGGAATGACATACATTATCTCCTTGGCAACTGCAGCGTGGCATTTAATTTGGCAATCTATGTTGTGTCATCTTGGATGCCTGGAAGTCACTGTTTCCTATGGAAACAAAGGAAAGAACAACGTGAGAAAGAGAGTTCTAATTTTAGTAAGCTGGGAAAGTATTTTAAAACCGAGGGACCAGCAGCCTCCCACAGCACAACTAGAACTCAAAATGGCATTACATTTTCATTTATTAATTGCACAGTGCTTTAGAATATGGATTAGAGCCCATATTTCTTTGGCCCTGCTGAGCTTTTTATTCATGCTTTGTGGTCAAATGATGACTCAGGATGTGCATGTGGAATTTTCAATGTACAGGTGTTTGGTAAGTTTTTCATAAATAATAGGATATAAATTTATGCATATTCATTTATTTATTCATTCAACAAATATCTGTCGAGCATCTAATTTGTGCCAGGCATTGCGATAGGTTTGGAGGCTATGTAGACCCCTTTGCTTTATATCTTACAATTATCATATCCATGGGATACCATGGCATTTTTTTATTTGAAGTGAATCAGTAATTTAGCAAGCCTTCATTTAGCCCCAGCCTGGAAAGCTGATTATATTGGGAGCTAAGAGATAGTAGAAATGAACCACATGGCTACACAATACTTGATGGGGCGCAGAACGATCCTCATCATGGCTTTTCATTGGCCAGTGATTTCAGTGAACATTCTTAAGTATAGTCAAGTTGTTTTCGTCCACAGCCTCCAAGTGAATGGCCCTGAAATATTTATAATAGTGATTCATGCTCAATATAATTTCATTTGGTAGGTAATTTGATGAAATGGAATGTCTTAAATGAAGGAAACTCAGATTGCAACGTAGTAGCCTAGAGTCTAAAAGTTTTCACTTTGATGAAATTCAAAGAAGTTTCAGCATTATAAAATGCTACAGAGGCACCTAAACAATTGCAAAGGGACTGCTTGATCACAGCAGGAGGATGATATGGCTGGTTGCGTGAGATTGAAGCATGACATCAGTGTTGCCAAGATCACCAGTGGGGCTCCTGGGAATTCTTCCACAGTAGTACTACAAATCAGACTTGAGATTTTTGTGGAGCAGAAACTTGGGGTAAAGAGTTAGTTCTTGCCAAGGATGATCTGTGTCTTCCATGGATCTGTTTCTCCAAAGCATTGTCTTTAGTACTTAGTCTACATCTGCTTCCAACCTCATCACAGCAGAAGGTGCAGTATTTATCCACATTTCTGAGGTCTATTAAAGAATGACTCCAAGCAAACTGCTAGGGTCTGTCAGAGTCTTACAAAAAAGCCTTGTAGTCCCACCTTCCACATAGTGATTTCAGGTGTTCTTCTAGCGTGGGGGAATAGAAGTCATATGCCTGATGTTATAATTATGTATTAAAATTAATAGCCAGATTTCACTTCCTTGAATTTCCCCCATAAGGTCTTATTTTACTATGTCCTTTCTATGAGACGTATTTCAGCTTAGAATTTTCTTGGGTTTGTGGATATATTCATGGGAGATTTAAATAGCATTGCAGCTGTACAGAAAAGCTGTTCTAGTGTATGCTTTGAAAATCAGCTTTTCAATAACTGATAGCTTTAGAACTATGATTGAGAGGAAAAATCCAGCCCTTGTTAAACAAGCTATTTCAGCCACAGACTATGTGTTTCCAGCAATGTGAAGAAGCTCATATTCCTCATCACTTTGTTCCTGGGGAGGCAGGTTGGTGTCCGTGGGCCTTATGCTTCTCCTGTGCAGCAAGCAGGGGAAAGGGAAAGGGGGACGTTGGTCCAGGAGGTGACTCTCTTCTGCTCAGCAGCAATCATTTGGTCATACTTTTATTTTTTAGGTGCTTTTAAAACATTTAGTCATACTTTTAAACAGGCAGATGTATGAAATAGGAGAGGAAAAGCATTTAATTCTGGTTATCAGTTAATATTCCAGGATCGACTCATTAAACAGTCCATTAACTACTGTAGTGGCCCAGGAAGTATAATCTGGGTAGAACAAATGACTGTCATCTGGTTTCCAAATGGATTTAAAAGTGCTGCTTTTGGCTATATAGCTTTGCCAAACTACTTACCTTCTGAGACACATTGTGTGAAGCTCATTTTTGCTTTGTTGAGTGCACAGGAGAGAATGATTTTGGTGTTGATTTATTTCAATACAGTTTGCTCATCACTTATTTATTACTTATTCATTTGACTTATTTTTATTGAATACTTCTTAGTGCTGTGCTAGTCAGCAAGGGAAGGAAAACAGTAAGACTCTATTGTAGCATTACAGAAATGTGTAATCTGGAGGGGCATGTACACAGTGCGCTACAGGCTGAGCTAGGAAAAAGTCTAAGAAGCTGTATGAAGATAATACAATCTGGATTAGAGTCTCTGTTGGGAGCGGGGGTGGAGGGATTCTGATGCGGGTGGTGGTGATGCCAGCTTACACTTCACAGGGGAAGCAGGAACTCAGTACTATCTTAGAGAACATGAAAGGGAGACACAGACAACGGAAGACAGAAGGCAATGGAAAGAGAATGTGCAAAGACCCAGCAAGACAGTAGAGCTAACACTTGTAGAAATAAGTGAAGACATTGAGGCTGGAATCCATGTGTTTTGATTGGCTTTCCTCCAAAGCTGACACTGTTGCAAGGATTTGTTTGCAAGCAATTTATATTTGAGGTGATCTCAAGAAGAATTGTAAGGGAAGTGGGATGGAAAGGAAGGAAATCCAGTGAGCTGTGATCAGTCAGCAGATTTGCACAGCATGCTCATCGTGCTAGAGACTCTCCCAGGGTATGTGTGGAACATGCCTCAGAACTCTCTCACTGTGGGGGCAATAGATAGAAAAATAGGTAGATTTGGAAAGTACTGAGGTTAGTGGAAAAGAGTAAGGAAGAAGGAAGTAAGAATTGCTGAAGTTGTGTGGCTTGGAAGGTAGTGGAATAGCGTGCTGGTGTCTAAGATCTAATGTACAGCAGGAGGGATATATTTATTTGGATAAAGATATTGTTTCATTGAATATAAATATATTCGTACATAAATTAGACTTTGAACAGGGGCAAGCCTGTGTCATAAGGGAGGAAATTTGGGGCTTTTCCCCCACTTTTGTATCATTAGAACTAAGATTGGTACCTGACATATAAATAGGCTCTTAATACACATTTGTTGAATAATTGAATAAATAAATGGGTGGATGGGTGATTGAACAAAGTAAAAGTTTGGTGTCCTCTAGTACGTCTGAATGATGTCCTAAAAGACATATGGGTCTCTAGGTTGGAGACAAATTTGGGAAGTAAACATTGAGTTTGTGATATTGAAGTGAAGATGGTAATTCAAGCCACTGGATGGTTTGTTTACATGAAGACTGAGAAAATTGAGATGTGTAAGAGTTGAATCCGATGGAAAGATAACATTCAAGTTTAGGTAGAGGAGAAGCATCCTACACTGGAGGCTGAGAAAGATCAGGTGAACAGTTCTAGATTGTGGAATTTGTGGGAAAAACTTTAAAGAAGAAAGAAATGATCAATAGTGGTAGATTATGCTATGACAATATGTAAATCAGATTTTAAAAGAGCCTATTGGAATAATCTACAAAGAGTTTCAAGGGAAAGATGGGAGGGGAAATAAAAGAACAATGGGTTGAAGAATAAATGACAAATGAAGAAGTGGGAAGAGTATGTGTAGACAATTTCACCCCACATTTACAGTGTTAGAAAGTGGCAACTGGAAGGGGTCAAAGTTCAAGGAATTGGTGAAGATGATATTTTCATTTGCTTCTTTATAAAGTGAAGAAATTTAAGTACACAGTATGTTGTGACAGTGCAAACATTTTTTAAGTTGCTAATATACTTAAGTAGGACAGTATCTATAGGATCCCTGGTTTCATTCCTGTCTTAAAGCATCCATCAGCCCAGAAGGAAAGGTTTTAAACTGGAGCCCTTAATTATCTCTTCCTCAACTGGCAGATCTGGGCAAGTTAGGTTTTAGTTAGTGCTTAGTATTGCTCCAAGAAACGGGGCAGACTATCTTCTCCTAGGAATGGAAAAGGAGATGAATTTTGAATGAAGCAAAACACGTAGGGTACCCATATATTTCCAACGTTTTCTGAGATGGACAGTTACAGTATTCCTTTAACATTTATTTCTGTTGAAAAATACATTGAATATCTGATTATAGAATTTATGGGAACTTATATAGCAATATTTTACCTCTCAGAGACTTATCTACATATCTGTTTTAGAATATGAAATGACAACAATATAATAATATATAACAACTATGGATTACTTACTATATTCTAGGCAGTCTGTTACACACTTTACAGACACGACTCTGTAAATAACTCTAAGAAGTAGTTATTTGTATTATCTTTGTTTTACCCAAGATACATCTGAAGCACAGAGGCTAAATAATTTCCTCAAAGTCTCATAGCGAGTATTTAGCAGAGTCAAAATCTTGAATCAATATGATTTCAGAGCCTATGGTTGTGATTTCATTTTTTAACTACTAATATACTGATATATAAGAATAATAATGAAGATAGGTATTTGGTAGCCTTGGGTTATAAGATTTGTTTGTAGATTTGTATAGAGGGCACATTTCCCTTGTTTCTAAGCAGATATTCATGTCTCCTAGTTTCTGGTCTGCTTGGCTAAAGCAGTTATCTTGGTGATGTACATTAATGTGCTCATGAGCCACTTGCCATAAATTGCGACTCAGCTACTGGTTCAATTCATGCTAAATTTGCAATCTGCCTTTACTGAAGTGCAAAATTGGCTTTCTTGTTTTAAAGTGGTACAACATGCAAATTAGTCTCATACCTTATTTTCTTGCTCAAGTAAGATTATCTAGGCTCAGATAAAGTTTTAACAATTTTGCTTTGGACAAACAGCTGTTTCAGCATGAGGGCCTTGTTAAATGTCGAATGGTTCTGATAATGCCCCATTGGAAACTACAGTAGATAACAAGGTACTAGTCCTCAGGACAAGTCAAATTACTTCCTGGAGAGAAACCAGAGTGGCTTCAGCTCTTTGGAGGCTTATCTGTTTGACAATATAAGAGCCACCAGCCCGTGTCATGGTAGAATATCAATTTGTTCTGCTGTCTTTATGTGCAGTTTTACTGTAGATTGAGTAGATTTGTAATGAATTGTTTAAAGAGGATAATTCAACATAGGTTTTATACCAATTGATTGGGCTTCCATTTGCAAAGAGTGGAGAAGGGGATTGATTGGAAATATCAGAGCTTACCCAGTAGGTGGCTTAATGAGCCCTCTTCTGCTGCATGCACATGTATACATTACGTATAATTTGGCACACGCATTGTTGGACTTCATTAATGTTAATTATTTGTAGATAGTTACATATTTAAGAATCATTCTCAAGTCAAAATCAAAATCTAGTGCTCATGTTGATACTTTTCCTGGGTTACAATTAAAGTTGAAATTGCATAGTCCTATACACTAGGGGAAAACTGTTTCAGGTTTACCATCTATTTGATGGTCAATTTTTAAACATCTTTGAAGGATTATATTCAAATTTAAGGGAAAATTTATAAAACAAAGTTTGGGCGCAGCTTCCCTCTAACAGAAGAACATCATAAAATATTTTTTATCATATAAAAAATGCAGATTTTGACTGGCGATGTTGATTCATTTTTAAAACAACTTGAATAGGTTTCTTCAATCAAAGAAGTTTGCTCAGCTGGATTGTATTTCTTATTAAAATAAAATTTTCTGTAGAATAAATGATCTAATGTAGGTTTATTTGTAAATATTTATTTATGCCTGAATACAGAACATAGTTAGGAAACAAACTAATAGCTATAAGCACATAGGATAACCAAGCACCCCCCAAAATAAGAAGAATATTAAAATTAATTGGAGCAAGAACAATCTAGAAAAACTCTAGAGCAGTTTTCACTTATACTAGAATGGAAGGATTAATCAGAAGGTGTTTTCATGTGTATGTATGAGATAATATGACTGAAAGAATAATATAGTTTTTAGGTTATAATAGAAACTTAATAAATCAAATCCAAATTTGATTTTATTCTGAAAAATCAAAATGTTTGTAAACATCACTTACTTGGTTTGGGTTGTTATGTATATATTTTTTAAAGATTTTGTTTATTTATCTTTAGAGGGGAAGGGAAGGAGAGAGGGAGAGAAATATCAATGTATGGTTGCTTCCAGTGCATTCCCTGCTGGGAACTGGCCTGCAACCCAGGCATGTGCCCTGACTAGGAATTGAACCGTGCTCTCTTGGTTCACAGGCCCATGCTTAACCCACTAAGCTACACCAGCCAGGGCGTTATGTATATTTTTCAGGTAAATGCTTTTCTGCGCTCTTTCAATCCCTTTAACACATGTATTGGCTATTACAAACAACCTCCTGAAGTGGTTAAAGTGTGGATTTGGGATTCAAGCCATGAGACTAATTCATTTTAATTATCTGACCTTTGGAGAAGTACCCAACTTTTATAGGCTTCAGTGTCCTCATTGGAAAAATTAGAATATCAATAATATCTCCTTGGTGGTTACAAGAAATATGTGAGGCTATTTGTGGAAACCATTTAGTGTAGTGCTTGGTCTACAGTAAGTGTTCGATAAATTGTAGAGATAGATTCAAGATCTCTGCCTGGCAAGTGCTAGTATTGGACATTAATTATATTAGAGAAATCCCTCAATGTAGAGCATTGACTTAACCACCCATTTCAAAAGAAAATAAGAATGAGATGAGAAAAGGCAGATTTAGAACATCCTAAAGAGATCTCAAATTTTAATTGACACAGATCATTGGCCTTCCTTATCTTTATACCCCTGAGAGAAACCTTTGAAAACCATGCCCCCTACGACCAGACGCTTCTCTTTCCCGGCAGTTCTTCCACCTGCTTAAGACTTAGTCGCCTATTCCTAATAGTTGCAGATCACACGTTGCTTTCACAAGCTTTCCTAGCCATCAGGCTAGGTAATGTACTCCTTAATTTCTCTAATTTTGCTTCATAGCATTTATTGATTATTATAACTTTTATAATTCCTGAAAGAAATTTCAAGAACTGTGTTTCTTCTCTGTACTCCTGATGCCCAGCAAAATAAGTTTAAAGGTTGAACACTCAATACATATTTGTGAATGAAAGATTTAGTTGGGTGAATCAATGTCTTCAGTAAGTCCTTCATGGGTTATAAATTTAATTGTGGACCTTCTATTACTTCCAACAAGAGGTAAAACATAGGACTTGAGCTTTTTTTCCCCTCTAAAAATAAATGTATTAAAGGTAGTATAAATGTTTTGATTCAATCATTGGCTAATATTCCAAAGTAACTCAGACTGCTTTAAGTGAGGTTCTTGGCTCATCAAAGACTCCCTTCTGCTGCATAGCTACTATTTTACAAGGGATTGTGGTGGATAATAAAATCTTCTTCACAACAGAAATATACTGAGGATCTGGTCTTGATAAATTATTGCTTTTTAGACAGTACCCCTGTTGCCTTTGCTGATGCAGATAAAATTGTGACTCAGATTGCTTGCTGTGCCAGCCTCCTATAATGTTGGCATGGATCTAAATCTTTCTGGATAGCTATTTATCATAGCACAATTTCATTATGATCACATCATATCAAGTCTATATTAAGAGGAAAAACATTGTACAAGAGTTTGCTAAGTTTAAATGTAATTTTCGGAATGTTTTGAAACTGAAAAACTGATTTCCATACAATGTGGATGCTTTAAGAAAATGAATTTATTTAGCCACCTAAATTAGGAATTTTAAAAACCTAGTAAGATTTCTTTTACAATGTTTCATCAGATATCTACATATATATTAACTCTACTCTTAAGAATTACAAATATTTTAATATAAAGTGTGAAAAGTTATAAATTGTATCAATTACATTTCTCCAATATTTAAATACATGCTCTGAAATCCATAACACATGTACACATATTCACACATAAACCCACACAAGGTACACTTAAAGTCATCATCTGAAGGGAGGCAAAAATATTTAGGGAAAAATATTGGGTAGTTAAAGAAGGATCTGGAGCTAAGTCCAAACTGGAATGGTGCAGAGAAACTGAGAGTAACTCGAGGTATCCTGGAAGGTTGTTATATCCAGGCAATTTGGACAAGTTAGGCAGAGGCTGTAGATGTTCCTAGTGGATATGAAAGCATTTCCACTGATCAAAGACAACTAAAAATATTATAAATAAATCAATGGTTAATTCTTGCCCAAAGCATCTCAGTTTCTGCCTGTCTTTTATCTTGACTCTACCTAGGCTTTGGTTACCAGAAAATATAGTCCCTCAGTGGGGAAGAGAGGATAGAGCAGACTAGAAACAAAGAGAAAATACCTGAAAAGAGAAAGTTGCAAGTTTGTTTAGGTTTTGTTTCTTTTTTCCCTATGAAAAGGTTAGTTAACATAACACTATATTAAAATATGTCTTTTAAATTTATTTTTACTGAAGTTAGACTATTGTCTAAGTTTGCTAGGGGTGCCATAGCAAAATAACATAGATAGGGTGGCTTAAAGAGCCAAAATTTATTTTCTTATTGTTTCAGAGGTTAGTAAATTCAAGCTCAAGTTTTCATAAAGTTGTAGCAGGTATGGACTCTGGTGAGGGCTCTTTTCCTGGCTTGCAGATGGTTGCCTTCTTGCTGTGTCCCCATATGACACAGAGAAGTGATCTCTGATGTATTCTGCTTTCATGAATACCAGTTCTTTCTAATCAGGGCTCCATCCTCATGACATCCTCATTTAACCTTAATCACTTCCTTGAAGATCCTGTCTTCAATACAGTCACATGGGGGTAGGAGACATCAGGACGCCAACATATGAATTTTGAAGGTACACAATTCAGTCTATAGCAGTGATTAAAACCTCTTAATATTTTGATTTTTTTTTTACCTTCTTGACATTTGTTGCTTTCTACTATGCCCAGTTTGATGCCTTTCATTTTCTGCTTTCAATTTGTATGTGGAAGAAAGTAATTTTGATTACTGTAATTAAAATAAGAGATGAAAGAAGAGTGACACCATAGTGTCAGACAGATATTTTCACATATATAATTCTTTTTAATATTCCAATATATTTAGAAAGTGTGTCAGCCAAACTGGGTTTGCCAAATTTCTAACCATGAGCCAATATTCTAGGTATGTCTTTTCATAGTATAATGAGGAGTGAGTATCATTGGATGACATCAGTTCTTCCGTCTTTGTTGTTTTCCTGATCACCAGTTCCTAGACTTCACTGATAGCTGGAAAAGTCACAGAGACTGACTGGTAATCTGATATAATAATGAACAAAATGCCCTTCTTATATAATCCCCATGGTGTGTTTGGACATTGAGATACTATGGCTCTCATTTTTCCTCCATGGAGCATGGCGTGTGGGTGTGGTGGCTCACTGGCTAAAAGCACATTAGCTGGGTGTCAGGTACAGAAGAACCACTCAGTAAAAGTTAACTGTTATTGTTGATTTTGCTGTTGTTATTTTTTTCATAGAAGAGCGTTTTATGTTTGTCTTACACTTTAAGTTATAGGATTTGCTCTAGTGTTAATTGCCACCTTTACCATGTTCAATATGCATTTTGATTTTGCTATTACATTTTATATTTCCTCAAATATTTGCATTTTGTATTTACTAATAATTATTTCTCTTTTCAGCCATTAATATCCTTTTTGTGGTTGATTTCACCACAGACTGTCTTTGATTTCAGTGGTTCTCTACTTTTATTATTATTTGGAATGAAGCCCATATTTTAAGAGACATATAAAAAATGTCTTCTAAAATTTTGTTCCTGTAATAATTTATCAGTGATACACTTTTTCCTTTTGGGGCCTTGATCTTATTATTTGTCCTCTGCTGGATTATTTCTGTATAATATTCATTTGATGTCTACTATGTGCTGGACATTGTATTAAGTTTGTACATGTATTATCTTTATTCATTTTTTCTTCTATTTTGGCAAGGACTTTAAGGTTTCAAGAAGTTAAATACTTGCCAAATATGTCATGGCTAATAAATAGCAAATTTGGTATTTGAGTCTGTCTCACTTGGGGACCCACAATCCTAACCATTTCGCTAATGTTTTGCAATTTCTGAACCGTGACCACTAGCAATAGCATAACTGCACAGAGAGCCTAAGACTGAGTTTTTAACTAACTCCAAGTATTTATTCTTATAAATGCTTAGAATAACTATGATGCTGTTTTTCAAAATGGAGCAAGAAAAGAATCATCCAGCTTAGTGTTTGCATTTGGAGAAAGTGAGTGGTGTGTCCTTTGCCCTCTACCCTCTCCAGGGTTATGTTGGCAGGAATGGAGAGTATAAATCCAGGTAGCACTCAGGTCAGGTCCCCTTGATCAAACTTAGATCTTCAGCTCTGACTGGTGAAGTCTCTGACAAAGAGATTTCTTTTACTGGAGACACATATTTAATATATAAAGCACTGACAATAGAAAGTAGCACTAGGAATTCCTGTAACATAATTAACCACAAAATCCTGTATCTTCAAGAAATCCTAATATTTTACATTTCAATTTCTAAATATGCAAGTAGGAAATGAATGAACACTTTAAGACTTTGTTCTCTGGTAATTCCAAACTGAAGACATAAATTTCTTATGTCAGTGCCTGATAGTAAAAGTGATACTTCTATAGCTTGTGGAAATACAAACATTGAATTAGAAGCTAACATTGGGAGGAAATGGAATACAACAAATAGAAAAATCAGCATTTTCATTACTGCATTTTGTTGTTTAATGTATGATAGAGTCCCCTGGTAGCAATTTAGGAAATATTTAGCATGTTTTTTTGGAGAGGGTGTTTTTCACTTCTATGTTCTTAAACACTACTGATAGTCCTCAGTAAATCATTACTTTGGGATGTGGTTTCAGCTGCTCCACCTTGTTTATTTCCTCAGCGAATAAGATGTGTAGCTAACCCCTGAAGCCCTGTCAAAATGGCCTTGAATAAATGTCTTTACATTATTGGATTTTTTTTGTATGTGACTCATTGATATTCTACAAGATAAACCTGTTCATTATTAGCCTTGTTTGTTTTTAATTTAGAAGAGTTGAATTACATTTTATTAAACTTCATTACCTACTCAGCTGAGCAATATAAATGTAGCTTGTATTCTACAGACTCGTGTTAGTCACTCTATCTCATTGTGGCTTGAATAATAAGTGTAGATGGATTTTCTTTTCTGCAGTTGATAATACTCCTTTAGAAATTGTGTCAGATCGCAGTCATAATTGACGAATTGCTTGGATTTGCTCCTGTTTGCCTGTTGCTGCTTTAATTTGTTGGTAATGTTTGAATCTGCCACCTCGCATCTCTATCCCACCAGTTTCCTTGCTTCAGGCTATTGTGACTAATGACAAAATGATTTCAAACTAAATAATTTTTTAAAATTCAAATGAGGCTGAGGCTGAGGTACTTCTCTTGTTTGTCACCACTGCGTGTCTGCAGAATATTGATGGGGCATCTCTGCATACTGCATGAAACATAACATCACTTTCACTGATGCATTAGTTGTTTCAAAACTCAAAGGCTGTGTGAATATTATTCCTTGTGAGTCCTTTGCTAGATAGGTCAGCAGATTTCTTAATCCTTTTGTGGTTCATCACCATGGAAAATGACAGATTCTTTACCTAGTAGACCTTTAGACATCAGTGCAAAATAATGAGTACCATTTGGCTGCTTGGCAAAGAGCAAAGGTTTAAGGCTCAAATCGGTCTGATTCTGCTTTCCTTTTTTATAAGTTATGCTATATAGAGTATTGAGAGACTTTGTAGGTACTCTTAGTCCCACTTGGGATTAAGTCAAGATAAGTTTTGTGCCCTAGACACTATCTACAATAGTCTGGAAATCTGTCCCATAAACAAAGAAATAGCCATCTGGAGGTCAAATAGAAAGGTTTTGTTTTTAATTTTTATTCTTTACTTTTCATTGTATTTTTTCCATTACCAGGTAGTCTCCTTGAAAGTTTTTTTTTTTTACATTTCCTCTTTAATTTCCTTAATTTAAAAAAATCTTGATTCTGTACTACATCCATTTCATTTTAATTTATTTCTATATGAAGTAGGTGCCTGCTGTGCTCATTAGCCTACAATGATTAAAAAGATTGTCTTTATGCTGTAAAAGTTTGCTGGTAATTTTAAACTGGAAATAAGAAGATTTGATCTTTGTTTTCAGTTGGTAATCCCAGTGGCACACTTCATACTCTCCCTCCATTTTCTTTTTTTTAAATGCTTTTATTGTACTTTTTTTATATTACCTTCTAGTCCCCTAATACCCTTCTTCCCCAGCAACCACCACACTGTTGTCCATGTCCATGAGTCCTTTTTCCTTTTTGCGCAATCCCCCACCCTCTACCCTCCCTCCACCTCTAGCTGTCCTCCTGCTCTCCATCTCTGATCCTGTTCCCATTCTCGTTGTTGGTTGTTTGTTCATTATATTCTACATATGAGTGAAATCATATGGTATTTGTCTTTCTCTGACTGGCTTATTTTACTTAGCATGATGTTCTCCAGGTCCATCCACACTGTTGCAAAGGATAAAATTTTCTTCTTTTTTTACGGCCAAGTAGTATTCTATTGTGTAAATGTCTCGTAGTTGTTTTATCCACTCAATAATTGATGGGCACTTAGGCTGCTTTCATATATTGGAGATTGTAAATAATGCTGTAATGAACATAGGGGTGTTTATGTTCTTTCAAATTAGTGTTTTGGGTTCCTTCAGATATATTCCCAGAAGTAGGATTGCTGGGGCAAAGGGCAGATCCATTTTTAATTTTTTGAGGTATCTCCATACTGCTTTCCACAGTGGCTGTACCAGTCTACATTCCCACAAACAATACAAAAGTGTTCCCCTTTCTCCACATTCTTGCCAGCACTTGTTGCTTGTTGATTTCTTGATGATAGCCATTCTGACCGGTGTGGGATTATATCTCACTGTGGTTTTAATTTTTATTTCTCTGATGATTAGTGACATTGAACATTTTTTCATATGTCTGTCTATTGGCTATATGTATGTCCTTTTTGGAGAAGTTTTTATTCAGGTCTTTTGCCCATTTTTTAATTGGGTTGTTTGTTTTTTCACTGTCAAGTTTCATAAGTACTTTGTAAAGTTTGGATATTAACCCCTTATCAGATGGACCGGCGAATATGTTCTCCCATTCTGTGTGTTGTCCTTTTATTTTGTTGATGATTTCCTTTGCTGTGCAAAATTTTTTTTTAGTTTGATGAAGTCCTATTTGTTTATTTTTTTCTTTTGTTTCCCTTGCCTGGAGAGATATATCTGGAAAAAATTTCTACAAGCAATGTCCAAAATTTTGCTGCTTATGTTTCCTTCTATGATTTCTACGATTTCAGGTCTAACATTTAAGTCTTTGATCCATTTTGAATTTTTTTCTTGTTTGTGGTGTGAGAAGGTGGTCTAGTTTCATTTTTTCTGCATGTATCTGTCCAATTTTCCCAACGCCATTTATTGAATAAATTATCTTTAGCCCATTGTATGTGTTTACTTCCTCTGTCAAATAGTAATTGACCATAAAGTTGCAGGTTTATTTCTGGGTTCCCTATTTTATTCCATTGATCTATGTGTCTGTGTTTATGCCAGTACCATGCAATTTGATTATTATGGCCTTATAGTGCAGTGTGACATTAGGTAGCATGACACCTCCAACTCTGTTCTTTCTCAGGATTGCTGTTGCTGTGGGACCTTTTGTGGTTCCATATAAATATTTGAAATATTTGTTCTTGTTCTGTGAAATATGTCATTGGACTCTTGATAGGAATTTCATTAAATCTACAGATTACTTTGGGCAGTATGGACATTTTAATGATGTTAATTCTTCCTATCACTGAACACAGTATGTGCTTCCACTTATTTGCATCTTCTTCAATTTGTTTCTTCAGTGTCTTATAATTTTCTGAGTGCAGGTCTTTTACATCCTTGGGTTAGGTTTATCCTAGGTATTTTATTCTTTTTGAAGCAATGTGAATGAGATTGTTTTCTTGATTACCATTTCTGTTAGTTTGTCATTGGCATGTAAAAATGCAACTCATTTCTGGATATTAATTTTGTATCCTGCTACACTGCTGATTTGATTTATAGTAGTTTCTTGGTAGAATCTTTGGGGTTCTCTATGTACAGAATCATGTCACCTGTGAATACCCATAGTTTGATTACTTCCTTTTCAATTTGGATGCCTTTTATTTCTTCTTGTCTGATCACGGTGGCTAGGACTTCCAATACTATGTTGAATAAGAGACATGAAAGAGGAGAGGGCCTGTCTTGTTCCTGATCTTAAGGGGAGTGTAGGTATTTTTTGCCCATTGACTATGATGCTGGCAGTGGGTTTGTCATATTTGTCCTTCATTATGTTTAGGTTTGATCCATGTATTCACACTTTGCTGAGCGTTTTGATCCTAAGTGGGTACTGGATTTATCAAATGCTTTTTCTGAATCTATTAAGATGATCATGTGGTTTTTATCCCTCATCTTGTTTTGTGATTTGTGGTGAATCACATTAACTGATTTGCAAATGTTTTATCAACCTTGCATCCCTGGGATGAATCCATCTTGAACATGGTGTATGATCTTTTTAATGCATTACTATATTTAGTTTGCTAATATTTTGTTGAGAATTTTATCATCTATGTTCATCAGAGCTATTGGCCTATAATTTTCTTTCTTTGTAGTGTCTTTATCTGGTTTTAGAATTAAGATAATTCTGGATTCATGAAATGAGTTTAGGAGCCTTCCCTCCTTTTGAATTTTATGAAATAGTTTGAGAAGCAGAGGTGTTAGTTCTTCTTGGAATGTTTGGTAATATTCCCCTCTGAAGCCATCTAGTCCAGGGCTTTCATTTGTTGGGAGCTTTTTGAATACTGCTTCAGTTTCACTAGGTGTAATCTGTCTGTTCAGATTCTCATCTAGTTTTGGAAGGTTACATATTTCTAGGAACTTATCCATTTCATCCAGGTTGTCCAGCTTGTTGGCATGTAGTTGTTCATAATATTTTCTTACAATCCTTTGTATTTCTTTGCTGTTAGTTGTTATTTCTCTTCTTTCATTTCTGATTTTACTTATCTGGGTCCTTTCTCTTTTTTTCTTGACGAGTTTGGTTAAAATTTTGTCAATCTTGTTTATCTTTTTAAGAACTAGCTCTTGGATTCATTGATCTTGTATATTATTTTTTTAGCCTCTATTTCATTTATTTCTGCTTTGATCTTTATTATTCCCTCCTTCTCTCTTTGGGCTTTGTTTGTTGTTCTTTTTCAAGTTCCTTTAAGCATGAGGTTAGACTGTTTATTTGAGCTTTTTCTTGTGTTTTTTTTTTTTTTTGAGGTAGGCCTATAATGCTATGAATTTCCCTCTTAGGATTGCTTTCCCAGTGTCCCACAGATTTAGGATTGTTATGTCCTAATATTCATTAGTTTCAAGGTATCTTTTGATTTCTCCCTTGATCTTATTGACTCATTCATTGTTTAACAACATGCTATTTAGCTTCCACGTCTTTGCTTGTTTTTCAGTATTCTTGTGATTGATTTCTAGTTTCATAGCACTATAGTCAGAGAATACGCTTGAAATGATTTCAGTCTTTTTAAATTTATCATGACCAGCTTTGTGTCCTAACATGGTCCATCCTAGAAAACGTTCCATGGGCACTTGAAAAGTATGTGTATTCTACTACTATGGGATGAAATATTCTGAAGATATTAATTAAATCCATTTGATCTAGTGTCTTGTTTAAGGTTGCTGTCTCCTTGTTGATCTTCTGTCTGGAAGATCTATCCATGGAAGTCAATGGTGTGTTAAAACTCCCAGTTGTTACTGTATTTCTGTTGATCTCTCCTTTTATATCCATCAAGATTTGTTTTACATATTTAGGTGTTCCTATGTTGGGTGCATAAATGTTTACTAGGGTTATATCTTGTTGTTGGATGGTTGTCACTATTATGTAGTGTACTTCTTTGTCTCTTAGTATAACCTGGGTTTTAAGTCCTTTGTGTCAGATATAATTACTGCTACCCCAGTTTTCTTTTCTTTCCCATTTGCATAAAATATCTTTTTCCATCCCTTTACTTTTAGTCACTGTGTATCTTTTGATTTGAGATGTGTCTCTTGGAGGCAACATATATATGGGCCTTATTTCCTTATCCATTCAGTTACCCTATGTCTTTTGGTTAAAGCATTTTAAGCCATATACATTTAAGGTGATTATTGACAGGTATGTATGTAGTGCCACTTTATTGTGGGACTGTTTTGCTCTGTTTTTTTCTTTCTTTCTCTTTTTCTTAAAGCCAGTCCTTTACCATTTCTGGCAGTACTGTTATGGTGTTAACAAACCCCTTTAGTTTTTTCTTGTCTGGGAAGCTCTTCATTTCTCCTTCAATTTTAAATGATAGCCTTGCTGGGTAAAGTAGCCTTGGTTGCTGGTCCTTGTTTTACATCATCTTAAATATTTCATGCCACTCCCTTTTGGCTTGAAATGTTGCTGATGAATAATCTGATCACAGTCTAATTGGTGCTCCCTTGTAAGTAACTACCTGCTTTTCTCTTGTGGCTTTCAGGGTTTGCTCCTTGTCCTAAAGCCTTGTCATTTTAATTATGATGTGTCTTGGTGTAGGCCTCTTTGGGTCTAACTTGTGTGGAATTCTTTGAGCTTCTTGGACTTGTATGTCTTTTTTCTTCACCAGATTAGGGAAGTTTTGGTCATTATTCCTTCAAATAAGTTCTCGGTCCCTTGTTTGCTGTTTTCTCCTTTTGGTATTCCCATGATATGGATGTTATTCTGCTTCATTGTCCAAAATGTTTCTTAGGTTCTCCTCATCTTTAATTTTTTTCTTTTTGCTGCTCTGTCTAGGTGTTTTTTTCTACCTTGTCTTATTAAACACTGATGTGATCCTATACTTCATCTAACCTACTGTTTATTCCTTCTAGTGCATTATTAATTTCAGATATTTTATTCTTTATTTCTGATTCATCCTCTTTTATGGTTTCTATGTCTTCTTTCATAGTTTTGAGTATCCTTATCATCATTACTCTAAACTCCCTATCTGATAAATTGCTTGCTTCCATTTCATTTAGTTCTTCTGGAGAATTATCTTCTTTCATTTGGGGTATGTTTCTTTGTCTTCCCATATTGGCTGCTTCTTCGTATATTCTGTCTTAGCTGTTAAACTAATCAGTCATCAGACTGATCAGCTGTTAATATAATCAAGCAGTAATCTGCAGCCTGGCTTAAGGACTACAGGCTAGGGCAGAGTAATTCCTGGAGGTAGAACTCTTTCTTTTCCTCAAGCTGATGCCACTTGGAGGAGGGTGACTTTCCTGATAACGATGGCTCTTACAGTATGGGGAATGACTCAGCACAGAGATCCTGTCAACTATTCCTTCAGTTCTCTCCCAAGAGCCACCAAACCCAGACTCTCCTCGAACACCTCTAGTCTACTCTGCTGCCCCTCTGCCAGAGCCCAGGATAAGTGGCTGCAAATGAAATTTTGTGCATTGGCCCTTTAAAAGGCTCTGTGTGCCTCCTGCTGTCTCTCTCTGTCAGAGGAAATTCCTGTTGCTTTTCACAGCTGGATGTTGTCTGGGTTCCCTTCCAGCTCTGGTGCTGTAGGCTGGGGAGCCCCGCTTATAGTTTAGACAAAACACTTCTCTGGGGAACCTCCTGGCTGCTAAAATATCCTGCCTGATCTTCAGCTGCCACCCATGGGAGCCCAGACAGCCCTCTTGCATCTCCACACTCCCTACCAGTTATGTTGTGGTGAAGTGGTTTCTTCTGTATGCCCTTGGTTATAAGGCTTCCCTCCAATTAGTGTTCAGTTGGTTATTTAGGATGCTTTCTCTATGATTTAGTTGTAATTCCAGATTGGTCCTGGAAAGAGATTAGAGTAGCATGTACTTACTTCTCCATTATCTTGGATCTCCCCATGCTTCCTCCATTTTCATCCTCTTCCTTCATTGATTCTTTTTTTTCAATCACCATAGACTGATCCTGTCTCTTTTTACTTGGGATAACTTTTCTCTCCAGGCATTTTCTTTAAGTCTATTCTTACATTTATTTGATATTTATAATTTGTCTAGTTGTAGATGTTGTCAGAATATAATTTTCAAATCTTCAAAAACATGGTATATAAATATGGAATGGATGTAAATCAAAAGTTTTGTTCAGCTCATTAACTAATGAGGAAACCACTTAAATGGTAAAACTGGTTTAAAATCTTTCTGAGTAATAGCTACAAGTAACTTTTTTAAAAAGGGAATATCAGAATGAGGTCTCTAGGTTAAATACAGAAGTGTTTAAAACCCTATAGGACAACGAAATCATAACTTTGGTGGTCTTTTCTACTGGACAATAACCTACGAGTTAATAGATAACTTGGTAACTTCACACTGTTAGGGCTCAAATCCAATATTAAATAGCAAAATCAAACACAAGTAAATTCTCCTAGAGACTTAATAATCCTTGCATGGACTTATTAAATAATGCTTCATTATAACATTGAATAAACATGCAGTACTCATTTCTGACTTCCAAATCTTGAATAATTTTTACAATATAATTGACTATTACAAACAGTTGAGTGACTCAGATAGAATTAGTTTATTAAGTTCTTTAATGCCTTCTCCACATTTATGCATGAAGAGCCTGTATAACATGGCAGAATACTCTATGTAACAATGTATAACTTCCAGCTAGTTGTGATCTTTCTGCTCATATTTTTCCCTACTGTAAATGAGGAACTGGAATAAGTTGATCACTAAAAACTTTCCGTGTTTTAAAATATTGTTATTCTTTAAGACTGGAATTGAGAAGGGCAAAATATCATGGTTCTTTAACTAGCATGTGGAGTTAGGCAATGGGGCCCCCTAATGGTCTTCAATGAATTCTTGGCATGCCAGCCTTCTAATTATCCCAGAATGTCTGGGGAACTTCTCATAAGAAGTTTGGGAATACTTTCTTTAGGACCCTTGATTTAATTGGTCTAGATATGTTATCTAGTGCCACAAAAATGCTGCATAACAAACAATTACAAAACTTAAGTGGAATACAATAATTTATGTTTGCTTTCAACTCTATGAGTGAATTAGAAAGTTCTGTTGATCTTGGTTAGGCTTGGCTGGACAGTTCATTGTCCCTTAGCTGGGACAAACTCACACATCTAGTGGTCAGGCAGC
Organism: Trachops cirrhosus; assembly: GCA_028533065.1. Taxonomy (NCBI): domain Eukaryota; kingdom Metazoa; phylum Chordata; class Mammalia; order Chiroptera; family Phyllostomidae; genus Trachops; species Trachops cirrhosus. Next base: position 25,743,736 of record CM052538.1, on the reverse strand, counting down.
TGTTGACTTCAGGACAGCCTCACTAGGATAACTGATTCTGCTCCAAAAGATTTCTCCATCAGCTTAGCCTAAGTTTGTTCTAGTGTTGGTGGCAGTGTTCTGAGAGTGGAAGTAAGCAAGGACTTATAAGACTAAGACTCGGACATGGCAAACCATCAATCAGTTCTACCACATACTGTTGGCCAAAGAAAGTCATAAGGGAGCCTGTAGGGAAATAGGCTCTATCTCTTGATGGGAAAGAAGGGGAAACTCATATAAAAAGGGGACATAAATGTGGAGAGGGAGGATGAATTGGTGCTGTTTTTATTCAACTTTTAAGATTCATTAGGCAGGAATAGATCAGCTTTACCTTGCAGAGCACTTCTAAGTACTCTACAAAATGCCATGTGAATGTTGAGATTTTCCGATCTGGCTGGTAGAAACATATACTATCCCTGGCTTTGTGTATGCCAGACACTGCTTCTAATCCTTTCAGGTGGTTCTTTTTGAAGCCTTCGGTAGTTACCCCACACTTAATGTCTGATCTGTACCTAGCAAAATATTCAAATTTTTGGAGCTATTTATTTTTTTTGGCATATACTTCTCTGTTACTTTTCCCTGTAAACTCTAGCCACTTTGATTTCAGGAGTCTGTCAGTGATTCTGGTACTATGTTGTCTAATAATCAGGATTTTCAAAAATAGGGTTTTTTTTTTTACATATTTTGTCTAGTTTTCTTAGTCATTTCATGCAGGAGAGTAAATTCAGTCTCTGTTGCTCCATTTTGGCCAGAAATGGAAGTCTCCAATTCTCAGAATTTATGCTTAGGAAAATGAAGGATTTCTAAAGACTATGGATAACTTAACTTTTGGTGGAAAAAAGCAGTATGCAAATATCTGATTATAGTTTAAAATATGTATTTCTCTCTTGCTTGTGCAATTTCACTCTCTTCCCTTCTCTTCTCAGTCTAGTTGTTATATTTTTATTGTATCATGTGTGTGGGTATTCATTTTATCTTACCAATTACAGTGTAAGATTTATTTAGATGTTGTGACTATACCTTACACTTCTTTATATTCTTCACCATGTGTGTTACATTTTAGAGTTAATGGCAATCAATTAATGATTCTCCTTTTCTGTAAAAAGGGACTCAAACCCTGAAGATTAATTAAGTGATGTTTACATGTGCTTTGTAGAGTAAAATTCAGGGTAAATAATGGTAATTAAACTTTTAGGTTGATGTCAATTTTGGTTTAAATTGTCTCCACTTAAATTAGGTGCCATATGTTAGACTACAATTGCTCATGAGTTCAACTACCACCTACTTAGAACAATACTCCAGGCTGACAGAAAGAACACTCTCTAAACCTCTCAGACCCTCTCATTTTGGTGAGGCTTATTTTCTTTCTCAGAAAACTTGAAGTCATAATTCACAAACATACATATGGCTTGAACACTTTCAGCCTGCTCAATGTGTGTGGTATCGAGAACACATTATATTTGTAGAATAAGTATTTCTCTGTAAACTCTCAATTGTATTAATATTATCTGTGAACTTTCTTTTAGGCTGCCTTCTTATAATCACATACTTGTGTTCTTCTCCCTCCCTTCGTCCTCAACTTCTGCATCTCCTCCCCCATCATTTATTTCATAAAATGATAGGTGGAGAAAGCATAGAAAGCAATTACTATATACCTTTAATTTCACTTAGGATGAGCATAATTACAAAGCAGAAGTTTTTGCAAAAAAATCAAACTATTATCTAAGGACAGACATGATTATTTGAGGAATCATTTGAGCAGTTGCTTTCTTTCATTAGTATGGACAATCTATAGTTGGCCACACAGTTGTTTATTGTGCTTGTCAAAATACAAGGGGAATTAATTTTAATATTTTTCATGCATCTGCCTTTAATATAGTCTTGTTCTACACACAACATAATTTGATGGAAAGTACTGAATTCCATGTTAAGTTAAACATGTTTATAGGTAAATAATTAGAACTCAGATATTCATACAATGTTACAGTGATGCTATTTATATGTCTAGGACAACATTTTATTTACAATCTATTTTCTTTTGTTTTTTCACTATTGTGGTAAAAAATCTAAAATGCATTAGGATTTCTAGATTTCTAACAATGTGTATAATTGCCTATAGAAGATTATGAAAATAAATCCCAGGGATCTGGAAATGAAGGCTTTTGGATTTTTTAAGGGACGTCATGCACATATGGATGGTTATTATTATTGTTAATCCACACACAAGAATATTCTTCCTGTTTATAAAGCAAACATATACAAAGCTCACTGAAATGTATACAACATATCACAGAATATTATTTATGATAAAACTGAACTGTACTGCTATCATCACAAACCTTTAAAATAAAGTCAAGTATAACTGTAGTTTATACTCCTAAAAGCCTAATTTTCTTTTAATAGATTTAAATTCTAGTTACTTATAAGAATGGGTAGCATTTTGAAATTAAAAAATTTTGGTTCAGCATTCCAAATATATACACTTTCTTGTTGGTAAGCTTTTACATCGAGAAGAGCAATTATAGCATATTAATAAATGTTTATTTTATGGGCACAACTCATTTTAATGATTTGATACATTTAAATTTTGTATACATCTCCATAAAATGACATACCAATGCAATTTTTGTTATGCCTTTTCAGAACACAAATGCCAATCTGAACATGAGGAAAAGAACAAATGCCTTGGTTCACTCTGAATCTGACATTGGCATCAAAACCGAGGTAGGAAACCATTCGAACAGATCTTCCGTGGTTGTCCAAGGATCTTCTGAAGCCACATCGCAGTCTTACTTAGCTTCCAGTCCAAACCCGTTCAGCCATGCAAATGCAGCTGAAACTATATCCGCTGCAAGAGCACTTCCATCTGCTTCTTTTTCTACTCCTAGTAGAACTGGGTATGTGCCCCGGCAAGCTTCAGCTGGATCTGCTTTTACCCATCATGTGTTCGGATCAAGACTGGAGCGAATTAAGACCACAGTTAATACCATAGGGGCTTCTGGGAAGTTGTCAGCCACCACTCCTCCCTCTGCTCCACCACCTTCTGGATCTGGCACAAGTAAAATAGACAAATATGCTCGCATCCTCTTTCCAGTAACATTCGGGGCATTTAACATGGTATATTGGGTTGTTTATTTATCTAAAGACACTATGGAGAAATCAGAAAGTCTGATGTAATTTTTTTGCTATAGTAGTTTCCTAAAATATGATGAACTTAATGGAGAATGTCTTTTTAAATGTTTTTAAAGATAAACAATTATTCTTTACTAAAATAAAAATGCTATGTAATTTTTCCATTTAAAAAATTCAAGCCAGTTATTGGGAGAGTTAATTAATTCCTCAGTGAAGAGAAAATGAGCCAATTTTCATTTCAGAAAATGATTTAAATAGAATCAATTCCGCATTCAAATTAGACAGAATACAGACCATCTTGGAAAGTTGAGACAAGAGAAATAGGGCTATTAGAAATATGTGGTGCATATTTATGCACTGAAATTTGAAAACAAACTATGGCATTTTTAAATATACACTATGAATATCAACCAACCACCCTAAATTTCCCAGTGGCATTGCCCTTAATCGGAATTGTTTAGCAGACATTATATCCGGTGACCTTTGGAGACCCTCTTACCTAGTATCTGCACGAAAAGGACTTTTCCTGTTAAATGAAACATTTTTAAAAGGAAAGTGGAAGAAAACAAATGCTGACCAATGGAGTGAAACCTCTGCTTCATTGAAAAGAAATAGAGGCCAGGGAAAATATGTTCCCTGTCACGATGGCCAAACAGGACTTAACAGTTGACTTGAAAATTTGTGCTTTGAGCCAAAGTTTAACTCATTGTATGAATTATTTTGATAGTAGTTCATTCAGTTATGTGTTCTTTCAACATATGTTTATTCAGAGCCTACTGTGTCCCAGACACTATGCTAGACATTGTCTCTCTAGGAAAGCTCCTTCAGCATTACCTGCAATATTACTTCGATAGAACAGTCAGTGCATGCTAATGAACCATAAACTAGCAGAAGCCGCTGCATTCTTTAATGGAGAAAAATTATTTAGAGTCTGTAAACATATTTAAAATATTTGTCTCCTATACAGATAGAGATAACAGGTATATTGTTCACATAGCCACTTTTGAGATAAGTACACATTAGTACAACTTCAGAGATTGACATCAAAATATAATGAAAATGTGGTATCAATTTTTCTGTAAGTGAAAAGCACTTTGTGCCTGAAAGTAGAATTCTAGGCGCCGTAAGAACTTATAGATTACCTGTCTGAAATGTGATCAGAATCACAGAATCATCAGAATTAGGAACTCAATATGAAGCCTTTTTAAATGCTTTTCCCAACATAGATCTGGTGAAATGTATTAGCTAGTGAAATGCTAAACTTCTGGGGAGGTTTTGTGTCCATAATTCTGTATTTCTGGGCGGTTTCACATTTATTTGGGGAAAGGTATGCACAGTTTCATAGCTGAGGTGAGCTTTTCAGAATTAAAAGAGCAGCAGCAATGGAATGGAGTACGGGGGGAACCCGGTAGCCAAGGGGTAGGATGCCACTAACTCCATTAATACAGTTTATCAAGATTTTCATGTACTAACTTTTCTTTTTCATTAGGTAGATGTAACAAGTTAATTGAATTTCAGGCAGCTCTCTTATGCTGCTAAATCTAGGTCAATTTTTTGTTGCATTGCTTCCAGATTTTTATTTTGTACTTCTCTCTCTCACCTGGGTTTTGTGAATGAATGTATTCTGAAAGTTTGGGGGAAATTTTTGAGAGAAATGGCCACCTTGAAAACAGGAGCTTTTATTTTTTAGAAAGGAAATTGTATTAATTGGCATTAGTTTTTCAATTATTGAATTATTTGGAGCAGTTTTGTCTGAGACCTGTAATATGTGTAAATGCCAAATATTGTGTCATATCTAAGAATTCCTTCCTGGTCATCTCTCCAGGTAATTCTTAGAATAATCACAGTTTTAGGGCTGAACTATGCTTTCAAAATCACCCAATGCAAATCCCTCATTTACAAATTGATATCTGTAATATGAGGCCCGGGAAAATTTGTATAAATGTATATATTTAATAAAGAATATTTGTACAAAAAGCTTATTAAACATTATCTCATGAATGTGAATAGATTTCTAGCCTTGAGAACAATGATTGAAATTGTTGTTGGAAGTTATGATTGTTCTTTGTTCTAATGAAATGACCTTATTGCTTTGGTGAGGAACATACTCCTTGCTTATTTATTGGCCAATTTTAAAGAAGTATTTCATTGTCCTCAATTTTTAAAAATAAATTCTTCTATTATAAATTTCATAGATGTTGAAGGGGTAAAAAATAAATGATTTCGGATTTGTAGACCAGAGATGCAAATGAACTCACAGTATTTTTCTTACTTTTGTACATGAAGAAGATTTTAAATAAATCAAGTGACCAAATAAAGAGAAAGGGCAAAATTAACCAAGGATTCTTCTTTTTAAAGATTTTATTTATTTATTTTTTCTTAGAGAGAGGAAGGAAGGGAGAAAGAAAGGGAGAAAAACATCAATGTGTGGTTGCCTCTTGTGTGCCCCCTACAGGGGATCTGGCCCACAACCCAGGCATGTGCCCTGACAGGGAATTGAACCAGTGACCCTTTGGTTTGCAGGTTGGCACTCAATCTACTGATCCACTCCAGCCAGGGCTAGCCATGGATTCTTAATTGTTAATTTGAAGAAATTGACCAGAAAGTCTAATCATTTGTAGAAAAAAGAATTATTTTATTTGCAGTCAATAATAATAAATATAATAATAGTTATTATTATTATTATTCATAGTTTATTTTTCCCCAATGAATTCCATCGTTAATTCAAGGCTAAATTCTTTCTTATTTTGGTCATCATTTCTATCTTTCTAATAACTTAGAGCTACATTAATTGTAACACTTGTGATGGACCTGCCACTTTCCACCATTAGAAAATCTCATTAGAGTTATGAGAGCCCAAAGTCCTGGAAATTTGTGAAGGATTCTGGCTGAGAAAACTACCTTTGCATGTCTCTATGTTTTTAAATATATAATTCAGAATAGTTTCATTCAGTACCAAGATCTATATTCTAGCTTTCAACTGCAAGTTGGACAATAAGTGCTATGCCATTACTTCTAATTTCCTCCAGGCATGACTAGGTATAATAATATATTTACATGATTAATCCACAGTTAAAAAATAACTTGCATTTGTGCATTTACAGAGTATTTGAGTAATGTGTGTTTTCAATTAGACCTCACCCATCCTGAATTAGAGTAGGTAGAGAGTAGTCACCCTCTTTTACAGAAGGAAATTAATCAGAGAAAATTTAGTGACAAATTTAAGAGCACAGGGCTGGAAAGAGTTTAAAGGGTCATTTTTCCATCACCCCACTTTAGCAGTGACTGTGTTCCAAGCAATACATGAAATAATTGTCATTTATTTTATCCATGAATTGGTAATTGTGTATGACCTAGAAAAAAATCCCTACTTTCCAGTGCCCCCTTTTCTAGATTTGTGAATACCCTCTAAGGGAAAAGCACCAGGCGGAGAAGTGAGTGACCTGACTTTAAGTTCTGGCACTTTATCTATGCTCGTGTGGTTTTAGACAAGATATTTAAACTCTCTAGGCTTCGTTTCTTATTTATAACAGGAAAGTGAGATGAAAAATTACCTAAGATTTCTTTCCATTTTAATATTCTCTGGTTCTCATGTAGCCTAAATATAAGCATATGGAACAGATACACTGGATATTTTGTGCTATAAACAGGTATTTATGGGGGTGAAACTGATTCTAGTGGCATTACTTAATTACTTCTAGCTCATGGCTTGCCTCAGATTAAGGTTTTCTTAAAAGAAATAACATTTCTCCACTTAGATTAGATATTTTCTTCCTTGTGGAAGACTGTGTTCCTTAAAGACTGAAGAATTTTGATTCTTTTTCTTTTTCTTGTTTGGTTTTTATTCATTTTTTCTAGATGGGCTCCTGGTTAATGTTGGACACCTTGCTGATTTTTAGATGTACAAAGGAAACAAAACCGTTTTATTTCCTTATAGGTGGTCACAGTCAGGTAGTGATGATAGATGTGTAGACAAATAACTATGGAGTGTAGTAAGTGATACAGCAGTATAGTATAGAGCCAAGACTAGGATGACATGAATGAGCACTAACCTCAAGCACAAAAATATTTGAGGCAGAAAAAAAATTCAATAAGCAAGATAAGTAACATTTTGAAAGAATATTTAAAAAAATCAAAATTCATGCAAAAATCCACAATAAACCAAATATGCAAATTTTAAATAAGGATGAGATCAGTATTAATAATGTTTTCTTTTGCATCAAGCTCTAGTATTACTCGGCATGGCACTGATATAAAGGATAGAAAAAATCTACGTAATTTTATGACTTCATTGATGGAGAGGAAAAAAGAGTGATGGCAGAAAGGCTTCATAGAAATATTACTGGACTGAGCTTTGTAGAATCATTTGGAATTCTAGCCCCTCTGCCTGTTCCCACGAACAACAAAACACATTTTAAGCACCACATGAAGCATGAAAAGAGATACAGATTTGGAACTTCAAGGGGAACTCTTACTACAAATAGTTCAGGGTCTTGGGGAGAAGCAGGAAAATGAATACAGGGCAAGTGAGTGTTGTTAATGCTGGAAGGAACTGCTGGGGCTGGATTAGAGAGAGTTTTGTGTAAATTACTAAAAAAGATTGGTTCGATCCCTGATTAGTGGCAATTTATTGGAAATCTTGACAGATAATAAAAATCAACATACTACTAAAACTGAACCCAGGTTTGGCTGCCTGTCCCAAGGAAAGCCAAACCTGTGACAAGTGTTGGTGAAAAGGAGGGTGATTTACTGGAGCGCCAGCATTTTGAGAAGAGTTTGGAGAGGACTCCTGTCCTCAAAAAGCCATCTTAAGATCTCTGGTTAAGCCAGCAGTTCTTAGAGGGAGTTGGTGGGAATTCGGGCCGGGGAAACTTCCCAGGGGGAGTGCAGACATGCAGTTTCTCTTGAGAGAGGGAAGCAGGCACAAGGGGACAGGCCGGAAGGGGAGTTGTTCGGCTCTAGCTCAGGTTTGCTCCTTTTGTTCTGTTGTCTCTCAATTCGCTTCAGTCAGACATCTCTGATTTTACTGCAGGAGTGAGCAGTCCTCAGAACTGCAATAAAATCTCCACCTGAGGTGAAGGCACAGGGTTGACTTTGATTTGTTACAGAATACATAACTATGGTCACTACCTGGGAGATACTAAACCGCGGTTACAACTGAACACTTTAAATAGTGCAGGCAGAGGTTTTTGTGAGGAGGGAAGAAAGGGAAAGCAGAACAAAGAGATGAAGGCAGGGGTTTTGGACATGCAGGCAGTGTCCTTGCTGGGCCCGGTAGGGATCTTTAGGTTAGTGGCCTTAAGTTGACCATCTGGTTTTTGTCAGTTTAGCAAGATTTTGAGGTCAGGCCATTTGTTAGGTTTACACAGGAGCTAAATCTGTTGATTCTAGTAAAAAATACGTAGAAAAGAAAGTTTTAACATATAAACTCTAGCTTTGAGAGAAGAATCAGATTAGATTGACAAACTGGGTTAAATATTTACTAAGATTAATATGGGTGCCTTTATTGGGTGTGATGTATGGGTGCCCACTCATATATCACATCTCTTGTAGAGTTATTTTGTGAAACATTAAATCATGCAGGTGACTCTCCCTACGGCCCAGATTTGGTGGCCTGCAACTTCTGGTTATTTCCAATACTAAAATCACCTTGGAAGGGTAGAGATTTCAGACCACCAGTGAGATTTAGGAAAATACAACAGGGCTGCTGATAGTGATTGGGAGAACTGTGTGATGTCCCAAGGTGCCTACTTTGAAGGGGACTGAAGCATCATTGTCCTCCTATATACAGTGTTTCTTGTATCTTGTATCTTCTTCAGTAAATATCTCTGTTTTCCATACTACATGGCTGGATACCTTCTGGACAGACTTCATATAACTGGAATTCTACAAAGACAGATTTTGCTCTTCTCTTGACTATTCACGGTCCATCTCATGGCTTCAAACAGCCTTTGCGGGCCGTTTCAGGACCATCACACGTACTGACATATGTATCCTATACAAGATGTGTGCCAGCCAAGTTCCTCTCTCCTATTATTGCAAATGGTTCCCTATTTGAAAACTATCATAATTTGTTGTTCATTACTTATGATTTTCACTTTGTTTTCCCCAAGTTCTCATTATGTTACTGTTAGAGGGGTTTCGTAGAAGTTGAGTCAATTATAAATGCTTTTATTTCATCATTATAAACTAAATCACCATCTGTTACTTTTATTTCATTTAGAGCATGGGTTGACCAGAGTATCATTTACTGATATCTTTTATTGACAACCAGAACTACAAGGTTTTCCATATACCAGGCGTCATTGCAATCAAATATTAAACCTGGATTAAAGCTGTGATAACACAGTCAATAGGAAACACCTCCCTTTGGGGGAAAGAAAACAAACTATCATAATAAATATAAACATTATTCTAGTTAACATTTGACACATCCTTTTCAGTCTTTTGTATTTGTGAATAATAGTCTGTATTTTCATCTTTGCAGGTGTTTGCTAATATAGTGGAACATGTTTGTTGTCATTTTATTGATTATGTATAGTTTCTAGTTCAAATGTACAAAAAATCAGAGCTTTCATTCTTTAAGATACATACGAATTATTTTTCAGGTCAGGTTTTATGATTTTAAGGGAGTTTCACTGTAAATTAAATCAAAATCTAGTTTTCATGAAAAGTCATATGCAATATGCTCTATGACATTGAATGGTCATAGTAAATAGTAAATAGGAGGTTACATTTTCAACTGGTTTGCCTTCAGTAATGAAATTTCCTGAACAATTTTATGGCAAAGACGTTGAGAACTGAAGAAGAAATAAAAAGAAAGTATTCTATTTGGTTTTTCAATTGCAGTGTTGTGCATACTGAGAAATAAAAGGGTATCTGCCTGCCCTATAAATAACTTAAATTTTTTGATTAATTGTACAATTGAAAATATTCCTGATTATGAAAGTAAAGAAATATAATAATGCATATTTTTTGTATCATGAAAACTGAATTTGTTATGTTTAGAACTCATTATTCTTGCTCAATCAAAATAACAAATAAAGTGTGGCATTTAAAACAGTTAAAAAGTTGGTAAGTGATACGAGTGTTTTGATTTTATAGAAATACAATGTTGTTTTTTGTTTTTATTTTGTTTTTCTGTTTGGTTTTTACAAAGTACACACTCCTTGAACTTATAGAAATAACATTGAACCCCCTGAAATAGATGATTTTATTCTGTATAAGAGTATTACCATGGTATATTATAGTGAGAAGAACAGCCATTATAATTTGTTTTTGTAAATTTGTTTTCAAAAGATAATTATTATCTAATGTTGGTTTAATATTTTAAAATAATTCTTCAGGAAATGATTTTCTAATGCTGTCTCTTTAAGCAAACTTCTCTTGGTTCTCAAAGCTAGACTTATTATACATGGTAATAAACTTTCTTTGCTTCTTAAAACAAAATATATATCTGAACATAGAACTGTAGAATAATTCAGTTTTCAATTTTCCACTGGAGAATGAGTATTTAAAAATAATAAGGATTTAAATTTATATAAAATTTGTTCATAGATATTTATATATTTTAAGATGTGTTGGAGCTAAACTCTGGAATCATTAAAATACAAGCATTGCATTTAATGCATTTTTTCTATTTAAATTTAAAACAATAAACAAATACCTTTGGAATATTTTTTGTTTATGAACCTTTTTTTCTGTTTATATGTATCCTCCCTTTAAATTGGTCATAGCATTTTGTCTGACATATTTCACTTTTGAAGCCCCGCCCCTATCACGAGCACTCTTAGTTTTCACTTACCTCTAATTCCTTGAATGACCAATGTCATCTAGATCATACTTTTGCCAAGTTTTCATGGTCAGGAAAAATCTTTGTGGGTGACATGGATGAAGAAAAGTTATAAAACCCATGATATCTGATGTGGCACAATTAAAACCTTTAAGTATGTGCTTTTGATTAAATGAAGGGGTATGAAATATATACATATTTTTTCTGAGTTAAAATTAATACAGTATAGCAATCTATAATTTAATCCTAACCTTTACTGTGAGACAAAGTAAATTTCTGTGAAACTGAATGAGGGTAACGTATAAAAATATGTGAGTTTATGCCTTTTAATATCTAGCTCAGAATATTAGTTATAATTATTTTGGGAAATGAAGCACTTTGAACACTCTGATGGTCTTTAATACATTTTTTAAATTATAACATACCATGAAACATTTTGACTGTAGTCCTCCATGTTCTAAAACAACTGTTTTTCTGAAGAAAAATTTAGGCTTGTAATTTAAAAGAGAAGGTACCTGATAGAAAAAAGGTTGACCACAGGTTTTCCAAACCATGCACTCACACACACATATCCCTAACACACATTCCTATATGACTACATACTAATAAAATACATAGTGTATGAGTATTGTTTTTGTTCCCTTTTATGACATATTATTAAGTACCTTGCCTATTTAATTGTATTTGTTCAGTTACATATAATCCTTGTTATGGGCTGAAAGTCTGTGTCCTCCCAATATGCATATTTTGAAACCCTATCTCCCCCTGTGATGGTATTAGGTGGTGGGCCTTTTGGGAGATAATTAGAATGAGGCCATGCAGGGTTAATGCTCTTATTAGAGTTTTAAGAGATTGCTTCTTCTGTCCACTCTGTATCACATGAAGGTACAATGAGAAGGTAACAGTCCGCAACCTGGCACCCAACCATGCTGACACCCCGATCTCGGACTTCCAGCCTCTAGAACTGTGAGACAGACGTTCCTGTTGTTCCTGCAGGAGCATCATACCAAGTCTATGGTATTCTCTTACAGCAGCCCACACTGACCGAGCCGATTTCCTGTTCTAGTGGGGACAATTCTGTTAACATTTTAATATTTAAAATACATACGCCTTTTATTGTGCAGTGATTTGTGATATGCCTTTAAATTTTTCTGAAGTTCTCATCATCATCAGAACCTGTTTCCAACTGAATGGAATTAGAAAGCCCCTGCCTTTTATCTGCAACACTGATACTAGAGAAGTACAACCAGGGTGGAAGAAAGTGGACATCAAAATCAAATGAACAAAACTATTCTCAAATATAAGCTTAAATAGAGAGGTAGGAAAAATATTGAATAGGTTAATGGAATATGTAGGGTACTATGACTTTTCAAAGTGGATTTCGTCAATTGATCATACTAGATTCATTTGTTTTAAACTGTGAATAATTTCTATAGCTCATTTTTTGGGATATAGTAGTTAAAGGTTAATTTTTTTCTCACTAATTGGAAGCAGAAGCTCAATGCTGGCTGCTTGATTATGAAAACAGACCCTGGGGCAGTTCAGTAATTGTGAACTTGTTTACAGTGGCACCTAATCTGTATTATCCTCCTCTGTGAAAATTAATCTGTCCCATAAGAAAAATTACATAAAATTCTTGGTATTATATTCTCATATATTTATTTGATGTCAAATATACATGCATCGTGTGAGTCCTTAAATTCTATCCTTCTCATTTTCTTCTGGAGAATGTAAAATAATTTCATCCATTTACCACTGGTTTGGATTTTTAACATTTGAAAACCCTTCAGTAACATTCATCAACTCGGCATTCTAGGCAAACAGATTCATGAATCTGCATCATTAGCATTCAGATAAATGCTAATCAGTGGCATCATTTATAAAGTGAGGCCCATATATCTGATTATAGATACTGTTACTGTCAAGATGCCCCATGTTCATTCATTAGTTGAAAACTAAGCAGATTGATACATGGATACTCTTAACAGAGGGAGATATCTCAATTGGCATGTTACTTCAACATTCTAACATTTTTATTTCTTCCTTGACTTCATTTTCCTGCATTTGCCTATTCTCTCCTTAGTGTAAATAGAATGCAGTACAGTGTCAAAACTCTGTCTCTCCACAGTGTATAGTGTTCCTCCTAGTGCCATGGAGAGAAGAGAACAAAAATTGCTTTCTCTTCTGCACGCAAAATGAAAAGGGTAAGGGCATCATTCTATTTTTGTGTATATTCAAGTGCGTAATTCTCTAACTGATGCATCATACAGTATAGAATATTCCTTGATAAATGAGAGCAATATGTTCTTCACTCATAAGAAAAACTAGGTTTAATGTTTCCTTTAGAACAAACGCAAATGTGAGGGGAAAAGCAATTGCTCTTATTTCGGAAAAGGTTGCATTGTGAATAAACTAAAACCTTCTGGCCACTCTAAGAATAAACCATAGATAGAATTGAAAATGCCCTGTAGAGACTGTGCTAACTGAATTATTCAAATACATTCTCCAAAGAGCAGATTTAAAATGCTGGCATTCATTGTAAAGATTGAGTGATATGTAATCCATTTTCCTTTACACAATTACTCCTTGCATTTCTGCTCAAGTGGTGGCCTAGTTTCTGGCTCCTTGGTCTCATCTCTCCTGCCCTGCCCATTCTACATGCTGATGTCAGAATATTTCTCTTCATTTCACACATGCCTTAGAATCTCTATTGGATCTCTATCACCTTTGGGATATAATATGAATTCTTTACCATGACATTCATGGCCCAGAATAACCCACCTCTAATGTCACCTTCATCCCCTCCTTCCATCTGTTACGATCTAGTCACCCAAGATGACATGAAATGAAAACATAATGTGCATGACCTTACCTTGGAGACTTTTCAGGCTAATCCTTTGCCTCAATTGCCTTTCTCCTACTCTTGTATTGTTGATGACTTCCTATAAATTACAGCACCTATGTCCCCATTCACTGATGCCATATCTGATTCTTCTTAGTCAAATTACTTCAAGGCATTTTCCCATGGTTCTGACATCTCTCTTGTATCTTTCCTATGAAGTTGTGCTTATTTGGTAGCATATCTATTTTTTATTTGTAAAATGACTATATTTGGATAAAGAATAAATAGACTATGCTCTCTGATCACAAGTTCACAGTTTTATCTTATACATTTAACAAGGTTAAAATCAATATGTTTACTGTCTGATGATAAACTGAAGATCCTAGCATAGTAGTTGACAATTTGTAGGTTTAGTTTATTAGATAATTTAAAGTTAGTTGATTGCCAAAAGGAGCAGCATGCCAGTATCTTTCACTTTGTTTATACATTTAGATTAGAAAAACATTTAATTATTTAAAAGACAGCAAAACAAATTACTTCATACAATTTCAACTTAAGATTGTGTACTATGAATAAAACAACCATTTTTAATCCTCTCAACTAAAGGTATTACCATGGATCTATAATAATAATTCTGACATTTATTTGATGGCAATTGGAAGGAGAGTCAGATGTATATATTTCAAAGGTGTTGTAAAATTGTATAATTTTGAATAATAATACAACTTTTTTGTTTTTGACTGCCTTTCCTTACCTGCCACTTGATAAGAAAATATACATAGAAAACTAAAAGGATCAGCTTCACAAACATCATGGTTGAAAACTCCTCTTCTCTTTATACCCACCCTGAGAATTTTTGTCATTTAAGCATTCAAATAAGTTTATGATTTTTGAAAATACTCATACTTTGAATTACAAAATGTATCTTATTTAGACAATACAAATTGTTTTGAAATATATGTTCCGATAAGTAATTGTAGGATAGAATTGGTTCAGTTCCACTGTTTTCAGCAGAACACTGATATTCCATTGTTGTTCTACGGAAATCTTATTTTAGTAATAGTATATTAGTACATTGCTTACGGCATGCTAACATGTACCAAACTCCTTCCTATTGTGCAAATAGGAAGAAAAAGATAGTATCAAGGAAGTAAATGGGTGAGAAAAATTAACAAAAGCAATGACTGTTTTGGAAAATGTTCCACGACAGTCTTTAAATTTGGCCAGGAATAGAATGAAATGAATTTTTTCTTTTTTTAAAATTTTAATTGTTCAAGTACAGTTTTCTACCTTTTACTCCCATCCCAGCCCACCGCCCAACCCTCCCCACCTCCTTCCTGTTTCCACCCACCCCCCTTGTTATTGTCCATGTGTCCTTTATACTTGTTCCTGCAAACCCTTTCCTTTTCCCCCTGAAATTCCCTCCCCTCTCCCCTTTGTTCTCAATTTTCAGTGTCTTTGGTTATATTTTGCTTGTTTGTTTGTTTTGTTGATTAGGTTCCTGTTAAAGGTGAGATCATATGGTATTCTTAAAGGCAGAGATACCACTCTACTATTTCTATATCAATTTTTAAAACTTGTACAATTAAACGTTAACTTTGGGACACAGCAAATAAGTTTAGATAATGAAAAGGACAAAATGAGAAGAGTCTTTTTCAATTAATATAATATGATGTGATTTAAGCTTGTTATTCTTATTTCTGACTTGTTTGTACACAGACATAGATGTTTAGTATCACACTGCTCTGGGCACTGTAAATTGTTGCTTATTTAGCTACTTGTATTATATTGCTTTGAGGCTGTAAAACAAAATGAACTAAATCAGCCATTTCTCCTAGTTAATTGGCAAGAAATGACTTCTTTGGAATATAAATTGCTCTTTACATTGCCCTGTAAGAATAATGTAAAGATAGAGGGAAAGGTGTGAAATAAAAATTGATTTCAGAAATACACTGAGGATATAAGATATATAAAAGGAAAACACTTTTAATTTAAGAAGTGATTTGGTGTATCAATTGTATTAACATGCATTCCTCTTTGGGAATGTCTTACCACTCCTGGCTATAAACACTTCAAAAACTGACTACCTGTGATCTAGTATTGTATTTTACTTTCTAAGCTACTCTTAAGACTACATGATGCATGCTGGCAATAGTGTACGGATAAAAGATGATATACAAGTGGCTCTTATTCAAGAGTTAGTATTTCTTTGTTTTTCTCTTGTGAAGGAAGAAGAATGGCTGGTACTATATAAATAATTTAATGTTCATGATATAGATTTATTTTTATATCAATGGTATTAATTTTACTTTCCCATTTTATCTTTATACTGTCATCAGTGTTTATATGCAATTTGATATAATGAAACTGAAAATATTTTTGATGAGTTTAATGGATGTTGGCATAAATTACTGGTCAGGCAATCAGGCACAATATGGTAAATGGGGTACTATAAACTGAGATATGTAAGATGGCAGTATGGTGCCTCACTCACTACCCAGAGACAGGTTAGCTTAGTGGTGGCCTAGGAACTCTAGATTCATATTTCACCTACTAGTGTGTGATGTTAAGCATACTATTAAATCTTGCTGCTGCTCAGTTTCCTCATCAGTTGCATAAGGATAATTACTTAGGAGTGGTCTTGATGTTTAAATGAGTTGATTCATGTGAATATGTTTTGAAAACTACCTGCCACAAGGTAAGTGCTCAATAAATACTGTCTGCTATCCATTCACCTATTGCTGTTTAATAAACTTTCCCAAAATTTCATGACCTAAAACAACAACTTACTGTTTTCTTTTTCGTAGTCCTGTTGGCTCACCTGTGTGGTTCTCCCTGGGAGTCGCTTACACAGTTACAGTCATGCCAGGTGATGATGGAGTCACTGCAGTGTGTTTTCACTCACAGCCCTGATGCCTGCACTGGGAAGGCTACAGCTGTGGTGGCTGTTTGAGCATTTCTCTCTTTATGTGGCTACCTTGTGCTTTCTCACAGCACAGCAGTCTCATGAATCAGATTTCTTACAGGGCAGCGAGCTTTCCCCAGAGCAAGCATTCTAAGAGACAGGAAGTGGAAACGGCGAGTCAATGAATGCCCATTTTACAAACTGGCACCAATATGACTCTCATGCCATATTCTATAGCTCAGAGTAGTTGCAGAGTCCTCTCAGGTGCAAGGAGAGTAGCCACAGGCCTTGGAGGATTGTCAATGAATTGTAACCCTCTTTCATCTGTCATATACATTAATATTATTCAGTGGTCTATTTAATGCATGCTGACATTCACTAAAAAACAACAAAACAAACAAACAAAAAACCTCTGTAGACTTTAGATATGTTCTCCTTGGACTCTCCACATTGATATATTAAACATAAACGGTCTTTGAGTATTTAGCTTCATAATCGGTACAGAACTTCAGCTTATGAAAAATAACCAAAGCTATTATTTTCCTTTGACCTGTGATGCCAACCTAGAAAAGAGGTTAGAGAGGAAGAATTATGTTTCCTTCAGTAAAATCCATAGAGGCTGCATATCTTTACATTTATAACACATTAAACAAGATTGAAAAAAATGGGTCACGTGTACCTCCCTCAGCAGGGTGTAAAAATTAGAGGCCACTCAGGTTCCAGGGCAAAGAATTACCAGGACGGAGTGACTTCTTCAACCTTCGCTAAAAATAGCAGCACAATTCAGTTCAAGGACTCTGAGTTTTGGGATTATGACAGTGAAGATATTATATCCTTCTGCTGATATTATACCATCCCCTTGAATGTTCTTTTATTTAGCCAGCTGACTTCAGACCTAATGGTGGGCTGACAACTGAGCCACTTAAGTGGCAATTTGAAACAAGTAAAATTTTAAATTAGTCTTGAGGTGCAGATTTAGAAATTTAGTCAGTCCATATAAACAAGCAGTTCATATGATCTAAATAGATGGAATGGTCAGTTCTGTCAAATAACCTGAAAACCATCCATTTAAAAGATAATAAAAAAAATGTACCGGGAAGCATGAAGTAGAGCCTGTCATAAAATCATGTGCATGGTCAGGCTGTAGGCTGTGAAGCCTAGTATCATAGATTAACACATTTGTAAGTGCTAGTATAGCTAAATAGTTATTTTAGACTTGAAAAATTTCTTGATTAAGACATATTACTTTTGAAGTTTTCTCCTAAATTCCATTGGTTGTACTACATTGTCATCCTATTGAAATAATACAATTACAGTGTGACAGTCACAGACACATAGCACAGCAATCAAACACCAATTCTCCAGTGAATTAATTTATTTACCTGGACGTCTGAAACACCATGAGGTGTGCACAAACACGTTTTAAAATCCTGTTTTGTGCACCATCCATTTCCTCACATTCCTCAGTCTATCAATCTTTTTCTTTTCCATTTATGAAGTCAAATAAAAACTTAAAAATTCATCCTCCAAAAGTAAACTATGTGACATTATTGTGAATGTTATTTTATATTGTGTTAAAGGATTATATTTAAAATAAAATTACTCCCAGTATTGTGTAAATATTTATTGGTCAGAGTACAAGATCACAATAAAAAAATAAAAATTATTATTGAGAAATCTTTGCAATAACTAGATCTTTGGTATTAGCTATGGTGTAAACATAATTCATAAATGCACCCAAACTGCAATTGACATATAAACTCCAATGGTCAAATTTTACAAATATTATCGTACATAACAATTTGACGACTAAAACTAACAGTGGGAAATTGTAACCCACCCCACCATTCTTTTTTGATGTTGTTTCTATAAATGCTGAGTCTGACTAATATGTAGCTCGTAGGTAAACAGCATGTTTATATAAGAATCCTAGGAGCTAACTTCAAAAGATACAGACTTAGACCTTCAGCTTTGTGAGATTTGCTGACCTTTAATCTTAAAACCAGGATGATGCACGCCAGACCACTGCTTGACCAGTCCCAAGATCCTTATCAGAATGGACTGTGCTAGTCTGCACTTAGAGAACTTTTCAATCCCCTCCCCTTGATCTCTTTGTTCTGCTTTCCCTGTTCCTCTCCCTAAAACACACAGCCTGCACTAAGATGTTGAAATGGGCTTTGAGACAAGAGTCCCGTATCTTCTGAGGTGGAGGACACTTGAATAAAACCACTTTCATTTTCCTATGGGCACCTGGGTCACGGGTCTGGCTTTCTTTGTGGCAGACAGCTGGACCTGTATTCAGTAACAAAAAACTATAAAATTGTTGGTGATAAAACTAGAGAATGAGTACCAGGAAAATCCTCAAACATAATAGCATGTGTTTCCTCTCTTTGTTGCTCCTCAATAGGATTTTACAAATATTTGATTTTTTAAAAATATTTTGAAAGTAAATTCAAAATGTCTGCAAAGATACTGCACTTTTAATAAATAAAATGTATAAAATTTTATTGCGTGTATAAATGTTATTGTGTGAAAAATCACTTGAACTTTTTAATACAATTCAAAAATTGTGCAAATAAAATTCATATTTTAAAGATTTTGTGGATTACTGTTACTGAAATAAAATCTTGTGAGAGCGGAAAGCATTAAAATAAACCCCTACAAAATCAAGAAAAT
Organism: Trachops cirrhosus; assembly: GCA_028533065.1. Lineage (NCBI taxonomy): Eukaryota > Metazoa > Chordata > Mammalia > Chiroptera > Phyllostomidae > Trachops > Trachops cirrhosus. The sequence goes on along the minus strand of CM052538.1, from coordinate 25,724,371 downwards.
ATTTAAAGAAATTCAACTAGATTCTGAATGATGTATAAGATTGAATTTTGAAATTCTGTAATTGTACTTTGGAACATATTAACATATATGAAGACTTTTGATGGAACTCCTGTTATAACTGAATAAATTCACATTCTTAGAGAAATAAAATGAAATTTAAAGTGCTTTGAATGTGTAAAGTGCTTTAAGTTTGTCAAAACCTTCAAAAGAATCATAAAAAATGAAAAACTCGTTAAGAAGTTTGTTTCATACAAATGCTTGCTGAAGATCTGTACTCTGAAGAGAGACAAAAAGACAGTACTTGTGAAAATATTTGGGCTGAAGAATATACATATTTGAAAAATGAGAATGATACTTTGTTTTTAGTATAATTTCTTCAAGCTTGTTTTCATAATTTAAAACATTATTATCTACAGTGAAGATTCAATTGAGGTGTTTAATTTTCCATATATCAATCATCAAATATATATTTGAGAGGACAGAAGGCAATCGAAAAAAAACTAAAAACAATAATACCATATTAAAAATGCGTTCTTTAGAAAAACATCAGTGACACAGTATTTTAGACAATTAAAGCTGGAAACACTATTTGAAATACATCAACATATGCCAAAAAATTTCATTCTATGATACTTTTAATGTTTAAAAACATTTTTTAAAGTTTTTGCTTGAATATAGTTATTTTTAGAGACAATTTAACAAAATTAATTTTGAATTGCACTTTCTATAAATTTACCAATATAGCATCTCAAACATTTTCATGATTTTAATTAATTGTATTGTCCCCTTTCGCTTTCAAGGGTCCTAATTTGGGAATTATACTGTTAATATGGCTACCATAATTAGCAATTTGGCATTCTTAGTAGAGGTCATATACACTATGAGAGACTTGTAGCTCACCTTGCAGATACAGCCCACCTCAAAGTTCCCTGTGACCAACTGGGATGAAGATGCAACTAAGAGAAACAGCCAGTGAACTTGACAAACGGTTGCTGCAAAATGGAAGGGAGAGATCCCAACAAGAGATACTACTCAACATGTTGAAGAGTGGGAACACTTATTTTTTGGTTGCAGTTTCCTTCACTGTTGGGGCACATATATAAGAACAACACCCTCAACGCTTCTCTCACTTCCTCCAACTGAGGTGGCCATGAGTTATCTGATTGGTCAATTTGGAAAGAGAACCTTGGCTGGTGTGACCCGCCCCTTCCCTTCCTGTTAAGGAGAGCTGCCCACAGGAAGGGCCCATTTTACCCCGCCCTTCCAGGCCGTGAAGTTGACCGAGTTCGCCGCTACGCCATCTTCCGTTGGACGGTGTTGGTGGCGTTGTTGGTGAGTCTAATTCTGAGGTTCAGTGATTTATAAGCCACAGCCTTCAATAGCTTCTCCAGCAGTTATGAGTAAATATTTTTCTTTTCCTACTGCTTTACTTCTTTCCTATCTCTAGGAAAAAGAGTGATGTTAACTATCAGAACCTCCTCACTCCCCAACATCTAAAAAACAGAGTGGGACTAAAGGGGAAACAAAAAACAGGAATTCTGTGCAGTCGAGGGTTTCTGGAGTAAAATTTCTGGCATGGTTCTGTGGTGGCTCAAGTGGGAGGTGTTAAACTGGGACAGTGCCAGACCAAGCATTGACCACGTGTTTCAGCTCTAGTACGTTGTTGCAGCTTCGGACGGTTTTGCGCAAGTGAACTTGGCCGTTTTCATACAGTCAGATACGCATGTCTGTGGAGGAAGTCTGCGTGCCCTGGGCTGTAACCAAAGGCAAGCTTTGAGGGGCTTTAGCAAGCAAAATCTGACAGGAGTGATAACCATTCTAGCATCTGGGAATGACTTGGATTTAAATTTCATGGGTGTGGGCCAGTTTTGTTAAGTATATATTCTCATTTGCTATTGTTTTTGAACCATACATCCAAAACTTAGAAATAGTTAAAAACTAAAATAATATTTAAAAATGTATACATTGACAAATCTTGCTTCTTGTTCTACCCCATACAGGTTTTACTTATTTCGTTGTTTAATGAATACTTGTGTAACACTTATTAAGTGTTTAGTACTATCCAATGTACTTTGCAAATATTCTCATTTATTTCGTGTGTCAACCCTATGAGGTAAGAATTCATACAATTCCCATTTTATAGCTAGGCTCACAGAGGTTAAATAATTTTAAGTGACAGAGAAAGACCCAGGTGGTCTGACTCTAGTCAGAGGACCGGTAATTTAGTAGGTCCTATATACTGTGTATGCCTCGTGTGCCTTTTCCTTAAATACAAATGCATGCAAATATGAATATATATTCTTAATTTTTTCCATTCCTCTACAAAGAAGGCAAATTGTACACTGTTCTTCACCTTGTTTTTGTTGTTGTTGTTTGTTTTTACTTAACCAAGTTTTCTGGAAATATGCCCACATCGGCATGTAGAGAGCTTCTCATTCTATTTTACAACTGCATAATATTAATATTGTGTTATGTAAATGTATCACAGTTTATTTAAACAGTCCCCTGTTGATGGTCACTTGGATGATTTCCATTCTTTTGCAATTACAAATAATGTGGTAATGAGTAAACTTATATACTTGTCATTTTTAACAGGTATATCTGTAAGTATAAATTTTTAGAAGTTGAATTGCATCAAAAGATAAATCTATGTTGTATTGTTCATATATTGCCAAATTCCATACATCTTTTACCATTTTGCATTTTTCTTACAACATGAGATTTCTGCATCATCCTAGCCTCATCCACAGAGTATTATGGAATGTTTAGATTTTTGCCAGTCTCATGGGTAGAAGATGTTATTTTAGTGTTGTTTTAATTTGCTTTATTATTTAATAATCTCATGTGAATGAGATATCTTTTCATTTGTATAGGGGCTATTTGAATTCCTTTTTTTCTGTGAACTGGTTCTCATGTTCTTTGCTCATTTTCTACGGTGTTTTTAGGGATTTAGGGGTTTCTGTTCAATATGTAGCTGCTCTTATCAGAGGGAGATAGACCTTTTGCCTGTGATGTTAGTTTCAGATATTTTTCCCTGAGTCATTTATCTTTTGTGCTTATTTTTTTAATGTAGTAAAATATATCAGTACCGTATTTTCTTTTTTTAACTTTATTTTTTAGTTTTAGTTTCCACTCAGGTTACTATGCATTAGTTTCTGGTGTACAGCATTGCAGTTAGATAATCATGTACTTTACAAAGTGTTTTCTCTCATATTTTCAGTACCCAACTGGCACCATACATAAGTATTATAATATTATTGACTATATTTCCTATGCTGTACTTTATGTCCCATTGACTATTTTGTAACTTCTGATTTGTACTTCTTAGTCCCTCCAACTTTTTACCGAGTCCCCTAACCAGCCTTCCCCTCAGTCTGTACTGGGTGTCTCTGAATCCGTTTCAAGTTTGTTTATTTTGTTCCTTAGATTCAGCATGCATTTTCTTTTAGGGGTTTTGAATCATAGTAATGTCTTTCTCACTCCAAGTTTATAAAGTGTTGACCCTGAGAAAGAAAATACTAACTAAGAAGGACTCTTGGTCCAAATTGGTGTTTCCCATTGGCATTGAATTGACACCATCAATAGACAAAATGAATTTGTCATGGTTTCCTTTTTCTTTCCTTTTTACATTTAAACCATTGATTTTCTTTTTTAGTTTATTAATGTCATGGATTATGATATAGATTCAACTCTTTATCTTTTTCCAGATTCTTTGGACTCTTTAAAATATAGTTAGTAAAAAGTTGTCTTTGACATGATATAGTTTCTGGATCTCCAAAGGAACTATACCCAGTCCAGGTATTGAGAATGCCTTTGACTGAGAGCAAGTAAAAGAAGAAATTCATCAGGATGAGTTTTGTACTTTCGCTTAAACAGTCTGATTTTAAGGTCTTTGAGCTGTAGCACACAAGGGCATGAGAACTTGGCTACAGATTTTAATTGCTCTGAACCTAAATGTGTGTTTTTGCTTCTTTTGGTATTTGGACTTTCATGGTGATTTAATATTTGGACTTTAATTTTAGGATGGAATTTAATACTTTAAGGAAGTTATTTTCAAGTTTGGGATATCTCTAGAATTAAAATTTTATTATTAGAATTTGAGCCATTTGATTTATTGTAGGACCTCTCAGAGAAATGCTAGATAATATGTGCTCATAATTTGGCATGAAAATAGAATTGGGAATAAATTTTCAACTTTAGATATGGAATGATTACAAATTTTTTAAATTAATGTGATTTTTGAACTGTTTTGGATGATTCTGGGCTGAAAAATTAGAATTCTTAAAGATAGTCCCAGAGATAACCAAAGTTATAGGCAGGATAGGGACTGAAAGGTGGGAGCAGGAAATTCATGATCGATGGCTGCTAATGATTCATTATTGGGGGAAAGGGAAACCACACCCTTCTCTGAGGTGCTGAATCTTAATGATTAAGCCCAGTGGTTTAACAGAAGAGAATCCTGGAGAATGTTGGTATGTGAGGGATTGTAGAACACTTCCTCCCCACTTCTGATGTGTCCTTTTATTTATACGATCCATTACCAAAATATGTCTGACTTCTCAACCTAATTTTTGCCTGAGTAGTTCAGGGAGCTCTGATTGTTGAATTGACAAAAAGAAAGTGAGGGCCCTTTCTTCACCCTTTGGTCTTGGGATTGGGATGAGAGGGAGAAAGCCTGGGGTTCTGCTTTTATTGGGGTCAAGCATGGGGTCCTAAGGTTTTGAGGGCTTACTTTATTGGTGAATTTAAAACTTAAGAATGGGGATTTAAAGCGTGGAAAGAGAGAAAGTAAGTAGTCCAAATGTCAGTTATCTAAATCAATATCTCTAACACAAAAGAAGCTGAGGTGTAGCCCTAGCTCTTTATGTAGGTCTGTGGAATGCAATGTGTTTACTCCAGATAGCCATCTTTGAAGTGGATGTCTCTTTGAAGTTGATGCCTTGTCAATCGGAACTCAGATCAGGCACTTGCATTAAAAAAAAGAGAGAAAACCCAGCTGTCAGGGCTTATACTACATGTGGTCAGCTATGTCAGATTTTGATGTGAGGTATAAGAAAAAGAGACCTGGGAAATCTTCATTGAGCTTATGGTTTAAAGTAGTACCCAAGGTGGAGTGGGTTGTGAAATGGGAGGCCTGAACTCTTATATTTATGCAAATTTGCACATTAAACTACTGTCACCTGTTACTGCAAAATGATTTATCAGATAAGTTGTGAGTGAGCAGTTTAAATTGAGCAGTGGAGGGAGAGAGGGGATAGAAGTGTGGGTGGTGATGGGAGAGCAGTGCTGAGTTGGCAGCCGCCAGGGCTATCCTGAGGGGTGCCTGAGAAAACAGAACATTTGAGAGAGGGCAACAATGAATGGGCTACTTCCTAAACTGGGGACAGATTACTACTCCATGTCTTAACTGAAGCTCAAGTGGTAGTTGTCCTTTGGGGATAAAGTACAAGCGACAGAAAAACAACTTTTCCTAATATTCAAGAGGGTAAACGTTTAGCATTCTCCTGTTAACAGAAGGAAAGACTCCAACTGAACTGGTGTTGGATTGATCTTTTTTTAGATTGGTTAAACCGAGAAGAAAGCTGAAGAATTATTAACTCTTTTGTCTAAACAGGTGTCCAGACTGTGGCCCAACACAAAATCATAAAATTTACTTAAAACTTTTTGTTTTGCTCATTACTTTTCATTAGTGTTTGTGTATCTAATGTGTGACCCAAGTGTTTGTTCTTCTTCCAGTGTGGCCCAGAGACACCAAAAGGTTGGACACGCCACTGAAACAAGAGTGGTTGGAGGGGAAGGGGAGAAGGGAATTGGAACCTTAATTTTACAAAAGAGCTCGCAGTACATGACAGGGCCCACAGCCTGAGTGACCTGCATTTCCAGACAGTTGCCCCTGTCTTGACCTTGTTTGTTTCTGGTTCTGTTGTCTATGCCCCTGGGGTGAGGCTAAGGACAAAGGACAATTGGGAAGCCAGCCATAGCCTACAAAATAAGCCTTCAATTGTCATTTTAATGGTTCTACCATTTTACCTTAATTTAATTTCCCTACCTCCAAGAATATATCTTGTTTTGTAATTTCACAAGCTGACATGTCATCCAGAGAGACTATTTATTTTCCCTATCTTCTTCACACAAAGGCTGAGATTATTCCTGCAACACTAATCAAGATCTTCTGTCTTTGGGTTGCAAAGAAAATGCATTCAACTGTACTTGAAAGAGAAAATTGAAATTTGTCTACAGATGATAAAGTACATTCTCCCCTTTCAGTTCTGTCTACTCATATCAGCTGAACTGAATTAATAAAAACAAAAGCTGCCTGTTGCTTGCTATGGGCAAAAAATAAATAATTCAGTTGCTCAGAACATATTAGGTGTGTTGAGGTTTATTCCTATTATAGAACCTTGTGTTTTCAGTCCATTTTTTTGTTAGTGGCAGTAGCACAGTACAAAATGAACCAGGGAAACAGTCCCCTGAGGAAGTTTTTCCTACTAGCTTGAGTAGCAAAGCAACTGTGAATCTTTCAGAAAAATGATCAAATCTCAAGTGGGATTAGTCTGCCTACCTGCCTGTTGTAACCTTTTTACATTACTCGTGTTATTGTTTTCGGAAACAATTCTGTAGACTTAGTAATTAGCATGCCTAATACTAGCTTTAATTATTTACTGCATTTATTGGGTATGCAAATCATGAAATTGTCACTGAGTATGTTTACCAATAGCACAATCACCACAATAGTACAAGGCATCTAAAAATAAAAGTAGGTTGGTACCTCTGAGTAGAGATTTCCACAAACAAAGGACATACTACAGATTTTGTTTTCTCCGATCATACACTCTCATGGGCAGGCTGATTGTGAAATCATAGTCAATTTATAGAAATGCAAGTGTGAGGACAAAATAAAAGTCCATATTCACATATACTCAATAAATAATTCTTTTTAGCCAGCCCTATAACAGGAGACCAGTGGCACAAGACTAGGCAAATCGTGAAGTAGGAATAGTTTATCTTTCTCTTTAACCTCCTCTTTGTGTGCCTTATGATATCCTCTTCTCTAGAAGCCTCATAGATTTTTCTTTCCTTTCCAAGTTACTTATTCTCAAGAGGAGGTAGAATTCACTCACACTGAGATTTAATTGATTAAGATGGTGATAGTACTATAGAAAGAACTCTTTGAGACCAAATAGCCCTAATTTTAAGCCCAGTTTTAATCATTTTTTCCCATCACTGTGATTTTAAACAATTAGTTTTTATCTCAGAAAGATGTGGGTTTGGTGCAGCCTGGAGCTCATAAAATTTTGGGGTCCCTAATTTTAAAAAATCTGTATGTATAAATTTAGGTAAGGCAATGAATATTTAAAATTATATATTAAAAAGTATAAATACAATAAAATCCCACCAAAATATTTTAATTGGCATTCTCTCACTATATTTGTCTGTACAAAATTGTTTCTTCAACAACAAACAACAAAAACTAAAATAGCTAGTGGTCTGGGGATAACAATGACCTATTCTTGTCCTATTTTTCCAAAGATATAGAGGCTACTTTGATTTTCTCCCCTTGTAATGAGTTAATTTTTTAACAATAAAAATTCATGTGCAGAAGAAGACAAAGGTTTGGGGTTAAAGAGTCAAGCACCACTGAGTAAATCACCTTGACATGTGATCTAAGCTCTGCTTATCATGTAAATGAAGAGCAGGTCCCAAAGTAATTCCTATGCAAGGAATGAATACCCTTGGCTTGCTGGTGGAAATGGGGTTCTTTCACAGAGTGACAAGGAAAGCATTTCAGGAGACCCATGTGTGGGAGGATGTGGTTCTAGTTGTAAGTTTTATTCAGGTAGAACTAGACAGGTGTGGTTCCCAATGTTTTATCTCTGTCTGTTTCACCACAGAGAAGGTCCAATCTTGTCTTCATCAGGCCCAGGAATAGGGTCAGTGTCCAGACATTTTGTTCCATTGGTCCAGCCCATTTTGCTGTCCCAGTCTGCCTGGCTTACCTTTTTCTGGCAGTGTTTTGGCTGACACTGTTCCTAGGCCCACATGGTCTTTGGCTGGCCCCAGGTGGCTGCTAGGGCCACATAGGTACTGTGGAGAAAACATGCAAGTGAACAGGGCGAGTGATTGTTACTGAGCAAGAGGGAGAGTCTCTTTGTTAAACTTGGGTTATATTATCTCAGACTTGGGATAGACCAGGCCCTCTTCAAACTAACCAGTCAACTTCCCAAGCTATCACTGGATTCTCTCCCTAACCAATCCATTTTCTAGATCTTCTGGGGGTTCTATGGCCCTTATCTAATCTGATCCTTTTTCAGGGTAGAAAAATAGGCCTTTATGGTAGCCATCTTGGCTCCTATTGTGCGTGCCTCAGAGTAGAAGCATCTCCGCCTGTGCCATCTTGACTTCTACTGGGTGTGAGCCCAACATAAGAATTTCTTCTCCTCTTCCTTCTGTGATCCCCTGAGTATGTGAAGCTTTAGCTTCTTAATGAAGCAGGATTATGTTCCCTAGCTGTTATGCTTAATAATGTCTTACTGTCTTTGCTCCCTTATTTATTAATATCTAGCTACCTGTGCTAACACTTGGGTGCTTCAGTTCTTGTATTATGACCAAGCTAGTAAACACTTGTAAGATGCATCAAAAATTCCATCATGGATAATAAACAAAGATACATGCCAGTGATTTTAGAAATGTGCACTTATACTGTCTACCTATATATTAACTCCTGTGACATTTCTGAGAAACTTATCCCACTAACATTGTTGAAAATATCAGTGACGTTTGACAACTTGTGTGACATTGCTTTTTTTCCCTTTTTAGTCTGTACTACAGAGTTAGCAAGAGGGAGTCCTTGCCTCTCTTGGGAGGAAAGGTGTTGACATTGATGTGTTAAGTAAGCAATTTTTTGGAACCTTTGGATGTGTTCATTATAGTCCTTAGTATTTGCCTCTCTTAAAGGATGCCCAGCAATAGCTAAAAATAACTTTAACTGAATAGGGTGAAAGAGTAAGGAAATAAACAAATACGTAAGAGATCCATTGCACAGAGCAGGAACAAAAGAAACCTACTTACATCTGAGCTGCATTTTCTCTTCACTGCATCAGAATAATAAGCCTGCATTTTAATTTGGTTTCACAGTGCTCACAATTCAGCTTGGCTTTCAGGATATTTTTCAGACCCTGAAAAATCTGTGGTCTCTTCAGCTTGTGCTGAATCCAATGTCATTCCCTAGTGACACAGGCAGAAGGAGAAGGGAAAGAAGCAAGAGTGGGCTCGGGGCTAAACAAATTAACCCATAATGGGATGGCATAGTATTCACCAGTCTGCTACACAGAATTCAAAGTGATGGACAAAACTTAAATTTAATGTAAACTGATGTCTTTGTTCTAGGACTTCAGGGTCAGCGATAAGACCAGGAAACTTTACATAGCTGTGTTATTCAAAGTGCATTCTTTTAGACACTTTGTTCGTTTGTCTTTGGGACATGTTTCTTCTCATCTTCTCCTTGTGTCATTGCTGTTCCCTTTCAGTCCTGTCTGTTGGATCCTCCTCCTCATTCTGACCTTACAATAGAAGAATCCCAGCACTCTGTCCCTGAACCTCTTCTTTTCTTTAGATACATTCTAAAGATCCCTTGGTGATCTTTTAATTACATTCCTTATCCTGAAGACTCCCCAGGTTCTGTATCTGACCTGAATCTTTCTCCTGAACTTGAGATCCATATCTAATTGTCTGCCTAAACCTGACATATCCAAACTTGAATTCTAGATTTTTCTCAACCAAATCTGTTTTTCCCATAGTTTTCCCTTTCAAATAAATGGTGACATCTAGTTGTTCAGATCAGAAACTTGGGCATTACACCTGATGTCATCCTTCATTTCACGTCTCACATCAGGAAAACCGCTGGTTCTAGACTTTTGAAATTTATTTGGAATCTGACAACTTCTCTCCATTTCATTGGTACCCCTTTCATCCAACCCACCATCATCCCTAGCCTAGACTCTTAACTTTACCCTTCTTCTACCCCTTATGTCTACTCTTATCTCCATTTACTTATATTCATTCACCCATGGCTGGAAAGAACCATTTAAAATGTAAATATGCTACTAATCTCTGAATAGAAACCCTTTAATGATTTTCTGTTACACTCGTAAAATCAAAAAACCTTGTATGACCCAAAGGCCTTCCATAATCTGACCCCAGACTAACTAGTTTTTGTCTTTACTCACTATTCTCAGGCCGCTCTGCTACTTATTGCTGGAAGAACTCTACCGCAGAGTCTTTGCACTTGTTCCTTCTGTCCAGAATGATTTTCATCCAAATGTCCACAAGGATTGCTCTTTTTCTTCATTTAGTCTCTGTTTAAGTTACAGGTCATCAGAGAAAATTGCACTGCTTGTACTGTTCAAGGTAACACCTTCCCCCTGCTTTATTTTTCTTTATATCTTTGTTTATTGCCTACATCTCCCAGAATGCAAGAACTCTGTGGCAAGCAACATGGTCTGATTTTCTTTTATGTATCTAGAGTCTAAGATAGATATTGAATAAATATCTAGGAGATGAATGACTAAGGCATCATTAATGTTCTAGGGGTTCCATTTGCTTTAGAGCAGCATTCTTTTGGTCGGGATAGTAAAAGGGAGTATACCCATAGTCAAATACGTGACAGCTCTCAGCCAGTTGCCAGACACAGCTTTTAGTAGCTAATCTGTACTAGAACAGACACCAAATCCTTGTGCTTATGAAAACATATCATGTATTCTGCTAAGGAAGGCCTAGACTTAGGCTACTTTTCTACCAGACACACAGAGTAACATAAAGCTTCAGGACTCATTTCAGGTCTTAGTGGGCTTAAGTCTGCTGTCCCACTGCCTTCAGCTTGATCCATTATTTCTGGAGCTGAGCTTAGTTGGCTGTGGGTTAGAGGTTTCAGTGATTAGGTGAATTTCCTAGCATTCAAGCTTCTGGTATTTATTTCTTTGTATAAATCATTTTTTCTCTCAAAATAAAAGTAACAGAGACTAGATTAATGAGGAAACGGTGGAAAAAACCATAGTAGAAAAAAGCAGAAAAGTAATTATTCAAATTTCTACTCCTCAGAATTAAACATTGTTAACATTTTGACGTATTTCTTGTTTTATGTGTGTGTTTACAGAATTGGGGAAAGTCAACAATATTTATTGAGCACTATTTGTGTTCAGAGCCCCTTTATTTCTGTCTTACATATCCTTAATATAAAAGATAAGGGGATATGACTTTCAGCCCTCGCTATGAACTGCTCCTCAAAAGGCATCCTTTTACATGAAATTAAACTTCAGTCTTTCCTTGTTACTCTGACCCTGTGCTTGAATGTCCATTTGAGCATTTTGTCATACCTATGTAGTTTCTCTAAGAGAAGAGAAGCCTGCTCTGACACACCAGAGTAACATTGGAAAACAGAATTCAGTCTGTGAAAACAAGAGAGTTAAATTGTGCAAAGTATCCCTGACTTGAAGAAGTGAGGTAGTTCTGTTGTGTCAAGCTTGATATGGGGAGGGAGTCTACTGCCAAGACTGTTAGCGATGGAATCTAAATCCAGGGAGCAGGTAGCAGATCACTTCTAGGTCTAAGGCCAGATCTCACAAAGAAGAATGTCAAGTCCCAGCCAGAGAGAATGCAGAAAATAAGCATAGCAGGTAATGGAGATGGGGAAACTTTTATGACTGGTTTAACTAGTTCTCCCAGATGGATCTTACTCCCTGGGTTTGTTTGATTAATTAATACATGATCATTGTAGGGAGACCAGAAAGTACAGATACATCTTTCCTTACCTTTACCTTAAAGATTATCTTTTGGTGCTTGCTTTTTGGTTTTGGTGGGGAAGTTGGTGGCAAAACTGCACCAGATGTTAGACCTTGGTTCAGCAACTTCAGTATTTGAGTGCTGGCTAAGAAAGAATTCAGAGCCAAGATTTAAATACAAGCAAGAGTTTATTCAGAAAAATCACAGAGGTCGAAGAAGTGAGCAGTGGAAGAAGTAAGCCGGCTGGGGCATGGGCTCAGGAAACAATGACAGAGGCAAAAGAAGGGCCCTTGGAGCTCAGGGAAAAGGAAGGCAAGGATATACACACCTGAGGGAAGGACAGGGAAAGAAAGGGGTGGGAAAGGTGCTCTTGTGCTTTACAGAGAGAGCTGCACTGGGTCCTCCACCCTGAGGGTTTTTATCCCCTTTCTAAAGGTGGGGATCTTAGGAGAGGTCCCATGGGAGGATCTCAGTAGAATATTCATCAGCTTTTCTAGGTGTGTCCTTTCAGGGTTGTGGTCTCTACTGATTGGTGGGCACTAGGGGAGGAAGTCATTAGTCATTGCATCTGGTCCTATTATCATCCATGATACTGCTGTCTCTGGTTTTGCTGCTTTTCTGGGCTGGAGCTGAAACACAACTGAGGCCTAGATGTTATCTCTAGTTTGACCAAAACTCCGTTTCTTTGGTCATCAGACCTGAGGCTTTGTTCCTGAGATTATTTGGTGTGGGTCAGAACCTCATTGTCTTGAGGACTTAATTCTTAAGGGAGTGGTGGGTTATTCAGGGGCTTTCATGAGAGTCCTTTGAAGCTCTTTTTGGGCCCCATTGTTTCTCCTCTAAGGGGGTCTACCATAGGACTAGCTGCATGCTAGGGGAAGAAAGGTCAAGAGAGGACCTGAACAGCATGACCAGCAATATGAAAGGTCAGGGGATTTAAACCTTGTGACCAGAGAAATGCTAGGGGAGGAAAGGTCACCCTGGGGGCAAGGCCCCACCCTACATTTGTCCATTGCTTGTCACCTAAGGCTTTCTGTCTTGGTGACCTTCGTTACCTGGTCTATCCTTTCCAACTCTGCTCAGCAGGCCCGTCTTAACTACCTGCTACAGGGAGATTAGGGAAAGAGATAGCAGTGGGAATTAGAGGAAGTATAAATAAGAGAAAATAGGGAAGATAATAACATTTCAATATAATCATTCAAGAAGAAATTAGTAGTCTGTCATCTTTAGAAATATAGTAACCTTTCCATCACTGTTACTTGACTTGCAATGTATTACTTTTGTGATTTGAAACAAATCTATTTTTTTAATTACCTATATTCTTAAATTAGTGTTAACAAGCTGGAAATAGACCAGGATTTAAGTATCGTTTATTTCCTGTAATCCCAGAAAAATGCATTGAATTCTTAGTGGAATTCGGTCTGTTACTCCAAGGCACCTCTCTAAGATACCAAAGTCCTTGTCTCAAAGGAAAGCACTAAGCTCTGGTGGCACCTTCTCAGGGACACCGCTTTGCTACTCTTGTACTGCTAATACACAGTATGCAGCATGTGAGTTATGGCTGATCCGGGAAGCTCTGATCATCACTGTGAAATGTTGTTTTCCAGATGTTTGAGTCATTAGAGTGATGTCAGCACAGCAAGCAGGCCCTCCATTTTGGGCATCAGTGCCATCAGCAGGGGTTGGCAGCCTGCTGGTTTGGACCTGATTGATAGCTCCAAATACAAGTGAGCCATGTCCAGGAGGTGGCAAAGAAAGCTCTGGATTAGGTCAAGTCCTGCCTTTGTTTTTATTCTCTAAACTGCTTGCAGGGGCCAGGGATGAACTCTGCTGGGGTGAGGTGAATAGGGAAGAAACGGGGTGAGGCTGCTAGCCTACTCTTTATGATTATCAGATAAGACTTGATTGTCTTACATCTGTATGGGATACTTGTAAAGTAGTTTTGTGTACATGATCTTAGATGAAACCTCTGAGCCCTGGGTAGGAGGGTAGTAGGTTGTATGCAGATGAAGGATATAAGGCAGGCTTATCCTTTTTCCTTTTCTCATTGATGTCTAATTGGCTAAGACTAGAATGAAGTTTTGCTTAAGTCAGCGTGTTATTTTTTTTCTGATACTCTTAAATAATGAGTACATAATATTTTTCTATGGAAAATGTTAAAATTAATTCCTTCCCTAAAATGGTTCTAAGGGGAAAAAAAATGAACAAAATGCAACAGGAAGATTACGAAGAAGAGATGGGGTTAATTTCCCTACTCCTCCCCTTTCTTTCTTCTTTTTTTTTTTGTTAGGTTTGATTCATATTTAGTCCTAGGTTTGAAGCACACTTAAAAAGATTTCATGGTTCCTGCCTCTTGTTAGGATTGTAACACTAAGTGATTTTTTAAAGCCTATTAAATTTCCAGTTGCAGAAGAATTTTGCCTAGAGTATAAAACACATGTTTGTGATTTTTTTCCACACCAATTTGCATACTGTCCAGTAGGTGGACTCCTTTATGTACACATAGGGGTTTTCTTTTTTCTTCAATCAAGTGTTCCTTATATCTGTGAAAAGGCATTTCCTCATACTGAGCTTTTGGTTTCACCTATTTATTTTCCAAAGGGCTGAAAATAGATTCTGGGATACTGCCTATTCCTGTTTGAGAAGAAACCTTATTTAATTATTTTTTGTTTTATTTCATTTTTGTTTTAGTTTCTATCATAACATTTTTATTTATAAATCTGCAGTCCTTTGCAGAAAGTAAACTTACATTCTGCATTGGATCCTTTTAAAATAAACTGAATTTCTGAGTTTATGCTCATCAAGGTATACAATTATGTGAATAATTATAATGAATATAACTATATATTGACCATCGAGGACTAATAATTACATCTGTTGTGAAAATAAATATTTTCATAGTCTCCATGACTTTTTTATTCATATAGTTCTGAAGTGATTTTTTTATAATACATTTTTTTAACAAAGAACATGGCACATCAGTCATTTTTAAGGCAGAGTAATTTTTAAGCTTGTCCCTGCAACTGACACTAGTTACATCCCTAGGCTCACCTGCAGTAGGTTTTCACAATTTGTCTATGGCCACTGGGACAATTGTAGATTCTCTTTCCAGAGAATGAATCAGTCTTCTTTTGTCCCTGAATCCTTACGTTTTACTCTAGTTCTTTGAAAATTTCATCTCATCATGGCTTATAGACCCTGAGATGTCTGAATGGTGAATGGTGGATTCAATACATTTATTCCAATATGAAAAAGAAATCTCTTGACTTGAAAACCCAATTTTGAAAAAGCCTCATTTAGGTAACCTTTCTGTGCTATTTCTCTGTGACCAAGCCAATGATGACAGTGTGTGACCTGAAACCAAATTTCTCTAATAGTATATTGCCTGTTCATATATATTGCATGGTCCACCTATAGTGGAAGAATTCAATGCTGAGATAAAGGGAGCTAGGGGGAGCACAATCTCTTTCCTGTATTATCAAGCCCAATTTTGCAGTTTTTATTCTAGACAGTAAATTTCTTGAAGGAAAAGGTCGTATCATATTCATCTTTATATTTATCCTAGTATCTGATATCCATCGTGAGGCATAGCTAAACAGAATGTATTTTATCACTTCAAAAATTGAGATAACTAGAATTAGAACATTCTATTAAGCAAAAGGATTAAGGATGTCATTATAGAACAGAAAATTATAAAACATAAACATACATATTTAGGATAGGTAGATACAGTTTTGAATCATGACTCTTTTTATTACCTGTCTGACCTTGGGCCAGTTATTGAACGTCTTCGAAGCTTCAGATTTCTCAGTTACTGAGATGGGAATATCAATACATGGCAGTAATTGAAGACAAGACATTGTATCATTTATCTAATACTAAGTTACAAAAAATGAAGACTCACATCCAGCTTTTCTGATTTTTACTGTGTAACACTGAAATTGTCATTCTATACTTTAGGTACCTACAGAGTAACGGCAGGGATAAGAAAACTCCATACTAGTTGTGATAATCCAGTTCCAGGGTGACAGAGGGAGAGGAAAAAAGATAATGCTGGAAAGCTCATTCTGAAAGCAGATTTCAATGTCTTAATGTTTGTGTCCCCTCCAAATCTATTTGTTGAAATCCTAATGATGATGTGAAGGTATTTGGAGGTGGGACCTTTATGAATAAGATTGGTCATTTTATAAAAGAGAATCCAGAGAGCTTTCTAGCCCCTTCCACCACGTAAGGATACAGTAAGTCTGTACTCCAGAAGACATTCCTCACCCAGTTAGTTATGCTGCCACCCCTGTCAGGGACTACAAGCTTTCAGAACTGGGGGAAATAAATGTTAGTTGTTTACAAGCCACTTAGATAATGCTGTTCTGTTGTAATGTTACAGAACACACACACAGGGCCAAGGGGGGGTGGTACGATTACCGAAAGGACACCCCACTAGGTTTGCATTGTCCGCCCCCAGAGGAAAGATGTGTTGATGCCAGAGATTTGTGAAAAGGAAAGGAAATGTTTATTTAAAGCTACTCAGACTTAAAGTAGTGACCTAATGTCTTCATTAAAATATTAAAGTCTTTTAAGATACCCACAGCCGAACACAGTCTTTCCTTCTCCCTCTGCCCTTATCTGGGGTACCGTATCTCAGGAAAAGGTGCAGAAGTCCATGACTCAGGCTCCCGGCACCATCAGCTGTGTTGCCTGCCATTAGGATCTCCAATTAATCCAAAGCCATGTGGCACCTTCTCAGGGCCCAGCAACAAAAGTCCTTGCACCCCTTTTCTTCCAGGCAAAGGCTCTCCTGCTTCCTAAGCCAAATGGCAAGAGGGAGCACCCCAAAGCCGCGTGGTCCTTACTCTCGCCAAAGCAGTGTGGTTCTCCTGCACTGCCACAGCCTCGTGGTGATTCCTCTCAGTGGCTGCCGGGTTTAAATTCCCACGCCAATCTTCCTCTGCAGCCCCATTTCCTACTCCTTCTATAATCAGTTACACCTGCCAGCATTCCTGTATTATTCCAAGTTTACTGGGCTGCCATGGTGAGTCTGGGCAGGTGTGGCCCCTTGTCATGGAGCCAGTCTTCTCCAAGCTCTCACACAGGCGCTGCAACCAGGGGGTTGGAAGTCACTTCCATCCCCCTGGCTCAAAGCGTGGCTACAGCTAGTTAACATATCTATGAAACCAATTAAAGGTTATAGATATGTTAAATGACCATGCCCTGGATTAGCTGCTGCTAAACTGTTGCTGTGAAACAGCTCTGCCTGTGTCCCTTCCCCCAACTCACACCTGTGGGGGGAAGGGGTGAGGACATCCTATATGTCTTTCTAATATCTCCTGAACACCTTGAGTTCTGGACCCCATTCCAAATTCCTATTTGGTTCCCGCCCCCTCTTGGCTGAACCCTGTTTCAGTAACAGCTCAAAAGAACTAAGACAGACCCAGGAAAGAATTTAAAAAATTGAAGGCAGTGTAATTAGATGTTTAATACTATATCAGTTGGTAAATAAGAATTAATATTAGAGAAAAATTCAGTGCAAAAATAATATGGAAAGATAACAGATTTTGAAAGGACTAAATCAGAGGTATTATTTTAAAATTAAATTACATGACCTAGATATACATCAAAATCAAATCTATGAAATAATTTTTAGTAAGCATGGAGAAAATAAATGATTGAAATTGTTAAAACAGTTTAAAGCAATTAGTAATGTTCTTCAAATGGTTAAACACTTTTTCTAGAATTAAAAAATTTGACGCAGATGTGACGTTGATTTAATTATACTCAGGATTGGTACTGGCTTTACCTAGGATTCAACCTTGAGTATGAAAATATAATGCATGTTGATTTTTTAATCAAAAGTTTAAGGTAGAAATTTTATTTTTCCACTGCTTATCAAAAATAAGAGGAACCTTACCTTATTTTAGATAAATTATGAACTTCAAAGTAAGTTACCCAAGAGCCCATTTAATCAATATTCTGCTCATTAAATGTCTCTTTCTTGTTGCAAAATTCATCACAGTAATGAGGAATAGTACAGGTATACAGTAATAATGATGGTTGAAGACAGAAGTAGTGTTCAGACCCATGGCTATAGTACTATTTAAGAAAATGACCAGGATTTACTATTTGATTCTTATCCTAATCTGCAGACTACTATATCAAACGGCATTCCAAGGATTGCTTTATTTTAGGCTCTACCTAATATCTTTTGGGTCTTTGCAAATCTTTGTGTTACACTGCAAAAAGGTAAGCTTACAAGATATTTTGTTCAAACTGTACTGTAAAACAGAGGAAGTAGTAGCCCCGGGCACTATCTTTGTCAGGACTCTTCTTGTGATATTATTGTAAGAGTTTCCTAATTAAAAGTTTAATTATAGCCCAGGTTCAATTGGACCCATTAAAATGGTTTATGGTTTAGGGTAGTTTATCAGATTTATATTTCCTTCCTTCCTTCCTTTCCTTCTTTTCTTATTTTCATCATCCAAGGACTTTTTTTCATTGCTTTTAGAGAGACAGTAAGGGAGAGATAGAAACATCAATGTGAGAGAGAAGCGTGGATTGCTTGCCTCCTATATGAGCCTAGACCTGAGGATCCTAAGCTTTGGGACGGGGTGGGGGAGGGGTTGCACGCAGGCCCTCACACCTGGACAGGGGATTGAACCTGCAACCCAGGTATGTACCCTGACTGGGAGTCAAACCTGCAACCTTTTATTTACAGGACGATGCTCCAGCCAACTGAGGTACACTGGTCAGAGATATATTCTTTCTTTTAAAGAGATTTGGGATAAGATTGACGACCAAAGCTCTCTTTTAAACTTCGTATGAGATAAGTGATCTTATCCGAAATCTCATAGAAGTTTAAAAGAAGAGAGCTTTGATTGTCAAAGAGATCTTTTTGCATCTACTATTTTGGGACTTTCAATAAATTTTTTTCTGTATGGCTTTCAGTCAGTTGTACAAGTCATTTCTTCAGAATTTCTCTTGATCAATAGTGCCTATAATACTAGGAAGAGAAGGGGAATCTTTCTATACAGTAGGAGTGGAATCGCTGTTAAAAGTTGTGTCTGGTTGCTGGCCTGAATTTTTGAAGTACTCCCTCTTTTCTAATTTTTTTTTACATCAAGAATGTGTATTTTTATGGTGGAAATGGGTATAAAGGGAGATAAATGGAACTTGAAAAAATGAAATGAAAATAAACTATTAAAAATGCATACATATGTTTAGAATAAAAACTTGGGCAGAAATATAATGGGATGTGAACAGTTAAAAAAGTATGTATATTTTTATGGTAGTGTTTTATTTATTTTTTTGAAAATATAATGACTCTTCTGGTTAGTAAGGACTCAAAGTGTCGATTGTTAATAATTTTCTTACAGAACACCAAACTTACAGAAAAATTGGAAGCCTGGTACAAATAATGATTTTCTCCTTGAACCATTTGTAAGTTACTGATTTGACTCCCTATTATCCCTAAATACTTTAGTGTTTAAACCCTGTAAATAAGGACATCCTATTACATAATCACAATGCCACCATCAAAAACAAAAAAATCAACTTTGATACATCTTAAGAAGTCTTAAATTTTATTTGTTTTGTCATTTTTCCCAAATGCATTCTTTATAAGAGAAAAGATCAGTTCAAAATCACATACCACATTTTGTTGTTTTGTCTTTTTTTATATATATTCAGTCTGGAACATTCCCACAATTTTTTCTTTCACCTTTATGACCTTGACGCGTTTGAAGATTGCAGGCCAATTACTTTGCACAGTGTTCCCTCAGTAGGAATTCATATGATGTTTTCTCATGACTACCCCCAGATGAGCCATCTTTGTCAGGAAACCACAGAAAGAATGCTTTGTTCTTTTCATTGCATTTTGTCAGGCATTGCATGATTTCAATTTGTTTTATTACTAATGCTATTGACTTTGATTATTTGATTAAGGTGTTATCTGTTAGATTTCTTCACTTGTAAAGTAATGCTTTTCCCTTTGGGAAGTAATAAATATTTTGTGGGAGAGTACTTTGGAACTATGTTAATATCCTATTCCTCAGAAATCTCTATCTTAATTTGTTAATTTTGATCTGTATAAGCTAAAGGCTTTCAGTGGTATTTTTGTGTTCTAATTGTCCCCGATTTGACAGCAGTACCTCACTTAAGCTGGCTTCTCTGTTCTTTGGGTATATTGCATTATTTGAGTACTTCTTTACTTGGTAGTATCCTTTACATTTTCCCCAGCTTTACTGAAGTATGACTGAAAAATTTAAAAAAAATGTGTATATTTAAATTGTACTATATGATACTTTATACATGTGTGTTGTGAAATGATTACCATAGTTAAGCTAATGAAAATATCTATGCCTTGCCATTAACATTTTTTTCCTCTTTTTTGTGGTGAAACTTAAGATCTACTCTCATAGCAAATTTCAAGTGTGAAATATAATATTAAGTATTGTCACTGTTTTATACAGTAGATCCCCAGAACTTACCTGACAACTGAGAGTTTCTGTCCTGTGACCAGCACGTCCCCATCTTCCCTGTGGCTGCAGGCCTGGCAACCACTTTTCTAGTCTGCATCTCTGTGGATTTGACGCTTTTTAGATTCCATATGTAAGTGAGATCATGCACAACAGTATTTCTGTGTTTGTGTCTGGCTTATCTCACTCAGGAGAATGTCCTCTGGGTTTTCCTCATTTCTCCTAGGACATACAGGGCCTGGCACAAATAATGCCCTTGTTTCATTATAAAACCTTTTATTGCAAAATCATAAGCATGTAATTCTGTAACATAACAATAGCACACTCAAGCATACCATAGGATATTTTAGGTGAAGTGTTCAAATTAGAACTGTAAATTATTAAACTCATATTCTTCCTCTACCAACCACACTGAAGCAGGCCTTACTTCTGTGGGACCCTGTATGTTATCTTTAATGCACCAATGTCGCATCTTCTCTTTTAACTCATCTGCCGCACGGGTGCACTTCTCACCCTGTTCCAACTCTGCTGCACCAGGTGTGGATGTCCTCTTCATTCCACTTGGGATCTTACACCCTATTTGAAGTCACTCTCCAGAGACGACCTTCTCACCCTGTTCAGACTTTGACATCCACTGCTAGGCTGCTCTCCCTTACATATGTCCTGCTCACTCCATTTAAACTCTTGGTTCTCCCTGATCGACCAGACTGCATGCAAGAAGATCATTCTCACCCTGGAGCTCTTGACATCTCCCACTCAACCACACCCACAAATGGACACCTTCTTCATCTTGTTTAAGTACCGACATCTCACGTCAGATCCCCTTTCCTTAGGGATCACTACTTATTCTACTTGGTTCTGAATACCTATGTTAGTCTTTGCCTCCTCTCTCTTATTTGGATGCTTTCCCAACTCAGAGCTCACCCCATTTCGCTCCTTCGTGTTGATGCCCTCTTCACTGAGTTCAGATTCTGACATTCCATCATAAGGAGACTCCCTCTGTGGGCACCCTCCTCACTTCACCTGGGCTCTCATGTACTTTCTGAATTACTGTGGGTACCCTTGTCACAGATGGCAGACATGACTGCTTTGCTGTCTTCTACCTGTTTGTTTTTTCAATTCCTACTTTAGAAAATAAAAAAAGCTTTCTTAACAGGGCAGAAAATTGTGTTTGAAACTATGAAAGTCAAGTGGTCTTCTCTTTATAGAGTCACCAAAAGATTATTTCAATATTACCAGTCTGTATATTTAACCTATTATTTTGTTTACAAAAATTTGATCTCTACTTAACTTTTTTTGGTAGCACATAGATTCGCCCTGTTAGTATCTCTTAGACACTCATTAATTTATCTTTAGGCATTAGTACAATTAACAGAATTGTATTTTGTAAACTCCTTTTTTAAAAGATTACCATATTAAGTCCACTTTGTGTTCATGTGTAACTAGTGTGTTTCCCGCAATGAAGAAAAACACACGTAGGAGGTGATAGGAAAGAAAAATACTATAGGGAGTATATTCCATGACACCAAGCAGCTTATGATTCTACTCAGACTTACATTAGTTCCAAAGGAAGAAAAGTGTAGTATAGCATATAAACTTCATGGCATAGTCAGTTGGTAAGTATAGTAGAATTTCAGGGAATACTATGACTTGTGGGCTGGAGCAGTTGAAAATTTTTATAGGATACATGACACTTCAGTTGGCCCTGGAGGATGGATAGGATTTGGTCAGCTGAAGCGACGGGGGAGAAAGAGGAGGTGGACATCAGGAAAAGCACTGAGGCAGAATAAGCAGTAGTGCATGGGGGATGCAAAGGGACTCATTATGATATAAATACCAGGCATGCCATAGGAGATTAGATTGGTAACTAAAACGGGACACAATTTCCTGGGCCTGGGAGCCCATCAGAGTAAGACATGTGGACTTTTCTTGTAGTCGCCAGATCAACAGAAATACCTTGAGCGGCACTGTGATATGAGGGAAATATCGTTTTAGGAAATTTAACCTAGAGGATGTTTGGGCTGTGCATGGAAGGTGGTGTGATGTAGGCAGTTAAAAATGACCTCTGTTTGGGGCCTAGAATTAAGCTAGAATACTGAGGATTAAAAAGATAGAACAAGTCAGAGTTCTTTCCTGGGACAGCTGAGAATAAGGTGAGACGAACAAAAAAGTGGAAGGTTAAAAACGGCTCCAGAAAATTGGCAGAATGAGTGGGCAATGCATTCTCTGGAAGAAACTTTATAGAATCTAATATTTTGCATTTGCCTTTGAATTTTAAAATGTCTTTCTTTAATTTCCTTGTTTTGTAATTATTTTGTTTCCTGACATCTCCTGAAAATTTACAAAATGCCCAATAAAAAAGCAAAACAAAGGGAAAAATTACTAAGAAGAATTAGTAATAAATGCTTAGGAACACACGTTTTTGTCAGATGTCTCTATATGCAGTGCAGTAGTTACCAACAGGCAGGTTCTAGATGTTATGCAGTCTTGGTTCCCAGCCATAGTCCCAGAAGCAAAGGAGAGATTTGAAGTATTTTTCATAAGAGGTATTGGGAAGCAGGAATGAGCTTGTAATTTTCAGAGAATGCTCAGATCAGCTGGTAACCACAGATATATATCAGATAGGGAGCGGTTTGGTTAAACAACGGTGTGGTTATTTCTGTGTATAAAGACACATAACAGAAGAAAAGTATAGAACTTCCTGTGTCAGTCTTAGAAGATGCACACAAATATTAGTGTTGAGAGAAATTTCCAGAAAACATTTGCAAGATTTACAGGCAATTGGCCAATTTATTTTCCTGGTATTTTTAAACCATCATATATAGATCTACATAGACAAAAAAATACTCTGTGCTTTCAGAATACATCAGGGACTATATAAAACCTACATATGAACGCATAAACTTCATTTTGAAATATGATTAATATAGCTGAGATACATTTTGCTCTTGGAATAAAAAAATACAAAATAGAATCAATATGATTGGCTATATATTCTTTGGTAGTTACAGAAATGGAATATAAAATGAAAACCAGATAGGTTTCAGCTTGTTGTTTTTTAGTTTTGCACATTAGATGTTGCAACTGAAAAAATACATTGTCAGTGACAATTTCAGGGGTGAAATTCTACTTACCACTTCATTTCTTTGGGATCTTCTTGTGCCTTCACTGTAACTAAAAATATCTGAGCCTTGCCTTTAGTATATTTTGTGAATCTTAAAAGTATCACAGATTTAAGCAAATTCTGACATTTTTCTCCCTCCAAGCTACGTTGCTCACTTACATAAAACATAGAATTGAATCTTGGATTTTGGGTATATGCTATCATTTATGGATTGACTTCAGTTTTCACAGAAATCTGAGCTGGTTTTGTGGACAAATGTCACCCCAGTACATTCAATTAAAAAAACAAGATGGAAAAGCTAAAGTTCACAGATTAAGAAAAGCCTTGCTTAAATTTGATTTGGAATACAAAGTGGATTTTAATCTGAAACAAGTATATTTTCCTCTTTATAGTCCTTAATATTTCAGTGCATTTACCCACTAAACATCAATTTTAGTCCCATGATACTCTGAGCAGCAGAATTTGCTATGGCTTAGATAATGAAGGAAATGATAATACTTCTACTAACAAATAATAGCAAAATTTATTGAACTGCTACCATATTCTAAGTTTCTACTTTAATTAATTCATATTTAATTAAGTTATCACCAAAGCCCTATGAGGTGGGCAGAATTGCTAGCCCACTTTAAACACGGAGTGGAAAAGATGAAGACATGGACTCAGGCTCTGACACTGTTATCTGAGTTCATTTCCCGAACCCTATGCCATGCTCTGTTGATATAATTTATGAAGAATTACCTTCCTGAGGTAGAAAACAAACAAACCAACAAACGAACAAGGATATGTATTCCTGAAAGCCAGATAAGGGAATCGAGGCTACAAAAATATCAGTTCACACATAAAATACCATAACTATCAGATAGACCTCTTAGATGATCATATTTAATGAAGAGTTCTTTGCTCATTCCTGTTACCCGGCACTTTTTCCAAAGGAAGAAATCTTCTCCATGATCACAGAGCTTCTAAAATGTCAGATTCATAATTTGAACATCGATCTCTGACTTCTAAAATCTGTGTTCTTCTCAGATAGGAACCCAAGATTCAAAAAGATAGAAGAGCAGCTGAGTCGGGATTGGGAGAAATGGGAAAGCTGTGCTATGATGAGGGCAGGAGGAGAAAGGAGGGAGCTGTGTAGGGCTGGGTTTGGGTGTTAAGCTGAAGACATCTCACTGGCAGGAAGTGACCATATTTCTGGTAAGAGACAAAAGCTTTCAGCAACCTTGACTCTTTTAGGGAGCCCTTTCATTGAACGTTGTATTATTCCTCGTCACACTCATCCACATACATTAGGGAAAATGCACCACTATCCCTGAAAGAATATTTTTTCCACCTTAAGTCAGCAGATCTAAATTTGAGGTTCTGGCTCTACCAACTACTGGATGAATAATAGAGGAATATCACACAAACACTCTGAGCAGCGTTCATCTCTCAAAGTTGTGATAAGGAAAACTCAGTGATGTTTGTGAAATGGCTTTATAAAAGTGGGTCAGTCCTATTCTACACATTAGTTACTGTTTTGACTAGTTAACCTTGATTTCCAGCCATTTCCTTCCTGGTATGTCTGCAGAGCAGGACATTTCTGTGTGCATTGCTAAAGGCTAAGGCCCTAATTATCAGTTCTTGTAACCCCTGGCACCCAGACAAACATACAGATGTCTCTGTGTGCACATGCTCGCACACGTGCGCGCGCGCACACACACACACACACACACACACACACACTCATCCCATCTTCAGGAATTGGGGAAGCAGAACTATATTGTTCTTTTTGAAAAAGTCTCCTGTCCCCAGAATAGTCTGATTTTTCTGAGGTGTGCCAGCCTGCATTAACCAAATAATTAGGTCAGGTTTAACTTTAAGATGCAGTATTTTAAAGCTTTAGAAAAATCTCTATATTTTTCCTCCTCTGTAATGTTTAAAATGTATTTAATATAGAGGTAATCTTTTCATGAATAAAAATGCTTGAAACCCACATGCTGCTTGAGTTAGTATATTAAAATATCTTAAAATATAAGTGATGTTACTGTTATAAAAGGAAGCAGAGTTCTTGTGGGGTTGCAAGGAAAGAAATTTCTTGAGACCCATATGGGAGGATGGGTTTTGTGGTAAACTTTATTGACAATGTAAAGTTAAGGGGATTCCCCTCCTGACTTGCCAATGTCCCATCTGCATCTGTCTCGCTGTGGAAATGGTCCAATCTTGTTTTCAGTAGGGCCAGAGTGAAGGCCGCTGCCCAGAGTCTCTGCTCCATATTACGGGCCAGCGCAGAATCTGACTAGCTTATTATGCTTCCATTTGCATACCGTTACTGGGCTGCAGTATTCAGGCTCCCTCCTGGACTCTGTGTGTGAAGTCTGCGTGGCCACGGGCCATGCGACTGCTAAGGCCATGTGGCTGTGGAGGGAACAGGCGAGTGCACTGTACAAGTGACGGTCATTGGGCAAGAAACAGAGAGTTTCTCTGCTCTTCTGGGATTATTTTAACTTGGGTTTGGAATGGACCAGGTGCTATTTCAAAAGTGCCAGTCTACTTCCTCAGTTTTCACAGGCTTGATAGGTCCACACCCGTTAGTTACACTGACAGGTCAATGGTCCAGCACTTATCCCTGTGCCCCCGCAATACTCCTGTGCAGGAGGTGGAGGGAGGAGTGTTAATTCCCTTGGCAGAGCAATGCCATGATCTCCTGGGGTGTGAAACCAGCTTCCTGGTGAAGCGAGCAGGCTCCTGCTCCCCAGTTTATTAAGCTCAGTGTCTAGTTTCCTTTGCTCTTTTTCCTTATCAATAATTAGCTAACAGTGACTGTGACCCTGCTGTAGTTCATTACTTTGTTGGGAAATTGGGGCCAAGGGGAGAGAGGTATGGTAAAGATAATGAACAAGTGACATTTCTATGTCCCAAAGGTAATTAGCATTCTCTTTCCTTCCCACCCATGTAAAGGCCATTTGTCCTGTGTGAACATTGCTACAATTCTACCCAACTCTACGCCAACCCTAGCTGATTCCTACATTTTCTTTAGGTCTCAGTGTACAGTTTCGTGGCTTTGGGAAGCCTTCCTGCTTCCTTAAATCTGAGAAGGTGATCCTACCAAGCTCTTGTTCTCAAATCATCTTTTACAACTTTAGTATTTCAATTTTAATTGCCTGATAATGTCTCTGTGTCTTCCGCTGGATTTTATGTCTTTGTGGGGAGGTCTTGTGTTTTGCTCACTGTTGCCATCTTTACCCAGATATTCCAGACTATAGGTTGGGAGGGAGGATGTACAGATGGTTATTATTAGGTCTAGGTTTATAAGTTAATTTTAAAACTGAACTAAAATTTAAAACATTAAGATACTTTACATTTAATAAAACCAGCTTTCCAGTTCCTTTTGCAGAAAATAAATATCAGAGGTTCTAACAACGGGACCATCTCTCCAAGGCTAGTTCAAGATAAATAACCTTATGCATGTTTGATATCACTTCTAAATTTCCCACAAAGGAAGGCTGTTTTAATGGAGATAATACAGTTTGGATTTTTAAAGGAATCAGTCGTCCTTTTTTGTGGTTTGAAACTAAACATTTTTAGGAATGTGGATTAGTTTCTTCACAGTGATCAAGCCACCCTTTTAACTCCTTTGTGGAGTAGATAATATGATAATGTTCGTTGGGATGCTGGAGTAAGATATTTTATATGGAAACTGATAATCCTTAGATGAGATGAATAATGTAATTATGGGTAATTTAACTAGAAAGGACACTAATTTTTGTTTGAAATAGTGGATAACTGTATTTTGGGGTTGTGTTTGGATGTCTGAATAGGAGGCCAGTGTGTTAAATTTTCTCATGTGTCCACGTGATTTTCATCATTAATTATCATCAAAATCAGTTTCTT
>CM052538.1:25680700-25697031 GCA_028533065.1 Trachops cirrhosus | reverse complement strand
AGATTTTATTTATTTATTTTTAGAGAGGGGAAGGGAGGGAGAAGGAGAGAGAGAGAAACATCAATGTGTGGTTGCCTCTCATGTGGTCCCCACTGGGGACCTGGCCCGCAACCCAGGCATGTGCCCTGACTGGGAATCGAACCTGCGATGCTTTGGTTCGCAGCCCGCGCTCAATCCACTGAGCTACGCCAGCCAGGGCCAAAATCAGTTTCTGTTAGAAGAGTGTTGCTGATCATTGTTTGACACTGGATATTAGCATGCAGTAGACTAAAGCAGTTTCTTTGAGGTTACTAGCATTTACTGTTCTGTTTTGTGGTGAAGGTTAAATTAAATATTATTCATATTTTTATATAATCCACTTTCCCTGGTTTGCCTGATATGAAATGTCTACTGTGACCAGGCCAGTTTCCAAGCTATTCTCTAAAAATATCATGCTCATTCCTTCCTTTCGAACTTCATATATTGTTTCTAACTAAAACCATTTCATATCACCTCTTTTGTTGCCCAGATCTTACCTAACCTCTCAGATCTAACATAAAGTTCTCTTTTCACGCACCCTTCTTTGATAAAAGTAGTGTTTATATGAGAAAGGATGTGGGCATTGGAGTTGGATAAACCTCGTTTGAAACCAAATCTTGTTATGTAGCTGTGTAGACATTATTTAGCTTCCCTGATCCTCAGATTTCCCATAAAATTGTCAAAATTGGAGTTTTTATGAGAAAAGAATGTTATAGCATGTTAAACATCTGAAGTATCTTAAAGTGCCAACAAATATTTTTCTACAGCACTTAATAAACCAAAGATTGTAAACTAACAGCTGATAGATGTATACACCTCAGTGGTGTATCTATTTGATTTACACAATGTTTTAAATAGTTTCCAACCCTTAAAAAAAATGAAATTTCACGTTAATATCTAGATTCTGGTTTCTGTTTAGAAAATTAGAACATCCCAGAACCCTGGACTCCCATTCCCAAATAAAGAACAGTCATGGGCGCTGAGTAGGCAGCTTTTCTGAGAATCATGCTTCACTTTGGCACAGTCTCTAACTTGCCTTTTGCATTTATTTTCTTGGCCTTTTTTGGACCTGCTAACTATATGAATTTATGATCCTGGAGTTAAAAAATGTATTTTTGTATTTGAATACTTTCTACTTTTAATTTTTTAACTGTGTGTATCTTATTTTATGATTATATAAATCTCATGTATTTCATTTTATATAAAATCTCTATATATGTTTATATTCTCTAGATATAATATATACAAAAATATATAATATATATGTATATATGTGTGTATATGGTCTGTCCTGAAAGTGTCCAGCCATGTACTATGAAAAATAGAGATATTTATTGAAAAAGATACAAGATACAAGAAACATTGTACATAGAACAATGATGCCTCAGTCCCTTTCAGAATGGGCACCTTGGTACCTCACACAGTTCTCCCGATTGCTGTCAGCTGCCCTGTCGTATTTTCTTGAATCTTATCAAGGGTCTGAAATCTCTTCCCTTTCAAAGGTGATTTTAGTTTGTGGAAAAGCCCGAAGTTGCAGGGTGCCAAATCTGGACTGTATGGGGGCTGAGTTACCTGGGTGATTTGATGTTTCACCAAAAACCTCTGAACGAGACGTGTGGAGTCATAATGAAGCTGCCAATCACCAGTTGCCCATAGCTGTAGCCTTCTGAATCATTCAAATAGTTTCTGTGGAAGAATCCTCAAGCTTAACACAAAATTTGGTACAGAATTATTGCTCTATTCACTCAGTCATTTTGAATGCAACGGCCACACAGTACACATGCTCACTCAACAGTGTCTACAGCCCCCACTGAGTAGTACAGTGAAGTCATCGTTGTTCATGCCCCTGCATTCCAGTTCACTCTCCTTAGCTGCCAGGTTACATTGATGTTGTACAAACCATTCTCGTTATATTAACAATGGCTGTACTTTTGCTGGACAGACCTCAGATAAAGAGATTCCTTGAAGGCAGACATGTGATTTTTAAAAATTTTATGAATATCCCTATTAGGTACTAATAGTTACACCTCATTTTAAGTTAATAAATAGTAGTAAATTAGAATATGAAGTGAAAAGGTGTATCTTTATCAGTGGAATTCACTTTATGTTTTATTAGTATTTCTTCCATCTCTCAGTGAGACTATAAAAGAGGAAAAATGAAGAGAAAAAGCAGGGGGAAAAGCAGCTTCTCTTATTCTTTCTTATTCCCTGTGCTTTTTCCAACTCCAGGACTGGTTTTTCAGGGCCTTTCTTCTGTTCCCTGAAACTTTGGTACTGCATACATTCTGAGAACTCTTTGTTTTGATCAGTTTTTACTTCTGTAGCTCTCCCACTGGGAAACTGTACTCTCCCTTTGTTTAATTTAGCTGTTACATAAATATGTTGAAAAGCTCCACTATTTCAGTTCCTGCTGTGAAAATATTTTGTAAGCAGCAGGATTAAAACACATTTTTTCTCCCAGCTGTATAGATCATAGGAATTTGAAAGCAGCAAGAGAACGAGTAAAACTTACCCAGTACACCACTCAGGCTTAGAAAAGAGAATGGTGTGCCTACAGTTTTACCTCAAGGTAGAAGAACCTCAATTAGGACTTAGCATTTGTGACTCCAAATTAATGTTTAAATTTTGAATAGAAATTCAGTTTTTGTGATATTTGTAAACAAAATAAAATGGATTCCACTGAAATAATGTTCTCCACCTTACAATCCAAATCAACCTGTACTTATTAAACTTAGTATGTGGGATAAGTTTATTCCCTCTAAAGCCGTAATGGGGTGAGTATTGTTATTATTCTTACTTTATAGTAGGGGAATCTGAGGTCTAGAATGTTTAAGTAACTTGTTGAGGGCTAGATAGCTGGTGGTGATGGTGAGGTTTTTTACTTCTGCTCCTGTGTCCTTAACCTCTTGGCTGCCAGCTTTTTCATCATGTGCTTGTCTTCCGTACTCTGTTCTACGTTTGTCACGCCCATGCATAAGAACTGGTATGATGTTGACAACGTTTTCAGTTGCTCTGTCTCTGATTGCTTGAAGTTTAATGACTACACAGTTACAGCAAACTGTATCTCCATTGTTCAAAGTATTTCTATTCTTCTTCATCATTTCACCTTATTTGTGAAATTCTGAAGTTACTATAGTTATGATTTGCTTCCATTGAATATATCCCTTACTGATTCTTGCCTCTTAAAAACAAATAAACAAATAAACACACACTTCAGCTATGATGACTTTGGATGAGTAAAAATATATTCTCTTAGTAACTTTGCCTAAAGACATTTCTCAATTATCCAAAATATCTCTTTTCCATAACAGTACTTAGGTCTTCAACTATTAATTTTGCCCTTTCTACTTAAAGAGTGTCTGCTAGTATGAAAAACTGCACTTTCTTTCTATTCAAGAAGGAAGTTTTTGTTCAATATTTTTAACACTATTGGCAGGAGGCAAAAAGAATGGAAATTGGCCTTTATGATTGAAAGGAACACAAAGAACATGGCAAACAGTGAGTCCAGGTAAGGTGACTTTGAGCAGTGAAAGACAGTGGAGCTGAGGCGAGTGTGTGGAGAGAAGCGTGTTTGAGCCAGGTGGTGTTAGGTGACCGCTTTGGAAAGAAGTCCTGTCTAGTCCTTGTCCTACAGTCACATCCTCTGCCTGGCCCTTTCATTCCACAGTGATCTGTAGAAAATTGGAAGAAGCAGACAATTCAGATCTTGGGGCTGTTTTTGGTATAATATTTTATATTCTCTGATAAACCAAACATAACTGTGAATATTTCAAAACTATATAAAAGTATGAACAAAAGTATTGTTACCCCAACACCTAGAGAAATCCATTGTAAATATAGTTAATTGTCTGTTTCTCTGGGTCCATGAATTTAACTGTCTAAATAACTTTCCATTGTCTCTATTTGATATAAGTTAAACAGATTTAGGATCAGATTGCCTAGGTAATTTTCAGCTCATTTTTTCTCACTGAATTATCAAAGTAGCACATAAATCAAAGTAGTACAATATACATAACTAATTTGCCATATGTTTAATATTGTTCAAAAACCTGTTTTAATGCCTTTGTTTTGTTTTCTTCTGTGGTGATTAGCATATTTTGTTATTCTCCTGTCACACTATTCTTTATTTATTTTAATTAGGAATAAGTGTTGAACATTCTTATAGAGAAAACTTTGATTTTTTAATAATGAAGTAAAACATATATAATTATTTTTGCTAAGTAATATTTCTTAATTTCTTTAGGAATCGACCCTAGATGTAGGCTTTATAAGTTACATGTATGAGCTTTAAAAAGCAAACAACACACATTTTTCTTTCATTTTCTTAGAAAAATAAAACCCAATATAAAAGCTTTAAAAACAGCAAATTGATAAAATGAAAAAATATAATCAAATGACTAGATTTTACTCCAACTCTTGGTGTGTATAGTTTCATAATTATTTCTTATTAAAATATTACTATGGCTTATTTCACTTAGCTATAGAACATGACTGTCTCTCCGAGTCATTAATTTTTCTCTATACTTCTTAAGTGGCTTTATAATATTCCACCATAAGAATATTATTATTTTGATGACTGCATGTTATTGAATATACAAGTTATTTACAATGTCTTATAAAATTTTATAATAAATATCTGTTGTTATTTACTGAGAGATTTTGTTCCTGATACTAACGCACACTTGTTCCTTTCACGGATATGTTTGGAGTGATTACTGTTTGTTCAGGCACTATGCTGGTGCAGGAAAAGTGGCCACTAGCCTCATGGAACTTACCGTGTAGAACAGCACTATGCAGTAGAACTTTCTGTGATGATGGACATGTCTGCCTCATTAAATGAAGTTATTTTATTTTAACTAATTTAAATTTAAATAGCCACGTATGGCTCATGGCCATTATCTTGGATAGAACAAGTGTAGAATTTACGTGTTCATATTCTCAAATCCTCTAGGTACCTTGATTACTGTCTACTGTTAGAACTTTCATAGAATCTGTACTAAGATATTTTTTCGTATATACTGTGAAGAGAAATATCCTGTATTATTTTATTAAAATAAGATAATAAATTATTATAAGATAATAATTATTACTAAATGTAGTAATGCTTATAATATATTACAGACAAATTGTGTGAAAGAAAAACTAAACTGATAGGTCTTTTATTACATATTTTTCCATTACCATTCAGTCCCCTTATACCCTGGCCTCCCCATAATCATCACACTATCGTCCATGCCCATGAGTCCTTTTCCCTCTTTGCTCAGTCTCTCCACCCCCAATCTTCCACCTGCTTTAGCTGCCATCCTGCTTTCTATCTAGAAAATAGGTAGTTTTGCTTATTTAGTTTGTTCATTTGTTCCCAAATTTGAGTGAAATCATTTGGTATTTGTCTTTCTTTGGCTTATTTCACTTAGCATAATGTTCTCCAGGTCCATCCACCCTGTTGCAAAGGGTAAAATTTTCTTCTTTTTTATAGCTGAGTAGTGTTCCATTGTATAAATATCCTGTAGTTGTGTTTTATTCACTCATCTATTGATGGACACTTTGGCTGCTTCCATACCTTGGCAATTATAAATAATTCTGCAATGAACATAGGGGTGCTTATGTTCTTTTGAATTAGTGTTTTGGGGTCCTTCGGATATATTCCTGAAAGTGGGATTGCTGGGTCAAAAGGCAGATCCATTTTTATTTTTGAGGTATCTATACTACTTTCCACAGTGACTGCACCAGTCTGCACTCCCACCAACAGTGCAAAAGAGTTCCCTTTTCTCCACATCCTTGCCAGCACTTGTTGTTTGTTGATTTGTTGATGATAGCCATTCTGACAGGTGTGATATGATATCTCATTGTGGTTTTAATTTGTATGTATTTCTCTGACAGTTGATAATTAAGAAGAACCAAGATTAAACTTTAGGTGACATACCACTAACAGTTTTTTCTCCTTCTATCCAAACATCTTTTATAAAAATCAATTTTTACCATAAAAATTCAACCTATTAGGTCAATAATAATTTAAAAAACTCAAATGTTTTAGATATCTAGTTATCTTAAAGTAAATGTGAAAACTTAAAAAGCTGTATGTTGATACCTGTTGGTGCATATGTTAATATAGATTGTGCTATATTTCTCCCAAATTATTAACAGGAACTAACATTTTAATTAGTGGTCTAAATTTAAA
The DNA here is from genome assembly GCA_028533065.1 of Trachops cirrhosus. NCBI lineage: Eukaryota > Metazoa > Chordata > Mammalia > Chiroptera > Phyllostomidae > Trachops > Trachops cirrhosus. Next base: position 25,690,835 of record CM052538.1, on the reverse strand, counting down.
AATAATCACTCTACATTCTACTCAGCATATCTTGCTGTTTTGTGATTTATGTGATTAAAATAGTTTTAATAAAGAAGGAAAGTTCACTTGACTTACCTACAAATAAAGCATTTGATTATTTTATTTTTCAGTTTTCTCATTCCATTTATATGAAAACCTATAATTACATAGAACTGCATGTAACATACTTGTTCTAGAATTGAAATGGAAAACATTTAAATTCACAATTTGTAAATAACACAGAATCAATTGAAATAAAATATATCATTACTAACACTTGTATAACTTTTTGTATAACTCTGACTTTGGAATTATAGTAATGTTTTCTATATCCCCCAAATAAACAAATGTACAATGAAAACACCTAAGGAAATGGGGAAAGCAATAATACAATACAAAGTTTAAAAAATAAAAGTGTATTATAAATAAATAATGTAACCACACTAAATAAAGTAGGGATAAAAATAACTAAAATTACTGTGAAAAACAGAAACTTAACTGGATGCTTTATGGATGAAGACAAAATGTTGTACATAAATGTAGTTAGTAAAAGTGTTTCTAACAGTATTGGGTTAATACAGCATATGTTTTATACACACATTATGTATACTAGAATTTTTATGTATATACTACATTTCAACATATAAATAAATGTGTTTTAGATAATGAAATATGGGCTTGTCCCAGTTGTGGAAAGAAGTATAAGTAAAGGAAGGTGAGGAAGCTAAAATGAGCCCTATGGTATTGGATTAGAATCAGAGGCATCAATATAAAATCATTGTTTTAATATATATAAAGATCAAGAATATAGTCTGTTTTTGTTATTCAAAATAATTGTGATCTGTGAAGTCATGACCATTAATGAGCTAGAGAAGGCAAATCATTACCACTTGGGGAAAACAAGATTGGCTTCCTTTGAGCCTCTGTTCATAATAATTTCATCAACCAGTCAATACATATGTAGCCCTGTTTAATGTGTGTTTCTGTTTAAAGACATCTATTTAATATATATTGTTGATTCATTAACAGACTCATGAACAAAGTACTATAAGTATGAGGTATATGTACATTTAAGAAAGATTAATAAAAACAAGTAAGATAAATATTTTCCAACCCACTTATTCGTGGGTGGGCAGAGACTATCCCTGCAGCTTAGGGCACAAGGAGGACACTGACTTGTTTTTTAATCTGCACTTGAGGACATCTTAGAGAGGTAGGGAGAGAGAGAAGCATTGATGTGAGAGAAACATCAATTGGTTGCTGCATACATTCCCCGAGTGGGGATGGAACCCGCAACCTAGATATGTGCCCTGATGGGGAATCTAACCTGAAGCCTTTAGGTTATGGGACAATGCTCAAACCAACTGAGCCACAACGGCTAGGGCTTTTAAAAAAAATTCTCACTCAAGGATATGTTCATTGATTTGAGAGAGAGAAAGAGAGAGAGAAAGAAACATTGTTGTGAGTGAGAAACATAAATTGGTTGCCTCTTGTATGTGCCCCAATTGGGGATTGAACCCACAACCTAGTTATGTACCCTGACCAGGAATCAAATATGCAGCCTTTTGGTGTCTGGGATATAGCTCCAATCAATTGAGCCACTGAGCCAGGTGGAACCTACTCTTGACAGGATGCCTTTTCATCACAGAGTGCACTCACACACATACACACTCATCACAGAACAATGTAAACATGCTAATTCTCCTGTGTACCTACCTCTTTTGGTATGGGAGAAAAGTGGAGTACTAAGGGAAACCCCACACAGACATGGGAAGAACATGAAAACTCCACACAGACAGTGGTTCCAGCCTGGAATCAATTTTTTTCTTACCAACATTATAACGAAATGATGTTAAATAAAATGATGCTATTCAAGGAATGGCTGTATTTTAATTTTTATGTAAGCTATTTCAATTATTTTGGAAGTGACTAATTAGTCAAATAATGCATATTGAGCACATACTGTGTGCTAAAATGTGTATCATTGAAAAGCTAATAGGAATCTCTTTTATGGAGGAGTTTATATTCAAGTGAGGATTGGCAAAAAAAGATGAATAGAAAAGCTGTTAATAATATAAGTTGAAAATTTCTACATGCCATGATTTAGTCTTATACTTTTCTTTGCCTCACAATGCCAAGGACGTTACTGAGAATACTTAAGAATGCTAAACAGAACGAACTGGAATATAGGAGCAATTTATTTTATCTTTTAGCATTTTGATTGAGCAAAACTGGGGAAAAGCTGACTGATGGTTCAAGAGGCAGAGGGGTATTGCTAGGTTAAGCAGAATATATGCACACACACACACAACTGAGCCTTGAACAACACAAGTTTGAACTGCATGGGTCAACTTATATGTAGATTTTTAAAATAAATATAGTTGGCTCTCTGTATCTGAGGGTTTTTCATTTATAGATTCAACTAACCACTGATCTAAAACAAAATCCACGGATGTGAAGGGCAGCCTGTGTGCACTGTTCTATGTTGTATTATATGAGGGACTTGAACATCTGCAAGTTTATGTAACCACAGTGAGTCCCAGAACCAATCCCCTGCAGATACTGAGGGCCAGCTAACTGTAGTTAACTTTTTTTGGGAGTCATAGTTTATACTCAGTTTTTCAACTGTTTGGATGTTGACAGTCCTTACCCCTCCCTATGTTGTTCAAAGGTCAGTTGTATATGTTCACATACACACGTAAAGACTAGTGAGGACGTAAAGGAAAAGGGACGAATATTGAATAATATCATTCTTACAAAACATGAACTTTATTATTATTTTTAAATTTAAGATTGTATTTTCAGTTTTGGGTTAATTAACATTAAAAGGAAAATATTTTTTCCTTTTTATTGAATTGATTGGTTTGACACTGGTTAACAAATTACACAGGTTTCTGGTGCATAATTCTACAATGCATTATCTGTATTCACTACATGTTAGGACACAAAACAAGGCTCGATAAATTTAACAAGACTGAAATAATATCAAGCATCTTCTCTGACCATAATGGTATGAAACTAGAAATCAAGCATAAGAAAAAAAAAAAAGAAAACAGGAAGACATGGATGCCAAGTAACATGTTACTGAACAATGAATGGGTTAACAATGAGATCAAGGGAGAAGTCAAAAGATACCTTGAAACAAATGAAAATGAGAACACAGCAACCCAGAATCTATGGGACACAGCAAAAACAGTCATAAGAGGGAAATTCAAGGGATCATAGGCCTGTCTCAAGAAACAAGAAAAATCTAGAAGAAACAAACTTGACACTTAACGGAACTTGAAAAAAGCAACAAAGCCCAAAGTAAAGAAATAATAAAGATCAGAGCCGAAATAAACCAAATAGGCTCTAAAAACACAGTGAAAAAGATTAATGTAAGCAAGAGCAGATTCTTTCTAAAGATAAACAAGATTGGCAAACTTTTAACTGGACTCACTAAGAAAAAAGAGAGAGGACCCAAATAAATTAAATCATAAATGAAGGAGAAGTAACACCTGACACCAAATAATTACAAAGGATTGTAAAAAAATATTATGAACAAACTATATATCAACAAATTGAGCAATCTGCACAAAATGAATAGATTCCTAAAACAGGGACTATAAATACTTGTTCATTATTTATATCCCATTTGCCCCTCTATTTAACTCAATGCTCAATACAGCTTCATTCAGTGGATGGAAAAAAAATGATCTGAAAGCATTTTAGGAAAACAGAATGCTCACTCTAGGTAACTCTAGATAAAAGCTGAATACTAATCATATTAGGGCATAATATAGTATTTTATTGTGTCAGTGCTTTATTTGCATACAAATTATAGATGAAAAGCAGCAGGGCAGCATCTTTCCGTGAGTTATACCTAGTTAATTCAGAACCTTGCACATAATGCATGCTCATTAGATTTGGTTGTATTGATTAAAAAGTGAATTAAATGCCAATATAAACATGTCTAACAACAATGAAAATTTTAGTAATTAAGATGAGCTGACTTATTAAGTATTAACCAGTTTTGAAACCCCAACTTTCCAAATCTTATAAATAGTAAAAGTGAGACAACTCTGGCACTAACTGGGTGTCCCAGGAGCCTAGTTGCATGGTACGCCACTTACTTAGCTTTGCATCTTACCTCTTCCTCCTCCTAAGGAGGCTGGAATGAAGGTGACTAGACCTGGCTTCCCTTTTCTCTTTTAAAGGTCATTTCCTGTTAGCTGGCTAAATTATAAGAACCCTCTGCCTCAAAAAATCTTCAGGGAAATTCATCCTTGCTAAAAAACAGCTCTAACTCTTTCAGTGCAAGGACTAGTATTGTCAGTGAATGACCATCTAGAGCAGAAAGAACTGAATGATTTCCAGCATCTAGCAATTTCCATACCGAATCACTGCTTTTTATCCCTTTCACCTAGGAAGGGGCACAGATGAAGACCCAAAGGTTGAAATGGGGTTGTTCCTACTTAGTTTCTCGCATCCTGTTCAACGAAGGTTACCTGTAAGCCTTTAGTAAGTCAGCAGACTCAACTTTCCCTTTTCTCTTTATTATCTCAGATTTTTCTGAGGGAGCCGAAGATAAGCCTCTCAGAGGAATGTTTTCCTTGTGGTTTTCCTCTTACCTCACTGGTCTCTCTTTCTTGGTCTTTTTTTCTTGGCTCTTCCTTATCTCCTTGCTCTAAATACTGTAGTAACCCGGGGCTTGCACTACTTTTCTGTTGGTACATAACAAGTTAACACAAGTTTAGTGATTCCAAACAACACTTTTTATTTCAGAGTTTCTTTGGATTAAAAGTCTGGACACAGCATAAGTGGGTCTTCTGCAAGACTGCAGTCACGGTGTCACCTGGTGCTTGGGGTATCCTTTGAGTGCTTGACTGCAGAAAGGTTTATTTCCAAGCTTAACTCATGTTGTTGGCAGAATTTATTTTCTTGTGGCTATAGTATGGAGGCCTTGTTTTCTTGTTGGCTGGAGGTTGGAGACGTTACAAGATGCCAGGTAGAGACTGCCCTTAGTTCTTTGCCAAGTGTGTTCTTAACACAGGTGCTTGCTTCACCGAAGTCAGCTAGTGAAGGAAAAACTCCAGCAAGATGGATGCTGTAGTCTTGTGTAATAATGTGATCACACAGTGTATTTCATATGTATCCTGTCTATTGGTTAGAAACCAGTTAAGGTCTTACCTACACAGTAGGGAATGTGATTCATACAAGGGCATGACAACCAGGAGGCAGGAATAATGGAAACACTAAGGAGTCTACCTATCCTGGGGTAGTCTTTTGCCCTATATCTTCTCTGTCTGCATTCAATTGTTGTATCTCATGGATTTAAATACTATCAGTGGGTGGACAATGCTTGATTTTTATATTTAGAGCTTGATCTCCATAGTTAAACTCCACACTAATATAGTCACTGAAGTGTTTATATGTTCTACTTGGGTGTGTCTAATGGACATCTCCAAATTTACACATCCAAAGTCAATATAATTATTTACCCCAGTAACCTGCTTTTCCCGTATTTTCCCAGTCCCGCTTAACCGAAATCTTATCCTTTCAGTTGTTCAGATCACAAACCTTTGTGTCATCCTTGACTATTTCTATTCTCTCATACCCAACATACAATTTATCAAGACTTTTTAAAAAATTGCCATCTCTTGGTTACTATCTTTACATTCAGGTGGCACTAGGACCTGATTTAAAATATAGGTCACTTGCCAGTTCTCTGGCAGTCATTCCAGTCCTAATGGGGAGTACACTCTATCTGCAATTTTTAGCAACTGGCTCAGAGCCTTCTTCTAACAGGATGAATCACATGGAAACCAAATACCACTGCTCTCTGATTCTGCTGTTGATCAAAACTTACATAGCTTTTCTTTACCGTATACCAATTGCTTCCTATCAGATGTTGCCTCTCACCAAACAAGGCTGCATTTGCTTTAATGAACCTCTCGGTACTTGTTTCACTCTAAAGACCCAGGCGTAACACATATAATGGTAGTCACTAGACTCCTCTGCTAACATACGAGGTCTGTCCAGAAGTATCCAGCTGTGTGGTATGAAAAATAGACATTTATTGAACAAGATACAAGAAACATTGTACATAGGACAATGACACCTCAGTCCCTTCAAAGTAGGTACCTTGGGACCTCACACAGTTCTCCTGACCGCCATCGGCTGCCCCCTCATATTTTCTTGAATCTCATCTACAGTCTGAAATCTCTTCCTTTTCAAAGGTGATTTGTAGTTTTGGGAAAAGCCAGAAGTTGCAGGGCACCAAATCTGGGCTGTAGCGGGGCTGACTCATCTGGGTGATTTGACATTTCACCAAAAAACTGCACCAAACGTGATGGATGAGTGGTCACATTGTCATGATATAGCTGCCAATTACCAGTTACCCATGGCTGTGACCTTATGAATCATTCTAATAGTTTCTGTGGAGGAATGTTCAAGCTTAACACAAAATTTGATGCAGATTTGTTGCTCTACTCGCTCAGTTGTTTTGAATGTGACGGCCACACAGTACACATGCTCATTCAATGGCGTCTACCACCCTTACTGACTAGTACAGTGAAGTTGTCATTGTTCACACTTGAGCATTTTAGACCACTCTCCTTGGCTGCCAGGTTACATTGATGTTGCACAAACTGTTCTCATTATATTAACAGTGGCTGGACTTTTTCTGGGCAGGCTTCATACTCTTTTTTCAAAGTTTTCTCCTCTGTGACATGTCTTTTCATCGTGTGTTTTTACCTTCCTTTTTCCCTACATCCTTAAAAACTGTTAAAATATGTTTCTAGATAGGATATGGCTTTCCATCATTCATGTATACTTTGGTCTAACATAGTTAATAAATGTGTTGTTTTCTCTAGGTATATTTTTACTTTATTCCATTACTCTTGTTATAAAATGAATTTTTTCTATCAGCAGGATTTGAGACTTGATTTAGGGCACAGACAGTAGAGGGGTGTACCTTGGTTACAACCATCCCTGTTGGAGCTTAGGCACAGGTAGAGGGTATCTCATGGAGGCAGTTGATAGGAAAAACGTGATCTCATCTACACTGGTTGAGAAAAGTTGATAAACTCATTCTCTACCACTGTAGAAAGATCTGTAGCTCTGTCCTCCTCTTTTCATATATTTGGGATTCTTCCCTTTCAACTTTGTTATGTGTTAAGTTTATTAAGCAGACATCATTTGTCATTTACCTTCATGTCTGAGTAATTTAACCCATACTTACCTTTTGCCTTTTTCTATTTTTTTGAATTCTCACACTGATTTTCTAATTATATTTTTAGGAATCCAAATCTTGAAAGTTTGGAAGAGAGCATTTGAACCTCAGGATTTCTACCAGGTAATGAGAAAATATGAAAAAGGCCAATACTGACCAGATTAGAATCTCACTATAAATTTCAATTTTGGATGACTTCCAGAATCCCTCCTTTTTTTTATTAAAGAGAAAGAAAAAAGTTGAAGTTCTGGTAGGAAATTTTGTAAAAAGTAAAATTGACAGTGAGACCATTTAAAAAAGTTGTATGTACTTTAAGCACTCTATTATTCAGAATTATCCCAACAACAGAAAAAGTAAGACAGATACCACGCTAAATAGGGAAATGTTTCCAAAATAAGATACTTGATATCAGCAGAAAATGTTTTACTTGATAGACCTAAGGGCAATCTTAAGGTAAATAGTTGAATGCAAAAGAGAATGTGCGTATTGCTCACAAAAATTTTGGAGATGAGGACTTGATGAAAGGACTACATGCATAGAAAAACCTTTTGATTTGGCCAGCTGAAACACCATGTGTTGTAAAATGTCATCCATCATTTCAGTGTTAAGATCGCCCCCTGGTGTGAATACAATCACACCATATGTTTATGAGAAATCATGTTTATGAGAAATTTAGACATTGTTTTTAGAATCTCATTTTGCTGTTAGTTGGTGATGGGCACTTTTTTAATGCCAGTTTGATTTGGTCAGTATGGTGTGTGACTATGTATAAATATAAGTACATTTTTTTTCTTGCCTTTATCCATTGGTGTATCTGTATTCAGTGGTCAGCTTGCAAGTAGAATTTGGGAATACATAGTTTCGAATCTTTTTAAGTTAATAACAAATAATATGTCACTTAGGACATGTGAAATTATATACTGAGTTAAAATATTACAGGATAATCAATTTGGTAGTAATAACTTTGTTAAGTGACAAATTGCTGTGAATGGTTTCTTCTTTGGTAAACTCATGGGCACTTTAATAATTAAACATGAAAATTCAGATGTTACATTTTGTTTTTTAAATATTCATGGTGTGAAAAAATAATTCAAGCTTTGACAATTTCTTACAACCTAGCAGCCCCCTTTAGCCACAGAACTTGCAAAAATAATGTGATCTGTCTCTTAATCATAAATAGAGTTCTTACCTATCCCCTAAAATGACCCCCACCCCCATAGATTCTCATTCAACACTGGCAGCAGAGTACCTATTTCATAACTGCCATTTTTCCTTGCATTTAAGTTTTAGTTCTTTAGGAATCATTAAACTATCTTTATAGAGTGAAAGTGTGCATAATATTTTAAACTGCATTCCTATACATTTGATTATTGAAATTATATTTCCCTTTACTGTCTCTTCTCCACACTGAATTATCTTGATAGTTTTAACATAGTTAAACATAGTTTTAACATATCTTGACTGTTTAGCATAGGTTTGATGTTCTAAACACGATCATTTGCTGGTTTATAATACTGAGTTATTTGCAATAGACTGAATTTACTTTCATTTTCTTCTGTATGCTCTTTCATTTAACTCTGAAGCCTCATGTTAAGCACAATATTTATATTAAATCCTGGCTTGTAGAAAGAATATCTAATAAAGTATAGAAAACAAACAAAAAATTGGAGCAATGAGTCTACCATAGTAGATGTGTTTGAATCCTCATTCTCATAGTTACTAGCACCGTGACCCTGGACCAGTCACTGACCCTCTCAGACCTCCAGTCTCTTCTGTAAAATGGAAATGCAGATCCTACTTCACAGGATATTGTAAACTAATTCTTTGCATTAATACGTATTTAAGACTTACTCTAGGTCAGATTTGGGGCTGGGTGCCCCGTGAACATTTACTGTCACAACAAATCTGTGAACTAGGTGCTAGGATTTCTATTTTATCTAAGGATAAGCCTTAGAGATGGTAAGAAACCTGGTAAGTGCAAAAGCCAAGATTCTAATCAAGGTCTTTCTAACATAAAGTAAACTCATAACCACTCTGCTATGTATGTGTTTTAATTATACTTACTCATTTCTGCTGCTTTGTTGTTTTCATTGTTCTAAAGGTCAAATAATTTCCCAATGCATAAACATAGAGAAACAGATCTTTTGAAAAAGTGGAGGTAGATCTTTTAATAAGGATGTTCTTTTTGTCCAGAAACCAGAGTGACTTTGGGCATTTATTCTATACAATTTTTTTTATACCAGGCAGTGCATTAAGAAATTCCTTGTTATAGAGAAATGCCTATTCAGGTCCTTTGCCCATTTTTTAATTGGGTTTCTTGTCTTCCTCAAGTGGAGTCGAGTAAGTTCTTTATATACTTTGGAGATTAAACCCTTGTCTGAGGTATCATTGGCAAATATGTTTTCCCATACAGTTGGTTCTCTTTATTTTAATACTGTTTTATTTAGCCATGCAGAAGCTTTTTATTTTGATGAGATCCCATTTGTTTATTCTTTCCTTTATGTCCCTTGCTCTAGGGGACGTGTCAGTAAAAATGTTTCTGCATGTAGTATCTGAGATTTTCCTGCCTATGTTCTCCTCTAGGACTTTAATGGTGTCAGGGTTTACATTTAAGTCTTTTATCCACCTTGAATTTATTTTTGTGTATGGTGTAAGTTGGTGTTCGAGTTTCATTTCAACGCAGAGGATCCAGAAACACATGAAAAGATGCTCAATATCACTAGCTATCAGAGAGATGCAAATTAAAACCACAATGAGATACCACTTCACACCAGTCAGAATGGCCATCATAAATAAAACAACAGACAACAAGTGTTGGAGAGGTTGTGGAGAAAAAGGGACCCTAGTGCACTGTTGGTGGGATTGCAGACTGGTATGACCACTGTGGAAAACAGTATGGAACTTCCTCAGAAAACTAAAAAT
>CM052538.1:25566510-25680200 GCA_028533065.1 Trachops cirrhosus | reverse complement strand
AGGAACAAATATAGAGGACACAGGGACAAAACTAGGGGGGTTGGAAAGGGGAGGGAGGAGGGGAGGAATGGGTGGGTGGGCTGGAATGGGAATAAAGGATAGAAACTGTACTGAATAAACTGAAATAAAAAATTTAAAAAAAAAGAAATTCGTTGTTATTAGCATGGTTGAGATGGTAACAGCAGTGACAAGGACTATTGGGTTAGTGAACCCTAAGGCACCTTTATGCAAAATATAAAGGCAGGGTAATAAAAGGCTAATTATAGAAACTCTTGCATGCTACTAACCATTTCTGTTGGTTTTCTCTGGACCTGGGGCGATACTCTCTTCCTATTTGCCTACCTATTCTATTCAAGTATTTAATTACTTGCATTGACTCTGTGAACCCTGCATTATTTTCCTTATGATTTTAAGAATTTTTCCTGATATTTTAGATAATAGCTTTTCTTCTTTAATTGCTATAGAGGCCAATGTAATAAATTTCTCATTTTGTTAATGATTCATTTTGAAGTCTACTAAGTAACTCACCATGGAAACATGGTAGGATCAGGCCTGTTTTTTGCTTATAAAATCTGATGTTTCATATTATTTCCTTGGTCCTTGAGATTTGCTCTAGGAAGTAGGTTGTTCAGCCATGATTCAAGAGTACATTGAATGCCACTTGGTTCAGTGGTGTCAGTTTCAATGGTGAATGAGTGTCTTATTGTTGGTGTTGTCTCCTGTTACTCTTGGGCTAGATGTATAGGCATAAATATGAACAAGTGTGTGTGTGTGAGTATATCTTACTTAGGTAGCACCTTACCCCAACACACACTATTCTTAGGAAAGTTGGCTCAGTTATGATTGAATGAATGAATGAATGAAGCAATAGGAGTCATCTTAGATTACCTCCCTTATTGTTTGCCCCATCGCTACACTTGTTCCCCATGCCTGCCCACCACACACAAACAATATTTCTTTTTTTTACTGCAATATTTCTTGAATGTGTCTTTAACTTATACTGATTTAATGTCTGTGGAATCAGTCCCTATTTTTCCAAATTCTCTGATTTGTTTGGGTTAGGCCTTCATTTTTCACTTGAACAACTGGAATTAACCTTTAACTGAGTTCTCTCTCCAGTGTTACCTCCATCCAATGGAGGTGTTACCTCTTTCCAAAAGTTTTTCTCAGTGGGACCAGATAATTTTCCTAAAGCTGAGAACTAATAACAACCTAAATCCATTCAGTGTCTTTTTTTTTTTGTTGAAAATGATCCTTTGGTTCTTGCTTACCTCTCTCTAATTTGTCTCACTACCCTTGTCATCACTCTTTGCATCTTGTACTTTGTGCCATTGGAAAAAATTATACATCCCATAATGCTTTTTACTTTCCCTTCCTATGCCTTTATGCACTAATGCTGTATGCCACTAGCACCCTTCTGCACATTTGGCGTGCTCCATTTTCCTCTAGGACAATCTTTCCCAACCAAACTCCCACTCCACAAGGACACATGCAGCCTGAGATAGTGCCTCTTCAGTGGACCACTGCAAAACCCTGTGCTCAGTTCTGTCACTGCAAAATTCGGTTTAAAGTGAGCCCATGAAGGCAAATATTGTGTTATATTACTCTTTCTATCACAGTGCCAGACACAGAAAATGCTTGGGAAAACTTTATTTATGAAGCCCATGAAGAGGCTGAACAGGGTTAAAATTCCCGTGAAACCCGTGCCTCAATCAGGCTTTAAAGCTTATAGATCAGAATGCCTGATTCCTGTCAGCCATACAGGGCAGGATGGTGAGGCAACCGTTAGCTGACATCATATACTCTCTCATCTACATTGACTCTTACATTTACATTTTCATTTACATTGACTTTCCCAGTATTCATATACTCAGTACCCTTCTGTGACAGATTTATTGTGATTCACTCGATATTCATTTTCCTCTCCTTCTTACTTGAGAAGTCCTGATATTGTTGCAGGCAAAGAAAAGAGAGAGAAAGAGAAAGCAAAAGAGAAAATATAAACTCCTCATTTTCTCATCCTTCTTGTTGTTAGGGGAGACAATTCACCATAATTATGTCCAGTGAAAAATAAAGAGAAATCTGATAGACTATCTGGGAAGGTTTTGCTTTCTTGATATAGATGTCGCCTTATCTTCCTCCTGGTCCTTGCTCATTCTTGAAACTCAAATGTGGTGGCTGGAACTGGGCTACCTTTGAACATTAAAAGGCTAGGGTGTCACTGAGAGTTTAGTGGTGATATCCTTGAACTTCCAAATCGATAACCAGTAATTTCCTTTCTTTAGACTGCTCATTACATGAGAAAAATTTATCATGTTGTGTTTAAGGCATTGTTATTTGGATTTTCTCTTTCATTGACTGACTCAGTTTTCTAATTTTTACTTGTTAGTATTAACAGTTAAAATGAATTCATTAGAAGTGTAACTTTCTGACATCTCCACCTGCATTTTATGTTTGTTAACAACCACGTATTTAAACCTGCTGTCATCATTTACTATCCTAGGTCCTAAGATACAGGGACTGGAACACTTCCTATGTAGATGGCTTACAGTCTCATGTGGGGAGTACAGAAACATAAAATTAAGTACAATGTACAATACAAAATAAGATATATAATATGATAAGCAACACTCCAGTGTATGCAGATAATCTAACGGTAAGCAGAAAAGACTATTTGCAATTTGATTAAGCTTTCCTAAAATATTAAAATTTTTGAAATCAGAGACATAAGTCTCTCGTTTGGAATTTCAGTCACTCTGAACAGGCCTTGATCCTTGTGCCTTTTCAATGACACAGTGTAGGTGGTCCCTTACTTTTATGTGTCAGCCTTGCTGCCTCTTACTAATAATTAAAATGAACAGCCTAGGAGACCAGAGATAGAATCCACACTTTGAACTGCTGACAGGCTATCTTTGAAAAGACAAATTGGTGAAAAGCAATCTGTGGAGAAGGAGGGGCAAGAAATGACACAGGAAGTTGCTAAGAATTCTGTTGACACACAGACTGAAGCAGAAAGCCAAGAGCTGTAACCAGGAAGGCAGTAAACAAGAAACTGCAGCTCACTGGTTGAAAAGCAAGTTAGTGGAGAGAGACATCAAAACATCAGGCAGCCCGCGGCCCTGAAACAAACTCACAATGAGCGAGGGAACAAAGCTCTTGAAGAGAGCACAGAAATAGGCTGCTCTACTCCTGCACTTTTGACTGCGTCTGTGGGGAAAGCCAGAAGCAGACCATAATAAGGACACTATTTATAAAATCATAGAGACTCAAAGGAGTTAAAATGAGAAAGTGGTCTCAAAATAAAGCATAAAAATTATAATCAGTTGATGTTTTAAAAAGGCACTGAATGCTCTAGGAATCTGATTGAAAAAGAGGGTCCAGGGACATTGGCGTTGCTTTCAGTACTTGATCTTGTGATATTTTGGGTACAGATTTTGAAATGGAAAAAAAGAGGAACGGAAAAACCAACATGGAATAAAATCTGGGACTGGGCCAGATGCCATTCGGAATTGTCAGGACTCGGGATAAGGAATAGAAGGAAATTTGAGCATATTTCCATTTCTTCTAACTGTGCCACATGGGGTTTTCCCAGATGAAATGAAAGGAAAGCTGCCAGTGATCCAGGTTTGAATGATAAGGGCTTAGCATCTCCAGGCCACCACAAACTTCGAGGGAAGCTATGAATACCAATAAGGCATCAATACATGTTTGTGCAATCACAAAATACTCCCTACTTTTACTCGATGCAGGAATAACGAACTGAGATATAGTTAACGTATGACTGCTGAGGTCCGACAGAGAATTATAGGTACTCCTCTATGACACAGGTCCAATCTTCCTGATAAAACAGAGAACAACTAACGTAGATAACAGGTGTTTTGGCTTCTATGACTGTATTCCATTTACACTCTTCATCTGCTGAGGAATGCTGATGAACTCACCTAACTAAATTTGACTTGAATGGTTTCCTGAAATAAATATTATATTGTTTGCATTTTTAGATATTTTCTGTCTATGTTAGATCATGTATAATATTACAGTGTATAATATAGTATTATAAATTATCTAAATTATTTTCAATGTAAAGCACATAAGTAGTTCATTCGTGATTTTTTACTTTGAAAATGCTACCTCCAAGGCAGCATAATTATTCTGAATGGTGTCAAATGCCATAAAATAAGGATGTGACCTAAATACAGTGTGGTACCTCAGTACTTGTCATTAATTTGTCCCAGAACTCGTGACAAGTGCCTAAATGAAGAGTACCCAATGATGAAGCATTTTCTCTTTTGTGGGGTGGCGGGGGGAGGGAGCATCATGACTCATACAAGTTCTAGCCCCAGTCAGCACTGAGTGCTGAAACACTTTTTCTAGTCATAATGTGACGAGTACAGGGTTTGACGAGTTCTGAAGCTGATGAGTACTGAGGTGTGACTCCATCTTTTAACTTACCTTCATAATTTGATGCTGATATAGTATGTAAAATTTTTTTGAAATAATTTTTTGTTTAGTTGGCAGGCTGCTTTGCTTCATCTGTGAAACATAGTAATGTACTTTCAAAGAGGGTAATGTTTTCTAGATTTATTTTCTAGCCATATAGGATTTGCCTATGTTTACACTATTCATGTAATCTTTGTAATATTTCAACCTCAGTCTTTCAGAATGAGGAGTTCTGACCTCCTTTACCTTTCTTCATTTATAAATAATAGTAATGGTTTATTAATATTAATGTTCTTCTCCATACATTACCTTGTTACTTGGTATTTCTGAAATTTGACAACAAACAGTATGAGGCAGTATAAAAATACATAGAACAGAATGTTACAAAAAAAAACCCTTTTGGGTATTTAATTGTCATTATTTTTCTAAGAGCCCCATCTCATCCTTGTGATGAATTGTATTCCCAAAATCACACATTCTTTATTTTTATTAACAAATGTATGGTTATAGTGAACAATTAATATTTGATGAATATGACTTGATGATTACATTAGAGATCCAAAAGAGATCAGGGGCATGTAATAATCAAGAATTAGTTATGCATTTGCAAAGGAATTTGATTTAAAGTGGTGTTTTTTAACTTTCCAATATCCTCATAAGATTATTTACACAGGAAGAATTCTTTTGCCAATAGTTTTCATATATAGAGAAGCCAAGTTAATTGCTTAATAATTTATATCTATACTTCTGTGTTTGGATTATATTTCATTTTTATGTTGCACAGGGTCCCCCAGGTGAGTCCCATGCATAGCAGTAAATGAGGACATTCAAAAATATTCAATAATATAGTGCACAGTGACAATTTTTATGATGAGATGATTTGTGGAAATGTGTTTAAGGTTCTGTGTTGAATTCAAATTAAATATAATTGCAGAGTCTGTGCTATGGGATGAATGTTTTTTTCCTTAAAGTTCATGTGTTAAAATCCTGACCTCCAATGTGATTTATTAGGAGGTGGGGCTTAACTTTAGAGGAGGTCATGATGTTGGAACTCCCATAATGAAATTCTTATTAGAAAAATTATAACTGCAATTAGTATAAGAAAAGGCTGAGACTAGAGCTCTGTGTGAGGACACCAGGAGGTAGGAAACACAGCAAGCCAGGAAGAGGGCTTTCACTAGGAGCCAATTCTGTCAGCACTTTGGTCTCAGGTTTTCAGCCTCCAGAACTCTGAAATAGATTTCTGTTGTGTAAGCAACAAAGTCTATGGTATTTTGTTATAGTGGGCTGAGCAGATTAATGAAGTATGAATTAGAAACCAGGAAGAACTTGAAAAACTTCAAATCTATTTATAAGGTTGGTTACTAAACTCACAACCACCTTCAAGTATCAATAAAGCTGATAACTAAATAACCAGTGGCGGGCATTACTGAAAATATGATCTGTTAAGAAATAAAATGTTTTGGAAAATGTAGTGCAGATATTTTTTATAACTAAATTTCAGTATGGTAAAAACATGGTTAAATAGAATGCCTAGAGAACAGTTTTCTAATTAATTGGATCTTTGATCAAAGTTGAGCTGAATTTCCTTTGTGATTCAATCATTGTTGAAAATGTTCTTCAAGTAATGGTGTCCTTCTTTCCCTTAATGTCAATCATAAGTGAATCTTTTTACATTTGGAAACTTCTACTCTGAAGCAGATTTCTCATTCTATAGTACTATAAAGGGATTAAGATGAAAATGTGTATTTATTTGCAATAGAATTCTTTAATACCATTTTTGCATGTGTGTCATTTGCCATTCTTTGTCACTAATGGAACATAGAAAATTCTAGATAACCAAAGTTTTCAATTCATATTTTACTGAAAAAAAAAGAAAGACTACAGGTGTATTTCAAATCTCCCTCATTAAATGTATTTTTCAGTAGTTCAATTTACAATGAAGAGATTGACACTTTTATCATAGTACTCATTAGTCTAGGGAAAGTATGTAAAACAGAATTTAAGAAATTGTCATAGGCTAAAATAAACCATATGATTTCACTTATATATGGAAGCTAAGTGAACAAAATAAAACAAAATAGAAACAGATTCATAGTTGCATAGAACAGACTGACAGCTGTCAAAGAGGAAAGGTTTTGGGGCCTAGGTGAAAAAGGTGAAGGTGTGAAGGTATTAAACAGTACAGACTTGTAGTTGCAGAATAGCCACAGAGATGCAGATTACAGCATACGGAATATAGTCAGTAATGTTGAGATAATGGAGTATGGGACCAGGTGGGTGCTTGAGGCAGGACCACTTTGTAGAGTTCATGGTTTCTAGCCACTTTGATGTGCTTCTAAAACTGGTGCAGAATGGTACTGAATGTAAACTGTGGTTGAGAAAAAAAGATGTATTTGTGTATCTCCAAACAGTTACTTCATTTTTTTTATGATTGTAAAAGCAATCCACTTTTATCATAGGATGTTTACAAAGTTGAGGATCATTTGGTTTGCTAATTTTGCTGCAATAAACAATGTTGCATCAAAGAGCTTTGTACATACCATTGTGTCTGTGTGCAGACATACCTTAAGGTAGAAATTACATGCATTTGTAATTTTGATAGATGCTTCCAAATTTTCCTGTAAGTTACACTGTCATACACATTTCCACTAGCAATCTGTGAGAACACCCATTTCCTAGCATCATCCTCCTTCAGCACAGTGCGTGTTTAATTTCTGGAGTCTTTACCAATCTCTTGAGGGGGGAAACAGATGTTTTCATTATACTCTTGACTTTTATTTCTCTTATTATGATTGAGAATTTGTTCACGTTTAAGAATCATTCATATTTTCATTTTGGTGAATTAATAGTTTATATACTTGCCCATTTTTGAAGGATTTTTTTGAAGGATTTGGAGATTTGTACATTGCTTGTAATATTAGTCACCATTACTTTTTTTGTAATTTGCTTGTCTTTTGATATTATATACCTGTAGGATTTTGCCATTCATTACTTTTTAATAAAAATCTGTGTTTAGTGAACAGAATCCTTCTAAGTGAGATTATTTAAATTTTTCATGGCTTCTTTTAGTAACTTTATGGACATTTTATAGGCTTAAGTCTTTGAGTTATTGAGAATTTATACTGTTGAACTGATGAGGCAGAGTCATAATCAAGGAGAAAAAGAAAAGGGTTGGAAGAACAGTTAGAGTAAAATACTTGTGAAAGAAAGATGGATCAAAGCATTCAGGTTGGCAACCTAGTTGTCCTGACATCTTTCATGTAAAAATTCCATCTTTTCACGTGAATTTGCAGTGCCACCTTTGTCATATGTACAGCTTCCGAACAGATCGTTTATTTTCAGAGTTTTTGATGCTGTTGACTTTATAAGTATTCATGCTTAGCACTACGCTGATTTAGTTATTGTAGCTGAAAACATTTTAATGTTTGAGAAGACTACTATTCACATATTTTTTTCTTGTCTTTTAAAGTAAATTTCCCAGTTTTTTTCTTGTTTGTTTTACCATCTGAA
Source organism: Trachops cirrhosus (assembly GCA_028533065.1). Taxonomy (NCBI): domain Eukaryota; kingdom Metazoa; phylum Chordata; class Mammalia; order Chiroptera; family Phyllostomidae; genus Trachops; species Trachops cirrhosus. The sequence goes on along the minus strand of CM052538.1, from coordinate 25,672,247 downwards.
CTCTAGAAGTAGCATATCTAACTCTCCAAAACAAAACAAAACTTGTTGGCATTTTAAAATTGGGATCATATTACATTATAGGTTGACTTAGAAATAATGGTGTTTATGATGTTGAGTACCCCAGAATATGTAGATATCTTTGCATATTTTGTTTTCAATCATTTTAATATTTTCTTCATAAACAAGTCACATATTCTTTGTGAGGATATTTTCTTGTCCATTAATGGCTTTTTCTAGATTTCTTATACATTTTACTTCAGTTATTCGCCCAACTTTTCTTCACCTTCCCTGTGACCTTGCTTATCAGACTACAGTTTATAGCTACATAATTCTACCCCTCTTTTGAACTGGATTTTTTTTCAAACTGAAAATATTTTCATGGAATTCCAATTTGCCAACGCAACAACATATCTTTAACATTCAGCATTTTTTTGTGCACACTTCTCTCTTTTTTCTTAAACTGTTATCTATAATGATTAACATCTACATGGACAGAAGTTTCTCACAATTTACTTATTTCATCACTTTTCATATGGTTTCTCCTCCAAGAACTGTTAAATTCACATGATTATGAAGTGACACAATCATCTCATAGTTATCAATTCTCATCAGTTTTTCTCTATCGTTCTCTACTTTACCCTGCTCTTCATTATTTGATGAGCTTTATTACTTCTTTCTTGAACCTTTCCATTATGTTTAGTGTTTTTGAGTTTTTCTCCTGAATCTTAGTGCAAAAAATATATAATTTCTAGTAGTCTGTATTTTGACTCCACTCTTTCTTTACTCCTTATGCAACTTCAGCTTTTCTTATGAATTCTTTTTATTTAAGAATATGCCTCCCACTGCCCAGAGAAACAGTGGGAGCCATGTGTTAAAGATGGTAGAAACTTTTCGGCCAAAGCTCCAAAATTTCTGCAGAGAAGACCATCCCCTCTATCCTACACCCTTACTAGGCTTTCCATGAGCAAGAAATAAACATTCTGTATTCTGAGTTATTAACTCAGCTTCACTCCCTCTCCCTTCTCCAGAGAATGGGGGGGTTGGTGTTGAAGTTCCAAGATTCTAATCTAACTTGGTCTTGTGATCCCCCCATCCAAGAGCCCACTAAGAATCAACTTATTAGAACCAAAGGTGTTTCTTTCAATCATTCCAAGGGGTTTATTAGGAACTCTGTGTCAGACACTCCCATCACTCAGGAAAATATAAGGATTTTAGAAATTCTGTGTTAGAAATTGAGATCAAAGACCAAATACTAACAGGAATCAGGGGTAGAGAGACCAATATACATATTATTTCATACCTGATCTTTCTCCTTTTTTTCTTCCTATTAATGAAAATTGTGTACTGCAGTCACTTAAACTAACAAAATTAGGCACTTTAACATATTTCTTATCTCCTTCACCCAATTGCTTACCATTTCCTAGAAAATCATCCTCTCCATTTTCCTAGCATCTCTATTTTGGGCTTTCATTATGTCTTAATAAGACTGTTGTCATAAACATTTTATTCCATTTTTTTCAAGATTTTCCCATGCAACTGATTAATATTCTTAACTTGTTTCTGATATGCCATTACTTTTTACCCAAGTTCAAATTAAATTGTTTTATCTGTGATCTGCCCTTCAACTTCATTTTGCTGTCTTACTTCATATAGCTCCCATATTGTACAGTGTAGTATATGAACTAAAGTAAGTACTTGCAGTTCCTTTGCATGCTCTTTATTTTCCTACCTCCTGTTGTTCTCTTTACTTGGAATATCTTCTCCATCTCAGAAAATCTGAATCCTCCATAACTTTAATGTTTAGTTCAAATGTTATTTCTCTCAAAAAGCTTCTTTGATCCCTCCTTTAATAATTTATTCATCCTCCAAAGCATGGCGTGTCATTTATAATACATTCTTTTCTTACAGTTATTCTTGTATGTCTTACCTCCTCCAGTGAAGAAAGAACTTTATGATGACACTCTTCCCTTAAACAGTTCTGAATAGTATTTTACCTGGAAATAAAGTGAACATGCAAATATAAGTGTCAACATTTTTTTGCAAAAGGGTTAAATGTGGGGGCATGTTGTGGTAGAAAATGGATCTTCAAAGGATATTTAAATAGCTTATTCACAGACACCAGGAGATACACTTACTCCATGCTCACCAAATGATTATTAAGAAGTGAGAAACATTGTTACTTCATAATGTTCAAAAAATGAATCATAATTCTTGACATATTTTTCAATTTAAAACAAGATGTGTCTTGGCAATATGTTACACATCATGAAAAATAAATAATATTCTCTTTAGAGGGGAAAAAAGTAGTGATGAAATGATCCTTTGATGTTCCCCAAGGAATGCTGTATCCATTTTGATGGGCAGAAAGACAGTAATCCTAAGCACATGTTCAGAATACTGCTAATGTCCTCAAATTTTAGACTGCCACTTGGGGAAGGAGCAGTAGTTCAGATATAAGACATATGGACACAACATTGCAAAAATGTTGAGGAGCATGGACACATACAAACACATTTTTCCCTCATGTGCAGAGAATTAATTATACTCTTGTGTCAATGTATTCAAGACCTCTCTCTTTTTATTTTTTCACAAATACTTCTTTTACTTGATTTCTCCTTTCCACTGACATTTCTCTCCACTCATATTCATGTTAGATTTTGAGTTAAATGTACACTTGAAAATTTTATAATGTTACTCTGTATATGTATGTGTCGATAGGTTCTTAGTTTATGTAAAACACATTGAATCATTTCATTCTTTTTAATAGGTTTCAACTCAATACTATTTTTTCTTATGATTTATTATTATGCTCTGTGCGTTAGTTTTATTTTTCTGATTGTTGCCTTGACTTCCATCTCATGCATATACCTCATCTTACTCATCGTATCTCTTATGATTAACACTTAGTAACACTAGAAGAGAGTTTTGTATGTCATAGGTACATACAGTTTCACTAAGTCTTTTTTGATTGCTTTGCAGAATCAATTTACAGGCCTAGAAGCAAAACCTGGCATCTTAATTTCACCTATTGTGTTATCTCTCTCTCTCTGTCTGTCTCTCTCTCTCTCTCACTGCTGTTTCTCTGGAGAATCTAATACACAGATCTTGCATATATTTGGATAACTTATATGTAAATTTTGGGGTACTGTTTCAAATGGGATATGCTTTTTAAAATTTCAGTTTTTCATTGATTCTATGTAGGCATTCTATTCACTCTTTTATAGTAAACTTTGTCCTTAAACCTTGCTAAACTCCGTAGTACTAGGATTTTTGTATTTAGGTTCTTTGGGTTTTTTACCACAGATACTCATGTATCTGTGAATGGAGGCAGTTTTATTTCTCCCTTTCCAATTTGTATGCCTTTTACTTCTTTTTCTTTGTCATACTGCAGTTGGGCAGGACCCAATGATAGTACAGGATCAACAATCAATCACTATCAATCAAAAAAGAATAGGAGTGGTAAGAGGAGATGTACTTGTCTTTTTCCTGATTTTAGAAGCAAAAATTCAGTCTTTCATAATTTTGCATTGTTAAGTGAAAGTTTTCATATTTTTGTTTTATTAAATTATGGAAGTTCCTGTCAGTTCCTAGTTTGCTTAAAATTGTTTTTTTAAAATTATGGATGGGTGTTGAATTTCATTGAATTTTTTGATATCTATTGAGGTAATCATATTTTTTTATGTGTTAGTCTACTAACACGTTTTTTTATCATGTTAGTCTACTAACATGATAAACTACAGTGATCAATATTTGAATATTGAACTAACCTGAAATTAATGGAGTGAACTTTATTTAGTTGTAGTGTGTTATCCATTTTATATATCGCTGGATTTGATGTACAAATACCTGTTAATCATTTTCTCATCTATACTTATGAGAGATATTTGTCTAGAATTGTATTTTCTTGACATATATTTGTCTTATTTTGGTGTTAGGATAATGCTGGCCTCATAGATTAAACTAGAACCTTCTTTCATTTTCTGAAAGATATGGCGTATATTTGCTGTTATTTCTTCTTTGAATGTTTGGTAGAATTTATCATTGGAAATTTCTGGGCCTGAAGTTTTCTTTTTGGAAGTTTTATTCCCTGTAAATTTGTTTACTAGACATAGGATTATTTGGGTTATCTGTTTTGCACTTAGTGAGTTTTGAGTTTGAGTATTTTAAGGAACTGGTTAATTTCATCGAAGTTGTTGAATTTCTGGGTATAGAGTTTTGTAATGTTTCATTATTGTGTTTGGATGGCCTGTTGTATCAGTACTGATGTCCCGTTTTCATTTGTGATGCTGGTAATTTTTGTCTTCTCTCTTTTTTCTTTGTCAAACTTGCTATAGGTTTTTCTATTTTACTATATTTCCTAAGAACCTGTGGTTTGTTCTTTAATTTTTTAATTGTTTTCTGCTTTAATTTGATTGGATTTTGCTTTAATCTTTATACTTTAATTTCTTCTGCTGGCTTTATATTTAATTTTCTCCTCTTTAATTTCCTAAGGTGGAAACTTAGGTTGCTGATTGTATATTTTTTAAAAATATAAGCATTTAATGCTTTAAATTTCCCTCTGGTCCCTGCTTTAGCTGTGTCTCATATATTTTCATATGTCTATTTTTATTATGTTTTAGTCCATCATTTAAAAAAATTCTCTTGAAAAGTCCTTTTTGGTTTATTAGTTATTATAAATGTGTTGTTTCATTTCCAAATATTTGGGGATTTTCCAAGTATCTTTCTGTTACAAGGGTTAAGTTTGATTCCCTTATGGTCTGTAAATGTACTTTGTTTTATTTCTATTTTTTAAACATTTGTTCAAGTTTAATATATGGAATATGATATTTTTAATGTTTCAAGTGCTCTTGAGAAAAATGTATAATCTTCTATTTTTGTGAATTATTTTATATATATCTACTAGGGCTGGGTGGTTTATAGTGCTTTTAAAGTTACTTATATACTTCAAGATTTCCTGGTTAATTTTTTTCTGTATTACTGAGAGAAGAGTGTTGCAGTTTCCAAGCATAATTATGAATTTTTAATATTTTCCTTTCAGATTTATTAGTCTGTGTTTTATGCATTTCGAAGTCTTCTTGTTCGGTTCATGTACATTTAGAATTGTTTCATCTTCTCAATTGACCCCTTTATAATTATGTGATGTTTCTACTCATATCAGATAATTTCCCTAGTCCTTAAGACTATTTTGAAATTAAAAAGGCTACAACAGCTTCTTTTATGTTTTGTTTTCATGGTATACCTTTCTCCATCATTTTAATTTTAGACTATCTAAGACCTAATTTTTAAATTGTCTTTCTTGTGGATAACATACAGTTAACTGGGTTTTGCTTTTACTCCCCAATCTGATAATACCTGTCATTTTACTGCTTTTTAAAAACCATTCATATTTCAAGTGATTCTCTATATAGTGGGATCAAAATCTACCATCCTGCTAGCTGTTTTCTAATTATTATATTTGGTCTTTGTTTGATTTTATCTCTTATTGATTATTTACCCTTCCCTTCCTTCCTCTTCTTTCTTTCCTTTCTCTGTTATGTTTTTTGTCTTAGTATTTACAATATACACTTAAAAATAATCTGTGTCTGTCTTCACGTACAGTATGTCACTTCATGTGTAGTGTGAGGACCTTGTAATAGTATATTCCCAGTTCCTTCCTCCCACCCCTTGTGCTATTTTTATCACACATTTCTTTTCTACATATACTATTAAACTCATACTATATTCTTGCTATCATTGGTTTAAATAGTTACCTTTTAACACAAATAAAAACATAATAAACACTTTACCATTATTTATCCATTTTCAGTGCTCTTCATGTGTTTGTATAAATCTAAATTTCTGACCTGTATTATGTTTATTTTACTTTAAGAACTTTTTTTTCCTTATAGAGGCCTGTTAGCAAGGAGTGTCAGTTTTTGTTAGGTTGAGGAAGTCTTTCTTCCCTATTTCCATTTTTGAAGAATATATTTTGAGGGTATAGCATTCTTGGTTGACAAATTTTTGTCTTCTTGTTTTGTATACTTTTCACCTTTATATATTACTGTTGGTTATCTTCTTGCTTGGTTTCTAAATGGAAGCCTGCTGTAATTCTTACCCATGTTCCTCTGTAAAATATTTTATTTCTCTGGCTGTCTTCAAGATTTTCTTTTTAACTTTTGTTTTTAGCTGTTTGAAAAGTACATTTTTTTTGTATTTTCTTGGTGGTGTCCTTCAAGGTTTTAGATCTATAATTTGCCATCTTTCACTAATTTTAGAATTGCTCAGCTATTATATTCTTCAAATATTTTTTCTACCTCATTGATACTGTCTACTTCAGGCATTCCAGTTACTCATGTTAATCTGTATGATACTGTCTCACAGCTCTTATGTCATAGCTGTGTTCTTTTGTTGTTTTGTTTTGTTCTGTATTTTCATTCTCTTTGCCTTTAAATTAAGGTAATTTCTATTGATCTCTCTTGAGTTACACAGATTCTTTCTTTAGGTGATATGTGAAGCAGAGTCTTTATTATTATTATTATTTTATTCATATGTCTGACCCTTGCATTATTCGATTCTTTCTTATTATTTCTTTCCCTCTTCTCAAATGAACTATCCAATCTTGCTTGTTTTCTCTCTTTTCTAGCCTGTAACATATTAATTATAATTATTTTACATTCCCTATGTGATTATTCAGAAATTTGTCATATCAGATCTGAATCTTAATCTAATTATTGTTTTATCTCTATAAAATTTTTCCATTGCTTTTTCACATGCTTTGTGTTTTTTTTGTTGTTGTTGAAAGTAGAATATATCGTATAAGAAAGTAGATTCTGACATAAGGTTTGTCACGTTTGTTTTGCTTTATTTTGTTTTGCTTTTACTGTAAGCCTAGAAAGGAACACACCTTTCCTCCCACTCAACCTGTAGTGTGGAGGGTGTGTTAACCTAATTGTGTTGTGCTTGTATTCCATGTGTTATTTTACTTTATGCTCATTAGCATGGTGGTGAGGATTAGGGGAATTCAAGATTTTTGTATACTTTAAGTTAAGTCTTTTCTAGGCTGCCGTTTTGAACCTAGGTCTTCACAATTCTCCCTGTTCCTTCTCCAGATGTAGTTATGGAGATAGCAGAAATTCTTGTGTCATCCCATGCCCCAGAGATAGAGGTTTTTTGTTTGTTTGTTTGTTTGTTTGTTTGTTTGTTTTAAATCCTGTTGCCATCCCCAAGCTTCAGTGTGTTTTCACCAGTTCTTGGATTTTATTGCCCTTCGCCCTGTAGATGAAGGCTTTTGCCCTGTAGATGAAGGCTTTTGCCCCCGTGAAGATGTAAGACCTGTGGTGGAGTTTCATGTTGGCTGCAGTTTTCTTCTCCACCTGTGGTGGGTTTCCACCAGGGTACAGGGTCACGCAGGGTACAGGTTTTTGTTGTTGTTGTTTTAATTTTCTCCTTGCAGGTCAAGGTTTTGTTCTGCAAGAGAATAATGATGGTGTCTGGATGGGATTTTCAAAGTAGCTCTGCTGTCCTCTTCCAGCTAGCAGCATGGAGGAAGCTCTTTGAGGATTTTTCCTGATCTTCCCAAATAGCATCAGGAGAGTTTCTTGGAACAAAAACCTTAAAAGCACAGAACAACCCTATGTCTCTAGGTCCTCAGGGACTTCGTGCTTTAATGCTGTCCCACTGCTGGCCTTTAGGATTTGTTAAATATTTCTGGCGGACCCTTCTTAACCAACTTACGTGGCATAGGATCGTGTCAGTACCAGGTAAACAAATGTTGGTCTTTGTTTCTCCCTGCAGGCACCTATCTCTCTCCAGGTTTTGGATTTGTTGTTTGTATTGAGACCACAGTTCTCTGATAGGTTAAAGAAAAGTGTTAATGTGCAGTTTGTTGAACTTTTGCTTTTGTTGCATACAGGCAGGACTGAAGATCTCTTCAGTTCCATTCATTGCTAAGCTATTATTTTTAATGTATTATTGTATTCAGTTATCTAATAATTTATCTCTGCATTTATGAACATTCTTCTTTTAGTTTTAGAGTCTGTGTTTTACTAGATGCATGAAATAAGTGGGGTAGCATCATTACTTTTTATATGGCGATTTATATGAGATAGATATTGTCTGTTTTTTAAAAAAAATACAATTGTTTACAAAAATGCAGACATTTTTATAAAGGAAAATAAAAGGCAGGCACTTCTGGTAAAGGAAAGCAGTTTTTTAAATATAATCTCAGTTTATTTATTTATTTATTTGTTTATTTTTATCTAGTTAATTTTTTCATTTCCATGTGAATTTTGCATGGTGCTGTTGTTTTCCTGCCTGTGACTATAAGTGAGCTCAAATTCATCTGGGTCATGGAAGGAGAAAAAAATTCACAGATAGAAAATAAGATACTTTTCCCCTACCTTATGTCCCACAGCTCTCATCCTACCTGCATTCTTTTCATGTTATATTTTGTTTCATTAGGGGTTTCTCATAGTTTGTGTGTTTTGGGCTTTTAGTCAAACCCTCTCACTTTTGAGTCATATTCTATATTGTGTGTGAAAGAAATTCAGTTCATGGTCATGGCCTCCTCTTGAGGAACAGAAGCTCCCATATTTTTTATTAATAGCAATTGAAGGAATTGAGTTGAGTACTTAAAGTGCATTAAACACTTGGCAATGAAAAGGAGGTATAAGACGTGATTTCTGTTTCCTAAGCTTAGTTTATAATATAGTTAATCAGCAAAGACTCTTCCCATATTCCATTGTAAGCCCAATATTTGACATTTGTCACAATGATTATTACTTAACTTATACATTTGAAGGACATTTCAGAGTTTATGCTGTTTATGCTCATTATTCAAATCATTCTCCTTTTACAAGTGTGGTATAGTTTATTGTCCAAATATCAAAGATTAGGGAGGAATCTTGGTGTTCCAATGGGTTAAGTGATCTGCTTAATATAAAAAAGTAAATGGTAGAGCTACCCACCAGATCTGCATATTCCAAATCCAGTTCTTGTGTCACTAAAAGCATGACTGCATTTGATCATGCTTTTTGCTTATTGTGTTGTGTCTTAGTTTACATATAGCCTATAACATGTAAAAGCAAATATATTTAAGGTTAGTTTGAGGTTTACTGAAAACTTCAAAGATTGTTGCTGCCAGATGTTCATGTTTTCCTCTAGGAAAGTAATTTCTGTCAGAAGAAATTATCTATGTTAACTGATATTAGTTTCTTTGACAAGAATGGCTGAATCATCTCTAGTGCATCGTTCAAAGTGCCTCTTATGGCTTTTAGCTCATGATTTTCTATTGAAGTTATGTGATACTTTGTTAAAAATAAGTAATTGATGATCCATATTTGAGTTGAATTCAGAGCAAAAGAGTGTCAACTAAACAACCAGGTATGCAATGCAGAGGTGGTTTTTAAGTAAACAAGGTCAGAATAAGGTAGTGGCCCTAACCTTAGTATACATAAAGTCTACTTGAAGAACTTGTTACAAATCAGATTTCAGGCTTCAATTGTATTAATTCTGGTGTACTTTGTGTAATAGACCATTGAATAAAATGAACTTTTACCTTAGATTAGACTACTCCTTGAGACATATTGCTTAAATGCCGTTACATTTTATCAGGAAGCAAATCATCAGATTCATTAGAGGATTATTTTAGTCTGAGTACCTAGTAGTCAACCTTGAAAAAATGGTGCATTGCCTGTTGGAATGAAGGCAGTTAATGGAAAGATCTGGAATTTGGCCCTGATCATCCTAGTCCCTATTTGGGACTGGATTGAGATTTCCTGTCACAACTCTGCTTTAGTTTAGTATTTAACCATGGTTTGTAATTTTTATTTGTTGCTTTTATTGATTTGTCTCCCTCTGGACTATAAGCTTCCTGAGATTGATGTGCTACTCTACTTCCAGCCCTTAGTACTGCTGCTTAATGAACATATGAAGAAAGAATGAATGGGGTATGAGCCTGAAGTGGTATCGCAAAAGGGGCTTTTGATGAACAAAGGTGGATCTGGAAGTTCTCCAAATCACCCTTATTTTACAAGTATTTTTCCTGTGAGAAGGGGTCATTTCAAATCCCTATTATTGCCAAAAAAAAAAAAAAAAACCTATATCATTTGTCAGCCAAAAGAAGCTAATGTGTTTTTTAAAAAGGCTTTGTTTTAAAAAGGGCCAAATTTGGGGTGATTGTGAACATGCCAAGCAACTCTGGAAACATTTTATTTATTTAATCAATCATTCATTCAAAATAGTTATTGAGTATCTGTAATATATAAAGCACCAAATATACATTAATAGGTAGAAATCACAGTCTCTATTTTTGAAACTTTCAGCATTTGGGGAAGAAAGAGAGCCAAGTGGGTAATTAAAACACAATGCATGCTGTCCACAGCAATGGCATGTCTGAAGTGGTTAGCATAGGACAGAGGGTTTGTGTTTGTGGCACAGACAGGACAGGTTTGTCATTGGTGGTACCTTTTGATAACAAATATGTGTATCTTGTCAGAGTGCATTAATCTAGTAATGAGCACGTTTTTGTTATTTTGGTTTTCCATTCTACTGAAAGTTGGTTAAAATCTTCTGTGCAAAGTATTCTTTACAACAATCTTTATTTACAAAGTTCACTGCAGTACTTTAAACATAGTGGACCTTCAACAACAAAAAAATGTTGACAAATTGATCCTTTCTACGTTCTGGATGTGCCAAAGATTAATAAATTAGCTAATGCAATAAAGGGTACTGAGTACATGCAGCGGCATTGAACAATTGAGAAATGGCATATAATTTTTCTCTTTACTCATCCAAACCTGTCCAGCCACTCTGGATGTTTTCAGACAGCCCATTCTGGCACAGATGTTGGTGCAGTTTCCCTTTGTATGGGGCATAACAAGACTCCCTGGAAGCCTCTGCACAGTACTTTGTGAAGAAATCTCTCTTTTGCAATTTTGAATGTTTCTGAAATTTAAATTTCTAATCAGGTCTTTTCTATTTTCTGCTAAGAAAGGCGTAGGTTTCAAAGAGTCATTCAAACGTCTCATAGACAAAGCAAGTTCTGAAGCTGAGGGAGAAAACGGGTTTGAAGGAGGTCTTGGAAGGGTGACAGCTCTTTGCAACAGCAAAGATCCAATCCATGGACGTGATTAGAAAATCCAGCCTCTTCCAGCTGCCCTGGTTTGAGGGTTTTTCCCCATCTTGTTTTTCTTTAAATTTAGTGAGCCTGACTCTGCAACTGGATTTTAAGCTTTTCATGCTCTTTTGCTTCAACTTCATCATGTTTCTTCACGAGGGGAAAGTATTTCATAAAGTGCTATTTACTTTGTGACTGAGGATTATGCCTTGATTAGGTAATTATTCAGATTGTTTAGAACCTGTAGTTATATAGTGAATTAAAGTTGCCCAATTAAAGAGTGTCAGAAGAAAAAATATATACAGCGAAAATGTCAATATTGACTTTATTCAGCATGTTGTAGTGGAGAGGTCATAGACTTAGGGGACTGATGGGCTGAAATGTGAACCTTGGCTTGGCTATTGGCCTTGTAGCTACATACTTAAATCCTTGGTCTCGGTTCCTCATCAACAGAAAGAGAATCATGATTCTACCTGTACTACAAAGTGATGTTAGAATAAAATAAAATAATTCATGCAAATCACTTCAGAGAATGCTTGGCTCTTAGTAAACATTTAAATAAGTGTTGGTTCCTTTCTTTTTCTATTTCCCATCCATACACATGTCAAACAAAATAGACTCTAGCAAAGAAAGGTATGTTATTCGTTCACTATTTAATCTGTATAATTGAGGTTTAAAATGTGTTGCTTCCCTTCTATCCCCATTTTCCTGTCTGTCTTTTCTTTTAACTTCCCACTCATGAACTGCTGTCAGAGGTAAGGTTGAATCACTCTTTGTCTCCATTACACTAAATCTAAAAGGCAAAATGAAGCAAAATCTGGATTCTACCATACACTTTTAAAAGGTTCAAAAACAAGCTACAAGGCCTTCAGAGGAGGATCTCAATCAGTAAATTGTGACAGCGCAGCAACTTCTTAATATCTGGTTGCCTCCTACTGTACATAGGCGGTCTGGTCCATACGCAGCAGGATTACAGTGAAAACAAATCAGTGAGATATGTAATATTGTCTCCAAGTGAATACTGTGAGAATTTGTGATTTCTTTACCAAATTACACAGTATATTATTTTCTGCCTGTGAAAAACCATCCTTAATACAAATAGAATATTATTTTAAAATTAAATATTTTTGAAATAGAATAATGTTTTCAACATTTGATTGAGTTCCTACTGTGTATAGGATATTTTGTTACAAATTGCAGGGGCCTGAAAAAGAACCAAACACCAATCATCATGTCAGAATGAATACAATATAGTAACAGATATAATAAATACTAAATTATAACACAGATCATTTTAAGAATTTCTAATAATACACTGTGAGAATTCAGAGAAGAACATGATTACTTAAGGAAGGGTGCAATTTTTTGAAAGGTGGTGACATTTAAGATGGCCGTTAAAGTATAATAGATATAGAGAAAGAAATAGGAAAAAATGGCATTCTAGGCAAGGGAACAACCAAAGCAAAAAACTGGAGGCTAGAGACGATGAAGCATATGCTAATGAAGGCAGAGATTTAAGCATGAAGCTTAGTGGAAGAATATGATCTAAGGTTTGACTATATCATAAGGGCATTGAATATCAAGCTATAATTTTTTTCACATGCATTTATGACTGCACTAATTCTACATATTGTTGTAATTGCAGAATGTAATTGTTCATACTTATTTTGTAACATTAATTGATTATAACTCCATCATTTAAAGAATAGTTCAACTTCAACCCTAACTGGATAAAATTTTTATTTACTATTTGAATAATTTGTGTACTTCTGAGTGACATTTCTTAAAGCAAATATAATTTTTTGGAATATACTGAAAAAAGAATGATAAGATTGTTAGAATTTTTTGTTACCAACACATACAAATTCACTAGCATCTAAAATATTAAACTACTGTGCATTCATAAGTAATGCTAGTATCTTTTCAACAAGTGTCCAGTGACATTTATCTCATCAGTAATACATGATGTAAAAAATTGACAAATCATACATTGTGTTCTATGAAACTGTAACAGAACCACTGGGTTCTATTATACTGGGTTCCAATGATTGCCGTCGGTAAGAACTGTGATTCCCAATGCCAGAGTCTTATGAAAAGGAAAGGAAATTTTTTATTTAAAAGTTATACAGGTTTAGAAGAATGGCAGAATTCTGCCATTAAATCTGACTCACTTTAGAAACAAAGAAAACACCCACATTCACACAGTCTTGCCCCGTCTTGCCAAACCAGGCCAATCAGAGGTACTGTCTCTCAGGAAAAGAAATGGAAGTTGGCAGCTTAGCTGGATGGGTTCCTGTCTGTATCCTGGTTTCCTCCAGTCATCTGTGCTCAGCTAGCTAGACTCCTGCTTTTAATCCCAAACCACATCCTCATGGTGGGCCAGGGAATCCTTCTGCATCCTTTCAAACTGTGTGGCCAAGATCCTGCATTGCTGCTACTTGGTCAAGAGACTTGTTCCCCAGCTGCATGGTGAAGAGTGTGCATGAGAGAGAGAACCTCTCATGGCTCTCCTACTCTCCATCCCCCATGAACCAGAGTTCAGGCATGGCTGAAAGAGAGAGTGTGGCTAAGAGAGAGTTCCCTGTCCACTCTCAAACCACATGGTTAAGCTCCAGTATGGCTGCCATGCCTGGGTTTTAAATACCACCATGGATCTCCCTCCTCTCTGTCTCTGACTCCTCCCACACTGGGTTACACCTGCTGGTAGTCTGGTTTCTTCTTCCTTTCTCGGTTACCATTGTTTGTCTGGGCAAGTGTGGCCCCTTGACGCAGAAGCCACCTCAAAATTGCTCTTGCAAGTACAAGTCGCCCCTCCAGCTACATAGCATTATGGGTTAGAGTCACACCCATCTCCTTGGCTCTGAGCAGGCACAGCTTTTATCATTACTAAAACATTGGCTAAGTTCTTCAGATATGCAAAATTACTCTCAGTGGCTCTGCTCTGCTTCCCTCATCCATCTCCCCATTTTGGGGGAACTCAAGCTCAGCATCCCACTGCAAAACCATTAATTGTCAAGAACCTTATTATAACTTATCATCATTTATTAGTACGAGTCATAACTCTTACTTCACATACACATCTTTAAAGAGGGAGACTTTTCTAAGGTGCTTTGATTAAAAAAATAGTTCATTTCCTAAAGGGCACATTTTGTTTTATAAATGCTCTATAGTTTGCACTCAAGTCAACTATGCATTTAGTAACTTTTATAGATGATTGCATCCAGGAAAGAAACAGTTAAAGAGACCCACTACAGATCACTTTTCCCTGGTCGATCCACCTAAAAGAAAGTAGAATCATATTAGTACCTCACACAGGGAAGATTACCCAGTGAACTGGAGAAAGCAACATGGATGTCTAATTCTGAAATAAGCAGTGCTTCACAAGTATGGTATCAAATGACAGACCAAGAGTTAGGCGAATAAGGAGTATTTTTTAAGTTTGTCACGTGACTAAGGAAATATCATCAAATTTACTTCAAAGTTCAGATTCAACCAGTCATTTGTTATGGAGATTGCTGGTTGCTGACCAAAATTCATGTTCTAATCTTCTTTCTGGTTATACTGGTAGATATTTGCCAAGCTGTCTTACTGAAAAGCATGGTTGTGTGACTGAGTGCCAGCAAATGGAATGGGAACAAAAGTGGTTCATGCTACTCACAGACCTAAAAGAGAAATAATACTTATGTGTGTGTCTCCATGCTCATTGGTCCTTTTGGTGGCCTGGAATTGAGACTATTTTGCACGAGGGAGGTCAGTCTCATTGTTTACCACCCAGTGCGTTCAACTGGGCAAGAAATAAGTTGCTAATGTGTTTAGCTTATACTATATTTTGGAGTGTTTGGTTATAACCAATAGGCTACCCTAACTAACAGATGTTTATTATAATAATTGGAGAGAATGCTATTCTGATTCAATACTGAAAACAGGGAATCCATATAATTTAGGTAAACATTTATTAAAAATAAGAAAAAAACAAAAAAATGAAACCAACTCATGCTGGTTGCATGAAGCTATGGGAGGGTGTTTATTTGATTTTATTTTTTATCCTATGGAAGTCAGTCCTTAGCATTGTGACTTTACTGTTCCATTCAGAGGCCCTCAGTCATGCTTATTGCCATTGGACTCTCTTGGCTATATGAATATAGGCATGAATTAAAGGAGGATAATTAAGACTACTACATTAAAAGCCAGTATGAATTCAAGTAACATACAGTAGCAACAAAGAAATAAGGTGAATACACAGTGACAAGAAGAATGAATTTGAACCAAACAGTTATTTCTTAGGCAAATTACAAAGGCACTGACAATGCCTCTGATATGTGTGCGTGCATGCGCACATGCCTGTCCATATGAATTACATATATATGTTCTGCCAAGGATTAGGAAGCTGGAGATGAATAAGAAGACCTGGACCCCAGGTGAACAAATTCTAAGGAGAGTTAAGGGCTTATGTCTTCCTATCCACTGAAATAGTTAGAGGTTACATGAAGACATGGAAGGGTATCTCTTTCTGATGTATT
Organism: Trachops cirrhosus; assembly: GCA_028533065.1. Taxonomy (NCBI): domain Eukaryota; kingdom Metazoa; phylum Chordata; class Mammalia; order Chiroptera; family Phyllostomidae; genus Trachops; species Trachops cirrhosus. The sequence goes on along the minus strand of CM052538.1, from coordinate 25,656,632 downwards.
TTCTTAAAGCAACATCTATTAGCAGCAGAAAGGAGTGGCAGTATATAAAACATCCTGTTAACTATGAAAATCCAAAAAGTGCCTGAGAATATGGGGGAAAGGAAAACATTGTGTGAAGGTAAATGGAGAACCAAACAGGACAAAGAGAAGAACAAAACAAAAGTTAACATCATTATCATACTAGATTTGAAAGTTTTTTAAATCTGGGTTCAACCCATGTATTTTCCATTTGCTTGCCACATAATGGTGCACTTCACCAGTCTTAATTTTAGAATTCCCATCTATGAAAAAAGAATAAGTATTCTTGATGTATTTACCTTACATGATTGTAAAGCATATAGAATAATAGATGTGAAATAACTTTGCAACTGATAAAACAGTCTCACATATACTTAAATAATTTTGGAATTATATTATTTAATAATTTGAGTCTTTTTAGAAGGAGTATATGGATGATATTTTTCTAACAGAGAGCTCAAAAGTAGCAAAGGCAAGATTCAATAGGGAAGGTAACTTTAGAAGGTGTCATTCATTTCATTCTGATTTTTTCAAAATGAGGGAGGTGTAAACTCTAATAAATACTTGAATTTCTTTGTGAACAACTTTATCTCTTGGAAAGCAGAAAAAGTAACTGCCCTGACTGGCATGTCTCAGTTGGTTGTGCATTGTCTCACAGAGTGAAAGGTCACCAGTTCTACTCCCATTTGGGGCACATGCCTGGGTTGCAGGTTCAGTTCCCTTTTGGGGCCCATGAAGCAAGCACTGATGTTTCTCACATTGATGTTTCTCTCCCTTTCTTTCTCTTTCCCTTCTCCTCTTTTGAAAAATGAATAAAATATTTTTAAAAAGTAAGTAACACATTTAATTTTGGCCAGTGAACAATAACATTGTCATATCAAAGCACTGAGAACATGAAAAAATGTGTCCAAGTTATCTGAAAATAATGACATACTATATTTATAAGTGCTAAATATTTTTGTAGGGGGATTGGATGAAAATGTAAAAGTATGATTGTATGGTCTGAGAATTTTAAAGGGACATTGGCTCAAGACAGGTGAGAATCTTAAAAATATTCACTCCAATGAAATAAAATATTTGGGGAAGTTGGGAGCATAATAACTGGATCCTGGTAACGGGACAAGGAGCACTAATTGAGCTCAGATTTTTAATAAAGGATTTAAAGAAAAGATGAAAGGAGGCTCAGTTACCACAGAATATCATGAAGGAAGCAAGCAACCCAGAATGAGCTACAATTTGAGAAAAGTGCTAAATACAAAAAAGCAGAGAATTTTCATTTGTAATAAGAAAGGTTGGACAGGATCCTAGTTAGGTAAGGATGCCATGATGTTAACATATGAAAACAAGAAGTTAGATGCATGTTGTGGTCTTACATGAACTGCATCTTCTCCAACAACTAGAAATTGGTTGAAAGTCAGATTCTCTTAAATCCTCATAGCATATTTGGAACCACTAGAAAAAATTACATCTAGGCAGATATAGGTACAATGAAAGGTGGAACATGCTAGAAATTTATAATAACTAAAAATCTGATGGTTTGGCTCAGGAGGTAGTAAAACCTTCATTCCTAGAAGTGCCCAAGTAAAGGTTGTGTTTATAGTCTCATTGTTAATTTTATTCAATATAACTGAGTAGAAGCTTGAGTTAGAGCATATTTAAATTCTCTGCCAATGCTAAGATTCTGCTGTTCTAATTGAGATTAAGGCCAGTTTATTCTAAAGTAGTTTTGCCAGATTTATCAAGTAAAAATATAGGATACCTGACTAAATTTGAATTTTAGATAAGCAATGAATAATTTTTTAGTATAAATTGTATCCAAAATATTTTATCTGGCAGCACTTTTCTAGAGGGCAACATGACAGTTTTTCAATAAATCTCTGGCTTGATTTGCGCTTTTTCCTAAGGATGTAAGGAATCGTGAATGAAGAAATTACCAGCACAGCCCAGATCTCCTCAGAGACCTGACTTCAGTGGCTTTGTCAGGATTATTAAGTGCTAGAATCCATAGAATCACAAGACTGAAAGAAACCCCTCTGTGACATCTGGGCAATTTCTTAATTTTAAAAGCAAAATGGACTATTTACTTTTGTTCTAAGATGGAGCATAATGAAATAGAAAGTTATTTGCCGCACAAAAGAAGTTTATGGAACCTTCTTTATTATAGGTCATTCAAACCACATAAAAGTAATCCTACCAATGCATGAAGGAGTGGAAGATAGACTATTCAAGGTACCATTTAATTCTGAAAACGTAATTTTTTGCCTGACCAGAATCCCCCCCAAGTATTGCATAATCCCTTCCCAAATTTATAAGACTAAATTCTTCAGCTCATCCATCCCTGATGTTGCAGTAATTTCACTACAGATAGTTGCGGGGATAATTTAAGCAAGCCCCATAGTCCTCCAATTTCCTTTTCCGAAATTTCTCTACAAAATAACTCAAGCATGATGCACTTTGCAAATGTGACAGCCTAGTTTTCAGCCTCTCCTGTGGTTAGAAAGTCTTGTGGCTAACCTTTGGAGAACTAACTCAAAGTAGGAATCCCTCAAATAGATCGTTTCTTGTGTAACTTACACGAAATGACAATAATGTTGGAGTTGGTGATTACTTGACTTATAATTAGAGTTGTGTGCCCAAAAAGGCCATGGATGAAAACCTGTAAAATTCTCTATTCATAATTTTTTCAATGTCAGCACTTTTATAAAACCAGTGTTCACTTGACATTTTATGAAAGAAGCCATACCAACTAGCTAAGTAAACATGTTCTTGTCATATTGAAGGACACCTTCCAAGAAATGTCCTGCATATTCAGCCTAAGTCTCTTGTCTAGTCCTGTATATCTCCTTTAGATCAGTAGACCTGCTCAGGTATCATGCAGCCTAAACAACTCATTATAACCCCAACAATTTTTTGGGCTCCTGGGATTCTGCTCCTCACCTAAGCACTGGGTCTTTACACCAGGATTGTCAAGCTCATTTTCACCGGGGGGCCACATCAGCCTCGTGGGTGCCTTCAAAGGGCCAAAATAATTTTAGGACTGTATAAATTTAACTACTCCTTAACTGTTAAGAAGTTGAAATTACATTCGGCTCTTGGAAGGCAACAGTGAGGCTGATGTGGCCCCTGGTGAAAATGAGTTTGACACCCTTGCTTTAGACTGACACATACCACACCTGCCTGGTTTGTTCTAGTCACAAAATGGAAACCACCTCAGACTGAACTTTTACAGAGGTTCCTTTGCTGATGGTTGTTGACTATTAAAAGGTTTCCAGGAAAGTGCAGTCTCTACTCTGTTGACATTGGGCCTAGAGCTCACTTTTTTAAGAGTAAGTATATCTGCTCTAAGCTGTAAAGCGCTATGCATACAAATCATGCATTTAGAGCTTCTTGAGGCAAATTTTGTATAAGTCCCTCAATCTTCCTGGCAAAGGTGCAGTACTTTTGTGTATTAGTATTAGATCCTTAATTTGAGGCCTCGGTTGTTCCGCAGTCTGCTCACACTTACTCATTTTCGATCTAATCTGTCAGATGGAGTGGGGGAAATTAGAAAATTCACCAAACTAGATTTCCAGGGTGAATCTAACTCGATGATAAATGAGAGCAATGAATGTTAAAGAGAGCATTTATGATCTGGTTTGGGTGACTTCACTGCCAAATATTTCATTTGGGTTGTGCAATCCCATTATACCAATGCCTAATGAATCATATTCTCTTTGGCTTCCTGGAATCTGGCATGGGAGTAATTGATCTTGAGTACATCTTGCAAAAATACCTGGTTCGAATAATATAGAAGTAACCTACTGACATCTAGTCTGGGTGTAGGCTCCTTATTAGGTTCTCGGTTAGTGTCTGAAGGTCAAGGTCTTAGACAATCTAGTTGAGAACCTGGAAGAATATGAACAAAAGTATTTACCATCTAAAAGGCATCCCTGATCTTTCAAGAACACAATAGGAACTCTTACTACAGATGTGGAAACCTAATTCTGGAAATTAGTTAGGCCTGTTTACTTGGATCTTTGTGCTAACTGAAATATTTCAGGAATTTAAGATGCTCTTTGTTTCTGTACACATTTGAACTATATTATATTATTTGATCAGTATATACTAAAGGCAGAATTGAAAGTAGCTGTTAATTATAATACCATCTTTTTTCCTAGTGTGTAGTGAAGAGTTGGGTGTATACCCATCAGCTGGAACTTACAGATAGGAGGGTCAGCAGACAGAGAGGTCCCCTGTTCTTTCAGTGTCTGGTGGAAAGGAACACTTGAGTAATAGTGCAGCTATTCACTCCATGGGTTTGGGTTCCAAGGGAGGGATTCCAACACCTGTTGCTTTTTCTAAATAGGCAAATGTAAAAATGACGTTTTATGGGAAGAAGTGAACAGTTTGGGCTTAGGTGCTAGCTATTTAGTTAGCATTAGAAAACCTGTTGTCCAGCACTTGGAGATTTTTGAGAGTCCCAGTCCTTTTGGGAGTTCAGTTTTGAAGAAAGAGAGTGCTTGGTCCTAGCTAACAAACTGCAAAGGAGTCCCAAGGAACGTCCCAAGGTTGCTCCCTAGACAATTCTATCCAATGTGAAGTAAAAGAGACAAATGGAAATTTGAAGATTAGAGAAAAGTTACCCACAAATGTATTTAAAACCATCACCTCCACTCAAAATAACATTATCTTGTTAACATTAGAATTATAAAATGCCGTGTATTTCTTGATACTATTTCTATTCAAAACCTGGATAATTAATTAGTACAAAATATTAAGACTTCAGACATTAGTTGGGGCTAATACAAAGTTTATAATAGAATTCCACTCCTATTACAGAAGTTCTGGAGGAAAAAAGAATCAGAAAAGTGAGAATAGGCTCCAGTTTGACTCATAAGCAAGAAGAATCAGGTGTTTTGTCAACAGAGTATGGAATTGATAAATGGTTCCAAATGATGGTCAGGTGTGTGTCCAAAGGTCACCCACTAGTGTTTACCTCAGCAGACCCCAGGAGCCTGCTAATGCATTGTTTTCTTTAAACAGATTTGTCTCAGGAATAGTAAGAGGCTTAGCTTAGAAGTGCCCTGAGGATATAGGGAACTAGGGTGGGTTGGAATGACTCTGACCATCTTTACCTGACATGGCACAACCTTGAGGTGGGGTAGTAGTGACAATGAAAAAGGTGAAAAAATAAGATAAACATAGCAATGATAAAGTGATAAATTACCTATGCACATAATAATTTGAGTTTTGAAAGTTAAGTGATCCAAATTATTAATAAAAATATTCAAAACTCTTCAAATGTTATATGTATGAATAAAAGACTCAGGAGTCTGATTCTTCAGGAGCTATTTTGCTGTGCCCCTCCAAATGAAATAAAACGCATACATTTAGGGTACAAACTATGAATCATCTATAGGACCTAGCCTTAAGCTAGGGCTTAATAAACACTTGCCCAGTTAGAATCACAAACAAAAGACCTAATACTGAGAAATTGCTCTCTTCCTGCCTCAAATGTCCCTGTTTCTTTATTGTAAAGTGATGTTGTTGGTGCGCACATGTGATTAGATGACAGATATAAAAATTATAGACATCATATCTTTTCACATAAAGTTACTTTGATTTTAAGATGTCATTGTCAAAACCAGAATTGTTTTTTGCTGTCCTTTTAAAGACAGACTTAACAAAAAAATCTTTTGATGAAAAATGTACAATAACCTTATTTTCTTTAAAATTTCAGCAAGTGTCACCTGCATTGGTATGTTCACTAAACCTGAACTTTGAGAATGCTAGTAGGATACACTTTAATTGGATCTGTAAAAATAATTCTCCAAAGAGTATATACTCTGACCAGTTTACAGAAACCAACTCAGGATTTACGGAGAGGAAAAATAAAAGTCTGAAAGTGATGTCTTCTCTAAATGTTTAGTAGGGAAAGACTGAGGAATGAAGCTTTAGTGGTTCATTTGGATGACAGTTGATTTTTTCCCCCTTGGGTTGGGATAAATTTATAATCCTCCATCATTTTATGTATTTCAGTGTTCCAAGATCATGACATTACAGTAAAATGCCCACCAGAAACAGCTCATTCTAAGATTTCTATAGTAATGGTAAGCAGTGGTAGATTAATGAAATTGACAGATAATGCAGTGGCATTTGTTCATTCTATAAACAATTTTAGCATTCTTTGAGATTTAGCATTCTTCATTTCTAAGTGATTTTTGTTTTGAGATTTTTTTGTAATTGTTGGTTTTAACCAGCACTCACATAACAAGTTGGAGAGACACAATATTCATCTGTTATGTTCTGTGATTCAATAGTCTTATTTACTTGTTTGTTTTTGAACTTTTCTATAGCTGGGTCTTATCTGGTAGAAGTGCAGGTAGACAATTGACTAGTCAGAGGAGAAGCAAGCAACCAAAGGAATAGAAGTAAATGGCCTCAATAATCTCTACACTGGGTAATCAACCTCCTATTTTTTGAGCATTGATTGGATTCACAGGTCATGAAATGGAGTCTTGTAAGGTTTTTCTGTATAAGCCTCAACTTAATTTTGCTTCCCAGTTTGAAAAAAAACACCTTGTGAAGTTTAGAAACCACATACTAAGAACACACCCCAGGGGTGACTTAGCTGAGTCAGCATGGTGCTTGTTAGATACGGTAGCCTCCACACCTAAGGACTAAGTCTCTCTATAGTTCTGAGGATAAATAATTTTGTTCCAGGAATCGTTCATGGGCTGACTTAGGTCAACACACTTTTTTGCTTTGCACTAAGATCGATAAAATCACGTTTTATGTGAATTTCTCATAGTTTTCTGCAGTATTTCATTAACCGGGAAAATATTTAGTATTGGTTTTGCTTTAATTTTAGTATTTCTTTTTTTGTGACAGTTCTGTCATGACAGGTAGTGATTCTTATGACTCAGTGGGTGTTTACCAGTAAGTGTTGACTACTTAGCCTTACCTGTACGATCATCTAGAAGAGCTACTCATACACAGTATTTGGTTTCATATTCTATGTCCCCCAACCAGACTGGGAGGCAGGGACTGTGCTATTCACTTCTACATCAAATAACCTGCTGTGTAGTTAGGGGTGTGAATGCATAGGACATGATAGTCACAGACTTAGGGAAAGCTTTTTGGCTTTAGTCACAGCTGAGTTTTGTTATTGGATTTACCATATTCTAGCCATGTAACCATGGGTAGTCATTGAATCTAATCAAACTTATTAAATTTTTACTTGGGTAGTGTGAAGAATTAAATTTGGTGATGTAAGTAAACTTCTAATAACAGTCTGTGCATATAAGTTTTAAATGAATTGCAGATAGTAACATCTGTTACTCAGTTGTTGTTTCTGGATTGTTATGTGAATGACTTCTGGGCTATTCTTGGTAAAAGTCATTCTTTTTGTCAAAAGAGTTATATCAATGAGTGTACATATTTCCAGTATTTACAATGCAAGAGTAACATCTAATATGTGTTTTATATTGTAGTTTTAAATATATGTAATTATGAAAACTTAGTATAATAAGAACATATGCATGCTATCTTAAATATTATTTGAAAAGAATGGGAGTATAACAAATAAATAAACTAGGCAAAGGGGCTGTTGAAATATTATAGTAAAAATTCAGTTCCATTGATTATTCTGCTGGCCGAACTAGCCAATGCTAAAAGTACTAGCAGATATTTTAATGCTGGTGGAACTAATTGATACATCAACTTATTCAATGGATCATCAGCTTATGTGATTAAATATGCAAGACATAAGTTATATTTAAAAAATGTCTACTGATTCTATATGCTTCATTTAAGGCATTAGCATAAAAAGCCCATTTTTTAATTTGAGTGTAACAGTAGGAAACTGTTTAAGTAGGTCACTCATAATTGAACTTGATATACGGTGTTTATTTATTTTTTTTGTTTTAGTCATCAAACATTTTAGTTGGGTAGTTATGAAAAATAATGACATTCAAGGTCTGCATGCCTTTACCTATAACTGCAGTCTTAACAGGAGAAAATACTGATACCATAGAGAATTCAGAAAATAATCTGATTTTCAAATGCATGGTTATTGTGTACTAAGAAAGGAAAATTAATGAGAGTAAGACACATTGTAAATCATTTTAGGAGAGATATGAACAGAAGTGATAGAGACAGGAAAGTTTCTAGAATTGTTCATGGATATTCTTCAGAAAGAATCTGGAAGTAGTCAAAGTAAGTGTTAGAGAATTTGATTTTTAAATCACACCTGTCACACATGCCTTTTCCCCATTGGACACCGATGTTAACCACAGGGAAGTGTTCCTTGGGAGAGATCTTTTGCCCCCAGAACCAATGAATGACAATGGTGTCAAAATTAGTAAGTGGTGACAATAATAATAGGTCACATTTATTAAACATATTCCAGGTACTATGTAAGTACTTTTCATGTTTATTTATTCATTATTAGTTGTTTGCCTACTTAGTCTTGAATACTTAAACCCTAAAGACATAACATAAAAAAAAAAGGTGGAAATCATTGTCCTCATGGAGCTTACATTTTATTGGGGGGAGATAGATAACATCATGTCATTTAAACCTTTTCAATTTTGTGACGTTGGCTCCAGTATTATCTCCTCTACCATTGAAGAAATTGAGGCATGGAGAAGTGTGGTAATTTGCTTTAAGTCATATGGCTAGGTAACACCCTGCAATATCTTGTTCTACCAAGGTATTCTGCTTTTCCTAGTCTACTGCTTCTTAATTTATAGGTCTATGCATTTCTTCAGAAAACTGAAGCTATTTGCCTGCCAGCATTTGTACCCACATATTATACCTTCATTATTATAATACAGATGAATTCTCTATGTACCACTCTGAGGAGAGCCCCTCCATTTGTATCTTGGATCCCTTTCTTCTTGTCTAGTCAAAGACCTTGTTCTAGCAATTTTCTCCATTTATCCTCTACGTTAGTTTTCCTCTCTCTCTACTGAATCATTCCCCACCAGAGGACATACATGTTGTTATTCCTTAGTATTAAAATCAATCAATCAATCCATCTCTCTCTCTCCCCCTTCCCTTCTTTTCTCTCCCCCACCTGTTTCAGTTTCTGACCTGTTTATCTCCTCGTTGTTCAAAATGAAATACTTCATGAGTTATCTATACTGACTATATCCAATCATGTTTCATTTTTTTCCTTAAAATCATTGTATTTAGACTATTTTTCCCCTTTTCTCCACTGAAATTTCCTTGCCTAAGTCCAAGGGATTCTATATTGTTAAATCCATCAGTCATTTGTTAGTTCCTGTTAATTTATTAATAGTTTACACAAATAATAACACCCTTCTCCTTGAATTCCTTCTATATTTGTCTTCCCGTTGACCCCATTCTTCTTTTTTATTTTACCAGTAGGTTCCTCTCAATCTCCTTCATCAGTTTTTCCTCTCTAGTCACCCTTCTAATGACAGAATAATGCAAGCCCAGTGCTTGATAATTTCTATTTTGCTATATTCACCTATTTGGTGATTTCATCTAGTTTTGGATTTTAAATACTTTGTGTATAATCTCTGATAGATTACACTACTGTACTCAGTCATTCATCCCCTGTGTCCCTGTAACAAGACTTTGCATTCTTTTCTCTCGTAGTGTGACTAGCACTGAACATTGTCTCCCTGTAGGTGGAGTATATGTCCTTTCTCTGGCTTGATACTCCTTTCTCTGGGTTGATAATGCGATTGACTGGGTTAGGCCAAAGAAATGTGAATGGAAGCAACAATATGTGAGTTCTAAGCAGAAACTTTATGTGTAAACAATTTGCACTCTTGTGTTTTTCATAAGAAATAAGATTAGTATATCCTTCTGCTGGGATGCTGAAATAGAAAACAGAAACAGAAGTGCAGCATGAAGCCCATAAAGCTACCAAGAAGTAATGTGAGTGAGAAATAAATATTTGTTGTTTTAACCCAGTGAGGTTTGGGGAACAGGGTTGTCACTGTAGCAGAGCTCCCTACTTCCTATATTTAGCTAAAACTTTCTTTTCTCCACACCTACATATTCAAACATTTACTGAACAATTTTAATTGGATGACTAATAGATGTCTCAAACCTAACATATCCAAAACCAAATTCCTGCGCTTTCCTCAACATTCTCCCAGCCCTCTCCCATGGATGCTACCCTTTCACTTGCTCAGGCTGAAACATGGGCTTCTCCTTGATTCTTCTCTTTATCGTTACCCCCACCTTCCAATTAAGAAACACTGTTAGCTCTACTTTGAAAGTATATTCATAGCCCTGCCCCTTCTTAACTATCCTAGTCTAAACCACTTATTTATTTCCTGGGTTCAAAAGAACCTCCTTGGTTCTATCTTTACTCCTCTTTTCACAAAACAGTATAGTGTGAAATTGTCATTCTTTTGCCCTTACTATTCATTAGCTCTGCATCTCATTCAGAAGTAGACCAAAATCCTTAAAATGACTAAAACACTAATTTGAATTGAAGGGGGCAGAGAAGGGAGTAAATGAAGGAAGACTGTCAGGCTCCTTGTATTTGACAGGATGATATAATTAAGATATTCTCCTGCTAAGGGGCAGTATTCTTCAAGAAGAAGGAAAAATCACCCAACGTATTTCAGAGATGGGCTACTGCCTTGGTTTCAACAGACCAAATGACCTCAAATTGAAGCCTTGGGGCAAGGACCACCCTGGATAACCTGAGGGAAGACCATGGAGACATTACTACTGCTCCAGTGTGGACCCTGAGGGCAGAGTATCAAATCAAAGAGGATTATTCTTGAGCCTTAAAATCTGGTGGAATCACCTTGTTAGGTTTTAAACTTTCCTCAAAGCTGTCTTCCTTTCCTTCATTCTTATTTTTTTCTTTTGGAGTGAGAATATCTATCCAATATCTGTCCCACAATTGTATTTGGAAGGAAGATAACTTGTTTGGTTTTATAGTTTTACAGCTAGAGAGGAATTTTGCTTCAGGATAAGTTATAAGTCAAGTCTCATTCATATCTGATTTAGGTGATCTTTAGATAAAACTTTGGACTGAAGACTTTAGAGTTGATAGTAGAACAAGTTAAGACTTGTGGGCTGTTTGGTTGGAATGAATATATACTTCATGTGAGAAGGATAAATTTTAGGGGGGCAAGGACTGAATTTCATGTTTCCTCCAAATCCGTATGTTGAAACATGAACCCCAATATGACAGTGCGTGGAGTTGGGGCCTTTGGGAGGTTAATAACATTTAGATGATGTCACCAGGGTGGGGCCTCCCTGATGGGATTAAAATCCTTTTAAGAAGAGGAGAAACCAGAGTACAGACACAGTGAGAATAGGCCTAAAAGAGGACTGGCACCAGAAAGTGGGACAGCCAGCACCTAGTTCTTGGACTTTCCAGCCTCCAGAACTGAGAGAAATCAATGTCTTATTTTAAGTGACCTAATTTATGGTATTGTGTTATAAGCTAAGACATATATTTTCTTAAACTGTAATGAAACTCTGCATCATCTTTTAAGTCCCCCAAATGTTTTTCACACTTTGTTCTTACCTTGCTTGAGGATAAATTTCAGGAAAATATCACTTCCAAATCAGTATATTTTGACACATGAAGCAGAGATATCCTGGAAACTCTTGATGTTTAATCATGTAGACATCAAGTGAGCTACTACATAACCTTGTCTTTCAGCCTAGCAGATGGATATCCTTGTGCAGTGGAATAAGTATCCTTTAATGGTAGGGTAATTATATTAAAAATTTATGGTTTTTCCCCCTTGGAGTAAATTTCCCAAAAAAAATTCTTATTGCCATAAAATGCATTTTTCAGATAGTTTAGTGTCTTTAGTTCTATATAGGATTCCCTTTTCTTCATGGTTAAGCGTACTAACAAATGTATGCATCCCATTCACTCTACACAATGCAGCAGTCTTTCTGTACTTCTAAAATGTTTGTATTTAATATGTATCCAGTGGAAGAGCAAAAATGCTAAGAGGAAATTGGGGTGTCAACTTAAAAATAAGGTTGACTAAGACTACCATACTGTGATCTGTTATAGATTATTTGTTTTAATGTGAAGGTTAAAAGTAGGAAAACAGTGTATAGTACTTAATTTTAAACTAGCTATTGTATGGTGATCAAGAAAAACCCTGGATCTGTGGGCTAGAATTCTTGGAGATCCTCTACTGCTTTGCTAGAGAAAGTAATGGGTGTGGTTCACAATCTTTACTGAGTTGTTCCTGGTGCAGCAAGTCCAATGGCGTGTTTAATTGCTCCATCTCCAGCTGCTGAAATGAATTGGCTGAAGAAAAGAAGCAGAAATCCAAGAAGCATTATTGTTACAGGTGGGCACAGGTAACCAGGTTCTTGGTGATTAGGACAAAGAATTGAATCGAACACACAGAGTTTATAGCAGAGAACATGGGAGCAGGCCGAGTCCAAGCAGAGATTGACCTCATGGGCTAGAGGGATTCTATTCTTAGAGGGCAGATTGTTCCTGGCTAATTTTGGCCAGCTTTTACTATGCCTGTACAAGTAGTTGTATTACTTCCAAGCTACTACGCATGTGGTCTCCCATGATTTTCCTTGATTGGCCACTGGAGAAGGGGTCACACAATGTTACTGAATGGACCCCCTCTTCTCCTGGCGTCCCCCTGTATTTGGTTCACCTTGCCCACCACCAGGGAATTATAGCTCTCAATGTCAGAGATTGGTGAAAAGGAATTACTTTTTCAAAAGTTGTACAGCCTTAAGAGTAATGACTTAATGTCTTCATTGAAATCCCAAAGTACCCTAAAACACCCACAAACACACACAATCCTTCCTTCCCCTCTTTCCCTTGTCCAGGGTACCATATCTCAGGAAAAGAAATAGAGGTCTGCAGCTCAGGTAGCCCCCAGTTCTGCCCCCAGCAGTCCATGCTGGCTTGGTAGGCCTCCCTCGGTTCCCAGCACCATCAGCTGTGTCATCAAGATCTCTAGTTCTTAATCCAAAACCACATTGCACCTTCTCATGGCCCACCAGCAAGAGTCCTTTCACTCCTTTCCTTCCCAAAGTATCTCTCCTGCATTCTTCCAAACTGCTAAGAGAGAGCTGTGCATCACTGCTACATCTTGCTTGCTGGCTTCCTGAGCTGTGTGGCAAAAGGAGACCCAAAGCCACATGGCTTTCCCCTGCCAAAGCTACGTGGTTCTTGTCATGGCTGCCGTGCCCGGGTTTAAATCCCAGTGCCAGTCTTCCTCCGCAGCCCCATTTCTGACTCCTTTCACAATTGGCTACACCTGCCAGTATTCCTGTATTTTTTTCCAGTTTTTCTGAGCTTCCATAGTAAGTCCGGGCAGGCGTGGCCCTGTGGCATGGAGCCAGTCATCTCCAAGCTCTTACACAGGCTCTCTAACTAGCGGGAGTTGCCTGCCAGTTACATCCTGGGTGGAAGTCACTTCCACCTCCCTGGCTCAAAGCATGGCCAGAGCTATTTAACATATCCATGAAACCGGTCAAAAGTTACAGTATGTTAAATGAACGTTCTAGAGGTTACTTGCAAAATTGTCGCTATGCAAAAAACAACCCTCAATGGCCCTGCTCCATGTGTTCCATCCCCTAGTTCAAACTTGTGGTGGTGAAGGCATCCCATATTTTTAATATTTCTTGGACACCCTGAGTTCTGGACCCCATTACAAATCCTTCTTTGACGGGTCTCCTGGCTGCACCCTCTTACATTATTAGTTACTCTTCTATCTTTCTTCTCTGTAACTAATCAGTCACCAAATTCAGGAGAGGCTAATACTTCTTGATCTTCTCCCCTTTTCTGTATTCCCATTGCTACTACCTTAAACTCTTAATCACTTCCCACCGAGTTTACTGCAGTGTTCATCTTGCTTCCCAGTCTGCCCCTTTTCATGTTGTGCATACAGTTATCTTTCTGTAACACATATATATTATCAGACTCCTCTCCAGCTTGAGATTTTGTAGTGGCCCTTCATGGCCATCAGGGTCTGGTCCAAACACCCTGACAGGAAATGGTGAAATAAGTCCCCAAAAGTTCTGTTTTTGCCAACATGACTACATTGTTGTTTTATATCACATGCAAATTCTTTTAAAAGCATTTTCTCTCCCCCCACCGCCCCTCAGATTTCTTAATGCTGCACCCATGAACTTTTGTTTTTCTACAAGATAATCCCTCACTGCTCCACAGTCTTTAGAATCAGGGCATATGCTTTCAACCTCTTTGTAGTTGTCTATTGTCAGGTTTCTCCAAAGGGGTATAAATATAAGCTTTGTGAAATAAGAATAGTATGTATGTCTTATTCACTGTTTTATCTCTGGAGCACAGGAAAATTCCTTACAGACAAAAAATATATTCTCAGATAAATATTTTCGAATTAAAATACATATTCTACAGTCTTTTCTAAAATTTCCAATTATTGTCATATGGGAGAAACTCAGTTCTTCCAAGCAATGCAGTAAAGAATTATAGACCAGCGAGTCTGTTATGGTGCAAACAGGGTGTGTTGGTGATATGTTCTCATGGAAGAGAATGAGTTACGGGAGACAGGCAAGAGCAGGGGTGGCAAGAGTAAGAGAGCAAGAACAAGAGCAAGAGCCTTTGTTCTGAGGACTTATATAGTTGGTGGGATGGGGGAGGGGAAAGAAGTTACATCGATGGATAGGTAAAGGTGGTGTCAGCCTTCCATGATGGGAAGAGAGTAACCAAAGGTATTGATGAATTTCTTCCTATAGGCACTGTGGGCCCTTTTGGACCTTTCAGGCCTTGGGATGAAAGCACAGTTTCAAAGGCTTTCTTTCCCAGATACTGGAAAAGATACGTAGAATTTTAAGGACTGCTGAGTCAGTAGCCCTCTTCCTCCCTGCCTTTGTTTCCCTGTGGCTGATTATTTTACCATAACAATCTCACCTTTCAATGGGAACTTGGAAATAATATTAACTGTTGTCCTGCCTATTATTTGAAATTTCCACTGTTATGAAGCCTATTTGAAACACCTCACATAACAGGGATCTCACTACTTTCCAAGGAAAGCTGTTTTCTTATAAGATATCTTTAATATTTATAGTCCTCTTCATGTTGAGCCAAAATCTACCTCTAAAGTTCTATTATAACTTGTCTTATTTTTGCCACATTTAACCCCATCTCCTGTTCTTGCAGACATCATAAATAATGGAAGGTTTTTGGTCTCTATGTATCTTGCTAGTATCACAGGTTTTATTTTGTATGTGGCAAAAAAAAAAAAAAAAGACATTCAGGAGCTTCCTATTATACAGCCATACCTAATGCAAGGGGTTCTTCACTGCAATATTGCCCAATTAGACGAAAGCATTTAAACAACATATTTATCACTGAACAGTAAAATATTATGTTAATAAAAGTAGCGCACAGTAATGTGCATTATACTTCAGGGAAATATAAAATTTTGAAAACTGGGCATTATGTTTTCCATGATGAAAGATTTAAAGTCATCCTAAAATACAATGACTTTCCTCATTTGCATTACAACACCAAACCGAATAGAAATGATTTTTTTAACAATATATAACTAAAATTATAAAATTTGGCTTCATAAAGCCTGATGCTCTGGTTTGCAAAATTCAGTTTTATAAGGTATGCTTTCCATAACATACTGGAAGTCATATTTGTACCTCCCTATGAAGATACAACATCTTTTTTTAAAGTCATTATCTTAAATAATACTGAAGAATCTGGTTAACCATGTATACTTGCAGCTTAAGTATCAATCAGTAACACATACATTGTTTAGGGTTGCAGTAATTATGTGGTTGAGGTATCAAAGCAGAGTACTAAAATTTATAGAAACCTAATTTTATTTCAAAGCCATAGACATCAGTTATCTATTTGAAAAGTTGCATAGTGCATCTTTATTTATATTTCAAAGTAAAAGTAACCTGTCTTTGCATATAGTGCCTTATGTTTCTTACTAATTATTTGCTATGTAAAGTGAGTGGTGAAAAATGAAAATTTTACATTTAGTTAAAACTCTGATACATTTAAATTGCTTCCATTTTCTAGTCAGGATCGGCCTTAGGAAAAATGGTTTCTTTACCACAAACAGGTTTATAATCAGCTACCATCATTACCTACCAACAGTAAGAGTTGCGGGGATGATAGGTCCAGATAAATACCAAACTTTCAAGATCATGGAGGGATGAAAGACAAGCAGGATGTATAACACAGAAGGAGAAAAGAGAAACAGTGGGTAGACTCTATACAGCCATCAATACCAACAAATGGTACTTTATACATAGAATTAGAGGAAATAGACAGCAGTTTACTAATGGAAAAAGGATAAGAGAGATCACTTTCCCTTTACAGTCAAGTATGCCACTTTGTGCCAACACAGTAAGACTATCCACAAAAGATTTAGAGTGGAAAGTTGTTAATATGTATGAAAAATTAATAAAACCTAGAACATAGGAATAGTGCTGAATATAGTCAGATAGAGAGTTAGTATAATTTCTCTGACTTTGAATAAAAGGTCAGGCAAATTGAAAATCCAACAGAGTCATGAATGTGTTACGAATGTGTTGCTAGCCAAGGCAAGTAAGGCAGATGATGTTTTCTAAGAGAATCACTTATGAAAATGGCAAGCCCCTTCCTACAAGGGAATAATGGCTATTTTAAGCTATTGAAATCATTAAAAGGATGAACCTCTTGGCTGAAAAGTAACCACTGCAAGAATAAAATTACCAATTCTGGATCTGATTTTCTAGAAACTGTTAACGGGCTGTCCATGAATTCCTGAAAATCCAGAAACTGAGAGCAAAAATCCAGGTTAGCCCAAATGAGGGTAGGAGGCCACATGTTTCCAGCTACTGGATGTGTAGCTTTCTCTGGATCATGAAATTAAGTTTAAACATTGTCTTGCTGCAACATCTATCTTAGTCTTTTCAGGATGCTTTAATAAAATACCACACAATGCGTCAGTTATAGTCAACAGTTCTGGAGGCTGAAGTCCAGCATTTGTCTCTCAGAGTTCTGAGATCAGGGTGCTGGCACAGTCAGGTGAGGGCCTTCTGGGTTGCAGACTGTGGGCATCTCATGGTGACCCATATGGTGAAAGAGTTTAGGAGTCTCTCTGGAATCTCTTTCATAAGACATTATCTCTTTCATGAGGGCTCCACCTTCGTGGCTTAAACACCTCCCCAATGTTCCATCTCCTAGGACCATTACCTTTGGGTTTAGGATTTCAACCTACGGATTTGGGGGGAACACAAACATTCAGGTCATAGCAGTGTTGTTCTAGGTAAGAATTTTACGGAGGCAGTCCTTTGAGTGAATGGGACCCCCAGATGTATTTCGTTTGCCCTATACCTCATTTTTGGAAACTAAACCTATTCTTTTAAAAATCAGGAGTTTTACATTTATATTCCAGATGTTCAGTTTCTCCTAAAAAATTAGATCCAGAAACCCAGTTCAAAATCCAACAGGGTGATGGTTAAGCATAGTTGCTTTTTGTGAAAAGAAAATTATTTCATTAGTCTACCATGGTTTCCAATGTAACGTATATCATCTCCAGGACGCTAACGCTGTGGGTAAATTCTCTTCATCATGCTTACGCCATGTGGTTTTTTTTTAATTGTTGTTGTTGTAGTAGTGGAGTATTTCTCTGTACCTATGTCTCTATCTAGAATGGAAAAATCAAATCAACTTAAAAATAGGTTTTGTATTTCATGTGTTTCAAGAAAATAGAGGGTATTGATATTTTTGTTGAAGTGTAAACATTTCCTACATGATTCTTATGAAAACCTTCAACCAATTTACCATTTTTCTATTATTTTTTTTAGCTTCTGTAGACATTAAATCCATGTTCCATGCTGTAGACTTACTGATCCAAAATTAAAACAAAAATCCCTCTTATTTAAAGCTCATCACACAAACTTCTTAAGTGATTTGGTTTCCTAAAAGGAGATGCGCACCCTGAATATGGCACTGAGTGGGCACCAGCAGTAAGTCATGCTGGTGTCCAAGAGTCTGAATTTGGATAGTATGATTTGAACATCTGAAACCTAAACAACCTGCACGAGTTGTGGGAAACAAGTAAACCTCTGTGAGGATGAAGACAGGTACTGGACTGTGATCCCTCCGCTCAAACACCTAAAGTAGCTGACTGTTCTGTTCTTTGGCATTTAAGTGAAAGAAAAAAAATTTCAGTGTTTTTAATTTTTTTCATTTTAGCACTTCTGAATAATTCTGGCATAGTAGCACTTTGAGAAAAGAAACCAGTCTGGAAAGGTAATCTTTGAGATCAGTTCAGTTCAGTCATGATGCTGATCTGAGTGTGTTGTCACTGGCCGTGTTTTTAATTTCACACTATTTTCTGTCTTCCCCAATATACTGCCAGACTTTGAATTACCTTCCTCATGAGACTGTAATATTGGCTTAACTAAAACTTGGACAGAGACTCCATTCGCCGCTGGTGTCAACAGTCATTTGTCTGGTGTGTGTGTGTGTGTGTGTGTGTGTGTGTGTGTGTGTGTGTGTGTGTGTGATGACTGCACTCAAGCACCTAAAGCAACTGACTGCTCTGTTTTTGGCATTTCTTTCAGTGAAAAAAATACATTGTATTGTTTCAAAATTTTCCATGTCAGCATTTCGGAAATCAGAATTATCTGACAACCAATATATACACTTAATGTGGCAGTGTTTTCTTTTTAAATCTCTAAATAAATGTTCTTAAATTGTATATAAGTTTATATGTACACACATATGTGGATGCAACTTGGTATATAAATGATATTTGAATTTTCTGATGGCTTCATCTTTGGTTTATCTAATTGAAACTTTGGTTGCCCACTTAAGAGAACATATAGAACATATATGCCCTACCTGCCTTGTGCTGTATCTGTTCCTCTTAAGTTCATAGGACTTGGCAAGGGTTGGCAGATTACTATGTAAGTGCATGTCAAGTATGTTTAAATAGGGGCTAAATTTGGCTGAATAATGATCATATTCATGTACTGATAGAAACAATATGAGAGGTCTCACTAAATGCATGACAATTTAAATGTTGTAGTTCTCTGGAATATATATTAAAGAAAAATGTTAAGACCAACTAGACCACCTGGGTCACCATTAGTAGGAAGCGGATTCTACCTTGGGTCTGCTCTAAGACCATCTGACACAAAGACAACACACACACTAAAAAAGAACAGGAAATGTCTTTCCCTTATGTTTATGAAGTTATACCCTTTGTGGAAAGGGAAATTGAAACAATCAATTTATGTATACAGGGGTGGGCAAAAGTAGGTTTCCCTTTATATGTATGTTTGCCTTTAACTGATACGACACATGAAAACTGTATAACTCTCCTTTTATTCCCCATTCCTTTATCTTCTCTGTTATGACCCTATAGCTGGAAGTCTATTTTGACTTAACTATCAGAATTTATTCACTCAGCAAACATTTATTGAGAACTTTTATTGATAAGATACACAACAGGTGTTAAGAATTCAAATATGAATGAGAGAGTTCCTATTCTCAGTAAATTTATGATTAAGTGGTAAAAAGTCAGAGGGCCGGCATTGTTAATAAAGTTTAGTGTACACAGTTATAGAGCTAAGAGCCCTTTTGTTCTCTCCTGTACACTGTATTCCTGTTACCTATTGTACATTCGTACTCCTATTAAACCTCTTATAAACCATTTATTCTTAGACTACAATAATTATTATTATCCTTATTTATACATGATGAAAATGAAGCTAAGAGAGCTTGCATCCTGCCCATGGTCACATATTAATTGCAGAGCTAAGACTAGAATTTCCTGGATCTACATCCAGGATCAAACTGTTCACATGGTTATTTGTAGTCTTGCCAAAGTGCTTTAAGACAATAGATGAATAGATGACAGTTGTGATGAAAGAGATCAGTAAAGTGCCTTAATGGATGATGGAATTTTTAGGTCTCTTAAAATTCACTCTTTTCAACAAATTCTGACCTATAGTTAGAATTTCTGATTTCTCCTGGGCTCTCTTGATTTTTAATGCCTAATATATCCAAAGGTCTGAGAAGGGCATAACAAAAAGCAATTCATCATATTGGCCAGCAGAGATCTATATTTCCCTAGAGCAAAGCAATGAATCTTTGAATTTCAAACATCTAGAATATTGAGTCTAAACATTCAAATTTCAGACAAAACTAAAAGGAACTAATAGTCCCCGAAAAATGCATTCTCAACCTTAATTCTTTTCACAATTTCTTAGTAAGAAACAGTGGTGCCATAACACATCCAGGAACAGTTCAGCTCTCTCCTCTGTCCTGGGACAAGGAGGACACAGTAGGAGTGATTGACCAATTAAAGCAATATAATCTATACATGGAAGGAAGAGGAGACTGTGTATTTAGTAAAGGCCACTTCTAATGTGCATCTGGAATCTGTGCCAGCTCTTTAATGGACACCTTGGCAGCAGGGAAACGGCAGGAAACTATACTGCACTCCAGATGCTGCCATTTAGGTGGCCCCCTGCTACTGGCTCTGCTGACAAGCCAGTTGAACACATAGAAAGAAGCAAGGGCTGTTTTTTAGGGAGCTCTGGCTTCTGCTGGCACAGCATCCTTTTTAAATTTTTTCCTACTCACTTAGAAGATTCTGATCGAGGAGGAGCTGAGGCCTTGCTAAAAGAACACTTAGCTTGCTCTGTAACACACCTGCCTTCCAAGAAGTTTTCTTGTGTTTGATTTGCAGCCAGCGTGAGTGACTGAGAAATTAAGTCAGAGTGGCTGTAAGGATCAAAAGAAGGAAGAAATATCTAGGAGGCCCTGTTGGAAGACATATTTTACTGTAATTTGCTACCATTTACACTCACTGGTATGATTCTGAGTTTTCTCCTAGGCATCTGAACACATCAAAATCCTTTTTTCATAATTTTTCTTTGTTTCTCTCTACTGAATTTTGAAGAATTTCTTCTTAGTTACCCTCTTTTTCACTAACTCTTTAGTCATGACATACTGCCATTAAATGCATTTGCTGTATTTTTAACTTTAATATTTATAGAAATTCTTTTTGGTTTCTTTTATAAAATTTAATTTTATTATTTTGTATTTTTTCCATTTTCATTTAGTCCCCTTATACGCCTCTCCCCCACAGCAGTCACCACTTGCCCATGCGCATGAGTCCCTTTTTCTTTTTGCTCAATCCTTCCCTCCCTAACCTCCCCTTTCCACCTTAGGTGTCATCCTGCTCCCTATGAGTCTGTCTTTGTTTTCCTTGTCAGTTTGTTCATTAGATTATACACATACTTGTAATCATATGGTATTTGTCTTTCCCTGACTGGCTTGTTTCACTTAGCATAATGTTCTCCATGTCTATCCATACTGTGGCAAAGAGTACATTTTTGCTGTTTTATGGCCAAGTAGTATTCTGTTGTGTAAATGCCCCATAGTTGCTTTATCCACTCATTTGCTGATGGACACTTGGGCTGTTTCCACAACTTGTACTGGTAAATAACACTGCAGTGAACATAGAGGTGCTTATGTTCTTTCGAATTACCTTTCAGGGTTCCATCAGCTATATTTCCAGAAGTGGAATTGCTAGGTCGAAAGGCAGATCCATTTTTAATTTTTAGAGCTTTCTCCATACTGCTTTCCACAGTGGCTGCACTAATCTGCATTCCCACCAACAGTGCAACACATTGCTCATAGCAATATTTTACCAAAAGAACAAATAAGCAAATGGGACTATATCACACTAAAAAGTTTTTGCACAGCAAAGGAAAACATCAACAAAATAAAAAGACAGTCCATAGAATAGGAGAACATAACCCTTGATAAGGGGTTAATATCCAAAATTTATACAGAACTTACAAAACTCAACACCAAAAAAAATAAAAAATAAAAAATAAAAAATTGGGCAAAGGACCTGAATAAACACTTACCAAAGAGGACATACAGATGACCAATAGACATATGAAAATATGCTCAATGTCACTAATCATCACAGAAAGGCAAATTAAAACCACTCTGTGGTATCATCTCACACCTGTCAGATGGGTTTCTTTTCATTCTTTATAGTTTCTAGTTAACAGAATATATATTAAGGCTTTTAAATAGTTTTTAAATGTGACAAATGTATTTAATTTGGAGACAGTCTGTGATAATTCCGTTATCTGAAGTACTTGGGAGTGGGTTTCTTCTGTTACTTCATTTGGTTCTTGCTTGTGGTGACCTGTTTCCTTTGCGTTTGGTACTTTTGTCCACGAGCTGTGCATTTTCCTTAGACTTTTAATTGTGAAATCCTCTGAGATTTGGGCTAAAAGTTTATTCTTCTGTGACTCTGGGATCTTTAGATTATATTCTCAATTTGAAGGTTTTCAGACTATCAAGACAGCATGAAGTGGGTTGTAAACCTGGAGGACTAGCTTGTGATTCCAAAATATTAAACATTTTTAACCAGTGTCCTCTAGATATTTTCAGGTTTTGAAGGAGTTTTGTTTTTTTGCTGTTTTCTTCAAAATGGGTTGTTTCTGACCCACCCTTTCCCTGAAGACAACCCTTTGGCATCTCTGATGTAAGAAGATAAATTTCCTGCTTGGAGAGTGTTGGGCTTTGGTCGCTAGTCTTCACACAGCGTGAAACCATGAACACTGAAGTTCAAAATCAACTTTTGGGGAAGAGACCTCAGAATAAATACTGGCTGAACTGTGGTTATTTGGGTTCCTCCATCACTAAACCTCTGCTTTGAGAAAAAAATATATAAAAATATATATATACTTTCTCATATATATATACACTTCATATATATATGTATACACACACATACATACATACACACACTTTCATGGATCCTGCCACATTATTATAAATTGAAATCTTAATCAGAAAGACTCAAGGAAACAGATTTGGATTTATATACAGCTGTTATTCTAATTTATTTATTTATTTTGCTGGGGTAAAATGTCTCTTTATTCTTTTCTCCAGGTAATATCAGCTTTACTACCTGCACTTATGGGGATAAAAATATATAAAACTTTCATCAATAAAAAACACACAGAGACTGTCTGAACACTTTGACACTTACTATGATGCAAAGACATAAATTGACTCTCATCCATCACCCACCAAAATATGACTGAGATGATGGCTAATTGAGAAAGACCGGGAGACTCTCTCCAAGGGCCATGCCAACCACCCACTTCTCTAGATTTGTTTACAATAGTCAAGACATGGAAACAACTTGTGTCAGTTAGCAAATTAATCCACAAAGACAATGCGGTGTATATCTGTCCAATGACATATTACTCAGCCACAGCAAAGAAATGGAATCCTGCCACTTGGGACAACATGGAAGAATCTGGAAGGCATTCTTCTAAGTGTGATAAGTTAGACAGAGAAAGATAAATCCTCATGATCTTGTTTCTATGTGGAATAAAATTTAAAAAAACCCCAAACTCATAGAAATAAAGAGTAGATTGGTTTTTGCCAGGGGCAGGAGATGTGGGGAGAGGGAGCTGTTGGTAAAAAGGTACACAGTTTTCAGTTTATACGATAAGTCCCAGCTGAAGCATGGCTACTATTTATTTTCCCAGAATTAATTCCAAGATTTTCTTAGTTATTCTCTCTGGTTCTTTAATGTAAATTACATAGTTATAGGTGATACTGCAACATTATGAATTCTGAAGTGAATGTGGGAAATGGCTTCACTTTGTATATTATTAATTCTAAAAACAATTAGATTCTAACTATCTTGACTCTGATTATTTTGTGCCTATTGAGTCATAAAACTTGGGTACATTTGCTCTCAAACAAGTATGTGGGTTATCTGCTATTATTCTTAGTAACATTAAAAAGAGATTTTTATGACTACAATATGATGTTCAAGAATAATGAAAATGTATTACAGAATTGGCCAAAAGCCAGAAGGAGCTTTATTTCAATGTGATGCTTACGTGCCACCATTACATGTGCTGTTGTTACGAATTTGACACTAGAGTCTCTTGATTTATACATGATCGAACGTGAAGGTCATCTTCAAAGATGAAATGTTTGAAAAACTAAATTTCAGCCTTGATAGTTGCAGAAAAGCCCTTCATAAACCTTTCCACTCCCACTTCTTTTTATCTGGTTATGCCTGTTTAAGAACTTAGCTTATTCACTCATTGCTCCAAAGAAGCTCTCAAAAGCTCTTTGGGTGGGAAAGGTGCCTCTTATTTTTGGTGATGTGGCATCCTGATATCGTATCTGTTATAACATTTTTCACACTGAAACCTTGTGATTATCTGTCTATCTCTCCTGCTAACTGAGCATTTCTGGATAGAAAACTAGCATTTTTAGCAGAATGCAGTCACATAATAGGAAATTAATTGAATCACGTTTAAACAACAAAATAACTGCAATGGTATTTAGGGTTTCTAGAGAGTCTTCAAAAAGCTTGAAAGGGTAACTTACTGTTTTACCCTTTCAATAAGTAGCAGAAAGAAGAATACACATGAGCCCATCCTCACACAATACTGGTTGCTCCTTGCACTGACTTCTCTGGGCCAGTGCAACACATTTATTGGAAACTATTAATACAGACATAAAACATTGGAGATGGAAATAACTAGAGAGAATCTAATCCACTGGTCCCTGTCATTTAATGAGTAAATCTTTGTTTCTTTACTCCCAGTGGACCTTAAATTAGATAAAAATTTTCTTTCAGTATAATGGACATCTTTTTTTCCCCATTCACTATGCATTCCTCCTTCTTCTGGGAAGAGCAGCCTGTTGTTCTTAGGAAGCTATCCATCTTCTATTCTCAATTATTTTCCTGATTCTAGAGCAAAGGAAAGGATTCAGGTCTCTCACCTCTTTCTAATTATAGATCTCTGTGCCTCTTTTATAACTGACTTGCCTTAGAAGAATACATATATATACAAAGTTTGGTTCTTCACCTTTCCCTCAATTAGGATGTGAATTTAAGAAAGGAGTAGTGGGATCTATATAGTTACTATCTTCTCTCCATCCTTCTATTTCCACCCATGTTCTTGCTCATCATATGTTTATAATATCAAGTCATAAGTGAATGGTGACTAAAAGGTGACTGGAAATGTTAAAGGGCAATTTAAAGCAATGCCTGGCTCTTTCAGATCTTATGACTTGGATTACATGAATGTGATAAGGTGCATTATCTATATAAAGAAGTTGCCAATGCCTTGGCCAGGTTGGATCTGTTGCTTGGAGCGTTATCCTGTACACCAAAATGTGGGTTTGATTGTCACCTCGAATGTGGGTTTGATCCCCGGTTGGGGCACGTATGGGAAGATGTTTTTCTCTCACATCAGTGTTTCTCTCTCTCTCTCCCCTCCTTTCTTACTAAAATCAATAAACATATCCTAGGTGAAGAATTAAAAAGGAAGAAGAAGCCCACAATTCCATTATCAGCACTGTTCTAAGCTGTATAAATTGTATGTGTAATCAAAAGTTTGGCCTATTTGTATTGAAGTCATACTTTTCCAGTTAAGAAATATTCAAGTGGTTATATTATGCTGATTTAGTTTAAGAATGCCCTTTTCATCTATGAAATTTTAGACTCCATTTAAAAAAGGGGAACTGAAGATAACCTCTTTGATAGTAGAATTTTAGTTGGAAATGTTAGGATTACAGCACAAGAATCTATGTTCTGAATTTCTGTTCAGATGTGTTTATATGGGTAACCTTTTTCAGACTTGCTTTCTTCTTTAGCATCCTTCCCTCAGGAACCTAAAAACTAACATGAAATAATCAGTTCACTAAAGTAGGCACTCTGCCCCAAGGTTTGGCAAAGTGCATCCTGTCTCTTTTTCTTCTGCGGTACCTACAAAGAAAAAAAAAGTAGTTTACCAAAGTCAGACCCTCTGGCCAAAGTCTTTCTCACTTCCAGATAATGATTCTACATTGGAAGGGAAAAAAAAAGGTAAAATACCAACACCTTGTTAAAAGTTTTTTGAAAGTTTCTACAAGTTATGAAAGTGAAAAGAAAAACAATTACACTGAAATACAGAACTGGCTTGGTAAAACAACTTGCAAAGCTATCACGGTTACCACTTCAGGGCTCTAAATTGCTCTTCTCATCAAATGGAATTTCTCTGGAAATGCTCCATAAGTTGCCCAGGTGATGACAACAACAAAAGACTTACTCATAAAGGTTTTATTTACAGCTATATTTTGAGCAGAGCTTAGGAGGAGAGAGATAGTCCAAGCTGGAAATGAAAAATCTGTAGACTTCGAAAACACGGAGAAAAGAATTATTTTGCAGCACTAAGTATTTCATCTGCATTTGGAATCTGAACAATAGTAACTCTGGAGTACACCATTACTAGCCTGATTTCTGGTTAAAAATAGCAAACAGTTTTCATGAAAAATGGAAATATTTTATATTACATGTGTCTTTCAAAATTAACATGTCTTTGCTATCTAGAAGTTAAACATTTTAATTTTAAACACTGATACATAAATCTACCAGTGACATACTAAGATGAAAGGCAGAAATGGTACATTTTCAATTCAAGATTTAAATGAAAGTTTCAAATTATGCAATTAGAGGGCATCGATTCAAATGTAATGACCACTGAAGAACCATGCAGTCTTTCTATTCATAGAGTGTTTAATGAGTAAAGGTAGATGTGGAGAGGAGAGAAATATCTGCACAAATATTAAAACTGCAGAAATTAGAATCACATAATGAAGGCCGGAGTTAATTTCTCCTGTGAGTGTTGTTACCACTCTATACTCCTTGAGTCATACGTTAAATGTCCCCACAAGGACGCGATTAGTTTGTGAAATACCTCCTGGAACTATTAAGCCACTGGAAATGAGTACAGTGATGTTACAGCACTGAGAACAGAGACACCCTTTGGTATTCCCCACAGTGTGTTCTGGAAAACACTAATACAGAGATATGCCCTCGGGGTGGGGGGCGGTATGGCATGTTCAGCTAAGTTTGGAAGGCAGGACACGCCATCCTTCTCAGAGGGTCACTGTGTACGTTAACACTAAGAGGCATGGAAAATAGCTCATTAAAGAAAAAAATTCACTTTGTTACCTGTATATTTCTCAAACTTGGATGAAATTGAAGCCCCCCTCTTTTTTAAGTAACAGCCGTTAACATCAAACAGAGCTAGTCAGGTGGACACATCTTTGGGGAAGTACTGATATAAAGCCATGTTATGATTGGAATGAGTGTGAAGCTAGTAAAGCTAACAGATGGATTATGTATTTCAGTCACTGGAATGGACTATCCTTTTTTAATTAATAAACTGAATTCCAACATTTTAGTTGATCTATAAGGTTTTGAGAGTTTCATTGGCATGAGGTGGATTCTCAGAGCCTGTTACCGTTTGACGCCCACACAAGAGCAATGTGGTTGTCTGTGTGAAGCTGAGGATTGGATGCAGAAATATGGTGACTGAAGAAGTAAAGGACTGGCTCATTTTAAGACCTTAAGACCTTACTGGAAGAACTGTTCAAGTGCAAGTCCTTATCGTTTCTCAGTGGAGCATTTGCAGCATTGCCCTGCAAAACCTTCCCCACACTCATGCCAGAGTAATGTCTAAACTGCACATTGGACCATGTAACTCACATTACTAATGTCTTTCAATGACTCCATATCATTTTTTGGATAAAATTTTTAAAGTTTCTAGAATTTATCATATCCATGATCTCTTTCCTTTCCAAAATTAGGTTGTAGAAAATGTGTATTTTATCCAGATATTTTGGCTTGCTGGATTCACCCTTCTAGTGGGACCTGACTGTGCATCAATCCTGTGCCATTGAATGCAGCCAGTTTCCTCAGAGCAGATGGCCATATTATTTTTACGTTCCCATCCATTTCAAACGTTGGGAGTTGGTGACCCTGTTATTTCAGGCAATGTGTTAATTTTTAGAAAGAAGGCTGTTGTTACTCTTGTGAGGAAATTTGCTGGGCCTGCTAAAGTTTAATAGAAAACAAACTAAGAATTATTGCACAGTAATGCCACTGACTTGCAATGTGACAGGGAGAAAAGCCTGTAGAGGGAGAAAATGACACAGCTGAAAGCACTTTGTGACTAAAGAAAATATAATGGGTACTTAATGAGTGAACCACATTAATGTGATCAGGTTCATATAAGAAACTGCCTGACTGAGTGCTGTGATTATTCCCAGGATGGGGATTATTGAACACTGTCAGCATTCTACACAAGATAGAAACTGCCTGTTCATTTAAACTTTGTGGGAAAAATGTGAGGGAGAGGACATACTTCTGTCCCATCATTTTTCAGGCAACATCTGCCATTTGAGGACAACTCTCAAAGGTGTTCATTCTGTTATTTCTCCCTCCTGGCATAACAATTCACCACTGTGATCTGCCTTTTTATTAGTTCAGATAGCATCCATTTATGTAACTTTCAAGGCTTAATAAAGTGACATAATACACAGCCTTAAGCAAATGGCTGCACCATCCATCAATTTAGTGACTCAGGAGATGAAGCCATTACATATGAAATAGAACCATTGTTCGGCATTTCCACCAGCAGCATTGCTTCTTGCAGGGTTCCCATATTTCCTGATATGAAAAGCCTGAAGGC
This sequence comes from Trachops cirrhosus, assembly GCA_028533065.1. Classification (NCBI taxonomy): domain Eukaryota; kingdom Metazoa; phylum Chordata; class Mammalia; order Chiroptera; family Phyllostomidae; genus Trachops; species Trachops cirrhosus. The sequence goes on along the minus strand of CM052538.1, from coordinate 25,628,111 downwards.
TTAAGTAGTCCTGATGTGAGCCACTTTGCACTGTGTACACTTAATCCCTTCTTGAGCAGCCTAGTCTTCTGAGAAATACATAAATGGATGGAAGACACTGCAGGTTTGTGCCTTTTCATTTCAAGAAGATTGCCTTTTTCTTGTTTCTATTTTGTGTCGATATTCAGAAGCTGTAAAAAGAAGAATAGAAATAAAAGCAGGTGGAAATGAAGGTGTTACAATTGAGTTATGGAGCATGGAGCCTTAGCTTTCCATGTGCATCATTCATTATACAGCGAAATACCAATATAAGTAGTGCTTTTAATGCTTTTAAATGTTGCCAAATGTTTCTGTTGACTAACATTCCCAAGGGGCTCATAGAACTCTTTCAGGTCACTCAGGTACTGCTTTCTAAATTACCATGGTGGTGAATTCAATTACTACTGTACTTCTTCAGTGACCTAAAAGAATAAATGGCCTTCCTAAAATATTTCTTTTATCTTTGGAAAGGTCTAAAGTGTTAAAAGAATTAGATAGGACCTTAGAGAATATCTGATGCAGAATTCCATAAACTTGTCCGATGAAAAGACTTTCCTGAGAACTTGTTTTAAAAATACAGATCCTCAGGCTACTTCCCTGGATTCTCTGTTACCGTAAGTTTGACATGAAGCCCAGGAATCTACATTTTGATTCCAGATAATGCAGGATCAGACAAGTTTAGGAATAGCTAAATTAGTTCCACTTTTTTTGTTTTATGGATGAGGAAGCAGATGCGCTGATAGATTAAGTAATTAATTCATCTAAATTGCACTGCAGAAATTTTTAAGAATTGAGATTAGTTTAGGAAAAAATGCTGATGGCATCCTTTATGCATCCCATGGCTAGGAATGGGAGAGTGTGTGCTCTAAGAATTTAAACCTTCTGTGTTGAACAGAACAATGCCATTTCAAAGACTGAGGGGAAAGTCGACAGGGGACACTGTTCCGTATGCAACAGTGGTTCTTAACAAGGGATGAGTTTGCTCTCAGGTGATGTCTGGCAATGTCTGCAGATATATTTTTGGTGTCGCAACTAAGTTAGGTGCTCCTGGTATGTAGTGCAGAAAGGAGGGATGCTGCTACACACCCTGCAGTGCAGAGGACAGTCACCCACGACAACGAATGACCTGGACCAAATGTCAGGAGTGCACAGGTTAGGAAATGCTGATATTCACTCAATCCCTTCTTAACCATCACCTCCCTGTGAGATACTGCATATCTCAGATGTGGGCACATTTGAGGAGTAGGACACAGTTTGTTATTTTCTCCCTGAAGTTATGTAAACAGCCTTATATCAAAGCTAAGCAGGTCAATGTTAGGCCATACTTAGATTGGATGAAGTTGATTTTTTCCCCTTAGAACCATACAGTAAATACTTTTAGGATCCCTTCCCCTTCTACTTAAGTAACTACACCTACCTAATCCTGGAGGACCTCAGTGATGTTTGCTTTGAACTTGCCGTAGTTTCTACTTAGTTTACCCAACCTCTAATTCCCTGGAGGTAACTATAAGCTATGGTATCAATGCTGCTGATTTTTAACAGAAACTTAGACCAGAGCTTTTGGCCAAATCTTAGCCCAGAGGTTAAGTGAATGGAGTGTTCAGTTTACTTTCTGAGTAAATGAGTAACTCATTTTCCTAATCAGTCTGATTTTATTTTCTAATATTTATAATTCTGCCTCCTTTCCATGTCTTTTGCCGGTACTTAATTCAGATCCTCATCATCTTTTTCATGAACGTTTGAAGCAAACACTTAGCTGACCTATTAACTTTTCTGCCACTTTGGTTGTCTTCCTACCCATTCTCCACCAACCAACTATCTTTGCAAAGTGCTTTTCCTCCCATGTTTTTCCCCATCCCAAACTTTCCCTGATTTAATTGATTGGTAATGTCTCTGTATCTATAAGAGTGTTTCGCATTACATATGGTGCATTTTTAAGGGGAAAACAAATTATTTGCTATCACTTTTACCATTTTAAGTTATTATATTATAAAATCACTTATATATGTGTGAACATAAAAATTCATTCTATTTATGTTTAATACAACTATGAAACCAAAACATATCTTCAGATGAAAAATGAACCAAACTATGCAACAAAGAAAATTCAAATATGCAGTATTAATTCAACATGACAGTTCATACTGTCTTGAAACTGTAACACTGCCTGCAGTGGCATATAGTGAACGTGGCATGACTTGATTTGTCTAATTCTTCACTTGGTCTCTGGCATGGCCACGTGATGTAAATATAAAAGCTCCCTCCATTCTTCTCACAGCCCCAGGACAAGGGAATGTTATGCACTAAGGACAACAAAAATGCAGGACAAAAATAAAAACAGGCACTAGAAACTAATAAGCTACATAGTCCAAGTCTCACATTATTTCATTATTTTTTATATACATAATGAAAGTAAAAACAAAATTAAGAATTCTCATAGTTAAGTCACAGAAAAGGCTGCATTTGAGTGGTGTTTTCTCAAAAATGAGAAAAGCTGACCTATAGAATTGAGTCCAAAGGCCATGGCAAGGCATATAGAGTCCTAATGCACTGTCCTTTCCTCGTCCTCCAAGCTCATCCTTGGGCGTTTGCTGCTTCGACACCTACAACCACCACTGTTAGTGAGTGACCTCACCAGATGGCCTGCCCATTCTAAAACTCAGTCCTCTGAGTTTTTGCCTGTATTACATGATCTCCATATATTCTCCCAATTTTGTGTTTTCTATTTCTTAATTATCCTTCAGAGTCCAGCCTAGCTTCATGTCCTCTAAAAGCATTACTGGAGCTCCAGGTTGAAATGTACCTGGTACTCTGTGGAGTAGGGGCATGCTATGCCCATCTCTAGCCCATCTTCTCCCTTAGGAAAGGGGATCCATTCCTTTCCTCATTCTATCAAGCTTCTCAAGAGCAGGCATGGTACTGGTGGCAGCCAGCCCAGGCCCTGATGCATAGCAGTCATTCAATAAGTATAGAGGAAATTGAACCAAACCATTTTCAGATAAAGAGCCATCTCTGGCAACCACACTGGGTGATTCTTTATTGTTTTGTTTGTTTGTTTCCAGTACTCAGAATTGAATATACTTTAAGAAAACATGACCTAATTGACAAGTGCACTGGATTTAGATTCAAAGGACTTGAATCCCCATCTTGTCCTGTAGTCTGTCTTTCTGCATAAAGTACAGATACATAATTCTCATTTCACACCACTTTTGCAGGTGTGTGAAATTCTGACATATATTCAGTAAAAATTACTTTTCTTTCTGTATTACTGCTTTACTTTCTGTATTACTGCCTTACTTCTTTACTTTTATGGCCTGTAGTGATTTGAAATTATTATTGTTACCGGTGAAGCTTCATATCTATAAACCTCCTTATCACAGTTAGATTGAGGACTAGTCATAGTTGTTTTTCCTGAAATGAGCTTCAAAATTACTGTACAAATAGATGACACAATCAGTCTTTCCTTCTCATCCTCATAGGTTACTCCACTTCCTTGAACTGCTTATACTTATTCAATGCATATTTCTGTTATTTTATTGCCACAGGCATGAGAGAACCTTTACTTTATTCTTATTGCTTAGAGATATCGCTCTTCTGCTATCTTTTTGTGGTCTGTTTTCATCAGAAAGCATCTACATTAGGAAATATTTTTTTACCTGCATTTTTTAGTGAATTTCCCCTTTTCATGCTTCCATGTGGCTATTACAACCTGTTGCTTCAGTTCTTTCAGTAATAGGCTTAGGGCTTTCTAATAACACAAAAATTATTGTTGAAGTAAGTTATGTGGAGTTCAGCAATGTGGAATAGTTTACCAGTGTGCTCTGACCGGTGGGTTCCTAGCTCATAAGTGTGTGTTATAAGCAAAAATATGAGGTAGGTATAACAGCAACAGAGACAGATGTAGCTAATGCTGACAAAGAAAAACAAAACAAAAAAAGGAATGAAAAGCCTGCATTTTGATTATTATACAATGAAATGGTAACTACAAATGACAGAAAGCATTCTTAAAGGAAAATTCTAAGTAATGGGCATTTATTGGTACAAGAAAATTCAGACTAAATAGAAAAGAAAAGATGCTCAGATATGGGAATAGCCAAAGGATGAACTAAGCTACGAAAGGATGTGGTCAGTGTCACAAGAGACAAATTGAGTTTCAACTTAACATTTTGAGGATAGGTGTAATGAAATCAATTTGTCATAAAGCAGCGGACATGAGTCTATGACCCAGAAGAGATCCCTGTTACGGCACATCATTCTCTGGCTATGTGTCACCCTAAAGACTGAAGCAAGGTGTGGAACGAGTGTTTTTGTATTGGGTTAAGGCTGTACAAGCTGTACACACATTTCGCCTTCGACCCACCCTCTGAATTCAGTACAAATTAAAACCTTGGCATCTTCTAGTGGAGAGATTCATGATTAACTTCGGAAAAACTCTGAATATTTGGAACCTCAGAAGAAATGTGTTTGTGGTTTTTTGTTTCATTTTGTTCTGTTTTTGCTCTGTTGGTCATAATCACGAAGAGTACCATTTTACCATTGGTGGGAAATAAAAGAGAACCTTAGGGTCTTGTTTTCTAAGTTGGGAGTAAAATCATTTGAGTTGGCAAATTGTGGTGAACAGTTATAAGTTTACAAGAACTGACCTCAGGCCCTTTTGTATCTACGTTGCTTGCATTTGGGCTACAGTTAACATATGTCATTGCTAGAGACAGAGCACTTTTTGACATCTTGCACAAAGAAGAGACACTGCCAGATCTCCATTTGTTTTTGCTTCTAGATCTCTCTTTCTATTGTATCTTTAAACAGATATAACTATCTGTTTACAAATAAAATCATTAGGGCTATTATGACATGTACATTGATTTTGCAGTTTTTAACTGGTTCTCAGTGTTTAACTTTTCATGAAGATACCAAATTTGTTTATATTTCTCATTGATTCAGAAAAGTTGTTTCCATGCTTCATATCCATGACTGTTTATGCAAACTTAAATCCCTTGCTCTTGAAGACCTTGCAGTCTACTGGAGGAGAATATAAAGATAATTCCTAAAAAGAATGACAAAGCAAGCCACAAGCTGGGGGGAAATATTTGCAAACGAGATAGCTGTTCAAGGACTGCTGTGTAGGTTCATTGATCGAAACAAATGTGCTCCTCTGGTACAGGAGGGTGAAGCTATACATGTGTGAAGTCAGGGTGTACATGGGGACTCTCTGTACTTTCCACTCAGTTATGTTGAGAACCCAAAACTGCTCTACAAAATAAATATTTTTAAAAATAATAAAGCCCTGGCAGGGTGGCTCAGTTGGTTGGAGCATTGTCCTGTACACAAAAAGGTTGTAGTTCAATCTCTGGTTGCAGTGTGTACAGGAGGCAACCCACCCCATTTCTCTCTCACATCTATGTTCCTCTCTCTCCCTGCCCCCTTCCTTTTTCTTTAAAATCAATAAAGATATCCTAGGGTGAGGATTAAAATAATAATAATAATAATAATAATAATAATAATGCCAGCACATCATTCTATGTAAGAAGAGGGTTTTAAGAAGAGTAGTAGTCTAGAAAAGAGGAGGCTTATCTAGCCTAAAGAGGTTTTGGAGAAAAATTCACAAGAGCCATGAGTTTAGACTGGGATTTAAAGGACAGGTAGAATTTTACTTGTAGGAAGGTGCAGGGCAAGAAGAATTTTAGGTACAGAAGGAGGAAGGAATAGAAGAAAGGGATTAGTAGGAAGGGAGAAAAAGAGCAGGAAATGGAGGTGGAGTATGACAGTCTGTGAATGCTTTGTAATTCTGACTGAAGTTAGGGTTAATTGTAGACATAGGCATACCATTGGACTAGTGGGACAGGTTGGGGATGTTAGCCGCTTTATCATCCATGCTGATGAGTTTGGAGTCACTCTCTGAAGCAAGCCATTGGCTATTTGTAAAGAATAGAAAAGCTAACACGTATTGTGTGCTTACTTTTGTTATCAATTATCACATACAATCCTCACCTCACCCTTTGGAGTTGAACATTATTGTCTCAGTTTGCTGTTGAAGAAACTAAGGCAAAGAGGTTGAATAACTGCCCTAGTCCACAGGGGCAGAGCTGAGCCTCAATTGCAGACATCATGATATCAAAATCCAGATGCCTGGCCAGGCTTGGAGAGGTAGTGTGGGAGAAACGTTCAAGGAGGGAGGAAAAGAATGTAGATCAGATTTCATTGCTCATCCTTTGTTTTTTCAGGTCTCTTTACAAGGAAATTGACCAGTGTCTGCAATCAACTGCAATCCTGTCACACCTTCATGATGTTTCCCTTGACTAGACATATACTAAGAAGTCTCAAGAATCAAAGCATTCAACAAATTAGGGCGAAACACAGCCATGGAAACCACTCCCCAGATTTTCATGACAAATATGGTAATACTATACTAGTCAGTGGAACCACCTTCTGTGTTGTTGTGTGGATGTTTACAAACACACAGATTGGAATAGAATGGAACCTGTCCCCTGTTGGCAGAGTCACCCCCCAAAAGTGGAATGATCAGTAACCATCACTGTTGCTGTAATACAGAATTGTTTCAAAATGAGCCTGTCATTTAAGCACTCTGCTGCTCGTTTAACTGTGACATAATTTAAAAATTAAAATACATTTGAAACTTTTAAAAACTCATTGAAAGTTATTATAATGTCTGGAAATGCTTTAAGAGTGGGTATAGGTCACAGAAAATTATGAGTAACAAATATGTGAAAATAGAATTAATATAGCATGTGTTCTGCTGGCTTAATGATTTATACTGGGTATCCTTCAGTGGGTATGCACACATGTACTTTATGAATTAATTCAATTATCTGGTGATTCCTATTGAATCTTCCTTAAAACGTATTGATGATCTGACCATTATTCACATCTTTCATCTTTTTCTTCCTGGTCTGAATCACCATCTCTCATTGGGATTAGTATAAAAACTTTCTAGCTGGTCTCCTTGTTTCTATACTAATGTCCCCCCAATCCTGCCTCCTCTACCCTGTCACACACAGTCTTTTTAAGCACAGCAGCACAGTAACCAGAATGATCATTTAAAAATAGCTTAGCTTAGCGATATCACTCCTCTTTTCTAAACCCACTTTTATTTCACTGCAGTGTTAAAGCTAACATCCTTCAAAAGGTAGGTACACAGGCCCCTTAAAATTCTGTGCTGGTCAGTTTCACTTCTGCAACAAGACTTTTCCATTTGCTTTTCCTTCTGTTTGGAATGCACTTCCTCCAGAAGTACTCACGCTCTATCACACTTCTCAGGTCTTGTTTATGTATCATATTTTTAGAGAAAGCTTCGGCTACCCTTTTTAAAATTGCAGCCCCCACCTAGGCTGGGCTTTGTCTATCCTGCTTCCTTGGTTTGTCTCCATAGAAAGTATCATTATCTGGCACAAGGTATATTTTATTGTTTATTGTCTGTGTCCAAAACTCCATAAAAGCATAGACTTAGGATGTCTTTTTTTAAGACTTCATCCCTATAACAGAACCTGAGAGATTAGGCTTTCAGTAATTATTGGTTGAATTAATGGATGCCTTTAAATAACTTTGAGTCTCTGTTAGTGTGAAAATGATGAATTTGTTTACCACCATAGGTTTGCAATGATTATAAGAGGGCATATTTGTTAGTTACCTATTGCTTCAAATCACCCCAAACTCAGTGGCTCAAAACAATACGCATTAGCTCACACTTTCTGTTTGTCAAGAATCTGCGGGTGACTTCACTGGATATCTCTGGCTCAGAATCTCCCACTTCTGCAATCAGTGTGTCAGACAGGCCTGTAATCATCTCAAGGCACAGCTCATGGAGGGTCCACATCCAAACTCTCTAACTGGCTATCAGTTGGCCTCAGGACCTCGTTGGATATTAGCTGGAAATGCCCATTCCTTGTTATGTGGGTCTTTTCATATGGGAGCTCACAGTGTACCACCTGGCACTCCTCAAAGTGAAAGTGGGTACCAAAGCAAGAAGCTACAGTCTTTTTATAACCTAATATTTCAAGTGACATTTCTTCATCTCCACCACTTGAAGTGAGTTTTTCTTTTTCCACTAGAAATGAACTATTAAACCAAGGCCATGCAAAAGGGGAGGAGATTATACAAGGGTTTGATTACCTGAAAGCAAGGACCATTGGGGATTATTTTTTAGTCTGCCAGCCCCAGTTGACAGTGAAGACCAACTCCTTCCCTAAATGACTAACTTCATGGTAATTGTGTTGTTCCTCAGTTTCATATATATTACGTATTCCTATCATTATTCTCTAGATAAATGACATTACATGTTCTTACCCACTTTAATATGTGAAAATTTCTTTAGGGTTCTTCCCAAGAATAGAATTTGCAGGTCTTAATGAATACCCATATGTAGCTTTATAAATATTGCTAATTATAGTGGTTAAAATAGTTTGCATTCTCACAAGCAATGTGTACAATTTACTCTTGCTGTACATCCAAGCTCAGTCTTAGAATTTTCAATCATTTTAATAATTGCTACTTTTATGACTGTGCAATAGTAGCTTTATTTGCTTAATGCTTTAATTTGTATTTTCCTGATCACTGAAGAGGTTGAACATTCTGTGTTAGGTTTATTTTTTTAATTTTGTGTGACTTTTCTGTTTGTTTCTTTTCCATTTTTCTATTCAGTTGTTTTTTTGCTTATTTGTATAAGCTTTTTATGTATTCTGCATACTAATTATATTAGGGTTTACTATGGTATAAGCATTATAGAATATAGGATTAATTATTGGAATTAGAACTAATGCTTAACTAAGTTGACACTTAGAAGCCACAGTAATCTACCTCTTGTCAATATAAACTGACATCATGTATATATTTTTTCTAATCGTACTTATATTTCAAATGAAGACAATAGCAAAAACATGCTTTCACCTAACATGATGCAACTTTTCCTCATAAAACAACTCACTGATTTTATCTCTCAAAGAGGACACAAAGTCCCTTTCCTATGGAAAGGTGGCACTCTCAACTTCAGTTTAATGGAAGCACTGCTGTGGTCCCTGTGGCAGAAGCCTAAGACTTGTACAGCAGCAAAGCCCAAAGTCAAAGGAACAGAAAGTAAAATATTTCTGTAGTGGGTCACTAGGGGTAATTGTGGAGCAGCCACAACTGAATCTGAGTCCTATAAAACTGGCTTGGGGAAAAATAGCACCATATATTTGTTGGTTATTTAGAGCATGTCCAGCATCTTAGAAGACATTGCCTCAGCCTTGCAAGGTGATGCTATCCAGCCATTGCTGCAACTAATACTTCAAAAGGTCATTCTACCACTCAATCAGTGATGGGAAGCATGGTGAGTCAGTGACTCCCATAAACATGAACCTGTTACTGTACATCACTGCTGCAAAATAAGTCTCTTGGTCAGAATCTGCTCTGTTGTAGGCCATGGTGTTAAAGAAGTCATTTTGAAAATTTGTGGATGATGATATTCACAGAAAATTCACAGGGAGAGAAGATAAATCTACATTGTTCGTAACTGTGTATTCAAATGAGAACAAAGTGACACCTTTCCCATGATGGAAATGGTCCAATGAAATCAACCTGGCACTGATGCCTGCTTGCTTCCTTTCCCTCTCTCAAGGAATGCCGCAAATGGAGGTATAGTATTGGTCTGTCCATTTGGTAGATTGGGCACTCAGCAGTGACTACAGGCAGACTGGTCTTTATGAGTGCAAATCTACCTCGTTGAGCCCACACATAACCTCTATTCCTGTTGTCCAGAGCATTTTGTCTCTGAGCAACTGTGAAGCTCAGTGCTGAGATAGTGATAGCCATAAGAGTTATCTTTTCCCCATGATGATTAGTACTCCTCTGCTCAGTATCCTTTTGGTGAGTATTTAGATGATACATGAATATCTTTTCACTCTGTGTTCATTTAGAAGAGTCTTTTTTTCTAGACTTCTTGTCACCAATTTTTACAATAGCATTTCTTCTCATTCCTTCACTAACCTGCCAAGCCTTTAGCTGCTATTCATCATGTGGTATAGAATTGTACCTCCGGGCATTTCTTCTTCCAAGCAAATGAGCAACTACATACACTATTCAACATACTACTCACCAGGCAGATTTCCCCTCTTCTTCAGGGCCAACCTGGAATTAATCTGTTTTTGGAGCTGCTCCCTTTAAAGTATGGTCAGCATGTTTTTTAGAGACAGATCTGATTTTTGTCTTCCACAGTCACCTGTTAATAGGAAACTCTCTGTGGGCCATACCAATAAACCATAAGTTTAAAGTGATATGCAACTTTCCCCAACATACGACTTGTGAACAGTGAAGCCAAGAGTCACACTTTAGAACCTGTTACTTTACTTCCAAGCTAGACTGTCTTATTAGTCTTCCTTCAGGCACAAAGGTTGGACTTTCTGGAGAAGGGTTCAAGCTGAAGCTACAGAAGATAGGAAGCCATTAAAGATTATTGTGAAAACCACAGCAGGGAAGACATCATCAAGAGAGCATGTTGGTGATGAAGTAGGGATAGGGGATGCATGTGGTATGTAAGAGCGGTTTCTTTCTTTCTTACCTTCCCTCTGAATATTTTCTGATTTGAAGTGAAGATTAAAGCCTACCTATTTAATTATGTATGTATATCTAAGTGTGTGTGCATTTTTAGAGAAAGAGAATGCATATGTGTGTATGTAATATATAATCTGTATAGATAAAGACATAGCTATACACACATACATATACATATATTTTTAATAGCACAATTTATTTTAGGGAATATGTGTGTGTGTGTGTGTGTGTGTGTGTATATATGCTTAAAATTGTTACTAAAATTTGTGGCCACTGCTTTCTTATAATAAACTTAAATATTGAATCTTTTCTACACTTTTCTAAACTATTTCTAAAGTTTCTCACTGGGTTTTATATTCTGATCATGATCATATGAGAAACATCAGATGCAAGGTATTTTGTTCTCTATGTGTCTTAAAATTAACTTTTGAATGCACACTTCTTAGAAAATTACATATTATTATTATAAGGAAAATACTACTCGGCAATTAGTGTATACATTACACTAATGTATAATTACATTATACATTAGAAGAGAAGTTAATTTTGCTGTCAGAAAAGAAGAAGTTAATTTTGATACATATTCTTTTGTTTTGAAAAACTGAGGTACTATACTACATTTTCCTACTGGACTGTGAATATGTATAAATAGTAAGTGAAGAATGAATAATTAAAGTTTTTTATTCTGTGTGCTGTAACCATCATTAAAGGATTGAATGTTTTTCTCATATGAAGCTTATAATAATTCTGTGCAGTCCATAGACTGGTCATATATCCCATAGAATAGATGTTTACCCAAGATTATCATGGATTTGGTTAAGTGACATGGAAGTCACTTAAAAATGAAGTGGAAACAGAATCCACATTGCTAGGCTTTTGGTCTGCTGCTGCTCCACTCAGAATTCCGCCTGCTCTCTAAGATAAGACATCCCTGATCTTATCCCAGTGTCGACGGTCAGTTGGTGAATAAATGGTGGCTGCATGCAGACGAATGGAAGGGTTTGTAAGTAAGAGTCGGCCTACGCAAGAGGGCCAAAGGGTGGTGTGTGTGTGATCAGTCTGATTTACACGCAGGCACTTCAGTCAGATTTAAATATCAGGTCTAGAGTTTACTAGTTCTTGCTTCATGATACAACCTTAAGATCATAACAATGACAAGAACTGTCAAAAAAAAACTATAAATTCTGATCTCAGCTATAACCAATAAGGAGATATCTTCATGTGAGAGTCTTCACTCATGTCCTTAACTGATTTAACAGATGCACTGTGTGATATCTTTAAAGATGTGATATAAAAATGCAGGGGAGATTGCAAACCAGTTATTAGTAACCTTGTTAAAATGAGATTTCAACTATGAATTCAATGTTTCTAACATAAGTTTCTGCTAATCGTGGAAATTGTTGAAATACCATGGTAGTTCCTCATTTGCTACAAGTATAGAAAAGTGTGTAGATGTACATCATGAAATTTTTCGTGTTTGCAGTAACAGCCATTGCTTTCCTGGGGAATTGACATTAATTTGAGCAGTATCTCTTATTTTCCAATAACCTTTTACATTACAAAAAAATCTGCAACTTCATTTTCTTCCCCTATCTGGAAACCATAGAAACCAATGTGAAATTATAGCTAAGAAGTTCGTCACTGGGCTATCTCAAGCTGATCTCCATGGAAACATTTCACATTTTCTTGAAATGAAAGATTTTCCAATCAGACATACACCCATAACTGATGGGTGTCTGACAAGTATAACAACAACAAAAAATATATGGATGTTTTATTAGATAATACATGCAGGAGAGTTTTAAATCCACTTCATAAATGAGGACATTTAAATGGTAAGTGTGATGTCAACTACAGACATAAAGATATGGTTTTGAAAACAATGTTCTGTCACTCTTTATTGTTCTTCCTTGATGTTTACAATAAAAGCAAGTTCCTAAAAGAGTGTGGACTTTCAACTGGCAAGGATTGATATTCAGAGTCTGGCTCTGCCCCTTTTAGCTGGCTCACCTTTCCCACTTCTCATCATAAAGTTGAGGGAAAGAACACCTGATATACAGAACTTTCAGATTAAAGGAGTTGAGTTAAATGTTTAATTAAGATGATAAATTTGTATCTGGTAAAATGAATAAATGAGTGATGGAAGTTTGATGAGGAGGATGATTTCATCCCTTACTGAATGGTTAAAGAATAGCACTATTCTAGGTGGTGGAGACTAAATAGGAATGCACATTCTTTAATGTCAAGAGCTGCCACTGTGATTTGCCTTTGCTAATACAGACAAAGACTAACCCTAGTTTAAAAATCAGATCTTAAAAAATCCGATTTCATTTTTGAAATTGTTTGGACTTTGGGTCACATAATTGGGCTGGCATAAGGGTTCCATTGTATTGTAAGAGTGGGCTCTAAAACCCGTAAAGTAAAAATTGTATGTTCGAAATTACTTTAAATTACACATAAAATAGTATTCATTTAACATAGTGTTTTGTTATATATGGAATGTATGCAGCAATATGGATTTACCAAGACATACGCATGACAGATGCAGTTGTACAGTAGACCCCCACAGAGTGAGGGCGTGCCCTTCTGTGAGAGCAGAGGGAACAAGAGAAACCTCGGAGGAGCATATAGACTTACGGAGCAGAGCAGAAGATGGAATGTTCCTCCCTATATGCATTCGGTTATCTTTTTTGTCTCTGTGATTCTGTATCTGTGATCCAGTCTCAATTTCTCCCCACTCCTGTCTCTGTTAACTTTCTCTGTTTCTGTCTCTGTCTCCAAGCCTATGTAGTTAAACCTGATTAGGTTAAATGCATATATGGTGTGACTCCATCGTGTTACCATGTAAACAATATTAGGCAACGTTTCAACTTCTTTGACCGAAACACATGCTGAATGATGAATTTATGACAAACTTCTATGAATTCCAATTTTAATTTTTCCAAAAATAGAGAAAACAATAAGAACATACAAATTTTCTGGGTTAAGAAGCCATATGTATTCATAAAAGTATTTTAAGCATACAAATTACATTGATATAACATTTCTCAAACTGTTTTGAAGGAAATAACTAGATTCATGAGCCATATGACAACTTATGTTTATCTCAGGGATGCTACAAAACTATGTTTAAAAGCTTTTCTGTCCTCAGGTTAAGATAAGCTTGCAGTTCTATCACAATTTCAAGTGCATTGTATTTGGCCACACACATTTTACTCAGGGAAACACATTCAAATGCTAATATGTATAAGGGGCATATACTAGAAAAAACAAGTTCGTTCCAATTCCTTTTTTTACTTTTATTATTTAACATTTTCATTGCAGTTATTAGCTTATAAAAATTGTCAAGAAAAGCACAGTTAGAGGCATAAGAATTGGAAAGCAGGAGTTGACATCCATTTGCAGGTGGTTGAATTATATATGTGGGAAACAGAATTAATGGGGAAACTACAAATATTAAGATCATTTAGGGTAATATCAGATTATACAACCAAATCAATATTCAAAAAGTTGATAGGGATGAGTCAAAGGGAAAATAAATACATAGGATACATATATGAAACTTAGGTCCAACAAATGTATGTGTGTCTATATGAACAAATGAAAACACACCGTGTTCTTGGACAGCAAGACTTAATGTCATAGAGAATTTAATCTTCCCTCAGGTAATTTGTAACATTAAAGCTTTCCCCAAGATAATATTTAAAAGCAATATTTCTTTGGAATTCATCAAGTTAAGGTGAAACTCATTTAGCAGACCAGTTAGTAATCGGGACACATGAAAATTCCAGAGAAAGTTACTAAAACATTTTCCAGTGTCTCTCTTTCTAAAGCATTATGCTGTTGTGAACAAATGGAAGGAAAACCAATGTGAGAGAGTAGGAAATTTATAGATAGACCTTATTTTGTACAGAAATTTAATAAATGATAAAGGCACTATTTAAACAGTGGAGAAAAGAACGTTTAAAGAGTAGTGTTGGGATAACTAGGCAGCTATAGAAAAAATAGATAAAGTGTCCATTTTTAACATTATAGACAAGATAAATTCAAATTGGTTTAGAGCTATACATTTAAAAAATTAAATTATAAAACAAAAAATGGGGAAATTTATGAAAAAAATGTCCTAATTGTGAATTAAAATCTATATGCACTAAGAAAAATTGTTGGTAAATTTAACTATATTAAGTAATAGCTTTTGCATTGCAAAAGTCCAATAAGTAAAGTTAAAAATAAAATGACTAATCAGAAAAGGTGTTTCAAAATTAGGTCAGTGTAAAGAGTTACTATTCCTAATATATATAAAAGCCTTTTGAGGGGAGAAAAGTAAAAGAACAGTGGGCAAAAGAGATATGATCAGAGTTCACAGAAAATGAGATGCAAATTGCTCCTATATATGAAAATATTCACAACTTTACATAATAAAAGAAATGTGCTAATTAAAGCTAAACTGAGATACTCTTTCTTACCAATCAGACTTGCAAAATATCGCAAACTTCGACTGTATGTTGCTGAGGCTGAGGGAAAACAGACACTGTCAAACATGGCTATTGGAAATGCAAAACGGTACATCTCCCTTGAGGAGAATTTGGCAATATTCTGCATTTACCCTTTGACCCAGCAATCTCATTTCTGGGAATCTGTCTTAAAATGCACTGGCAAATATGTGAAAATGTATATGCAGAATGCCGTTTATGGCAACACTCTTCTGTAATGCCCAAATATTGTATATGGCCAGTTATTAAACTCTTGTCTCTCAGTTTCAAAACCCACTGGTTGATTTATTGACGAGATTTGCAGTCTGGGCCTCTAGTGACACTTGTTTGCCTCCTGGCTTCTGTTAGTCTCCGCCTGCAGGTGGCACTATTGAGTACCCCGAGACTGGTGCTTTGCGTGGGGAATGAAAGATGCTGGCTAGTTAGCCTTTCTGATTACCTCCGCTTGCTTTGAGAGTTACCACCGCAACACCCCTTTGCTCTGACTATAAGAGTTTGTTCCCCACTGATTTAAATACTGCCTTTTATCGCGTACTAAATGTTTTTGTCAGGAGCTTGTCATGTTAATTATACAATTCATTTGTAAGAACAAACAACATCTAGAAAAACCTGAATGTTTTAATAAGTAATGTTGGACTATTTAACCATAGGAAAAACAGATACATTGATTCCATTTCTGGCACTCTTCACAGAATCGGTCCCAAATTGCACTGAGATTTAACATATTTTAAAAATGAAATCATAGAAGTGTAAGAAAATGCAGCTACTAACCTATCACATGCATATAATAGGAAATGACAACTGTGACAAGGGAAACAAAAGGGGAAAGTTTTAGTTACTGAAACTCAGAAGCATAAAGAGGGGTCAGCAGAAATGGTACTTGGGCCTCTGAAGAACCAGCATTGCATGGCTGGTGCCGGCGTCTTTGAGGTCGGAGTCTAGCAGAGCTGCCCAGACCTCCGATGAAGGGCAGTCAGCAGGCTTGTTACCTGACAGAGCATGACTAAGAGTCTGTCTCTGAGAATTAGGAAAAAGCTCTCTTGCAGAATCAACTCCCTTGAGAGAACATTAGGAAATTATTTCAGTACTTGGAATACTAGAATATACGTAAAAAAGAATCTAGCATTCATCCTGCTTCTCTATGAATTCTAGCAAGGGATAAACAAGTGGGGAGAAGTTTGTTTCTTTTTAATATTATTCTAGCTTATGAGTAAAAAAAAATGAGAATTAAAATACAGCCATTCAAATGAAAGAATGGCTTTAAGCAATAATTAGTGACTACTTATATCATAAAACAAGGGAAAGTCAGACATTATGTCTACTGGTAGAAGAACCCACACCATCTATGAACTGCTATTGCCAAAGAAGAAAAAGGTTGCATACAAATCTACCAATTTACAGGGAATAAAGAGACAGAGCAATATTTTGGATACCATGTGGCTACAGTAAGAAAAAATGACTAGGAAACTCTTTTGACCAAATATCCATTTTCTTCTGCAAATAAATGTCAAAGAAAGACATAAAGGAAGTGCATGGGAGCATATATATATATAAAATGAAATGAGGTAAAATGTCAATGTTACAGACCATCCTTGGAGTTTGATTCAAAGAAACAATTAAAAACATAAGACAATAGGGAATTTGAATGCTGACTGAACATGAGATGAGTTTAAATAATTGTTTTGGATGTAATGATACAGCCATGTTAAAAATAAAAGGATGTTCATATTTGAGAGATGCCCCTGGAGACATTTGTAAATACAATACTGTCTAGAATTCACTTCAGAACAGTCCAGTGTGTGTGTGCGTTGGGCACAGAAATGAAGCAAGAGTGTCCGTGGAAAATACTCCAATTTAGTATTGTGTGCATGGGATTTCATTTTCTTATTCTATTTTTGTATTTATAGCTTTTTAAATTTGCCACAATAAAAATAAATACATTTAGTACATTCTCTTATAGTATGCTTTGCTGGTAATCATAGTGATTAATAATGATGATGAAGTGCCTTTCATTTGAGTACTATGATGTTTTGCACTGTAAATGCACTTCAAATGTATTATTTGTCTAAGTTTCCTCAATAAGCATGTAATATTTTTATGATTATTCCCATTTGTTTGATTTCAAAGCCTTTACTCTTTCAGCTGTTTACCTTTCTGCCATTCTATCTAATTAATGGTAGAAGGTGAGAAAAACTTCAGTTGCAACTTTATTAGTGAATAAGTACTTTCAATACTGATAGTGAATAATTATTAAATAATAACATTATTGTATGTCAAAGTTATTTCTCTCCTGTTAGACATCTTAAGCCCTCCTTTGTTACTATTAGAAATAATATGATACTGTATGAAGCAGCCTTATATGCAAATCTTGGATCTGCACCCTTTTAAGTTGGATCTGGTACTTTTAAGTAGAGTTTTATGAGAGACATTATTAGGCATAATGGTATATATTATCAAAGTGCTTTTTAGAAAAATTTTGCCAGCTTCCACCATTTCCTCATAGCAGTTTTAGCATATGTGTTTAGTATACTTTAGTCACATTGGTAAGCTTCATTTTTTAAAGAAACAATTAAAAGCAGATGAAAATGTCATTTCATTTGTATATTTTCATTTACTTGATTAATAGCATCAGATATTTGAAATATAAGATTGTTTTATGTGAATGTGTGAATGCGTGTCTATGTACCATCCACATATTCTTACATCTCACATCTCTTGACATCCTTGTCTTATTAAACAGTAAGACTTTTTTATATATAGCAAACTGCCAGTTCTGTTAGTCATATATGCTGCAAATGTTTTATTTTATTGTTTGCCTTTTAGGTTTGTTCAGGATATGTTTTGGCAGGTGAAATTTTGTTTTTGATGCAATCATTTGTTAATCATTTCCTTTGCCCTTTTCCAGAGAGCTTCTTTGCTGGTGCAGTCTTTTGGGGTCACAACATCAGAGAAGCGCTTACAGAGTTATGCATTAGTTTTGTTTTGCGATATAGTTTTCCTCTCTGTCCAAAATACTCTAGTCAGCTGATTTCCTTTCATACTCTTCAGTTTTCCAAGCTCTGTGCTGACTTGGGTCAGAAAACGCATGTTGTAGTGCTTGCTCTCTCCGTGGTTCAAAGCTGGACCAACTTGTTCAAAGAATTTTGTAGGCTGAATTGGTGGAAAAATCCTGGCTGTCAAAGAACCTGACCTCAGCAGGAAGTTCCTGGCATTGAGCTGAGGAGCATTTCACCATTGGTCTAGGGCTGGGGACGTCAGTGTGTGACTAGGGACTCACGAGTGTCTTACTGAGCGAACACACACATGGCTTCGATGGAAACAGGCCATGGGTAGGAAAGGCAGAGGGGAATTAATTAAAAAGCATCAACATTTTTAAAGCAGGATTTAATTTTTGTTGGTGTTGTTTCTTTAATGATGGCATTAAAGATACTTAGCAAAATGCTTGAGGAATTTCATGCACAGTCATAGCTTATCTAAACCATTGAAATCCTGAAGTTTCCTCTCAATATTTAATTCACATAGAGTACGGATTTGACTACGTTATTTCAATGACAACAAAATAAGTTATTCTCATTAATACTTCAGAGATGAATTGCCATTTCAGTTTTTACTACTTATAGAGTGAGACTTAAAGCAAATGTTAATTTAGAAGCCTAACTTTTGTTTGGAAATCTTACTACATTTTGAAACATATTTCCTGCTATTTTTGAAATAACTTATATTTGTAATGAAATAATACAAGTATTTGTTTTTTAAAACTCAAGCAGCATAGAGAGGCTTAAAATAAAAACAATAGTCTCCCATACCACCTACTTTCTTTAGAATCATTTCAGTTTTTTAATTGTTTTTTCTGTTTCTATCTTCTTGTATCTGTACATCATAGACTTAAACTGGTATTTCTTGATTGATCTAATTCATTCATTGTCTATGCATGTCTTTGTATGATAAATGAGTATTTAGTAATTCTTTTCTTGTACCACCCTATCTTCATTTTGGGGATTGCAAAACCTTTTCAAACATTTGTGAGTTGGAGTTAAAATTCTTTTTTTTAAGTTGTCTTCAATTCTCTGATAATTGAAATTAACACTGTGGTAACTTCTTCATATTTGTTTATCATGATCTTTCTCTGAGAGTGACTGGCAATGTGGTATCCACTGATGGGCCTTAGCAACATTTCGATGCCAACAGGCTTAATTTGTGGTGTTGGGAAGAAGGAAACTTTATTAACTGCAATTGTGATTTTGAATGGCTGTGAAAAGCAGCCCAGCTATAGAACAGATCAGCTGTGATACAGCAAGGCTCTGAGGCAGCCCTGGGGCCCAGTGACTGGGGCCAGGCCCCTCTCCCACTGGATAGCTCTGCTCTGCTCAATGGTCTGCTCTGAGCTGTGCTCTTCTGCTCCATTCTTGCCAGTCTGTGCTGGCCTGCTCTGGCAAGACATTTTTGTGTTTCAGTTCAACCAGGGGAAAGCAGCCTACAGTCTGTTTGAAAGGGGAAGTGTGCTTCCAGAGCCAGAGGGGGTCTGACTTATGTCGACAGAAATCCCTGCCCCTAGTACCTGACTGGTCTGTCATGCAAATGAAGACTCCAAACCTTTGCAGTTTGATTGGTCCAAAGGTACTTTTCAGATTGGTCAGAATAAAGCCTTTCTGGTTAGTCAGAGCTGCATGACTCCAACTGGATGGCGGAAAGCCTCAGTCCTATAGCTTGAAATAGGATTCCAGAAACCCCTTTCTTTATAAGGACTGGCTCTGATGGCAGAAACACAGCTCAGGCAGGCAGTTCAGTGCAGGCTTCTCCCTGAAGGGCAGTTTGCATGAGAGACTCCTGTGTAGACATGGCTGTTAGGCTCTGTTTTTGTTTTGGTTTAATTTTAGCCCAGTTAACCACCAGCAGCCCTTCTTAACAGGTGTCTTCTTTCTCAGGATTCGCAGCTGGGTGTGTGGATAGAGCTTATCAACTAGCAGACTTTAGAATAATTGACGAGAGAGTGGGAATTTTTCTGAATTGTAAAATATGACCAATTTTGCTTTTAAAGTAAATACCACAATCCCAGTTTTCCCCAGAGAGCCACTTCCGTTTCATTAGAAATCACGCTCCCCTTCACCCCTCCACTTTGTATGGATCTGCATTGCCTAGAAGCTTGTGGTGAATGGAGATGATTTCAGACCTTTGTAAAAGTAACAGACATGTTGTTATCTGGAAACTTGGCTTCCTCCATTTCTGGTTTCTTAAATTCTGGGGTGGATGTTTACTGTTTTCCATATTTGATAAGTCTATCTGCTGAAAACTCTTATTCTACTACTTTATTTATTATTTTCACCTATACTTTTTACTCTTTATTATACCATTATGAAAACCTTGAGATGAGGGGGAAAAATTTGTACTTAGCTGCCTTGAACCAGAAGCTACAAGTTATTTTTAAACATAAATTTTGTTGGAATTTTATTTTTGAAACAAATATACAATCATTGAAGAAAACTAGTAGTACTCAGAAACCTATAAAAAAGAAGGTAGCCATCCACAAGGATATCATCATCTGTTAAATCGTTTTGTTTTTTTAAGTGATATCTCCTTTTATTTCTGTATCTATAGCTCAAGTCCATCTTTGTATCTGACACTGATTTCAACATTATATAGTGAGAATTTTCCATGTGCATAATTATTCATAAATCTTAAATGAATTATAATTCTCAATTTTATGCATGATTATATCATAATAAATTTACTATTCCCTCATGGTTTCAATTCTTCCCCATCACAGGTAGAGGTAATGCTACAGTGTGAATTTTTTACATAAATCTTTACTCCAATCTCTGATTATTTCCTTGGGACTTTATTTTTAAAGTAAACATTCTTAATCAAAGACCTTAAAAATATAAAATTTCACAATTTGTATGCCAAATTTCTCTTCAAAAAATATCAGTCCAATAGTATACAAGGGGTCCCTCTCATTAACCACTCTACCCAATATAGTATCAATTTTGAATGCCAATATTATAGATAAAAATTGCACCTTGTTCTACTTGATTTTTATTTAATAATTAGATTGAAGCTTTTAAATTTTATTTAGTTGCTTTTGTTTCTTCTTTCATGAATCATCTTCTTGGATCTTTTGCTGATTTTTGCGAACATGATACGTAATGGTTACATTTAGAATTTTGTATCAAACTAGAATTTGTCCCCTATCAGCAATTCTCCTATACAACACTAGTTTTATTTTGTAAATGTTGTTGTATATCACCTGCCTGAAATGTCCAGTCAGCTTTTAAATTTTCTGTGGGTACTGTCATAATCTGCATATAGTTATGCATGTTGGCAAAGTTTTAAAAAAAAGTAATAAACACAATCGAAGCATAAAGAAAAGAAACACATCAAGATTATAATATATTGTTATACAAGAGAGAAATCATTGGAAGACAATTGCAAGAATGCAAAGAAGTGCAGTATCTAGTAGGGCACCTGGTGAGAGTGCAGATTCTAGTAGGTCACCCCATAAATCCTTCCTGAGTGAACGGGTCAGGGCACTCTGCAGACACAGCTGGTGATGGATCTCCTTCCTTCAGCCTTGTCTGCCGCCTGGTAAGTAAATGCCGCAGATTTCCCTTTGTTTTAGTTTTCCTGTTCCACTGAAGATAATTGTATCTACAGTGCTCCTTCAAGGTGATGTACTTATTAACTGATGCTGTTAAAATGGTCTAAACTCTTCAGATTAGAGTTAGACAAATATAGGCAGTTCTTACTAAGTTCTCACAATGTGAAGGTTATGAATTCACATTCAAGGCAGATACAGTTGCAAATGTTAGTGCTTCTTTAAGTAGCAGGTGGTATAAAACATTTCAAAGTGTTTTAAAGTTACTCTTGGCAAGAATTCTTTTCAAAAACATTAAATTATAAAATCACTATAAGAGTCATATTAAAGAAAATTTTGAAAAAAGGGAACAAAATTTTTGCAAGGCCTGACTGTTCATTTACATTCCATTTTCTTAACTGTGAATGGATATCTATTTATTAAAGGCTATTGTAGACAGCTCAAACTAGGTCTGAGAGTTAGTAAACTTTCAGTAAATTTGAACTGTATGTGCAAAAAATATGAAAAAAATAATGAGGTAAAGGACAATTTTTAATTGTCAAAATTCATTATATGAGCTCTTTTTGAGACCTTACTAGGCTACGAGGACAGTACCTATGATATTTATATCTTGTGTGCATTCTTACCTTTGGGCAAATTCCTCTCCACTCTATGTAAAATTTCTGGCTCCAGGACAAAGAACACAATCTAGCCTGACCTGAAAGAATAGTTCTCACTTTTAGGAACAGTAACAACTCCAGAACTTTCCAAGGGACTAATATAGATGTTGGTGGAAAAGGGATTGTAGTTTTTTGTGGCACTTAATATCCATGATGACAGATTAACTATAGAATTAATCTGTGATTTTTCCATAACAGTGTTGGCAAGTATGAAAGATAGGTAAATTTAATTATTATACATGTCTAGTGTCTTGATTAGCAATTTTTATGAAATCAAGAGCTTAAGAAATAAAATGTAATTGTACTTGATGTATATATAATTTCATACATTTTCAATAATATGGCAAATTTAATTAAACTTAAGTTACTGTACATATTTTTTGGAAAGATTTTTCTTCAAAAACAATCTGAGCTATTAAAATTAAGATGTAAAATGCAAGTTTAAAATACAATTCGATGCTTTAACAGTTATCTGGTTGCCAATGTAAAGACTCTTTATCCTATTTCATGCATGTTTCCTTTGGACCTTTATACATAAAATTTACAACCAATATGAATTTTTAATATTGCTAAATGTTCTACAGTCTCCTCTGAGGAGTCGGTAATATGACATTAATCCTTGAGTACCTCTGAAATACAAATTGGAATATGAAGGGAACAAGAAAATGGACATTTGGCACTAATGAGAAATGCTGTTTCATTATTTCAAGAATGCATGCTATGTGAAGGGACATTTAACTTGACAAGTTCATTAATTTTTTTATTTCCCTAAGCATGTCCACAGTGTAAATCTTCATCATCCTCCAAAGCAAGGTGCCTCCTTGAAGTCAGTAGTGACACAGTCTCCACACCTTCCCATCATTCAAATGTAGTTCCCTTTTGTTTCAAAAATACAAGGCAAAGGATATGAGAAACACACAGTTTGTCTTGTGCCAGTCTGAGTTCTAGATTCAGATTGACAGAGATGCCTGTGCCTTTCTTAATAGTGTGTGCACTTGTGTGCTCATGTGTGCACGTATTTGTGTGTGTGTGTACAATATTCCGGGCTGTCTAAATTGTATGGCTTAGCACAGGGTTCCTCTGGACTCAGTTAGTGATGCTTTGAGTAACACTCACTGTTGTATTTTTACCTTAAGTGCCCACATTACTGTTAACCAGTGCAGGGATTGTCATAGTAAGAGGAATAGACTGAGGAGAAAATCATAGATTCAGTTTAGGACAAGTTATTTTGAGATGATGGTGGTATATTCAAAGTCATCGATTTAGTTAAGTTACAAATATAATCTCAACCCTTGAATTGAGTTTGCAATATAGACTTGAATTGTCATTTTGTAGTTTCTAGGGGAAAAGAGGATTTCAAGATTTTTCTCTCACCTTCTCCTCCTCCTTTCCCCTGAAGGAGAAATCTGTGTATCGGAAGTCAGAGACCGAACAAGCTGTAACTACCAGTAAGTGAAGTGAATCTGTGGGCTAATTGGCTAGCACCAATTAAATTGCTTTCTCATGCTTCTTCGTCTCATACGGTTCAGTCGCTTGGCCATCTCAACAACCCAAGAGCCTTCTTTTCCTTTTTTTGCATATCTTCTTCCTGCCATGAAATTAGAATGTAATAATATTTTAAAACCAACTGGCTTTAGATTGAGAAGGTGTGTGTGAGAGGAAAGTTTGAGTAAAATAGAGAAAGTGGTCAAGTTTCAAAGTTTGTAACTTAAAAGTGTTACAAAATTTGAGGTTCAGGATCAAATATAGCTTCTGACTAAACATACTTTCCCCCATTTGTCTTCTTTACTGTGTATAAATCTTATGAGGAGGCTGATGTAATGTAGGTTAAAATTTCAGTACCCTCAGCTAACCAGTCCATCTGAGATGGGTGAAACCCTGCCATAATATTAAATGACAAGATAATGGGTAGTAAAAGTCTTATACTTCCTTGCATTACTATTAATTAAATAATAAAATCAAATGGTAACATTTGCACACGTGTGCCATAAGAAGTTTCCATTCCAGTGTAGGCCCAGGAAATACCGTTCCAAATACCGACATGAACAGGAGCGTTCCCCACGTATTGCTCAGTGCTTTATGTGCCTCCCCTAACAACAGGCTGAGGGAATGCAGCACTGTTAACCAATGTCAGTGCATATATTTTTGCCTGTATGGACGTATAATAGTAATTCCAAAAAGTAAAATTTTAAACAAACCAAAAAGCACTTCTTACATTTCATTATTGCCAAATTGTTTTTCCAAAGAGGTTAAGGCGATTGGTTCCTTTCCCCACTATATGAGAATGTTGTATTGATATTATTATTTTCACTTTCATTGACCTGGAAGGTAAAGACAGTGTAAAATTTTTTTTCAATTGCATTTTGTTGATTATGAGAGAGGTTTATAAAGTGGTAACATTTTATATAATCTACTTATTTTCTAATGACTTGTTGAGTTATTCTTTTAATGCATAGGAATGCTGTATATCTTTAAGAAACAAAGTTCTATTATTAGTTGATTATTTGCCATTTTTCCTGTACTGACATTGAATAATTTTGGTACATGCAACTCTAACAATGCTTTTTCTCTATGCATTCTGGGATGCCTGTTTCATGAAGGGTATCATTTCCTACTCTAAGAAAATAAATAAGTGTACTCATTTTTTCTATTTCCTGTGAGATTAATTTTTACATTTTCTACTTTGATCTCTCCAAAAGATATTTTTATAGAAGAATGATGTTGGGATAAGCTTTATTTTTTTCCAAGTGGCTAACAGTGATTCTAAACACTTTAAGAAAAAAATCCATCTTTTCTTTATTGAAGTGAAATGTCACATTTGCTCTTTGCTAAATCCCCAAATGCATTTGCTTTTATTCCTGATTTCTCTATCCTGTTACTTTGATCTGTCTACCTTTTTCACACCAAGAAAGATCAAGGGAACAAAAATTATGAAATACAAAAGTGTAAATTTCATTAATAAGGTAGATTTTATATAAATATGTTTCCCTGTATACAAATATACATAAAACCGGCAAAGGTTATGCACAGTGTATAGAAGAAATGAAAATGCCTTATAAAATTTTAGACTATGCCCAACTGCATGTAGCATCAAAGGCATGCCACTTAACATTACAAAAGCATTTCATTTTTACTCTATTGTGGTGGAAAAAATTAAGTGTTTTGTTTAACAGATACACCCTTACTGCTAATGGAATGTAAATTGGCACTTCTCTTTCATTAACCACTTGATAATAACTATCAAGACTGAAACTGTACATATCTTTCACCCCAATAATTTCCTACTGCTATACATTACAAAATACATGCACCATGTGGAGTAGTATTTGTAATATCAAAACAGCAGAAATACCCAGTGGCAAGGGATTTTTTCAGCAAAATATTGCATATACACACAATGTAATGTTATTGGCATGGTGAGCTAGATTATCTGTTGATAAAGAACAACCATCCAATAACTGGAGGGTTTTTCTTTAAATTAAAAAATTTAATGATGTAAGCAAATGCTGAAGAGTTTGCAAGCTAAGTTTTTATGTATGTTCAAAGGTATACCTCTCATGAAAAAGGTGTACATATAAATGGCTGTGTATGAATATAAAATTTCTCAAAGAATATGTGAGAAAATATGGTTATAAGGCAGTTCTACTTTCAATTCTTTAACTCCCTACTGTTTTCTACACTGGCTACACCAGTCTGCATTCTCACCAACAGTGCATGAGGGTTCCCTTTTCTCCACATCCTTGCCAGCACTGATGAGCAAAAGATGGGGGAGAGAGAGAGGGAGAGAGAGAGAGAGAAAACTCATGGACATGGATAACAATGTAGTTATTGGTTATTGCGGAGGCTGGGTGAAGGTGGAAGAGGGTATAGGGGAGATTAATGGTGATGGAAAAATGAAATTAAAAAATATATAAGTAAAAAGAAAATACTAATAATTTTTGCTTCTGGTCAGTGGTGAGATGGGGTATTTCCAACATAACTGACAAAGAGTTAATTTATTTAATTTTAATTATAAAAAGATTTTATAAGTAAGAGGGAATACCAACAACTTTTTAGAACACTGGACAAAGTAAACCAGCAAACAGTTCATAGAGAAAAAAAGTGAGTGCACTTGGATAACTCTCTACAAAATATGCATTAACATGACATTCTGTTCTCTACATATGAGACTAGAAAATGTTTGGCAGTACAAATTGTTAGTAGATTTTCTTCATAGTTTGTAATTTGAGATTACTTTATTTCCAAGAATAATTGACTAGATGTGTGTGTGTGATTTTGTCCACTTTAACCAGAAATCTTTGGCTTCCTGTCTACCTCCACCCCAATCCAGACAGTTTCTCTGACCTTCCAGAAAATGCATCTCCCAAGCTCTTTCTGCCAGTCAAATTGACCAAAAGAAAGCATTGAGATAAAGGGGGAGAAATCAGAGATTGAATTAGTTTTTTCTACCCTACACGGTACTCTCGTACAGCAGTTGCTGAATCTCTCTATGGTGAAAGCATCTATGAATGGGACCCTCTTCCATGAGTCCATCTCTTTCTGGACTCCAGGAACACTGTCTCCCCTTTGCCCCTTCAGGCCCAGGGGTGATACTGGCTGCCCATTCTTGTGAGCTACTGGGTTCCCTCTTTCTCTTGTTTGCTAACTTAACTCTTCTAACACTTCTGACAATATTCCCTTCAGTAAATATCTTTATTTAGAACATTAAGGTAGGACACAAAAATAAATTTGCAAATAAACACATGTGGAGGCACAGGCAAAACCATAAAGTATTTGTACATAAGAAATGAAGAGAAAAATTACTAAGCAGTTAATGATACCATTTGTCAATGGCATCAATAAATCTGGTGTTCAATACTAGGAGAACATGGGTGAGTTGGTGGTCTTTTTATTGATTTTTAGAGAGAGTGATGAAGGGAGAGAGAGTGAAAAACATTGATTTGTTGTTCTGTTTATTAATGCATTCCTGTATGCGCCCTGACCAGGGATGGAACCTGCAACGTTGGTATATTAAGACACTCTGACCAACTGAGCTACGTGGTAGGGCTATGAGTTGGAGGTCTTATTATGAATTATTTAAGCAGAAGATTAAGGGCAGAAGCACTAGACTGAGTTGGTGAATATTGGATTAGGAATGGTTAGTATAAATTACTCTCTTTAGAAACTTCAGTCAAAAATTCTGTTGTGTCTATTCCATATAAAACTGTATAATCAGTTAACTTAGATCACTGAAATACCGCTCAGTTCACTGTTTTTGTTTGGACATAACACATTATACTTTATCATCCAAAATTAAAACCCCACTTATGGGATATTAAAGCAATAGAGGATATATTTAGAATATTTCTCTTCAAGATTATTCTTAAACCACTAGTCACCAAACTGATTCTTAAATATATCTAGAAAAGGCTTTTGTATAATCACTCTATAATATAATTCTCTAATGTTCTTCCAATATAGAACAGTGTCCCTGAAATTGTATTATCATCTATAGAAATCATTCTGTTATTACCTCCCATATGAAATATTAATAACCATCTACCTTACTGTTTAATGGAAAGATGTCAATATCTAAAAAAAACCAAGCATCATTAGAATATCTACATTAGAGTTGATAAATAAAACATAAACAAACAAGGTAATGGAACTAGCCAGTGTAAACACTTGCCAGAAAAAAAAAATGTTTAGGTTAATGGAGAGTCTAATATCTTTTTTAATGTTCCCAAGAGGAAAACTTTTGGATAGCATTTTCTTTTGTTGAATTACAGCTGAGTCATATCAATTTTTATACATTTTTCTGTACCAAAACTAATATGAAAATAGTTTAAAAATGTTTTCTGAAAATTAAGCACTAAAAATAAAATAAAAACTTTTATAAGATCTTATGAAATGCAGAAAAAATTCTAGATTCTGGCATTTTTTTTTCAGGCATACATTAGAAGATTGTAAACATCAATTAATACCAGACTTTTCTAAACATTTCTAACTTGAATAAAAAGTAATTTCTATTTGTTTTTCTAAAACAAGTATTGAAATTATATTAATGGCAATTAAAATTATCATCAGATTTAGCAATGAAAAAAAGCATCCCTCTTCAGGGAAGAATCATTTCCCATATTGCTTAACGTGAGCACAACATCAGAACATTGTGTTTCCACCGTCCGAGTCACAAACATCATACCATTTTATGAATGGGGGTGTGAAATCCACAGGTAGAAACCGAGACGGGAAAGTCACTTGATCGCAGTGACACTGAGGGAGTCAGGTAGAAAACCGAGCCCTGTTTCACGAGAAGGAGAATAACACGAGACTGCAGAAAACGTTTTCAGAATTATAAAAAGAATTGAATATGACCACTGGTTTGGTAATTCTATTCTGCCATAATCTGCCTACCCAATAATCTAGATGTGGCATGGCCTATTGCATCAGGATAGAAAGTTTAACTTCCTGAGAAAACCTGACTAAAATTTTGGTGGGACCTGATCATTTTTCTGCCTAACGGCATGGAAAGTAAGGTCATGCTTCCACAGAGTACAGGAGGATTAGATGGGACAGAGTTTAGAGACCCAATCTGTTTGAGACGTGAAAACAAACCCGGAGTAACTCAGAACAGACATGCTATGCAACATAAATTATTGTAACAAAAGAGGAAACTTTTCTGAAACCTTGGATGGATGTTTAAATCTTACCTTACTGCTGACAGTTCTGAGATAACTTCTGAGAAATTCTAACACTATATTTCTCACTAGCTGTCCCTCAAGAAAAAAAAATGTGTTTACAATTCATCTCTTCTAAGTCAAAATTTTGTCTAAATTCTTCTGGGGGTGGGATTTTGTATAATAATTGATTTCTTTTTTTGTGGTAACATTGAAAAATAAGTTACAATCCAGGACATTATTCCTAAGGACAGGTTCGTCAACAAGTTTAGCTGAAATTATCCTAAGACAGCACTGTCTGATAAAATATAATGTCAACCACACACATAGTTTTAAATATTTTGGTGACCATATATTTTTAAAAGTAAAAAGAATTGCAAATAATTTTAATAGTAGATTTTATTTAACTCAATATATCTAAAATATTGTTTCAACATACAATCCATATAAAATTGTCAATGAAATACTTAAGATTCTTGTTTTCATAGAAAGTTTTTGAAATACAGTATTTTTTAAACTTACAGCATATCTAATTCAGACTGGCCACACTTTGTGTGCTTAATAGCTACATGGAGCTAACGGTGGCTGCACTGCACAGCACAGCACAGCACAAGAGGGTTGGAGGCAAAGAAAGAAGAAAAGGAATAGTCTGATCTGAGCAAAGGATGGAATTCTCCAGACCGGAGGACTGAGGGATGCGAGAAACCTGGTTGCTAGCTCTGTGTACTGGGTTATCTGGTAAGATTTCGGAGGCAGAAGGCTACACAACAGCTGCGGAGGGCCGTTGGCCGGGGTTGTTTTATTTAAAATATGCATTTTCCTTGTATTTGATCTTGAATAATTCACACCTGTTGCATGAGTTTTCACCACTTCAAATAAAGAGATTTTTTAACTAAAATTTTTAAATAGAGTAATATGTACTCAACACTTCAAATCCAAAACCCCCTACTTCTGGCTCAGCCTGATGTGACCTAAATTCTGGTTCTAGGCTCCTATTAAAATTACCCACGCCAAGACAAAGAATGAGCAGATCACTTAAATCGGAGGAAGCTTCATCGCAAGAAATTCTCACGAAGGATGCATTTTATACCGTCTCTGCCACGGGTTCAGGAGTTGGATTGGATTAGATCACGTTTGGGTTATGTAACCGTTTGAGTGTGCAGTGGATGTTTCAGACTGTGTGCCTCCAGAAGTCACATTTGGAGAGACGGACGCACGCATGCACACACGCACGCACGAACGGCCTCTGCCTCAGGTTAGTGCCCAGACCCAGCTCACTGGTTCCGGACACTCACGTGCAGAGCAGCTCGAGTGGCGGCCCCTGCTGAGCGCGGTGTGCTGTTGTGAAGCAAGAACGGGCTTTCAGATGAGGATAATTTGACGTGGCTCTGAGCTCTGCAAATCTAGTTAACTACCTTTGGGAAAGTCAGTTTTCTCCAAAAGGAGAATAATAATAATACCCGTCTCACGGGAATGTTGTGAAGCCCTTTCTTCACTAAGTATACTTTGGGACCATTATGAGATTTTTAAGGACAAGGGCTATGACTTTTCTTCTTTCATTCATATCCGGCATAGCTAATCAGTAGGTGTCAAAGCAAATTAAAAACCTGTAAGCTGGAATGTTACCAAGTTTTACTTTTTTAGCGTACTTCAAAGCAAAAAGGTAAATTAACTTTCTTTTTGGGTTGATCAAAGTAGAAGCTGTATTAGAACAAGAAAAGTTACTGAAAATGACTTCTTTGAGTCATTTCCAATTCTTTTTTTCTAAGCAACCTAAATAGAAAGGCAAAAAGGAAGGGACTTCCCATGACAATTTTCAGCAGGGATGCATCGGTAGTCGTGCGGTTGTTGTAAAATACAGCTTAGTATTTTATGGCAGCTTAATCCACTTTGCCTTTCATCTGTGCATCTGTGAAAAAACAGTGACAACATGGAAAATATTCTAAATCAAACATATGGAGTGCTGGAGACTGCAGCCAAATCCTGTCCTTACCAAACTGTTATTGAAAGAAAGTAGAAATTCCAAGGCTGATTTTGAATGCTAGATGGTTGTAATGTACTCAGGTAGGCACTCCCTCAAGTTGATTATTTTTAAAATATCCCCCAAACAGAAATAGTCACATGAAGCATTTTTTTCTGATTTTACCAAATGTTCAGAAAAGGAAAGAACTTTCAATATATGCATATATAAGGAAACACAAGAGCATACACATTTAGGAGAATATTTGAACATAAGTCAAGCTCTATAGATTCAAAAGTGAAAGAGGCTTAACATGAAAATTTGGAAACAAATTGAAGACATGCTGTCATGTTACAATTATTTATCCCAGTTTTTATTTGTATGTGTGTGGTGTGTTCTGTTTTTAATGTGGTGCCTCATGAATACACAGAGAAGTGAAGAATGGAGTTGATGAACTGTTCCTAGCACCAGGACCACTGTGGTTTGTCAGTGGGAGTGTGACAAAGCATAATGCACATCTGCAGGAGGGGCCAGCACATAGATTATGATGTGAAGGGCATCCCTTAGGGTTGTGCACTGGAGAATCACTCAGTCTAAAAAGATGTTGACATCAAATAGAGGAAGAATAGTAAGAAGCTAGGAAAATTCTCTGGCAAGTAGAATGGGAAACAGAGACAGAAAGCTAAACAGCCCGGAAATTTACAGCTAGATAATAAATCACAAGACCTTATCTTCCCTAACCAATGACAGTTAAAAGCAAATGGATTACACATTCCAGACCTTGCCAGAGTAGACCGTCAGTCCCCATCCCTCTTCTGTGATATTCTTTGAAGTTGAAAGTGACCAGAAAATGACCTTGGTATGATCATTTTGTTGAATCATCATATTAAAGGGCACACCTAGAAAGCTGATGAATATTCTATTGAGATCCTCTTTGAGACCTCCTCTGAAATTCCTACCTTTAGAAAACATAAAAACCCTCAAGAGAAAGGATGCCTGCACACTCTCTCCCTGGAGCATGCTGGGGTCTTCCCCCACTCATTACTCAGGTATCTTTTCTCTCTTTCTCTTGGGCTCCAAGGGTCCCGACAAGGGTCCCAACCAGAGGAGCAGCAGGCAGCGACAGCTTGGCCTGGGCTAACCCCCTGAACCTGTCTCTAAGGGCCCTCCCTTTGCCTAAGTGAGCCAAAAAGCAGCTCTGCCCAGGCTCACTTCTGTTGCTCTGATCTTGCCTCTTCTATCTTAGGCCTTTCCTTTGTTTCACTGTCCCCAGTTTTAATAAGGATGCCCTTAAGATCACCTAGACTTGTCTTGTGAAACCTTTCCTGCACAAAGTCAAGAACCCGCACATTCCAGACGATGCTGGGGCAGACCTGCCTTGATCCTGGTCTCTTTCCAATGACAAAATGAATTTAGATGATGTTTTTTATTTTTTTTTTGTGAGGAAATAGTGACGGAATTGTTTAATATGACCATATGTTGTAAATTATTTGATTTTCTATATCTGTTAATATGTGCATACTCAGCAATCTTAGACTAATGTCCTCAAATGTTAGCTGCATTATAGCCACTGGAAGTCAAGATTTCTTAAATGTTGGGGAAGAGACTGAGAACTAGTTTCTAGGTGATACTCATTCAGCTATTCTAGGCACCACACAATGAAAACCACTTTCCTTACAGTGATAACTGAAATAATATATATAAGCATAAATGGGTTAGACAACAGGATTATCTTTACATTTGTACTATTAATTTTATAATCTCAGTGTAAATGGAAATATTTTTTATGTAATACTCTGAGTAGAAAATGACATTGTTGGTTATTTATTAGATATTTTCTCTACCTAGCCTTAAATATCTAAATATTCAGCATCATGTAGACAATTGCTTTGATCCCCTTACATTTTATCTTTGTCATTGTTCAGATCAGCTTGCTCAGTATGAGGTCATATGTCTAATAAAGTCGTTAAAATGATCATTTTAAAACAAGTCGGACTGACTCAGTGTATTCTTTTTTTAAGTACTGTGCTTTCAATTTCAGACTATCGCCTGGTGCCTGTTAGAGGTGTGTGGGCTTTGCAGTCAGGCTATTTCCAGTCATAGATTACTTAAGACGTAGGTCAATCACGGAGGAATTGGCCTAAATTTTACTCTCCAGTTAGGGAGAAATTCACACCCTTTGAAAAATATTTTAATACTTTAAGAAAATGCACCAAATGATATTCTGTATGTTTTTTATAAGCAGAAAAACAAAACAAAACCAAAAAAACCCCGCAAAGCAATAACAATGACTTTATTATTTACCATATTGATTGTATTGTTTATTATCTCTGCTCAGCTTAATTCAATATAATAATTCTATTTTTAAAATATAGGTATTCACATTAAAATATAGCAAAACAGAAAAATTCACACCAATTACACGAACAGCAGGATTATTGCACGCGAGATATGTTTAGTCTTCAGGATCCTTTGGTCAATCTCTTTGGTGGATCAGGAACAGAAATCCACTCAAGCTTTGCTCACATAAAGATAAAGATACACAGATTTCATAGAAGTCCGAAGAGGCTGAACAACTAGGCCTTAGAAAGTCAGAAATCAGGTTAGCTCCACACGCCCTGCAACCGGATTTTGTAGACCTTCACTCTAGTTTCTCTTATTTTCCTTTCACTTGATTCAAGCTTTCTGAGTTTTTTAACTACCTCTGGTTAGATGATATTGCACACATGTTATTTGGAAAAACCACTTCCAGGGATTCTGGCATAGTTGAGTTAAAACATGAAGGCTAGATGGATACTACAAGCAAGTGATTTTTAAAAATATTCTTAGAGGAAGCCAGATTGGTTGAGCCTTTACATTGTAAGTAGAGCTGGTGATTCATGTGCTGACAGAGTACCTAGATTATAGAAGGAATACTAATGGGGAGTAAATGGCCTGTTGAGGATGGGATTAAAATTTAAACACATAAATTGATGAAATCACAAGTAACAGGAAATAAAGCACAGA
Organism: Trachops cirrhosus; assembly: GCA_028533065.1. Classification (NCBI taxonomy): domain Eukaryota; kingdom Metazoa; phylum Chordata; class Mammalia; order Chiroptera; family Phyllostomidae; genus Trachops; species Trachops cirrhosus. The sequence goes on along the minus strand of CM052538.1, from coordinate 25,594,185 downwards.
ATCCATGGGGAGAGCAAATGTTTCTTACAGTGAAAGAGTATTTCATATGGAGGGAAGTAGATAGGACTTCCTAGGAGAAATCAAATTAAACTCAGTCCATTGGAAATGCCTTGAGGTTTGTGACAGATTTTTCACTTTTACACTTCATAGTAATATTGTTATAACTTTAATAATCCTATTATCAAATGAATAATTTAAATCCCATGTATAAGCCTACTGTTACAACACCAGCCAATGATGTCCAGAACAGCTGGGGGGTTCGATTGGCCACTGCCAAGAAATGTGACTCCCAAGACAAGAGTTTGGTGAAAAAGAAAAGTGGTTGGTTATTTAAAGGTTATAGAGTAGAATAATGGCAGATTTCTGCCCCCCCAAACACCCCCAAATGATTAACCCTGCCTCCCTCTGGCAAACCAGACAAGTTTCAGAATAGGCTACTTAAAAGTACCATGCTTCAGAAAAGCAGATGCTTGCAGCTCAGTGTTCCCTGTCACAGTTCAGCTCCAAGCATCTCTCATGGGTCTGGACACTTGGCCAGGCAGGTCCCCCACAGCACTGCCAGCTCTGCCACCATCTTCTGTGAGGGAATGGTACTCAGGGTGTTTCCGACAGGCCTCCGGACCTCTAGACCTCAAGGCAGACTGATGGACCCTGTGGCTGGCCTCCAGGCAGACCTCCCTACCTTGTGTTACTTGGCCCCTCTCACTTTAGATGCTCAGCTCAGAAGTTCCTGGGTGGCTGAACCTCTGTCTCTTCCTGTGGTGCATTAGTGTTCACCATTGTTGTCAGCTCCCCAGCAACTTTGACCCTCTTTTGGGTGCCATCTTTAGTCAGGGCAAGAGTTCCCTGACACATACAGGCATCCAGGGTGGGCACCCTTGCAGCTCACACAAGCACTGTGTGAGCTCGCTGCCCCTTTATGTCATGAGTCACTCTGCTAGAGCACCATTCTCACAGTCATGTACACAATTTTGCCCTAGAAAGCTTCCGTAGCTCCTCCCCTCAGGAAGGCACTGGCTGTTCATCTGCTTTTGTTATGCAATGTGCCTCAAACACTGTACTTTATTCTTGGTCATTCTTCCCCCCACCCCTATCCATATGCCATTCTGCAAGATTTGGGGGAGGTGGTGGAGTTCCCCTATTTTCAGAGGAGCTCTGTACCCTGTTATACTATTAATATCATCCAGGTTTGTCTGGTTACAAGTATCTTGTTAACTGCATTATATTTGCTATAGGAAGCTTCACATTTAGCAATATATGGATTTTTCTATATAAAATTGAGCTTCAGATTCATATTACTGACCCATTTTTAACAATAGAAGGAATAAAAGAAATATACCTTGTCATTTGTGCTTTTTTCAATATCTAAAATTTAATTATTTAGTTGGTGATTGAGAGTAATAATAAATTGAAACTCACTAATTCAAAAAAACTTTTTTATGTAGTTTTAAAATAAGTTGATTTTAACCAATTCTCTTTATTGACTGTAATCATAATTTGTAATGAGAACATGTTTGTCCACCAAGTGGAATTTTTTTCACCTAATAGTCCATTTAGAGTTATTGATTTATTTAGATAAATTAAATATTAAAGATCATGAATAATTTTCCATTCTCAGAAAAACAAACTTCCCTTTTCTGTTATTTTCCTTAACCAATTTATATACTTCATTTCCAATATGTAACAATCTCTCCCTGTAATCCAGTGCTACACATTACTTAGCTATCTACACTTACTCATGCATTGGGTGGAGAAAGTGAAATAGAGGAAGAGAGAAGAAGGAAAGATAAGTTGAGGTCAAATTTCTGAATTACTTTGGAAGCCCTTGTAAGACATTTGTCCTTGAAATATGTTGTGCCTCACATTTCATTTTAAAATATTTTAGGTACTATGGCCTCATTCTAAAAACTCATATTAAAATGTTTCAAATGAGATCATGGAATCCAAAGGTTGAAAAATCAAATGATGCTTTTGCACTTCAGTATTTGAAAAAAAAAACTATCTTTTTCAGTACAGAGTTGGTGAAGGTTTTTGAGCATGAAATATGAACAGAGATATGCTTTTGAGTTATGGGTTTTAGGACTTTAACACAAAAAGACAAGTTAGAAGATTGTTGCAAATAGCTAGGAATGACTTAATGAGGGTCTAAGTCAGGTCAATGGCAATGAGAATTAGAAGGAAGAAGACTCAACGATTCAATAGATACTTAGTGAGGGCTTCCTATAAGTCAGTCATTATTCCAGTTATTGAGAATATGGTGGAAAATACACATGTTATTGATTATGTTAACACACCCCAGTCTGAATCATTAGCAAGTGTGGGCCTTAATACCAAAGTATATAATAAATCCATTTGTTTATCTGCATCCCATCCGCTTATCCTAATCTAAGGCACTATAAGCTCTCACCTGGACTCTTGCTATAGTCCCCTAACTGACCTTGTTACTTCCAGTCTTGCCTTTACATAACCTTTATCCATACACTCCATATCTTTTAATTTCTCTGCATGACACGTAAAAACCAAACTGTTTACCTGAAATGGTTCTCTTCTCACACCTGATCTCACATATTCTACTACTGACTAGTAACTTCCTTTTTAATCAAGCCTGTTAAGCTTATTCCGACACTAAGACATTTGTACTAGCTATTTATTCTGCCTGGAATGCTCCTCCTAATTCTGGGTCTGGCTGCTCCTTTCTTATTGTCGAGAATTCAACATAAAAGTAACCCTCATAGACACCTTTCCTCATCATCAATGTAGAGTAGCAAGTCAGTCACTCTCATGATTTCATATTACTCTGTTTGTTTTTACTACTCGTTTTTCATAGTATTAACCACTATGAGATGTTATGGTGCGTTTATGTTTCCTGTTGATCTCCTTCAATAAAATACAAGTTCTGTTCTGAGGATCATGTCTGTCTGTCTTGTTTATTGCCCCATCTGTAATGAAAAACTGGATGAAACACAATGCAAATGTTTGATAAATTTTATTAAAAGAATAAAAAGTGTTTTAAGAAAATATCATTGATATTAGATTTTATTTGCTTCTTGAAGTAAGATAATTCATCTTATTCATCTTCAAAAGCCCTAGATGCCAAATAAATAGCACTTTACATAGCATTCAAAGGATGAGCTCATTGATATACTACTGTAATTTTCGTATATCCATTACAATACTTCAGAATAGTCTAGACTCAGATTTAAACATTCAAGTCATTTCTTCTGTCCCTCTTTCTGTCTCTATCCAAATATTAACAATGTTTTCTCTAGGTATTAAAATTATGATGCTTATTTTTTGTCATTTACTCTTTTATTTTGGGGAGAGAGTTGGATTTCTGTGGTGTAGAAACTTTCTTATTTAATACACTTATGATCAGAGATGATAAATCAATTACAAATTAATTTAAGGCAGAATCATCAGAATGATGTATAAATGCTGCTTTAATCAGGTTGTGATTAGTTCACTAACAAACTATCAGGCATAGTCAGAGGGTCCCTCAGGAATAACTTTGACATTTCTATCACTTCAGAAATTCCAAGAGTTTAAGGGGTTACCTCCTTGGAGCCCATGAGAAAGGCAAGAACTCTTTTGGCCAAGACCAAATTAATTACGACACAGATCACAATCACAGTTATGTGCACATTCCACACAAATGATCTGGCAACCAGCACAACGGGTCCTTTGCAATCCTCTTGTACGATCCTTGAGGACAAAAATACACATGTGTCCTAGAAATGCCTAATACAGGGAGAATTCAGTTTGTCATTTTACTTTTAGGGAACATGTCAATGTGTTTAATGGCGATTGAGGAAATGAATAAAATGAAGTCATGAACATCTTTTATTGAATTTTCTATTTTTTTACAGTAAGTATGAATTCCTTGAATTATAAACATATATGGTAAAGAAAATTAATCGAGTGATTAAAAGGTACCCTGGCCAGTGTGACTTGGTTGGAGTGTTGTACTGAGACCAAAGGGTCATGGGTTTGACTCCTGGTCAGGTCACATATACAGGGTAGAGTTTCGATCCCCTTTTGGGGATGCATGAGAAGGCAGCCAATCAATGTTTCTCTCTCACATAAATTTTTTCTGTCTCTCTCTCCCTACCTTTCTCACTTTCTAAAAGCAATGAAAAAAATGTATTTTGATGAGGATAAAAAATAAAATAAATAAAACTTAAAAGGTAATTTTTCTGATCTTTGATTTGAATTACTGAATAGGATTCAATATATATGATTTTCCCTGAAAACAGTTTAGTTTTAATGGCTTGTAAAGTATCTTTCACCTTGGCTGAGGCTCCGTGGATGGAGTGCCGACCTGAGAAACAAAGGGTCGCCAGTTTGATTCCCAGTCAGGGCACATGCCGGGGTTGCCGGCCAGGTCCCCAGTAGGGGGTGTGCGAGAAGCAACCGCACATTGACATTTCTCTCCCTCTCTTTCTGCTTCCCTTCCCCTCACTCTAAAAATAAATAAAAATAATATCTTTTAAAAAGTATCTTTTTTCTTCTATTATTTATTATCTTACCTCCGAAATATGACAATATAGACTGTTTGATGCAGAAAGATCTAAGACCCTAATTTAGACTCTCAATTTTTAGTTGAGGAAACTATAAGATATCAAATAACTTACTCAATGTCAAACAAATTCTTTAAGGGCCTTTGTTGCAGGTCATGGCTCCTGAATTCAGTGCAAGCCTTTTATGTAAAGTCAAAACACAAAATTTAGAGTAATTGTTCTGTCCTCATTGAGAGGACGAAGTAGAAACAGCTTCATTTTTGAATCAGCTCTATAGTTATGTCTTATCTATGTTACAATGGGCTAGGTGCCCTTGATCACATTACTTAACCTGCTTGAACTATAATTTCTTCCCAGTTTGGGGATTATTAAATGAGGTTCATTCTAAATAAGATCCTGCATCGAGAGTCTTTGTATGAATATTTGTGTTATATGTGATTTAATTAATAAATGTCTAGTAATTTCAGACATTCTACATTTCTATGTGAGCTGAAATATGAGTGGATATTGTACATTTGAAATCTGAGCTCTTCTGATTTCCAAATCCAGCCATCTGAGTTCATGCTTTGCAGTTCATCGCTTCTTTAACTCTCCCATGGCAACTGTTATTGCTGCATCATTCAAACTGCTGAAATAAAAGACTTCCATTCTTTTGGAGTATTTTAAAAATCGCTGAGAAAATTTGCTGAGGCCTAAAACCTTTCCAACATGCTCAAATATCAAGACAGATGTCTCATGTGATAACTAAAATGCATTGAGGTGAAATATGGAAGAGTGATGGAAAAGAAAGATAATATTATTGCAATGATTTCTCAAATAGGATTCATGTAAAATAATCTCTTTGAGTTTTCAAAAAAGTACTTAAAAATTTTGGCTGAACCTTTCATTTGAATGTCATTGTTCAAATTCATATACAAGTAATTTCATAATTTTAAGCTCTCACTTGTACTTCTTTGTAAGTGAAGAACTGTTTAGCCAATGTTCAATAAAATGGCATTGGTCTTGTCAAGATAGGATAAATTATATTAAAAAAATGACATCACTCATGTCAATCAAGATGGCTGCCAGTCAGCCATGACACTTTGGTTTGAGAAGGAAACTACCTAATTCACACTACACATGTCTGGTAAGGAGGCACAACTAAGATATCTGCACACATGACCAGAACAGCCATGTCTGCAGAGTGGGACCACCCATAGACAGGGTCCTGAGGAAATTCCCCATTCAGTGCCAAGACACCCATCAAGAGACCCAAAAGGGTGGAGCACACCACTCCCGAGGGTATAAGTGAGGCAGGTTTCAGCCACTACTGAGACAACTGAGCTCCACGGGCCAGCGTGTTGCTACACGACTTGCTGATCTCCCTCGGCATTGGCCACCGGAGGGTCTGCTCTGCTGGATCCGGACGATATCCTCTCTGACCTGACCTGTGAGACTGGTTCTTCCTTGCAAGATGCAGACAGCTGTTGTCCACCGTGCTGTCCCCCGGACCAGTTTCCTGAGACTCTGGGACTCAGGGTCATTATCCCCCATTGATTGCTGTGTGTGTCTGTTACATTCCTCCTAGACCGTTATAGTGTGAGTAGGATATTAAATGCATGCCGAGTTTCTACTTTGAGTGAACCTGCATTCAATAAAATCTGAGTGAATACCGTAGTTACTTTGTGTGACTCTTGTCTGTTTCTTGGTACCGGTTGCTCCATGGGCAGCTAGCCAAGCAGGTACCTGACTGACCTATAGGAAAGACTATATCACAAAACATACACTCATGACATTTTCTCTGAAAATATTTTTTCACCTTCACAGAAGAGATTGTTTTCTAATACACTGAAAGAGAAAGTAAGTGCTACCATAGTAGACTACCACAGCGTGGTATTCTGAGATTTAAAATGACATTCTTTTGTGTTACTCAAGAAGTTGTTTTTGTAGTCAGGTAGATTCCTGGGCAGTGCTTCCAAGGACACTCAGATCATGGTACTCAATCTGAAGGAAGATTTAAACTGTGCCCCTTTCCTGATAGACTTTTACTGAAACCAGGTACATAAAAAAATATTGCCTCTTTTTCGATGTGAAAAAAATAATAAGGATGGAGGAAGGCATAAGTCAGGTACTCTCTGCTTTGATAGAAAAACCACAGACAATCCGAGGTGTGCCACATGACTGTGTTTCACAAAGAAAGCAGCACAATTAGAGGGGCAGAGGTTTGCAGGGGAAGCGATCAAAGCAAAGTGAGAGCACATGAAAAAGAGAGCACCAGGACCGTCCCTGAGGGCTTTCCAGAAGGTTAATTATGTTGCTGGAGCAAAGAATTGCCAGGCTTACAACCAGGGTCCTTGGATACATGTATTTTAAAAGGAAAGAATAGCAATAATTAAAATTTAGTGTGAATGAAAAATAAAAACAATGACTTTTATCAGTAAAAAAATGAATTGAGATAGAATTTTAGATGGAGGTCATATCCCTTGTGACAAAAGTTATGAAGTGATAAAAATGTATTGCTGCTGGTGGATAATGACAAGGAAAAGTGGAATTAAATTTCTAATTACAAAAATCATGTGTTTATGCAAAGGTCTAGTCAGTTTTTCTACAGTCAGAGCTCTGACTCACTCAACACAAAGCCAATTTTGCAATACATTTGGGAGATAAAAAAGCAATCAATTGTGGTTTGAAATTATAAAGGAGTAATTGTGAACAATTTTCAAGTCTTTAGCTATTATGGAAAAAAAAGCAACACTTGAAATAAACAATTGAGTAAAAACTTAAGCTGTATTATATTGTTTGTGAATTTTGTATTGTTTGAAGCATAAGTGAGAGACAAGGGTTCTACAAGAAATCTTAAATATATTGTTAAGCTCCTGGGGTAACTGAGTGAAAAGAAAAATCCCTAGTTATTGTTTAAAGGTTATTTAAAAGGAGATGAGCTGAGAAATTTCATTGAAAAATTTTTTTAAAAAAACTAAAATCTGGTTAACTCTAAAGAGAACTTAAAAACCATGCTTCTGCAAAAGGAAACTTAAAAAATAAATTCAATTTAATGCCACAAGACACACAGTTACAAACACTATGCATGTTATGTGATGAGGATGTACAATTTCCTTCTCTACGATACTTAGTACTGCTTGGTATAGGTGGAACAATAAAACATCTATGCATTATTGAAATGAGAAAAAATGGCCTGATACTTGCTCAGCTGAATATAGAATGAAGCCAGTATAATAGGCAAACAAAACAGAAACAGATTCATAGATAAAAAACAGTTTCGCAGCTATCAGAGGGTGTGTTGTGGGGCTGGATGAAATAGGTGAAGGGATTAAGCAAAAAAAAAAAAAAAAGCTCATAAACACAGACAGGAGGTGATTACCAGAATGAAATGGGGGTGGGAGCAGGTAGAAGAGGTTAAAGGGGGGTTTAAATGGTGATGGGAGGAAACTAGACTTTGTGTGGTGAACACACAATACAATATACAGATGATGCATTACACATGAAATCTATAAAATTTTATTAGCCAATGTAACACAAAAATTCAATAAAAATTCAATAAAAAAATAAAAGCAACAGAATATTATACTCATGAGGAAAGGTCATGTCAGATTTGATTGCTTGGTTTAGATGCTTAAAATTTTTCAATTCCATAATACTTTTAATGTGTAGAATATTTTATTCTGAGAAAAAAAATCTGCAAAACTTTTTTCGATAGAACTGTTACCAGTGGAAGCGGGGCCCTTGCAGTATCTAAAGGGAAAAAAATTCCTGAGACCTGCACAGGAGGATGTGGCTCTGTGGTATGTTTTATTGATGACGTACAATTAGGGGGGTTCTTCCCCTGTCTTCCCAAGGTCCCATCTCCACCCATCTCACCATAGAAAAAGTCCCGCCTTGTCTTCAGTAGGGCCGAGAGGAAGACCCCAGCTGAGAGTTTACCCTCCATATCAAAGCACGGTCCAGCCCGGCATCCAATTAGCTTAGTGTGTGTTTCCAGCTGTAGCGCATAGCTGGCTTCTGCCTGGAGCCAGTTGTGGAAGTTGCACAGCCATGGGCTATGTGGCTTTTAGGATGGCATGGCAATAGAGAGAGAGCTTCTTTGTGCCCCTAAGACTACGTAACTTGGATGTGTGATAGACCAGGTGCTTTCTGAAAATGACCAATCAACAACTTCCCAAACTTTCATGGGTGATAGGCCCACCTCCCAACAAACCTCTTCTTTCCCCAGGCTGGACTGACAGGTCCTTTTGGTCCAGCACTTCCCCTGTGCATTTTGACTTCTGTTGTGCATGTGCCTGCCTTCCCCTACTCCCGCCAGACAGTCTGGTAAAGAAGGTGGAGGGGGAAGGGATGGGCGGTAATCCTCTTGGAAAAATGCTGTAATACCCTGGGGTGTGAGCTGTAGCATCCTGGATAGCAGGCAGGCTTCTGCTTCCCAGTTTATTAAACTCAATGTCTAGTTCCCTTTGCTCCTCTTTTCTAGCTAAATACCAACAGTAATGTAACTTCCTTCACATCTGTTCACAGTGTGTGGTAGATATGAGGTTGTTAAAACTGAAGAGAAAGTTTAAATCATGCTTTTTTTCCAGACAGAACTCTATTGATACCGGGTATATAGAAAAATTTGTCTCTTCTATGTTAAAAAATAGTCAATAAAGATGAAGGAGGCACATAGGTAAAAGTCAGCCAGATCTTAAACAGTGTTGTAAGACTTTTAAAAACTGCCCTTGCTCTTTTCTCAGGCTTGCAACCAAGGACCACCAATGTGTGACCCCAATTCAAAGTGGGGAGAAAGCCTACTGTCACTGTCTCAGAAAGAGGTGATATGCTCATGAACTCTGGTGCCACCACTAAACTCATATTTTTTGTTTGGTTTTGCATGTAAGCAATTTATCATTTGTTTGTTTTTATTTTTCATTGTTGTACAAGGACAACATTTTCACCCTACCATGGCCCCCTGCTCCACCCATCCCCACCTCCCACCCTCAAACCCCCTTTGGCTTTGTCCATGTGTCCTTTATTCATGTTGCTTGATGGACCTTCCCCTATTTTCCCTCATTATCCCCTCCTTCATCCCCTTTGGTCACTGTCACTTTGTTCTTAATTTCAGTGTCTCTGGTTATATTTTGCTTGTTTGTTTATTTTCTTGATTAGGTTCCACTTATAGGTGAGATCATATGGTATTTGTCTTTCACCACCTGGCTTATCTCACTTAGCATACTACTCTCCAGTTCCATCCATGCTGTCATGAAGGGAAGGAGTTCCTTTTTTCTTTCTGCTGTGTAGTATTCCATTGTGTAAATGTACCATAGTTTTTTGATGCACTCACATACTGGTGGGCACTTAGGTTGCTTCCAGCACTTGGCTACTATAAATTGTGCTGCTGTGAACATTGGGGTGCATAGGTTCTTTTGAATTGGTGTTTCAGGCTTCTTAGGGTGTAATCCCAGCAGTAGTATTGCTGGGTCAAAAGGCAGTTCCATCTTTAGTTTTTTGAGGAAATTCCATACTGTCTCCACAGTGGCTGCACCAGTCTGCATTCCCACCAACAGTGCACTAGGGTTCACTTTTCTCCACAACCTCACCAGCACTTGTTTGTTGATTTGTTTATGATGGCCATTCTGACTGGTGCAAAGAGGTATCTCATCGTAGTTTTAATTTGCATGTCTCTGATGGCTAGTGATGCTGAGCACCCTTTCATATGTCTCTGGGCCCTCTGTATGTCCTCCTTGGACAACTGTTTGTTCAAGCCCTTTGCCTATTTTTTAAATTGGGTTGTTTGTCTTCTTGGAGTGAAATTGTATGAGTTCTTTAAATATTTTGGAGATCATACCCTTGTCCCAGGTATCATTGGCAAATATATTTTCCCATATGGTTGGTTCCCTTTTCATTTTACTGCTGCTTTCTTTAGCCATGCAGAAGCTTTTTATTTTGAAGAGATCCCATTTGCTTATTCTTTCCTTTATTTCCTTTGCTCTAGGGGACATACTGGTGTATTACAAGGCCACAGTAATCAAAACAGCCTGGTACTGGCATAAGAACAGACACAGAGATCAATGGAACCCAATGGAGAGCCCAGAAATAAACTCAAGTTTCTACGGTCAATTAATATTCAATAAAGGGGGCAGAAGTATAAAATAGAGTAAAAACAGTCTCTTCAACAAATGGTGTTGGGAGATCTGGACAGCTACATGGAAAAAAATGAAACTTGCACCAACTTACCAACTTACACCATACACAAAAGTAAATTCAAGGTAGATAAAAGACTTAGATACAAGTCACGACACCATAAAAGTCCTAGAGGAGAACATAGGAAGGAAAATCTCAGATATGCCACACATGTAAAAAATTTATTTTGAACATCTCAGAAAACAGGAGCTGTTCTTAGTTCCATCCAATCTAATCCTAAAATTATATTTTAATGTTAATTCATCCATTGAGCTTGTCTATGAGTTCTTATTTCTTTTTAACCAATTTGTTACCTATATTCACTCCATTACTTTGTGTGCTAGAGTCTCCATTTGACCTGCCTCTTCTCCTGGTAGAAACTCTTTACCTCTTTAATTTACACCGTCCCTCATCTGGATTTACCGCTCAAGGCATTGCTTGTTCTTTGCTCATATCCAGCCATTATTTTTTTTTGGTTCCATTAATTAAGGTTTTGTGAACAAGTAGAACTCATCTTACTGAAAGAGTTATGTGTCCTGGGCATCAGGAGCTGTGTAGAAAAGCAATGCAGAAATCCACTCTTCCCTTTTAAGCTGCACTATGATGCACCTAGGAAAGGTGTGCTCAGGTACATTGTTTCAGTTTCTCTGACAAGACATGATCTCACATCATGGCATCTACAAGCAATCACAGAGGTTGCACAAACCCACTGTGGTAGAAAGGGAAGATGACAGGGCCATTGCTGGGGACAGTGTGCCATGAGGGAAATGTTTTGGGCTGGGGGACCAAAAGCCTGAGTGCTGGCCATCTCTGACACTAGCTGCCAGACCTAGAACTGGTCTATATATTCTGTTAGGCCAGTTTTTAGGCCTTACTATGCCTATATAGCATCGTGGATCTGGTGAAAATGCAGACTACTGTTGACTAGGTATGGAGTGAGGTTGCAGTTCTGTGTGTTTAACAGCCCCCTCATGCTGTTGTCTGCTGTCACTTTGGGTGGCAAGACTCCAGGTTAAGTCTGTAAAATCAAAGGGCTGGGCCACAGGGCCTCTACCATCTCGAGTATGCTTGGGTTCTCCATTTTTTCCCCTAGAGTTAACACTTTTGGAACTGTACCTTATCCAGTTTGCATTTCTGAAAAAATTCATTTCTCTAAAACATCTCAGTGAAAATGGTACTCACTGAAGACCCAGGAAATGCTCATCCAGACCATTGGAAGGAGAGGAAATTTACTCATGGGTATGTAATGTCTCACAAAGATACTAGTTTTCACATCACTGTGAGAGTACGAGGGATCTGAAACGTGGCTTATGGTTTGAAGGCACAGTGACATATTTAGGTGTTTGTTTCTTTCTTTTTGAGTGGTATTCCTTAGCTTTCTAAATTTTTTAAAGTTACCGATTTTTAAAGTTATATTTACATATATTACAAAGACTTATGTTCTAGTATAGCAAGGATACAAACTGACTTTCTTTGATAAATCAGATAGACTCAGAAGTAAGTTACTAGATAGAAGAGGATAAGAATTATTATAGAAAGGGCACTGATCATAAGTGAGTGGTTTAAAAAAGGGCTATCATCTCTTATCTCTTATAATGAGATGGACTCACTTTGAGTGGAACCCTGATATAAAGATATCAAAATTTAAAAGTATTCTTGAAAGGCAAAAAGCCAGGGAAAGTAGTGGTCCCAAAATTTTACGCAGTGCTAGAAGAAAGAAGAGTATATTATTAAGAAAACATGGACATTAGGTACGTAAGTATGTTGCCAAGTTTTAGTAAGAGTAAATGTATCAACATTTCCTGAAATAAGGGTCAGTCTAAGAGTGGATCAGGGCTGATGTCGAAGTATGACCCAGGGAAACGAGAAGCACATTAGCAAGTCCATTGTTTGGAAGATCTTTTGTTAAGACCTAGACATTTTTGATATGCCACTTGAACTTGTCAGGAGGCAAAACTAACAGCTTAATGTTTTAACTTGTTATTTCTCAAAAATGAAACAGATAACAGTGATAGCTGATAGGATTAAATATAAAGAAAGTAATAGGAAGAGAGTCCACCCTAAGAATGATAATTGTGACAATCATGATTTATGCTGTTATCAAAAATTGAGAAAAGTTATAAAGGTGATCTCTTTGTCTTCCCACACGTAGTTATCATACCGCTTGTCTATCCACCATCTTGAGACAGAGAAAGGAGACAGCGGAGCCATGGATGGAAGAAACCTGAGGGTTTGATTCACCACGTGAAGGAAAGCAGCAAGGAACGTAAGTGTAGAACTGCTGTATGACTGAGAAATATTTTTATACTCTGCTAGCCACTGGAATTCAGTGGTTATTTATTATAGCAGCTGGGTTACACTAACAAATATAGAGATTTATATTGGAAGTGGGGCACTACTATAAGAACACACTAAAATTTGTGAGTTGGTTAGCAGTCCAGTTGTGGGTAGCAAAGATAGATGGAAATAAAGCTGGAGATTGCTGTTTACCATGGCAAAAGATTTGATGAAACTGTCACCTGTAATAAATTGGAAAGTAGATCAAGGACCTACTAAGCCTGTAGCTCTTAGGAAAGTTGTTGGAAAGAGCCAGGATATTAGGATATGTTGGTTACCTCTTTCTGGAAAGAATAATTGACTAGCCTTCAAGCAGCAATCATAAGGCCATCATTTCACATGACTGCAAAAACTGATCAATAGTTTCCAGGATCCAATAATAGGACATTAAAGTGAAAGGGCATTGAAGGCATAAGGAGGACCTATACTTCTCAATCACGGAACTACACAGGGTGGGGCCAAGAGGTTGTTCCTATGAAAAATTAATAAATAACCATATGAGAACAAACTCTGCTTTGCATACTCATAACTATAAACCTACTTCTACCCTACCTTGCGTATGATAAGGGGAATTGCCTTTCACTGCAAGCCTGTTATTTTAGCTTTCAGCAGCCTTCTAGGTACTAAGACTTGAGCCAGCTCTTTCTTTTTTTTAAGAATGGTGGTAGTGAGGAAAGTGATATGGGGGCATGGACGACTTGAACTGTATCTAGGAAGAGTTTCTGAGTGTTGTTTCTGACCATGAGACTGATAAATAAGATTTTTGAGGGAACTATTTTTCTGTTTTCTCTTCATTTTTTGACAGAACTAAATTGCTAAGAAAACTGTGAATCTAGCGGAAAATATCTTGTGACTCTGAACCAACCCTTAGCCTACACCTCTAACTTGCCGTAACTGGAAAAGTTATGCAGATTTCCATGCCCCGAAGAGGGCAAACTCTCCTACATTCTCCAAGTGGGCAGAGCCAAGGGCTCCAGAGTACAATGGCCAGGGTGGTTCCTCCAAGATAACCAAATCCAGGTCCAAACCAAACAGAGGATTCTTCAAAATGCCTACCTAGCAGGACCCCATTATCGCCAAGAACCGGTGACTGCTACGTGTTTCCTATTCTCACGTTTTCTTTTTTTTTTTTTCTTGACCATTTTTTTTTATTTTAGATTATTCAGTACAGTTTCAATCTTTTACTCCCATTCCAGCCCACCCACCCATCCCTCCCAACCTCCCTTCCATTTCCAAGCCCCGTAGTTTTGTCCATGTGTCCTCTATATTTGTTCCTGTAAACCCTTCCCTTCTCCCCTGAAATTCCCTCCCCTCTCCCCTCTGGTCACTGACATCACGTTTTCAATTAGGAGTTTTTATTGTAAACACCCTGTCCCTGCTCCATCATTGTATTGGCGTGTTTGTGTTAGTTGGAGAGGGAGCAAATTTGTCATTTTCATTTATATGTTACTGCATTAGGACTAAAAAAGAAGACTGCATATTACCTGACAATTCTAGACTTTGAATTAGGTTTAGTAACTAGATGAGGCTTTGTATCACTTCCTTTTAAGACAGGACTGAGTGTTACCATAGATTGAATGTTTATGTCTCCACAAAATAATTCATATGTTGGAAACCAGTTCTCAATGTGACGATATTTGGAAGTGGACCCTTTGGGAGATGATTAGATATTGTGAAAGGACAGAACCCTCAGGAATGAGATTAGTGCCCTTTAAAAAACATTCCCAAACAGTTTCTTGTCCCTGTGCCATGACAGGACCCAGTGAGAGCATGGCTGTCTATGAACTTGGAAGCAGGTCCTAAGCAGACACCCAATTTGCCAGCGCTTTCCTCTTGGACTTCCAGCCCCCAGAACAGTGAGAAGTAAATTTCTGTTACTATGTAAGCCCCCAGCCTATGGTATTTTTGATATTATAGCAGCCCAATGGACTAAGGCAAGTATCTTCTAAGAATAGAAAGAAAGATGCAGTGGGTAATTGGTGTTAAGAAGAAGGATCTACAGCAAAAACTGCTAACTTTCACCAAATTCATGTCTTCTTTTTCCTGAGCTCACAGGCTCCCTTGCAGTTAAGTAAACATATGACACTGAGCTGCAGCCAGTGGGCTGTGAGCTGAAGGGACCTGCTCAGCTTAACAGAGAGAACCCTACAAAATCTTATACACCTGAACCTTCAGAATCTTTCTCCTATCAACTGCTGGCCCCCCTGAACTTTGAGGACCTAGGGGAGGGAAGAGGCAGTATGTTAAAGAAACTTGTGTTCTAAATTACTGTGTGGATGAAAGTCCTCCACCCATGTCCATTTGGAAGTAAAGGAAAACAGAGAATAGCATTTAAAAGCATGGACTTTGGATTCATACTTGAGTCTAATTCCCCCACTCACCATCTCTGTGAGTTCAAGCCAGTCAGTATCTCCTCTACACCTTTGTTTCCTTAGATGTAAAGTAGACATAATTATAGTACCTATATAAGGAATTGGCCCGAGGATTGTCACCCTTGAACCTATTATCTTCCATATGTTACATTATTCATTCTGTGTGTTATGTGAAAGAACCAGGGGAGCAGTCTGATTTTATTCGCAGTTGTAACCCCAGAACCTGGAACAGGGTGTCACACACACTAATTGTATCATGGATATTTTAAAAATGTATAAGACATGGGAAAGACTTATGGTATCTAGAGCATGGCAGATTTAATGAGTATTACATAGCATCACTATTGAATCAAGATAATGCTATTATAAAAATACTCAGGTCTTAGTATTTTTTATTTTGTAACATATTTTAATGGACTCACAATTGTTCATTATTATTCATTTCTGTTTGTCTAGTTAGTGATATAAACGTGAAAATAATTGACTAATGAATACGTTGTTTTTCACGGTTTACTTTTGTTGAAATATAGTAAATAGTAATAGCAGTTGAGGATTATCTTAATGTCATTAATAGAACTACATTAAAATTATCATTGAGTGAGAAAGCATGGTTCTGTTAATCCTATATCTATAATTATTAATTTCTGAAAGGTATTACTGTATTTTGAGAAAGGTATACATTTTCAAGCTCCATTAAAGTAATGTGGTTTTCTACAACAGAATCTGTCAACCATGGCCTTGACAACATTTTGGGTGGACAGTTCTATTTTGAGAAGCTATTTTTGCATGTAGAATGTTTAGCTAAATATCTGGCATCCACCTACTAGAACCACTCCTCTGCCCCCACATGACAAGCACAGACATTTCCAGGCATTGCCAAATTTTTTGGAAGGGTAATTGCTTCTGGTTGAGAACCAGTGATGTATAGCTTTCATCCACTTACTTATCTAGTAATTAAAAATTATTTATTGAGCATTTACTTTGTGCCTGGTGTTACTTATTCTAACATTATGGATATGATAATGAATAAAACAGAAAGTCCTCTAACAAAGTTTGTGTTTTGGAGGAATAGATATAGAATAAACACAATGATCCATAATATAAGGTCAGGTAGTGAGAGTTGATATAAAGCAAATAAAACTAGGAGTAAGGACTGTATTAATTAGTCATGTTTTTTATTTTCTGAATTCTGATGTTTTGACATCTGGGACTTGTTGACTCTGGTGGGACTGCTCCTCCCTGGTTAGTCAGTTTCTAGAGGCAGTAAACATGTTGCCTGACTACATGCTTTTTAATGCAAACTAACCAATCCAGAGCACTTATTCTCAACAACTTCCTCTAGGTTCTTACACTCTGGATCATTCTTCTGCTATAATCACACCAGGGTCAGGCATCAGACAACTACAGATAGCCCTTATGCCCCAGAGACTGCTAAAGTTATTCAAACTAGCCAGTCCTAGCGTTGTTTACGCTGCTCACCTTACCTGCCCCTTTCTAAGGAAACTACAGTAAAACTTCTTGCTTACAGTTCACCTGCCCTTTTCCTTTGTCCTGTGACCAACACTGGTGCTTTTCCAAGTCAGCCCCAATGGTTTGGGGTGCCCCCTGCTGGGGGAGCTGTGAGTAAGAAACTAACTTTTCACTGACATTAACTCCTGATCTATTGGCTTTACTATAGCTACAAATATTTTTATTAATGCACTGTATTTTAAGAAAAGATAAAGAGTAGCAGATTCAGGCATGGGGGGAGAATGCCCACAGAGCAGAAAGTACAGCTTTTGAGGCACATTGCATAACAAAGTCAGATTAACAGCCTGTGCCTTCCTGAGGGGAGGAGCTTGGAAGAAGGCTGCTGCCCCAGGGCAAACTGTGTAAGTGGCTGTGAGAAGGTGGGAAGGTGTGCCAGCAGAAGGACTCAGCAGAGTGACTGGTGACATCACCCATAGGGGGCAGGGTAGAAGCTCACACTGCACCTGCATGAGCTCCAGGGACCCGGATGCCCACCCTGGATCCTTCTGTATGGCTGGGAACTCTTGCCCTGTCTAAAGATGGCAGCAAAAAGAAGGTCGAAGACACTGGGATTTTGACAAAAATGGTAGACACTAATGCCTCACAGGAAGAGCCAGATATTTGGCTGCACAGGAAGTTCTGAGCCAAGCCTTTAAAACTGGAGCATGCTGAATGAGAAACATGAGGCCTGCCAGTTGGTTGGTCTGTGAATCTGTCTGTGGGGCTGGAGGTCTGGAGGCCCACTGGAAACAGCCTCAGCACCTCTCCTGCACAGAAGACATGACAGAGCTGGCGGTGCTGTGGGTGACCTGCTTGACCAAGCACACAGGCACCCTGGTGAGCTGATGGCTGGACTAAAGGCAGCTCCAGAGGACAGAAAGTGACACTGTGAGAAGGACTCAGGCTGAAGGACTCAGGCTGACGCACACAGTCTCCTGAGATGCATGGAGCTGAACTGTGACTGGGAATGCTGAGCTGCAGACTTCTGTATTTCTGAAAGACAGTAGTTTTGAATCGCATATCTTGAAATTGGTCTGGCTTGGCAGAGGGAGGCAGAGCTATTCATTTTGGGGTGTTTTTAAAGGGAGTGGGGCTTAAGCAGAAATGCTCATGCTCTCTCTCTCCCAGGTACTTGATATGGAGAAGTTGCTCTCCTGGTACGGGGGCTCTTGCTATAGGATTTTGAAGCTTGGTGCAAGCTCTGTCCCTCTGGGCTTTTGGAATTTGGGTGTTCTGGGCCTCTGGCCCTGCTCCCTACATGGATGTGAGCGCTTGTGGGATGAGGAGCCCATCAGTGGCTTAGATATGGAGCCCATCAGTGGCTTAGACCCCACAGAGGATGGAAGCCCAATCCTGCAGGCAGGGTCCCAGGAAAGATGCATGCCTTCCTGGGCTCCAGCACCTGGGACACCATGACCAAGTGCAACATGGCACGTGGTTCCTGGACCAATACATGGAGACTGAGGACAGCGCATCACAGATCTTGAAGGAGAGAGTCACTGTGAGAAGATGGTGACTTTGAAATCGACAAGTGCACATTCTAGAGAGGACGGAGATCTGTTTGTGTGACTGGCTTAAGGACAAATAAGGAAATGGGAAACCTCTGGACATGGTTTTGGCTTACAGCCTTTTTGGGAGCAAGGGAAGTTCTGGGTCTCACGGGAGAGCAGGGCTCTGAGCAGGAATGTTCTCAGCCCCCACAAGGTCAGAACCTTGTTGATAGAAACCTGTTTCCTCCAACACAAATTGCTGAGTCATATATAAGGGCACCACGTGGCCAAAACCCAGTTTGCATGGTTACAAGAAGGTTCTAGGCTATAGAACCCACGAAGGCAAGTCCTGAGGCGGAAACGTGATATGTGTGTCCAAGGAAAAGGAAAGAGGCCAGTGTGATGGGGGCATAAAGTATGAGAAGAATACAAAGTGGTGGGATTGGAGAAATATCCAGGAGCCAGAGCACATGGGACTCTGAAGGCCATTGTTAAGTTTCTGTCTGAGTGTGATGTGAAACTAATGTTGTAGGTCTAGCAGCAGGGAATTACTTAATTTGACTTGCTCCTTATAAAATGCCCTGTAGATGCTATTTAGAGAACAGATTTTAGAGGGGGAAAGAGTGGAAGCTAGGAGACGAGGTAGGAGGTCAGAAATCACTGTGACTTGAACTAGGGCAGTAGCCATTGAGGTATATACATTTTGAATGTGAAATCAGTAAAATCAGTAGGATGTGCTGTGTAAGAGAAAGATGTTTTTGATCTGAGTAACTGAGGGAGTAGTAATACCATTTCTGATATAAAGGACACCGTGGAAGTAGAACAGGTTTGAGGGGGTAAAAGCAATATTCATTTTGGAGCATTGTTAAGTTTTTGGTGCCTGTTCAACTTCTAAATACAGATGCTATATAGGTGACAAGCTTTTCTGTATATATGTATCACAGGTGTCTCAAGGCATGGGAGGGCTTGTATGATAAATTTTGGATTCACTAGTACATAGTATTTTTTTAGAGTTATTTATCTTAGAGACAGAAGAAGGGAAACAGCAAGAGGGAGGGAAACACTGATGTAAGAGGGAAATAGCAGTCAGTGGCCCCTGTACACGCCCTGATGAGAAACCAAACGGCAAGCCCGGTATGTGCCCTGACCAGGAGTGAAACCCGCAACCTTTCCGCGCACAGGAAGACACTCCAACCAACAGAGCCACACAGGCCAGGCAGCACATAGGTTTTAAAGCCACTGGATTGCTGAGATCCATTCACGACTATATGTTCTGATTATAGATACAAAACAATAAATAAAAATGAGTAGTATGTGCTTAGCCTTGGAAAATACGATGTATACAATGTTATAAGTATAAAATGTTACAAACATAATAGAGAATAAAGAAAAGAAAAATTCTATAGGATTTTGGTAATTCCTAGGTAACTGACAATGAAGTTTAAAAAAAAACTTTACTGCAGTCCTCTGCAGGCTATTGACAGCTGTCAGCTGATCTTTCTGCTTGTTAAAGTACGGATTTATTGGAGGGGAGAAACAAAAGATGTGGACTAGCAGTATTTTTCCTCCTTTTTTGTAGCTTTCACTCTATCATCTAAAATTTTAATTAATTTAAAACTCTTAGCCTGGCTCATTACTGACCCCTCCCCCTTTTAAAGTTTCTTCCTTTTGGTAGGATGCTAGCCAACAGAACTCACGTAGGTAATGCATAGAGCAATATGGATTCCAGTCGGTCTGTGTGGATTAGCATAATATGGTCCATCTGATTACTCCTCTTTACGCGCATTGCCAGCGTAAACACTAATGAGTCTTTTGAAGCCATTATTGTATAACTCTGTCTTGGCTAGACTGAATCAAACTCTTCAAGAATATGGTGCTAGTAAGTTCAGTTTATATCTGAATCCTTTTTCTTGATCTATTCCTCTAGCTCTTGATAGCCTTGAATACCAAAAATACAGAAATGTGAAAGTTTAATACATGTATTACAAATATAAAATATATTTTATCTATCTACTTACCTATCTAAGTACTTTCCTATTTCTGTAATAAAAATGATGGAAAGATCATATATGGGTATAGATTTTGAAAGATCAATTTTTTTGAAGGCCTGGGTAGTTAGGATGAGAGAAAATGACAGAGTGTTACTATACACAGCAAGGTTTTCTATTGGGCTAGTAACTCCCAGTAATGACGGAGAGTGCTAACTGAGGAGTTGGGCTACCGAGAGTGCAGTGCATCAGACTAAAGACAAGTTGTCTATAAACTGAACAAAAAACCAGACTCAGAGAAGGAAATCCTGGAGGGTTAAAGCAAATGGACATTTGAGTATGGAAAGTAAAAAGGTTATGTAAAACATAAGAGAATAGTTTTATAACTGCAAAAACCTGGAAAAGGTAGCTCAGCTTTCAACATAGTACTGGACAGAGAAATCTGATTTTCAAGAAAATAACATTCAGCTGTGCTCACATGTGCACAGACGCACGCACAGAGGAGTGCCTCTTGCTGTGCCAGCAGTTTGTAATTACAGAACACCTGGTTCAAGTGGCCCTCTCTGTGCTTTGCCAAGCAGAGGGACATTTTAACTTGACTGTGGACATGGCTGACGTTATCTCTAAGTAGCTTTTTCTTAGAATCCTCCAGCTGAAATCTCAGACTCTTGACTGGATCTCTCATTTTGCTGCATGTTTTTGTGGTTAATTATTGTCAGGCAAAGTTTAGACATATTTGAGCTCGAGATGAAGATGTTTAATTTACAAATGAACTGATCTGGAAGAGATGAGATGAAAATGCTTTCCTTTGCCTAAAGTCTTTCCTCTGGCAGACGTGTGTTTCCTCTAATTAGTTGCTAGATCTAAGACCTAGTAAATTAAAAGATTGTATCAAATCATCAAGGATGCCTTTGGTTTTCTTAGGGCAAAAACCCTATGGTCAATTGTTAACCAATCCACTTAATCTTCAACTGATTTCACCCCATATAAATGCAGATACGTGTAAACCAATTTGCAGGTCTTCTTAATGTATGTAGCCCACTCTTCTCCCCCCACTTCTTTAACTCTTCTTGATAATCAAACTAGACAGTAGGTTAATTATTAGTCCATTGCCAATCTTTTATGTATGCATGTTATAATTATCACATTATTATCCTTATGGATTGCTCTTATTATAATTAACGATTTCCATTACAGTGATCATTGTCCTAGATGACCCATAACATCTACTCTTGGTGTGTACAGAGTTAAATGCATATGGGGAAGGTCAAAACCAGTTTATAATTAAACTTGGGAACATTATGTTTCTGTTAAAATTTTCCTCTTACATGTGATTTAGGATTTCCTTTAGTCAGGGCTGAGCCTGAGAGAAGCAATACCTGAGCACAGATCTTAGGGACAAAAGTTACACAGAGGAGGCCTATCAATAGAAGTGCTGCATGTCAATCAATATCTTCCTCCAACATTGTCATGAAAAAATGTAAAATACATTTGTTACTGGGTGGATGTATCAATTTTCTCCAATTCTAATGCTATGTGAAAATTCACTGTAGGGCTTCCACAATAAATTGACATAATCTGGGTGGCTTAAACAACAGCAAATTATTTTTTCACATATACGAAGTCCAGAAATAGAAGATCAAGGTATAGGGAGAGTGGATTTCTCCTGAAGCCCTTGGGGGAAGGATTTGTTCTGTGTCTCTCTCCTTGGCGTATAGGTACTTCATTTAGAGATGGCTTAGAGATTCTTTACAGTGTCATTATTTTTGTTTCATCCAATCCAGAAAGGTAGATGACTTCTGATTCACTTCCATACACACAACAGTCATAATGATATAGTAGGCAGTTAGACAGATGTGAGCAGAGTGGGAACGATAGGCCCAGTATAGAACGTCACCAGGACAGAAAGCCCTGGGTGCCTAGCAATGGGCGAAATTGAGAACACAAGTATTGTAGGGTGGGCCCTCACCCAGGGTGACCTTTCCTCTGCAAGTTTATTGCTGGTCCTGTGGCTTAGACCCCCCGACATTTCATATCGCTGGTCATGGAGTTCAGACCCTCCCCTGACCTTTCCTCCCCTGCCATGTCACTACTCATGTGGTTTAGACCTAGTTAGAGGAAGAACAAGGGGACTGGAGAATAGCCTTATATGACTCCCACCTTCTTAAATATTAAGCCCTCGGGACAATGAAACTTTGACTCACAGCCTTAGGAACAAAGCCTCAGGGGTGTTGACTACAGCAACAGACTTTCCATTAAACTCAAGATAACATCTAGGCCTCAGTTGTGCTTCAGTTCTAGGCCCAGGAAAGAAGCAAAACCAGACAAAGCGGCACCATGGCTGACATCAGGGCCAGCTATGATGACTAATGACTCCCTGCTCTGGCACCAACCAATCAGTGGAGACCATGACCTTGATAAGATGCACTTGGAAAGCTGATAAATAGTCTATTGAGATCCATCCCTTGGATTTCCTCTAGGGTCTTTCCCTTTGGAAAGCAAATAAAAATCCCAAGGACTCAGGTGGTTCTCTCTCTGGAACATATTTGTACCTTCCTCTCCTTTGTTTTTCTCAGCATCTCTCTTTCTCTCTCTCTCTCTCCCTCTCTCTCTCTCAGTACACCCATGTCTTTCCCCACCCACTTCTTTCCCCAGGCAAGCCCACACAGCCATACAACCAAGCCTTTCCCCCTCTCCTTCTCCAGGCATGCTTCTTTGCCTTTCTTTCTCCTAATCTTCAGGGGCCCTTTCATTGCCTCTCTAACTTGTTTCCTGAGCGCATGCGGCCCACTTGGTTCCCTTCTTCTATGGCTGACGTCTTCTACCTCTGTGACTTTCTAAATAAACTTTCTCTTATATTTGAGTCTTGGCTCTGAATTCTGTCTTAGCCAAACTCAAGGACCAAGGTCTAACAGCTGGTGCCATTTGCTGTTAAAAATAATTAATGAGTTAGAGGAGGGGTCCCCAACACCCTCCCCCATTCCAGCCATGGACCCGTACAAGTTCGTGGCCTGTTAGGAACCAGGCTGCACACCAGGAGATGAACAGCAGGCAGTGAATGAAGCTTCATCTGTATTTACAGCTGCTCCCCATTGCTCACATTACCACCTGAGCTCCACCTCCTGTCAGATCAGCAAGAGCATTAGATTCTCATAGGAGCACAGACCCTACTGCTGTGTATGCAAAGGATCTAGGTTGTAAGCTCCTTATGAGAATCTAATGATTGATGATCTGAGGTGGAACTGAGACCATGATGCCAGCACTGGGGAGACGCTGCAAATACAGATTGTCATTAGCAGAGAGGTTTGACTGCACAGAGACAATAATAAAGCAATTGCTTGCAGACTCATATCAAAACCCTATCAGTGAGTGGCAAGTGACAATTAGGCAGGATCTAGTGGCAGGCTATAATGGAATCAATCCCTGGTACCAAAAAACTTGGGGACCTCTGAGTTAGAGCCATGGTTCTTGAAGCTTAGCATGTATGAAACTCACCTGGAGAGCTTACTGAAACACAGATTGCGAGGTCCTTGTCTCAGAGCTTCTAATTTGTTAGGTCAGAAGTTGCACCAGAGAACCTGCATTTCCGAGAAGTGCATGGTTAGTGCTGCTACCGTTGATCAGGGAGCATGCTTTGAGACCAGTTGAACATTCTTCCTTACGGAGTCCCAGAATTGTTTGCAACACAAAGTTCCATGCAATCAGCAATCAGAATATTTTCCAATCTTGGTATAAAACAATATCCCTATGTACTATGCAGGTTAGGGAATAGTTCTGTCACAGTATTTCAGGGGAGATTTCCACTAATTTTGCTAAAATCAGGTCCATGCTTCTGAAAATCTTTACTGGCTATGCCTTGGAACCTCCAATTCTTCCAAAAGTTGCTACTGGATTGAAAGACTAGCATTTAAAATTGTACTGAGATTA
Organism: Trachops cirrhosus; assembly: GCA_028533065.1. Classification (NCBI taxonomy): domain Eukaryota; kingdom Metazoa; phylum Chordata; class Mammalia; order Chiroptera; family Phyllostomidae; genus Trachops; species Trachops cirrhosus. The sequence goes on along the minus strand of CM052538.1, from coordinate 25,569,895 downwards.
ATTTTAATCACTCTTTCTCTCTTTTAATAACCTATTGTCATTAGTAATTAACACTGAAGATGCAAATGTACTAATGTATAATAGTATTATAAACCAAATTAATTATTGAAGATTTAAGCACCACTTGTGTCCAAATTTCAGTAAATTTTTTGAAGATGTATACGACAAATTACAAGCTAAATGAACTTGAATCTAAGTAAGGTGAATGCAAAGCCTTAAAATACTATAGCCTCAGATGCTGGGATACTTTTGCTCTAAAATTGGGCTTATATTTGGAATGTGACTTCCTGTCTTTCTGTCCAGAAATTGGCAGGTATAGAAAACAGCAAGAAATAGAGAAGTTTCTTGTGCTTTCTGATACATTTTTCACTGGAAAAAGTAAGTAGGAAAGACATAGAACTTATAAACCTAGGCAGAAAATAAGAATGAAGGGTAATCATGCAAAGAAAAATAATCTGACACGGTTACACTGTGAGAACAGACACCAGATACAGAAATAGACCTATGACAATCATAGTCAACTAATTAGATATGGGTTTAAATATGCATTTCCTTTTGAAAACCCAAGCATTGTACACTTGTGTAATAAAACTGTAGTCCCACTCAAGTGAAGCATCTTCAAAAGAACCACATTATGTTAGAAATTTCTTATCTGAATACAGAAACAGTTTAATGCCAAAAAAAAACCTATGCAAAAGAGGAGCCAAGATGTTGATTAAGGTGGAAGATAAAGATCCTTAATGAGTAGTGTCACAGCCGAGTGTACTGGAATGATTTAGCTCAGAGTCAAGAACACTACTCTTTTACATCCTTTAGCTGATTGCCTGACTGACCTAATGACCTTGGGAAGGTGTGCTTGGAAGCACTTGTCAAAATTAATCTCAGAAGTACTGGGATGCTAAAGCTCTACAACCGAAACCTCCAGGAATAGATCGGAAATAGAGTATGATTTGGCTGTTGAACTGAGCTTGAGAAAGAAACATAAAAAAATAAAGAAATGCCCTCAAGCATGAATAAGTCTTAGTTTAAGACAATCTCATAACTTTTGCCTGACATACTACTGGTTTTGTAGTTCAACTACAGATTTTTTGATGTCAGGGATTTCTGGTTTAGAATTCTTGAAGTGACTGGCTATAGCCATAAAAAGATTTATTTGCTGACTTATTAACATAGACAATTTAATGTGATTGACCTATATATATCTTCTCTGATACATGCTGTGGTGATAAATAGAAATAACAAACTAAATTAAAGAGGATCAACTAATCAGGGTGAATGATGGAATTTAAGACATATAACTGGAATTATCAGCATTCTGACACTACATCTATGCGACCATTTTTAGAGAAGCTAATGCAGATTATAATGTCAAGTTCAATGAATTCTGATTTCCATGGCAACATTTGGGCAATCTAAAGGCACCCACATGGTTATGAAACTTCTTGGCTTCACATTCTGGAGTCAGAGTTTAATCAGTTCTCTGTCCTGTTGGGAATAGGAAAAGCAGGAGAACATAAAGGGAGTCAGTATCTGCTGACAGCTGCAGTCTGTCACTTTCATTTTCACGAAGGCTAAATAATAAAGACCTTTCCTGGACCACAGACCGGGGTTTTGAACAAAAATTTATCTCTTTTGCTGGTTCCAATAAAACGATGCCACACTTTGGTAATGTAATAAGAAACAGCCTTTAGAAAATGTCAAAGAAAATTTTCCTTCCCCAGTTCAGTTAAGAGTTGCCATTTTTCCCAATGTACCGTAGATTTCCAAATTGCTAATAGAGTCACTTAGCAAGGCTGGGTTTATATTGGACAGAATATATAGAGACTACTCTCTTCTAATCTTTATTATATTTTTTTAATCTAACGTACTTCCCCCTGCCCCAATTTGCCTGAACTATGTAGTTTGACAATTAGGGCAGGATCATGAAATATACCTAACAACAAAGAGGAGATCACCATAATGACTTGATGTCTTAGTGCATCTTTCATTCTTCAAGAATAACACTAGTACAGATAAGGGCCTATCCTCGATTATGTCTGTGAGATGTTATGTCAAAGATTTCTTTCATAGCTAGAAGACAAAGTATGATATTTCTATCATATCATGAGAACAATCCCAAAGATCTGAGACTGATTTATGACTAGGATTTATGACTTTGGAGATTCCATAACATTTTACTTAAACTTTCAGTTTATACAAATGCACAAACTTGATAATTCTTATCTGCAACTTATAAATTAAAATAAATAAAAAGTTTTTTGCTTATATAATCAGGATTATAGAAGCATCATAATCTTCTATTAATCTCTAAGTATTAAGCATGAGATCTCTGAAGAATAAGCATCTGTCTTCAACAGCTTTATAGCAGTATTCAATTTTCACTTAGGTCTCCAGCATCTCTATCTTCACTTCCTCTTCCCTTTATGACTAGATACAACACTTTTATCTTTTATGAACAATTTCACTGAAAATCATTCAGGGATTTAATAATGACAGAACTTCCAATAATGGTTCAAGAGGGACCAGGTGATGCCTTTCCACAGAAAACAAATATAAAAATGGATAAAATGATCACTGACAACAATATAAGCACATTGGACATTAACTAAAGGTCTATAAAAAGTTAAAAAAAGTGTTTATTGAATGATTACAAAAGCTCCAAATAAGAAAAGTGGAAGACAATGGCTGTAGAGCTGCCTTTCTTCTCTGCTTGTTGTCAACATGAATCTGGAAGAGTGGTGTATTAAAAATTAGAAGCTCTTTTGCTAGAGGTGTCAATTCTGGGTAAATAGTGAACACTTCTGCGGCAGATCTGTCCTGAAATCACAGGGAAGATCTGCAGCTATCGAGCCCCAGATGGCATTCTAGTCGTGGCAGTCAGCAGGCCCAAACATTATTGGGGAGAACCAATGACATGAAAGAAGCAAAGAAGGAGTGAGAGAATCCATTACTCCTCAATCTTCTGTGACAGCTGAACCTTCCTGGGTGATGAGGACTTTACAAATCCTGGCAAAATGTGAAAGGCAAAAGAGGTGGAGAAGAGGCTACAGCTTCGAAGGCATCTCTCAACTCATTGGCAGAGGATGGAAGTGCTATGGGTTTGAGGTGTTTGAGTGTGCTTTGACCTTTGACCGTTGTAATGAACATGCTGAAGGTCAAAGGCAAAGAAAATATCATTTGAGCCACACATGAAAACAACTCATCACACATGGGGGACAATGGGATGTTTATTCCTCAACAGAAACAATGAAGTCTGGAAGACAATAAGATGACATAGCAAAAGCACTGAGAGAGAAAATGTGTCCATCAAGATTCTTTCCTAGCAAAACAATCCCTCAAAAATAAAGGGGAAAATAGCAGAAAGAAAGAAGGAGCTCATACCCTT
>CM052538.1:25531356-25566410 GCA_028533065.1 Trachops cirrhosus | reverse complement strand
GGGAATTTCAGGGGAGAAGGGAAGGGTTTACAGGAACAAATATAGAGGACACATGGACAAAACTAGGGGGGTTGGAAATGGGAGGGAGGAGGGGAGGGATGGGTGGGTGGGCTGGAATGATAATAAAGGATAGAAACTGTACTGAATAAACTAAAATAAAAAATTAAAAAAATAAAGGGAAAATAAAGAAATAGTCAAAGAAGCTAAAACAGATAATTGTAATTTTTTATTAGCAGACATTTATTACAAAAAAGAAGGTTTTAGGGTAAAAAAATAACTTCAGATGGTAAATTGTAAGTTGATGAGCTTTAGAATATTGTAAATATGTAGGTAAATATAATATGTAAACAAGAATTATATAATATAGGTTACATATCATATATGTAGACAATTTTAGCATAAAACCAAGGTGAGGCAATGAAGCTAATCTGGTTCAATGTTGTTAGATTTTAAATTAGTATTAAGCAGAGGTAGATGGTGATAAGTTTAAGATGCATATTATATCACTAAAATAACCACTATGAAAACTCCAAAATAGCAAAGTAAGTAAATGGTATAAATAGTATAAAATATTTATGTACAACAAAAAGAAGAAATAAAGAAGGATCATAAAGACACAAAAATATGAGACATAAAAAAATCAAATAACAAAATGGCAAATGTAAGTTGAACCACATCACTAATTAATTACATTAAATATGAGTGAACTAAACACTCCAATCAAATCAGACCATGTCACACTGGATTAAAAAAGTGTTTAATGTACTGATGCTTTTTTCAACAAAGTCACATTTAACAATTTTCAAATTAAATCCCAAGAGGAGCTTATTTGAAATGGATTATCCAGAACCTATACAGAATGATGCCAAAAGTTGGTGTTATTTAATTTTTTGGATACTGAAGATTCAACTCAGAGACTTGAAGTTGCTAGGCAAAGACAAAATTACAACACAGAATAGGATGGGTCAGATTCTACAATCTGTCTTCTTCCTTTGAATAATTTTTAATACATCACAAAGTGAAAATTATAAAGGGAGGTTTATTTGTTTCATTTTCAATTCTTTACCACCCACCTAATTTTTAACAGGGAAAAAAAGTCAGCAGCTCTTTCCCTTAGACCGCCCACCATCACTTTTAAGATCTCATTAAATAAAAAAATAGATACCTTCACTGAGTATACAAAATTAAAGTTCCTCTGCCACCAAATCCATTAACCTCTCCAAGAGGACTGTCTGATGCTAACGTTGATAATGCCCATTTGGCTAACATGCTGTGTCGAAAATAAATGAAGCTGAGACCAGAGAAACGATAGAAATAGAAGAGAAAATCTGACATCTGCTTTCTGATCTGCAGTACTGGAGTTTCCTGGAAAATAAACACACCATCAGCCCTGTCAATTAACCCACACTTCGCCAATCCCCAGCTAAAGGAACCTCTGATGGTGAGTATGTAAACCATAACATGGGGCATATCAGAAAGAAGGCTGGGCAGACCTGCTCACTTACAGATCTGGTTCAGAACATTCAGCAGATGTCGCAATAGCCAATTCCAAAATGAAGCCTGGTTACCATAAGTGTCCTAGTGTTTGAAATTCACTATACAGTAAAAAATGATTTCCTATCTAGGACTTAGCGCAAGATTAGAAAACTGAAGGATTGTAGTAAAGAGATAAAGGTAGACAGGTCACAGAATCTAAATTCTCATTTAAAGACATTTCTTGCCACTATTCTTTAATTGCATTTGCTTATACATATTTCACCCCTACTGTGTATGCAGAATGAATACATGGAATGAATGAAAGAACACAATCTTATCTAAGAGCACTATGCTACATTATATGAGTTTAATAAGTGCTTTGGCAGAATAAATGAGGTGTTTAGATGTCTTCTGCTTCTGCCTTAACCCCAACACGCATTGTCTCCCAGTATCCTGCCTATTTGGGTTCAGACAGCACTTAGAGAAAGGGTAGCTGTAGGGTCTTATTCCTTTTCTCACCCTTTTCCTTTTTAATTGAGAGATGGTTGAAAGAGTGCTGAAATTTTTTTACTCCAGATTTATGGATACCTAGACTAGACATCTCAGCCTGTGTCTCAGATGGTGGCTTCAGTGATATTCTCCTAGAATTCAAGCCTGGCCTCTCACTAGATCAGCTGCTACACATGCTGGATCCCTTATTACATATTTTGAATATTACCAGTGGCTAGCAGAGTGTGTCTTTTATATGAACATTCTCCTGTGAGTATTAAAAACTATCCTTAACCAGTAAATAGTAAGTTAGTTTCTTTCTGAAGATAAAGCAAGTCTAAGCGATTTATTATCTTTAAAAATTAAGATGAAAGAGAGTGTGACCAAGTTTGCTGACTGAGGAATCTTTTGCATTAGGCATAGAGTGAAGAGGAAGTTAGCGTTGGCATCGCAGCATCCAAGTACCCAGTAAGTGGCAAGTAGAAATGCAGAGAGAAAACAGCCTGTTAAGTTTTGGTGATTTAGAAGAGACCTTGTGATAGCTTTTTAAATTCAGATAGGTATGAACTAAAGTGGGCCACAAGTTCAGCTATTGTCCGTGAATTGTCTGTAGGGGAAAGCATTGCTTCCCGCTCTGTTAAGAAGAAAATAAGAAAAAGAAAAAATAAAACACCTACGTGGGCTCAGAAATTGAATCTAAGGATATGGGGGGAATTTCTATACCAAATATTTCCATCTATTCTGCCAGGTAAGAGAAATTTATATGGTCTAGTTCAAAGAAGTAAAAAATTAAAAGGATATCAATTATTCTACTTTATCATAAAAATAAAGAGTTTCTTCTCATCTTTCCAAATTTTGTTTTGGATTGTTTTCTTCTAAGACTGAATAACATACATATTTTGAAAAGTCATCAATAATTTGAACAAAGATAGTCGAACTAGATTTTCAGTATACTCTAAGTAGGTTCAAGGGACCCATGGTTTGAAAGAGTGCATCCGATTTTTGGTTAACATGGAAATATGTCTATGGATTTGATTAGTTAGAAAATTCACATTATTTTCTGATCAAGAAATGTAGGTTAATGTACATGCTTTTAATTTTTCCCAATCTAGTGTTTCCATAGGATATAGAGTAGTGGTTCATTACTTACCTATTTTGAAAACCTGGTATTTTCTTGATGTAGATTACCTCATGCAGTCTCTCAGAACATGTGGCTCAATGGCATATGACCTGTAAATATTAAAATTGTGTTCATTTATAGCGAAGTAGGGACTGATGTAAGCCAGTTTGAGATGATCCTTGAAATTGTAAAATACATGAGAATAAGCCAAACAACTTATATGTACGACCCATGGACATGAACTAGAGGGGGGAATGCTGCTAGAAAGGGGGTACAGGGTGGAGGGGAGTAAAGGAGAGAAGAAAATGGGACAACTGTAATAGTATAATCAATAAAATATATTTTGAAAAAGAAGAATAAGGACTTAAAATAGTATAGGAAGATTCTGTATTATCAAATACTGGGCAAAAATTATTGTGTTTTGATGTCCATGTTACAAAGAATGCTAACAGTTTCAGAATTAAAAGGATAGAAAATAAGAATTTTTATGGCAAGCTGTGATTGGCTTCCAATTACTTTTCAATAATGATTTTGTGTAAATTTTGTAAACTCTCTTGGGCATTTCTGCAGATAAATTTCTTTGTAAATATTGCAAAGATTTTTTTTTGCATTGTCTAAAATAATTTTTCTGGCTCTGGTCATTTCAATGGTTTAGGATCCAGAATGGGTTTATTACATGGAAATAACTTAAGTACAATCAAGTTTGTCCCCCTCTTTATCCAACTGGTTGGAGTAATTGAAAGCCTTTTGATGGTGTTACTAAGAGATTTTGAAAACAAACAAATAAGCATTTTACATGCCACTAAATAATACCTTCTTCAGAACTTCAGTTAGCCTACATAAGAGTGTGTAGTAGAAGTGATGAAAGAAAGTGTTTTCTGAGACAAGATTTGTCTAAGAAGGATCTGAGGAAAGAGGCTACTGTGTCTTCTCTCACTCAAAACTCTCCCAGGAATACTTTCCTATATCTAAATTGTTCACACATGCTAATGTTTCTCTTCTGCATTAACCTTGACGTGATAATAGACAATATTGGTAAACTCTGCTCATTACACCAAAGAAGCAGAGTTTGGCTCCATTGATTCCCACTAATGAAAAACCATTGTGTAATTCAGTTATGCACATACACTAATGACTACCCCTGTAACAAGTAATCACATTCTATCATTAGGGAAAAAGTATATTCTTGGTTCACACAATTGGAGAATCAAGTTAAAAATTCTGTAAGATAGTAATGGCACTTACCTCGTCCACTTCAGGGAGGAAATGAATATATTTAATTACCCTTTACAGTATATCTCTGTTATAAACCAAGGGTGGAGAAGACAATACAACCTTGATGAAGGGTTTTTTGTTAAAAGAGATGACCTTTACTAAAATTGTGTGCAAAAGAATTGTCTTAGTCACTTAAAGTCTTAAGGATGGGGTGAATCTTATTTTGAACTTGCCTAGAAAGTGATTTCTCAGAGACTGATTCACACACATAGAAAAGCTGAAGCACAGTTTTCTCTAATTCCCCAATACTGGGATTACAGGTATTAAAGAGATCAAGGACCATTTCTCCCATGGACTTCTGTAAGAGGAGATTGGCTTTGTAGTCCTGGATGAGACTAAATGAATAAATCCAGAAGTCTTGGTATAATGTTTCATTTTGCACTTTCATGTGTGTTCTTTTGTTTACATTTGGTCCAACAAAAACTCAGTCATGCTCATTCTTTGAAGCACTCACCTTTGCTGACTGTGAATCTTCTGTTCCAGAAGCCTAGCCTTCTTGAATTTATTCATACACTAGTATCTTTCCTACATCTGCCTTGATACTCTCGTTTCCAACATTAAATGTGTTGGTGGTAAAAACAATGGTGTATGAAGTCAATTATATTATAGGATACAGAAAAACTGGAAATTTTACATCAATATTACATTCTTGCAAAGCAAAAGGTACCTTGCTCGTGGATGCCTCAGGAATAAATCCTTCTCAGTTATGGGAACAAAAGATTTTTCTGTTAACTTGAACAAAGCTAAATTAAATTGATGAATACTAAAACCCCAAATTTGGAGAAGAATATTTGCAGGTGAAACAGGCCTCTAACTTATTTTAAGAAAATATCACAAACCAATGGGAAAAAGAACAATTCTTCAAGAAAAATGGTATAAAATTATGAAGAAAGACAAGTTTAATTTTTGCTTTATAGAAACTAATAAAAATATAGAATGAATGATCTGCTAGGATATAATATGAAGTTGTTTTAAAATCTATAGGAAAAATAAATGAAATTATGATTGTTTGGTTTAGATTTAAGACATTCCATGAGGGTATCAGAAATTTTAAGCACAATACTTGGATTTCATTGCTTATTAATCACACATTTTTTACAAAATATTTTTGAACTTATTATGGCAATAATAGTTTGAATTAATTTAAAACCATTAATTCTTGCAGAGATATGCTAAATACTATGAGCAGCCTACTAAACAACCATTTTCCATTTTAAATTTAGTATGCATTACTTTCCACATGTGCAAGGTCTTTGGGAAAAGTTGACACAATCTCCAACACAAGATGTGGGAGAAATGAAGGGCCACGATTTAGAGGAGACAAAAAGGGGCACAGTGGAAGCCTGCTATTCAGCCATCCCTACACTGCCTCCTGTTGGACAATGCCCAACATACACACAAACAAAAGGTCACAATCTTCACCAGAGTGAGAAACCCTATTTAATAGCAGAAACAACTTCAGAAGAATGAGGACTTGAAGAGAAAAACAGATGATATAGAGTTACTTTTCTTTATTGGGCCATTTGTGGAAATGGTGGTCAGAAGAGCAACTGGTTGGAACCTAAAAAGCTAAACACTTCAATAAATGGTGTTCAGTTGGTTCTCTTTCCTTGTGGTTTTTGCATGGCAATGCACATGAAGATAGCCTCTGTACAGTAATCATCCCACTAGAATTGAAGCCCCAAGAGTAGTTAGCTTCACAATGACAGAAACTATCTTTTATTTATTTTCTTATGAATTGATGAGTTCAGCAACATTTATGAATAAGTTACTATATATAAGATATTGTTCACTTTACTGGAGTTGCTTCAATGGTTTGTTCTGTGGGACTTTCATTCTACTTGGATTTAAAGGCAAGAAAAAGGAAATGAAATGTAAACAAAATAATTTTTTTTAAAGATTTTATTTATTTATTAATTTTTTTTTTTTAGAGAGGGGAAGGGAAGGAGAAGGAGAGAGAGAAACATCAATGTGTGGTTGCCCCTCGCAACCCAGGCATGTACCCTGACTGGGAATTGAACCTGCGATGCTTTGATTCGCAGCCCGCGCTCAATCCACTGAGCTATGCCAGCCAGGGCCGTAAACAAAATAATTTCAAACAATAATTAAGCAATTCAAACACAACTTTTTGATAGAAAATGAAGGGGAAGAGGTAGTGAGCCATTCAATAGGATGCTCAGAGAGGGCCTGAGGTGATATATTGTGAGGAGCTGCGTGGTGAAGAGGCAGGAGGAGCCCAGAAGAATTGCCTTCCTGTTTGATGGGAATTATAAATTCAAAGGTCTGACACAGGAACGAGATTGAATCTGACTTGTTAAATTTGCCATTCAATCCCAGTACTCGGAAACTACAGAACATACCTTACACATTTGTTAAATAATGGTAAAGGTGATAAGTAATGACATTTGAAAATATCTGGAATGATTAAATAAGAGAGACATTTACTGTTCGCCCGGGACTATGTACACATTTAAGAAAGTTGGAAGTCACAGAACCATATGTTTGCTTGAGCTTTGTCATAGATTTTAGTCCATAACACACTCAATCAGCCAATGTGTTCTCAAAACCACAAGCAGCTTTATCTTATTAATTTCTATTCAGTATGAGAATTAATTACTAATCTCAAATAAGCAATGTGGGATTTTTATTGAACTCTCATTGGATATAAGAGTGTAAAATGCTTGACATGAGAATGAAAGCATATAAAAATGAACACTGACATAGGAGAAAAAGTGAACATGAGGAAGATATGTCACATAGACTAGAAGCAATATTTATTTAAATACATGTGATGAATACATTCACCACTTAGATTGTTGTTAAAAAAGCTTAAAATATTCCTAATGAATTATGGAATGTATTTATCATGAAAAATAAGTAACTGAGAGGTAACATTGAAAATTAATTGAGAAAATATTGATGTTGAAAATACTCAGATGCGTTAAAATATTTCCAGCATATTTTAATTTCTGAAAAGGATAAAACTATGTCTCATGTTGTGAACTTTCCATCTGCTTAGGTAGAATTATTGGAGATATTTGAAGTTAGTCTCCGTGCATAACCTTTTGGCAAACATAGGGAAGGCTTCTGATCAGAGGATTGGGTCTGTCATCCTACAACTATGATAATTTTACATTTGTTACCATAGCAAAATCTAAAATTACTTTTGTGTTCTAACTAGCTCTCAGGACATAAATAATAAATATCATAGACTTTTTATCCTGAAACTTAGATTTAACTTGAAACAGTTTCTTTCTATTTAAAAAAAATATGCTATCCTTAGTACAGAAATGTAGCTTACTTAAATTGTCTCTTCTCAGTGCATTATCCTTTTATTGCTAATGTATTTCCCACTTGGGACTGTTGAAAAACGTGTTGAAATTCATCATTCAAATTCCTGCCAAGGACCACGATGGTCTTAACCTGATGTTTGCTTCACAATTGCTGAAAATAATTTTCATTGAAAACTTAAAATTTCCTTATATAATACCATATTCAACCTGAAAAAGATATAATGTAATATACAGACCAAGTGGTTTATTAAGTAGTTCAAAGAACCAGGTAATATTAATGGAAGAAATTTATTGGTTTCTTTCACTGGTCTGTAAAATCATAAAAGCAGGCATGGCATATACCTTCATTACAGATTGCTCTTTGATTTCCTTCAATTTCCAAAGGCCTTTCCAAATTAATAACTTTTGTTCAATAAGTGATTTGGTTAATTGGTGACAGTTGGAAAGGCAGGTTAGAAAATGAAGATGAGTTTGAGAGACTTGAGGATGTTGATTACAAAATAAATATAATTGGCTTTGTCTGGCATTGAAATTGTCACTCTACCCTAATAAGAATTGAATAGTTGAACAAACTGAAAAATCAACAAGTCTCCTTAGACCCCTCAAAGAGTTAGGTCACAGGACAAACCACTGTACCTAAAATTGAGGAGGTTAACGGGCAGTTACAAAGAATCAGTACCTACCAGAACAGAAACTCATGAGCTGAAACCTCTACAAGGACCGGTACTGTGTAGGGAAACCTGAACTGTAATTAACAAATTTCTGGAGGTTCAGTGTGGACAAGACTGAGAGACAATAATCCAAGGGGACCCAGTCATAGGGACCTTCATACTTTTGTGAGTTTTACCTCCAGCAATTCTACCAGGTTCTCACAGTGAATAGTGGAGAAAAATGTCCTCCAGGTTCTAGCAGGGGCAATGGAAAAGGAACCATTTTGAATTACAGCAGAGCATCTGTTCTTCTTAACAAGACTTGCCCTCAGGATAAACTGTTTTACCAGATGTGATGAGGGAACAGCTCCCTTGGGCTGCTGCCTAGCCATTTTACAGTGTGACCACCCTGCTCACATCCAGAGTCTGGACATTAAGGTGAGGATCTGAACTTAGGATTCCCACCAAAAGTTCTCAGCTTGCTTTCTCAGAGGCACCTTTTAAAATAACTAATTAGAGATTAGCCATGAAAAATTAGTGACAGCCAGTCCCAACCACCTTAGTAATAAGTGCTTACTATGCTGCTTTCTATCTCTTATTCACTAGTAACCCAGGATAGAGCACCGTCCTTCCCCTGAGCTCACTGCACACTGGTTCTAGGATTTGTAAGTAATCAACTTGCTGACTTGACTTCCTTTGTGTGAGCGAATTCAAAATTGTGCTTTCCCACTGAGATTGGGAATAAGACAAAGATGTCCGCGTTCACCACTTCTATTCAACATAGTACTGGAAGTCCTAGCCACAGAGATCACACAAGCAAAAGGAACGAAAGGCATCCAAATTGGAAAGGAGGAAGTAAAACTGCCATTGTTTGCAGATGACATGAAAGTGTACATAGAATATCCTGTAGACTCCACCAAAAAACTACTAGACTTAATAAGCGAATTTGGCAAAGCAGCTGGATAAGTCAATATTCAGAAATTGAAGGCATTTTTGTATACTAACAATGAAATATCAGAAACAGAAATCAGGAAAAAAATTCCCATTGCTATAGCAACAAGAAAAATAAAGTACCTAGGGATAAACCTAACCAAGGAAGTAAAAGACCTATACTCAGAAAAATACACAACACTGAAGAAAGAAATTAAGGAAGACACAAATAAGTGGAAACATGTACCATGTTCATGGACTGGAAGAATTAACATCATCAAAATGTCCATAATAACCAAAGCAATTTATAGATTCAACACAATGCCTATTAAAATATCAGTAGCACATTTCACAGATATAGAACAAACATTTCAAAAATTTATATGGAAACATAAATGACCCAGAACAGCTGCAGTGATTTTGAGAAAGAATAAAGTAGGAGGGATTATAATACCTGTCATCAAACTGTATTACAAGGCCCACATAATCAAAACAGTCTGGTATTAGCATAAGAACAGACTTATAGACCAATGGTACAGATTAGAGAGCCCAGAAATAAACCCAAGTGTCTATGGTCCATTAATATTTGACAAAGGGGGCACCAGCACAAAATGGAACAAAAATAGCCTCTTCAACAAATGGTATTGGGAGAGCTGGACAGCTACATGCAAAAAAATGAAACTCGACCACCAACTTACACCATACACAAAAATAAATTCAAGGTAGATAAAAGACTTAAATATAAGTTGTGATACCATTGAAGTCCAATAGGAGAACACAGGCAAGAAAATCTCAGATATTCCATGCAACAATATTTTCACCAATAAGTCCCCTACAGCAAAGGATGTAAAGGAAATAATAAACAAATGAGACTCCATCAAAATACCAAGCTTATGCATGGCTGAAGAAAACATCAGCAAAATGAAAAGAGAAACAACCATATATGAAACTGTATTTTCAAATGATACCTCAGACAAAGGTTTGATCTCCAAAATATACAAAGAGCTCACAGGACTCCACTCCAGGAAGACAAACAACCCAATTAAAAAATGGGCAAAGGACCTGAACAGACACTTCTCCAAGGAGAATATACAGAGGGCCCAGAGACATATGAAAGGATGCTCAGCTTCATTAGTCATCAGAGAGATGCAAATTCAAACCACAATGAGATACCACTTAACACTGGTCAGAATTGCCATCATAAATGAATCAATAAATAATAACTGCTGGTGAAGTTGTGGAGAAAGGGAGCCTTAGTACATTGTTGGTGGAAATACAGACTGGTGCAGCCACTGTGGAAAACAGTATGGAATTTCCTCAAAAACTAGAGATGGAACTGTGTTTTGACCCAGCAATTCCACTGCTGGGACTATACCCTAAGAATCCAGAAACATCAATTCAAAAGAACCTATACACTTCAATGTTCATAGCAGTACAATTTACAATAGCCAAGTGCTGGCAGTAACCTAAGTACCCATCAGCAAATGAGTGGATGAAGAACTATTTGACATTGATACAATAGAAAACTACACAACAGAAAGGAAAGAGGAGCTTCTACCTTTCCCGACAGCAAGAATGGAACTGGAGAGCATTATGCTCAGTTAAATAAGTCAGGCGGTGAAAGACAAATACCATATGATCTCACCTTTAACAGGAACCTAATCACCAAAACAAAGAAAGAAGCAAAATAGAACTGGAGACATTGAAATAAAGAACAACTGACAGTGACCAGAGGGGAAGGAGGAAGGAGATAATGGGGAAAAGAGGGGAACTTGTATAAAGGTCCCATGGACAAAGCAAAATGGGTATAGGATTGAGGATGGGAGGTGGGGGTAGGTGGGATGGGGAAGTGGTGGTGGGAAAATGGAGACAACTGTACTTGAACAACAATAAAAAATAAATAAATAAAAAAAAAACCTTTGCTTTCAATCAAAACAGCCCCAAGGTCTTTACTTGCTTGATCTGAAGCTCAGATACTGAGGGTGCTACTTGCTGACTACTGTGGGTAGCTTGTGTCTCCTCATTCTGTAGGTCATAATCTGCATATTCTTGACACACCAGCTCTGGGTTTTCCAACACACCATAGTCTAAACTGTTAGAGTTCAATCTGAGCCCAACCTATTTGAGGGGAAGGAAAATACCCAATTCCAGCTCCCTCTACAGTCCATAAAGAGAAAGAACATTTTCCCCCTTCAGCTATCATGTCCCACCAAAAGAGGGGAAGGGACTGAGAAGCACTGGTGAAGATCATATTTCAGAGGTAAGCCCTAATCATAAGACTATACGATGCTTCTTTTCCTCTCACACCTTACCAACCCATTCCTAAAGGTCTATTTGATTCATGCAGTTCTTTTTACACAGTGCATCATGTCCACCTTTCAGTGAAAGTTATAAGGCATACTAAAAACAAAAGACACAATTTGAATAGACTAAACAAACATCAAAACCAGATCCTGATATAGCAGAAATGTTGGAATTATGACATCGTGAATTCAGAAAAACTATGATTATAAATGTGCTAAGGGCCATAATGGAAAGAGTAGGTAACATGCCTGAAGAGATGGGTAATGGAAGCAGAGTGCAGAGAGATCAAATTCTCAGAAAGAATCAAACAGAAATCCTAGAGATAAAAATCACTCTAAGGAAAATGAAGAATGGCTTTAGAGGGTTCATTAGCAGACTGGCATGACTAAAGATAGAACCTTCGAGCTTGAAGATAGATCCATAGCCAATTCTAAAATTAGAAAGCCAAAAGAGAAAAGACTGGTTAAAACAGATTATCCAAGAGTTGTGGGACAAGTACAAAAGGTGTAACATACATGAAATGGGAATCCTAGAGGGAGATCTGACACAGATACACAGAGGAGAAAATAATATGAAGACAGAGGCAGAGACCGGGGTGCTGTGGCCTCCTTGTCCCTTGGTCACCGCACTGCAGTCTCTGCCTCTGTCTTCTTACTGCATTTCTCTTTCACTTGTTTCACTTGTGTTGGTATTTAGATCCTGCCTGGATAATCCAGGATTATCTCCTCATCTCAACATCAATTTATCACACCTGCAAAGACTCTTTTTCCAAATAATGAAACATTTACAGGTTTCAAGAATTTGACCTGGAAATCTTTGGGGAGCTATTTTTAAGCCTACCACACTATCTCAGCAGAAGAGCCATCCTCTGCGTGCTGAACCCATTCTTCCTTAGTTTGGTTCCCTGAGCAGAAAAGCCTAAGACAAGACTTGGTTATTTGGGAGGTGGTCCCAGGGAACATGAGTAAGAAATGGAAAGAATGAAACAAAAGGAGAAAATCCCACATAAGATTACTTAACAGTTGCATCAATAATGGAGATTTAATTCCTGTGAGGTGCCTGTTACTGTCTCTTACACATTTTTTTTATTGCATTACTTGTTATTTGTTATTGATTTGTAAAAGTTATTTATATGTTTTGGATACTTTGACAGATTTAATTCTTAAAAATATTTTGTCCCACTCTGTGATCTGTCTTTTTACCTCCTACCCTTCCATTGGTTCAAAGAACTCTCTCTTCAATATTATTTCTTATTATATTATTCATAGTTTTCCTTAACATTTCAATTTTGTTTTATAGTATCCCAATAACTTTATTTTCTTTCAATAAAAATTTTTAATTCTCTATTTCAGAAATATACTGTTATAAGCACATATTTTTAGAAGCATTAGGTCCCTCTATATTGATTTTCCTGGGAAATTTGTTTAGTAACCTCCTGGCTTTCTCTCATATAGGAAAAACACAGATGATGATTCTCTTTGGTTTCTTCTTTTATTTTTTTGGCATCCTAAAAATAAGAGAAAACATTTTTGAAAGGCTTTTGTAATATTCCAGAAAAATGACCTCACTATATCAGGCATGCATGCATGTATTTAATTTTATTTATTTGGGTGCAAATATAAACAAGGCAGATGGTATCCTGAGAGAGTTTGCCATGAAGGGGAGAGAAATAAGACAAATGAATCACAATGAACCTGAGACAGAGCAGACTTTGAAAGGGAAAATAAAGGAAAAGAGTACCAATGAACTTCTTAGTACACAATGTTTCCTAGGATAGTACCTGAGATGGAGGGACTGCAGTTGTAATTAAAAATAATTTATCTTGCGTGGATTTTAGAGCAAAGATAGGGAGAAGGTGGCTGCTGAAGTGAACTTAATGAATAAATACCTTTTCTTGGCCAGGTTTTAGAGAGTGATACAACCAGAGAACACGATAACAACAGGGGCAGAGGAGATGGACGGAAGTGGAGTTTTGCTCGGGTCCATGCTATCTAGGGTATGCCTCAAGTTTTACTAGCATTGGTTTCAAATGAGGTCACATGTGCGTTACCAAGCCGAATCCCAACAGCTTTGAGTTACCACCTGCTCATTAGCAAAATCTAGTTTTGCCTAGTGGGTCCTCTCCCCAGAATATTTCTTAGGTTCTCTGGGGGACTTTTCTGTGTCCTTGATTCAAGCCTTCTTGTGGATTGATTGCTGCCAAGTGCTGGGGAACTCAGACATAGTTCTTGACTATGATTTCTACCCCCAAAGTCTAACAGACTTATTCCTTTTCCCACAGGGGACTCTGGCATGCTACAGATGGTGGAGGTTGATAGTCATTTGAAGCTCCCAAAAGTTTCCAGTCATTTACATCTTGTTAAACTACACATTGAAATGATCCCAACTATAATAAAACCACTGGGTTCTGTTGCTCTGGGTTCTATTGCCTGCCACCAATAAGAACTGTAACTCCCAATTGACAGAGTCTTATAAGGAAAGGAACTAGTTATTTAAAAGTTAGACAGATTTAGAACAGTGGTGGAATTCTGCCATTAAATTTCACTCCCTTTAGAAACAAAACACACACACACACATACACACATTCCCTTTTTGCAAAACCAACATCTATATTAGACACCCATTTGGGCAACTACTTGGTAAAAGAGGTTATAACTATGCTAAAACTTCTGTGCTCTGGATATGGGTTAATAATTCAATGTTTAGGCTTATGACCTAGGCCAATTAGAGTCTAGCTTTCAGGTTTTTGAAAATTTGCACAAATACAAAGGTGGCTGAAATGGAATCATCATATAGTAGAACTAAGATTTTTTGAGCTGCCCTAGTTTTGTTATTATAATTCTTGGAGACATGTTTTCAATTCTAAGAGTGACTCCCAATATCCTTCCAACAAATCTGTTTTGCCAGGTTAGCCCTTGAAAATGTCTGTTATCTGTAACCCAAAGATTCTTAATAAAAAATCATATGGCCCTAAATATAAATAATGTATAGAAGAGGATGCCTTGTTTGTCAGCCAATAAAAATCGCGAGCTAACTCTTAGAATCTAGTTAAGATGCTTTGCCTTTATAGAATTAGGTAGTCAGGATAACTGGAAATCCCAAGAATGTTGGTTTTAGAAAGTCTACCTGAATCATAGCAATGATTTTCTATGTGAGATTAGGTCAAAAATGTTAACTATAAAAATATAAAGATATATAAAATATAAACTTATCATGTAAGTATAAACAATGTTAACATAAATAAGTATTATTTTGCTCTTCTATAATTTGGCAATGCTAATACCTGATCACTTGGCTTTTGTATAATTAAATGAAAATATAGGTTGACAGTCATAGCATAGAGCCAGCATATATTATATTTGCATAGAAATGGTTGAAAATAATGCCATAAAAATGAACTAGAGCAGCACTTTGGAGAGTCTTGTATGCCATAGTAACAAACTCTAAGTTGATTTACTTAGAAACTGGAAGACTTTGAAGGACTTTGTGCAAGGGAGTGATATGCTTGTTGTTGAACTCTTTGTAGATTAATGTGACACCATGATAGAACTTGGACAGTTGTGAAATGGTAAACGGCAGCCTCTCAGGAGATCTTATAGTAATCCAAGTGGGAGCAATGACAGCCCAAACTGGGCTGGTACCTGAGGGGACAGAACAGACTGGAGGTCACTGAAACACATGAAGGTGCAATGAGTTTGTTGTGGGGGTAGGCAGGGGAGAAATATACAAATCAGAAATTGTCCAGGTTCCAAGCCTAATGGCTTGGTATAAAAGCAAATATAGTTCAGAATGTTAAAGATACTACAAGAAATATAACTGAGCAAATTTTTTAAAAAATGAACAAAGAATGACAGAAATCATAGTTTGAATACTGACAATAACATTTGGGCATCTTGTAACATCTTAAGCTTCTGAGCCATTATTATTTGCATGATTCTTCATTAGTACTGGGTTAGGACTTATTCACCATCTACGTACCAAGCTGATTAAATTCCTCTAGAATTGCCTTAAAAGCAATAGGTCGGCTTTTCCTCAGATCTCTCATTCTTTTCAATGTATAACACACCCTTAAAATGTGTCAAACTTTCACTTTAACCTCATCTCTGATAGAGCAATTCCTTAGTACCTGAAGTACTGACTATTATTTTACATTCATCATCTTATTTAATTTGTTTAATCTGCACAAGCCTACTATTTGTGGTAGACATTATTATTCTTGTTTCAAAAATAAGGAGGCTGAAGTTCCAAGGAGAGGCCATTACTCAATCCATGTCTGGAATTACTTCTGGGAATTACTTTCTGTTAGTTTTCTATCCTCAAGAACAAATCAGCATTGCAGACACGCCTCTTGAGACAAATGAAAAAATAGTTCTGAATGATTATTCTCTCTTTCTGAAACTTAAATTAGCTTTCCTTAGAAGATTTACTACCATCGAAGCCATCCAAGCAAATGTGTAGCAGGCTGTTAAATGTAATTACTTTGAAATAAACACAGTTAAATCATAGGTAGGAGTTGTATAATACATTTTTATGGCAGTAGTTCTCAAATTACTTTGTGCCACAAAACACTAAGTTACAAAGCTACTAGTGACAATGGTTTCTTAAAGCAGTTAGCTCTTATGGGTTGGGGTATGTGTGGATGGCATGAAACTGTGTGGGAGTGACTTTGTTTATTTCTTTCTGAGTAAGTTTGTTAGTGTGCAGATGACTTGTCCCCACTTGATCTCTGTAAATAATAAACATATTCGTTATGTGCCAAATCTGTCACCATCATCATCCTGAATTTGTAACCATTGTATATTAACAGTACATTTCAAAAAAAGGCTACTTCTTAAAACTACTATAATATCTTTTGAGGTACAGTGGTCCCTCAGTACTTGTTAGTTCATCCTGGAACTCATGATGAGTGTGAAAATGATGATTACTGAATGAATTTTTCTCATAAGAAATAATGTAATTAGAAATAATTCATGAAATTTCCTCAGAACTTTCACATTTTACTGGGCTAATATTAAGTAATGAGGTTATTTTGTAATACAGAACCTTAAAACTAAACAGATGAATAAAAAAGCAATTAGTTACATAAAAATTAAATAAAATAAAATTTCACTTTACCTTTACTGAGAGGAGGTCCTAGTGTAATGGGTGGGTGGCAAGGTAGATGAGGAGGACCAGAGGGGTTAATTGTTGGAAGAGGAATCTCCTTCCAAGACAATTTCAACTGATTCTCAGGAGTTTCTTCTGTTTTCTGTCTCTTGGCTTCACTGAACACTGTTGGTGACTTAGATTTATTTAGGGAGTTTTACTAAAAACCTATTACTGCTGGGACTATATCCTAAGAACCCTGAAACACCAATCCAAAAGAACCTATGCACCCCAATGTTCACAGCAGCACAATTTACAATAGCTAAGTGCTGGAAGCAACCTAGGTGCCCATCAGTAAATGAATGGATCAAAAAACTATGGTACATTTACACAATGGAATTCTATGCAGCCGAAAGAAAGAAGGAGCTCATACTTTTTGAAACAGCATGGATGAAGCTGGAAAGCATTATGCTGAGTGAAATAAGCCAGGCATTGAAAGACAAATACCATATGATCTCGCCTTTAATGGGAACCTAAACAACAAAACAAAGAAACAAGTAAAATATAACAAAAGACACTGAAATAGAGGACAGGTTGTCAGTGCCCAGAGAGGAGAGGGGAGGGAATTTCAGGGGAATTTCAGGGGAGAAAGGAAGGGTTTACAGGAACAAATATAGAGGACACATGGACAAAACTAGGGGGGTTGGAAATGGGAGGGAGGAGGGGAGGGATGGGTGGGTGGGCTGGAATGGGAATAAAGGATAGAAACTGTACTGAATAAACTAAAATAAAAAATTAAAAAAAACCCTATTAAGAGCAACTTGTTTATGTCTATATTTAAAAATGTTTCTAAAGTGTGGCATTGTTCATTAAACAGGTTCATATTTCAGCTTGCTAGAGATTTGTCTGGGGGACACTTTTCTATAGAGTTTCAGATTTCAACCCATTCTCCACACATTTCTTTCATCAGTGCAGCAGACACTCCCTTGCTTCCCTCTTCCCCATCTGAAGAAATTTCCTCAGCCGCTCTCTGTTGCTGCTCCTTTTGTAGTTCCTGCAGCCCCTCCGTGCCTACCTCTGCTCCCTCTAACTCTTTGACATCTTCATCATTTAGCCCTCACGGACCTGCCCAGAGACACAACCTGCTCCACTCTTGGGCTACCAGGATCGTCCTCAAAGCCTTCAAAGTCCCTTGAAGTTACAGCTTCTGGCCACAGTTTCTCCCAGGCAGAGTTCATGGTTTTATAAAGGACTTCACGTCAGGCCTCATCTATGAGAGTAACACAGTGGAGGATACTAAAATGATCCTTCCAGAACTCTCTGAGTGTCAACTGTATATCCAAGTTTACTTCAAAACACCTCTGGAAAAGGACCTTCATACAGAGTATGTTTTTAAAGCTGGGAATGACCTGCTGGTCCAGGGGCTGGAGCAGAGGAGTTGCGTTAGGGGGCAAGAACTTCACGGTTATGAAACTGAACCCCTCCAGTAAGTCATCCTTCAAGGCTGGAGGGTGGGCAGGAACATGGTCCATGTCTACCAAAGCCCTCAGAGGCAGTTCATGTTCCTGCAAATATTTTTTCATGTTGGGGCCAAAAATTTCCTTCATTCGTTCTATAAAGAACTACCTTATCACCCAAGCTTTAGTATTTGCCCTCCATATTATGTTTAACTTGCTTGTTATCACCTTCTCTCTCTTGAAAACTCATGAGCTGTCACTGTGATACACTAGTAGAGGTGTAAGTTTTAACTCCGCACTAGCTTTTCCACCACCAACGGAGTTAGCCTGTCCTTCATCGACCTGTGCCCTGGCAATGCCTCCTGAATGATGGAGGTTCTATTAGGCATTTTCTTCCAGAACAAAGCAGTCTCATCGCAGTTAAACACTTGTTGTGGGACGAGACCCTCAGTCTCTACATACTCTTGAAACTTGGTGACATAGCTTTCAGTCGCTTCTTTGTTGGTATTGGATGCCTCTCCATGTCTCTCCACACTATGAATGTCAGTTCTCTTTCTAAAGTCATCGAGCCATCCATGACTGGCTTTAGACACTTCAGTGCTCTTGCCACTTGTTCCAGGCTTGCCTTTTAACAGATCAGCATGTGATCACCTAGCCTCCCTGCAAATTATTGCCTTAGAAATGCTGTCACTCGCTGTTTTTCAGTAATGCATTGTAAAGCAATTGTTCAACTTCTTCCAATGTCTGTGAACATTGCTTACTCACAGACTTTACACCTTTAGCAACACTTGCTTCTTTAATCACTTCCTTTATTTCTCACTATTGTTGAGATCGTTGTTCTTGGCGTCTTGAACATAAGAGCCATATCAGTCACACCTACACCATTCACATAGTTAGCTACAATCTTTCTTCTTTTCAATCATGGTTCTTATTAACTGCATTTTAGGCTTAGTGGCATCACTCTTAACCTTTTTTGAGGCCTGTGATTATCACTTAAAATGCACAAAAGTACAAGAGAGTAATGAAGAATCTGTGGCAGCTCTGCACTGTTCACAAGCTACTGTGATTCTTATGCGTCAACCTCTGTTTCATTGTGAGAGAGGGGTGCTGAGTGGTGACCAAGTGACAAGTGAAGCATTGTCCCTTGCAGGGCGGAGTTGTGACTCATAGAAGTTCTAGAAAGGGAAATGCATCCCGAACAAGTGCCAAATGTTGAAACATTATTTTTCTTGTCGAAATGCTCCAAGTACAGGGTTTGACAAGTTCTGAAGCCAATGAGCACTTAGGCATGACCGTACTTTAAAAGTAACAAGAACAAATGATTCAATTAACAGTCTTGTTAATCATATATTTTAAATTTATGTGTTCCATCTGCGAATTCTTTTCTTATCCAAATATCACTCGCCAACAAAAGCAAGGCAAATATGGGCGAAAAGGGAGTCTTTAGATAGAAATTTAGAGGTATCTGTTAATATCTAGGTAACTGGGTGAATTCTAGTGTGTTTCCGGCCTTTCTGGCTTCAGTCTCATTGCCTGTAAAATGAAGGTTTATGAAGATGTAGCCCTCACACGTAGCAGGCACTCTGTCAGCACTCGTTTCTTTTTCTACCTAAGTGTTTTACTGGACTCAGTCTCCTTTTCTAAGGGATTCATTCTCTCACTTCCAGTGGCTTCCATCCAGCACATGTGCTGCGTTCACTCCTGCCCGCCTCCCCACCCAGCTGTTCTCCGCCCACAACTGATCTTAGGAAAAATTTTGACAATATTTTATTTATTTTTATTTTGTATTGTATTATAATTTAAAAATATTTTGACATAATTTAAATTCAGTTCTGAAGATATTCATGTTAATTATTTTTAGTAACTGTGGAATATCAAGCAAATGGTAATCTGAAAAAATGAGAGAAGATATTGCAGAATAAGGTAGACCTTCCTGAATAAAAAACAAACTTGTCTATGTAGGCCAATACCAGTCACGGAATACATTTTTTTTAATAAGGAGAGGTTGATGCATACAATTAAGAACAAAACTTTAAAACAAAGGTAACAACTCGATCATTAGGCATGCAGCAGTGGTGCTGATTGATTTTATTCAAAATAGGATGGAAAAGAGCCACATGTGTTGATGTGCAGGACTGAGGCCCAGAGGACACCATTTAAGCAGTGTCTTGAAGGGTGCATAGAACTTTTCTAGCTATTAAAGGAAAGAAAATGTTTCAATTTATTGAAAATATATAAACTTATTCAAACTTGTGTTTTCACCTGGAAACTGGTCTGAGACTACTCTTCAGTCTTTATATACAGGTTTTGACTGGATTCAGTTCATATAAGATAACTTTTCACTATCAGTTAATAGATTTTGAGTCAACATGCCATTCCTATCTTAAAGACAAACAACTCATTCAGAAAGGAAAAAAAATGGGAAATTGTTTTGCAATCATTTCATTAGATTTATTTTATTTCTCAGAAATCTTGAGATCAATATATCTCAACGAGAAATTCATATAAAATATGGCTAATTTAGCAATGTGCTATCCATTAATTTTTTACATTAAAAAGATTAGCATTTACTGTGGAGTTAAAAAGATAATTCAAATTTTAATCAGATGAGTAAATAAAATATATAGCAATTTTTGATATTAGTGCTTTTATTGAATGGAAAAATAGTTATGATGAATGATAAATGCATAAAACATTATAAAATATTTTATATATAGTAGCTGCATGTACCTATTATACTGTATATATCAAATGAAGTACAATCTCTTTTCTTGTGGAAGCTTTTACATGACAATCTTAAATATAGCATTCAGTGAATTTACAAAAAGATCAGCAAATCAATGACCACTCAGTTCAAGATGTACAGCATTGACATCAGCCCAGAGGCAACCCTCATGCTTCTTTCCTGTCATTAATCTGAACAATAACCATGATTAAATTTTCAAGACATCTATTACCATAAAATAATTGTGCCTGTTTTGGAAATTTAGGTAATGGATGCCATACTGTATATATTCTCTTGTTTCTAGTTTATTTCACTCAACATAATGAATGTTGTTGAATGTAAAAGTATACATACACATCATATATATATATATATATATATATATATATATATATATATATTCAACTCAATTCAAGACCAATCATATGTTCTCCTGTAAGTTTTGTGGAAAATGGGTCAGGGTTGTAAGAAGACAATACATAGGGACTTGGAATCCTGGGATTCTATGTGTCATTAGCATGTTCTTTGTCTTGGTGAGTGACCTGAGATATGTGATTCCAAGTCTTAAGTCCCAATTTCTACTCATTTTTAAAATTAAAGATGGTGTGTAAAACAATTAAAATCACATAAAATTAAGGATGGTGTGTGAAATTATTAAAATCTCAAAGTGCCTTGTAGTTCCAGGAGTCAATGATTCTAAGCTTAAATTGAGTCGGCACTGTTTAGCTACTGCTGAGTTAGTGTATGTGTTTGTATATTGTGTGTGTGTTGTGTTGTATGTACATATGTGGAGGCTCCTGAAGGAAAATTTATCTTTAGAGAAAATATTATTTGGGGGGTTGAAATTAAACAGGTCCTTTGTAATGAATTTAGCTTTGATCGATTCATTTATTTTGGCAGACCTGTAAGGAAGTGTGCTAGATGGGAAGGGGCACTGTTGACCGGTGTTTGAATGGAAGCCAGTTTTACATATTTCACCGTCATCTCTTCTGGCCCTGGGGGAGCCCCAGGCTTCTGCCTAGACTAATTCCCCTGCTGGGAAAGTCCAGGGGCTGCCTCTTCCCTTCTTTCTCCCTCCCTTTGGTGTACAGTCACAATTTGAGAGATTTTTATTTCTGATTTCAGAGGGAATCTAAGCAATGTGGAGTTATTGTTTATATTTTCAATCATTCAAATTTCTTAATGAATTATTGTGTTTTTTTGTATAGGTAGTTATAGAAATTGCCCTTGTACATCTTGTACAAGGGAGTTTAAAAGTATCTCCTAACCTAGTACCTAATTATAAGGGAAAAGAACATGCACCATTGTTTTTCTCATATCCTTTAAAGTTAAAGAATATGAGTAGCTCATATTCTGCTATTGAATTCCCTTTGGATGGTTGCTTCTTCTTCCCTATTCTAGGCCATGTTAGAAATATCTTCATTTAATTCATATTCTGAACCCACTAATTCTGGCACTAAAGACTATATTTAATATTTAATATAGTTTACAGTGGTCTTCTTCCCTTTTATAAACTTCAATAGCATATTTATTAAATTAAAAAAACATTTATTAAGCACTAAATAGTGGGCATAGTTGAAAAAGCCAATTACATTCTGTGGAACTCAGAGGTTAATAAAAACACACAAATAAAGAACTAGATACATATGCATCTATAGTTACAGATTCTGATTAAGAGCAATGAGGGGGAAAGAACCTGTTACTGGGAAAGAGAATAGCCTAGCTGGGGAATTTCTTCATTGTACAGTCAGGGAGTCGGGGAAGTCTTCCCTGGTGATGATATTTCAAATGAGACCTGGAAGAGGAGACTAATGCAGAGTAAGGTGAAGCATTGGAGAAGAGTATTCTTCAGGGAGGGATGCTTTTAAACATTGAGGGAAGAGCTATAATGCATCTCCTGGTTCATTAGTTCTAACATTTAGAAAAACACCCTGATAGCTCCAGATGGGCCTTTGTTGATTGAATATTGCATGATTCTTCTGGGCATTGACTGAAATGGGGGCATGTGAAAAAGCAACAAAGTGCACTTGCTCTAGACAGCAAAATGAGATTTTTGAAATTATCTGGCAGATGGAAAAGTAAAGATAAAAAAAAGCAGAGAAGACAATGGTGTGAGATACCTATCAATAACAGAATTTTAGACGCATTACAGAGAATGACACATGAAGACACTCCTAATGGAGGGAGCAGTCAACAATTTTGCAGACACAGTGATGATTGGTGTTGAATGTATAATTGTTTCTTGCCCTTTGATGTAATTATCCTCTTACATATATCAACAATCTATGCAATCTGTCAAATGCAGCAGCCTTAGGTTTGGTGGCATTCTGGAAAAAGGAAGTCAGGCAGCATCGATAAGCATAGCATCGGGGCAAATGAAGGAGCCAGGTAACAGTGGAGACTCAGGCTGCGGCATAGATGGAATCAGGAGCAGCTTCATGCCCCCTTCTCAAGTGACCCCACATTTCACTGGATGGCAGCTGAGAACAGTTATTCAGATACTCAGGAAAAGGTGATCCTGGAAGATCCTAAAATTGAGAAAATTTAGACCAGTGGTTCTCAAGTAGAAGCGAATTTTTTCTTTTTTTTCCCCACAGGGGAACATTTGGCAATGTTGACACACATGCTTTTGTATCACCAGTTGGGGGAGGGAGGCTGTGCTACTGGCATTTAGGGGGTATAAACCAGGGATGTGTTAAATATCCTACAATGCACAAGGCAATTCCCTCCCTTATTCCCACCCACAACAAAGATTTGTCTGACCCAGGATGATACTTGTTCTGAGGTTGAGAACATCTGATCCAGACTCAAGGCATTTTATACTTGTTTCTTCACTTGTTTTCTAGTCTTGTCAAAAATACTGGTTAGAAATGTGATCCTAAGGAATTTATGATATTTATGTTAAATCACTCTGTGATACAGTTTTCTTCCCACAGCATTTATACAATATCATGTATAAACTTACATTTTAAACAAAATTGTTGTTCAAGTACAGTTTTCTGCCTTTCCCCCGTCCCTCCCCACCACCCCAGCTCTCCCTACCTCCCTCCCCTGCTTCCACCCCCTCGTTATTGTTCATATGTCTTTTATGATTGTTCTTGTAAACCCTTACCCTTTTCCTCCCTTATCACCCCCCTCCCCTCTGGTCACTGTCAGCCTGTTCTCAATTTCAATGTCTTTCAATGTCTTCAAAGCTATGCTTTGCTTGCTTTTTCATTTTGTTGATTAGGTTCCTGTTAATGGTGAGATTATATGGTATTTCATCACCTGGCTTATTTGTCTTTCATCACCTGGCTTATTTCACTTAGCATAATGCTCTCCAGTTCCATCCATGCTGTCACAAAAGGTAGGAGCTCCTTTTTTCTTTCTGCTGCGTAGAATTCAATTGTGTAAATGTCCCATAGTTTTTTGATCCATTCATTTACTGATGGGTACTTAGGTTGCTTCCAGCACTTGGCTATTGTAAATTGTGCTGCTATGAGCATTGGGGTGCATAGGTTCTTTTGGCCACATGGACCAGTGGAACAGAATAGAGAGCTCAGAAATAAACCCAAGTGTCTATGGTTAATTAATATTTGACAAAGGGGGCAGCAGCACAAAATGGAACAAAAATAGCCTCTTCAACAAATGGTTTTGGGAGAGCTGGACAGCTGCATGCAAAAAAATGAAACTCGAGCACCAACTTACACCATACACAAAAATAAATTCAAGGTGGATAAAAGATTTAAATATAAGTTGTGATACAATTAAAGTCCTAGAGGAGAACATAGGCAGGAAAATTGCAGATATTCCATGCAGCAATATTTTCACTGATATGTCTGTCCCCTAGAGCAAGGGACATAAAGGAAATAATAAACAACTCAGATCTCATCAAAATAAAAAGCTTCTGCATGGCTAAAGAAAACAGCATTAAAATGAAAGGAGAACCAACCGTATGGGAAAACATATTTGCCGATGATACCTCAGACAAGGGTTTGATCTCCAAAATATATAAAGAACACACATGAATCCACTTTATGAAGACAAGCAACCCAATTAAAAAATGGGCAAAGGACTTGAACAGACACTTCTCCAAGGAGAACATAGAGAGGGTCCAGAGACACATGAAAAGATGTTCAGTATCACTCGCCATCAGAGAGATGCAAATTAAAACCACAGTGAGATATCACTTCAAACTGGTCAGAATGGCCATCATAAGCAAAGCAACAAATGATGAGTGTGGAGAGGTCGCAGAGAAAAGGGAACCCTAGTGCACTGTTGGTGGGATTACAGACTGGTGCAACCACTGTGGAAAACAGTATGGAACTTCCTCAGAAAACTAAAAATGAAACTGCCTCTTGACCTAGCAATTCCACTGCTAGGATTATAAACTTACATTGTTCAAAAATTTGCAAAATTTCCTTGAAGTATGAGCTCTGATTCTAACAGAAATACTAGTTTAGTCCAAGCGGATGTAGACAAGAGAGCATGGATATTTAAAAGAAATCCATTCTAACATACACAAATGGTTTTAAAATGGCTTTTTTGTTGATAGCATATCAACCATAAGAAATGGCATGAATGGAATTTTTAGAGATGAGTACGCATGAGATCTGTGAAGAAGGGCATGGGGGCCTTTGTGTATGAAGGAGGCAGTGTGGTGCATGTGTGGACTGGGGAGCAAAAATAAGGGACATGAGTGAAGAAACTCTAGTGGTGGGTTTGGGGAACTTTGATACAAGTTTTGCTAGTATAAATGAAGAATCTGGAAAAATACTTGTGTTCAATAACATTTCTTGAATAAATAAATAGAATTGGCTTTGTGATAAAAAGACGTGGAGTGGTAAGAAAATCTAAAGTGATTCTAGGATTTCTGAAATGTAGCTGTATTCAGATACAAAAGAGCAGATTTGTAAGAAGAGTGGAAAAGATTAGTAAAGAATTGGAGAGGTAAAGCTGGAGGTGGAATCAGAGGTAGAAACGTCTGATAGGCAGGTGTACTTAGGTAGATGTCTGGAGTTCTAGAGAGTTCCAGGTGAGAACTAGAGTTTGGGAAGTATTTGCATTATAGGTAATGACTTGGGCAAGGGCTAGCTAGATATTTTACTGACTCTACAGTTCACCTCACAGAAACATCAAGTTAACCTGCCAATGCATTCAGATGCAATGACAAGACAATTTAAATAACTGCTTTTGTTTAGTGTTACCTCAGATGTTTTAAAAAGTATAGAATGCAAACAAAAACAAATCTCTGTGGAAGCAGGTGCCTCAGGAAAGCAACATTCTTATTATGACAATGCTGCCAATATTCACATTTTTAGATTTTCTTTTTAGAAATTTTACTGATCTTCTCTAGGAACATCACATTTTCAAAAATGCATTTTTAAAACATAGGATTTTTGAAAAATACAAAGAATAACAACAAATACTAATGTTGACTGAGCACCTACTATGTGTATTAAGCCCTGTACTAAGTGCTTAATGAACATTATCATATTTAGTCTTCATCTTTAGTCTTTAGTTATGAAGACTAAATAAGCTAAATATACTTAATATTTTTTAGTTGAGGAAATGGACTCAGAGGAGTTAAAATAATTTTCGCAATTCCACATGGGTCTGCCTAACAGATCAGTGTTTTGAATAGCTTGAGTAATAATAATTTGATTTTAAAATATAAGTATAGAGTAATGAAAATAATTTCCTAAGGTATCTCTGGAGAGTCCCCTTCTCACTTAAAAAAATGAATTCCAAAAGACACTGAAGTGCATTGCCTTTTAAAAAATTATTTTGAGGAATAATCTTCAATTAGGTGATCTTTTATTTGGGTAATGTTTGTTTGATTAATAATTTTAATAATTTTTAAAATTTTTGTATTGTTCAATCACAGTTGTCCCTAGTTTCCCCCCTTATTCTCCCCTGCCCTCCCCACCACCCGCCTTCCACATTCAGTCCTCCCTCCTGTTGTCCTTGTCCATGGGTCCTTCATACATGTTCCTTGACTTCACCCTTTCCTTTCTTTCCCCCATTATCCTCCTCTCCCCTCCCCTCTGGTCACTGTTAGTTTGTTCTTTATTTCCATGTCTCTGGTTCTATTTTGCTCTCTTGTTTGTTTTGTTGATTGGGTTCCACTTATAGGTGAGATCATACAATATTTTATAGTCACCCATTTTGTTCAAAATATAGAAGAAAAAACAGTGCTGGGTTATGACTCTTTCAATAACTTGGAATTTAATCACCAACTCCTTTTACTTTTTCGTTGTCTAAAAAGACAGCTTTAGTTGTCTTCTCTAGACAAACAGATCCTCAGGCAAGTGACTGATGTTTTAATCCATTTGCAGCTCAGAATCTTGCAGAACACTTTGTGCAGAAGAGGATCAATTACAACTCGTCAGGTAGATGAATGAAGTTAAAATATTCACACACACACACACACACACACACATGTCAGGAATGGATTTATACATATACTGCTGGTATGTTCTAATTTCTTACCATATGTTAATTTTTCAATATTCACCCAAGAATACTTTATAAAAGTTGGTAATACAATAAATACTAATTATTAAAATGAATAGCTTCTAAAATCCATGATTTCATTAGAAAGTACAGCTACAGAGTTTCTTTGCATGCTTATTTAGTTTCAATGTGTTGCTATGTGCTGGGTAAACAAATAATAGAGAAAAAGGTTCATCTATATATTTTTCTCTGTCTTAAACAAGGACAACTATATAAAGAGGAAGAAAGAGAATAGTAGTTAAAATAAAACAACTCCAAAGTCCCCACCTAAAACTCCCTCCAGAACTATTCCCTTCAGTAATATCTTTTCTGTTAGATTCGTGAAAGCAAAGACAATGTACACATCACCTGAAGAGTCAAATTATATATTTTTTAATTCTTGAAGATATCTGCAGGCCAGTTATGAACTGTAAATCATCTCTGTTTTAGAAATGATTTTGTGGGTATTTTAGGGTGAAGGTAAACAGAAGCTGGGAGCTCACCACCAGGAGCTAATCTAGTTCAGTATTTATTTTTAGTGGGTATATTCATTATTAATTACCTTAGTTTTCCAATGGGTGAAAGCATGATTAAAAATGTTAGTTACCTTTAAAATAATTCAGTTGTGATCTGAAATATTCAACACATAGACTGACATTTTATTTATGTTGTGGACCCTTCATAGTAATGTTTTAAAGCCTCTATTAAAATTTGTGGCTCTGTTTAAGTAAAAGCAATATAAATAGATATTAGAGCACATTAACAAATATACTGGTGGCTTTTTTTACATAACGCCAACCAAGGGGCCCCATTTCTTCTGGTTACTTACGTTCAGTGTAATTCAGACAAGTATAACCAAGATGATCATGGAATGAAATATTACTCTCCTTATTGCCCATATTCTTTCATAGCTGGAAGAGAGGTTATGTGTTTCATAAAAATCATTTAGTATATTTGTACAATACTGATTATTGTTGAAATTCTTTCATACAAAGTATCACAAAGATAATTTAATAAAAAGTATTCATATTAAGTATATAAAAAAGTAACCAGCTATATTATTGCAATATGGAATCAGCAGTATTATTAGGGTTTAATATGTGTTTAAAGTACCATTTTGAGACATCAGGAAAACCAGATAGAAAATCATTGGTTGATACTCTTTACGATGTGTAGTTTCTGCCTTTTTTTTTT
The DNA here is from genome assembly GCA_028533065.1 of Trachops cirrhosus. Classification (NCBI taxonomy): domain Eukaryota; kingdom Metazoa; phylum Chordata; class Mammalia; order Chiroptera; family Phyllostomidae; genus Trachops; species Trachops cirrhosus. The sequence continues at coordinate 25,537,938 of CM052538.1, read as the reverse complement.
TTTTTGCTATTATATACAGAGACAATTTAACTGATGATTAGTAACTTTTTAATAGGAACAAACCATAAATGTTCTTATAGTGTTCATTTGCCATAAGAAAATTTAATAAACCCCATAATGGAAATAAGGGTATGATTATTTTATATATATATAAATTATATATATATGTATTTTTCCCATATGCATTTTTATTACTTTTTAAAATTTTTTATTGAACTTATTATGCAGTTCCTTAAGCACTGTTGCTGGTATAATTTTAGTGTAGTTCCCCCCAAGTCAGAAAAAGCAGGGTGTCACTCAAAATTCAATAGGAACTAACAAAGTATACATGCAATCTGAGGTGCTGCCAGATCAGAGTAAACAAGAAAACACATGGAAGTCCATCCATCTATCCAGCTGAGATGGTAAAATTGAAAATTTGAAAGTATTTCATGAACTATTCAAGGGAATGCAATTATAGTGTCTTGGAGATAGATAAGAAGACAAATCAATGTCTTACAAAGACCCAAAGAGCTGTAAAATGAAGTGAGAATTAAAACTGTATAGATAGGGGGAGATTTATGTCATATGGACTAATTAGACTAATGTGTAACTTCAATATAGCTAGAGTTGAGGACTGTAAAACCAACATCTTTTGTGAATATGGAGTTTGTTAGTGACCATATAGATTTCAAACTTTTCAAGTTTTGTCTTGGGGTTGAGAGGGGAGGGATGGGGAGATAAAGAGAAAGAAATGGAAGGGAAGGGACATGAAGAAAGGGGAAGGAAAGAAAACCCATTTTTCAGGTCCCTGCCAAAATTTTCTTCAGTCATATATATAACATTACTTTTTAGGCATGGAAATCCCAGTTTGCTTGAGAAAGTATCATAGTTTCTTCATATGTTTTTTAAAGCAAAGTTTAATATGATGAAGTAAATCAAACATACAGTATTAGTACTGTTCTGTTATTTTAGGAAAGAATGTGGATTTCTGGTAAATTAAAATGCTAATACTGTTTATTTATTTATTAATTTATAATATCTAATCTGTGATTTCAATTTAAAATGTTTAAAGAAGAAATAAATTTTAGATTGAGATTTTAACTTGAAAATATGAATATTATTCTGTTTGAAAACAGTATGGTAATAATTTTAAAAGTTTAGTATTTACTATATTTAGAAATATAACTTATTAGATGTAAAAGAATTATTTAAGAATTTGTGAGGTTTTTGTTTGCTAGAAGAGTTTTTGCTACTTTTTCCATTTTATGCACATAAGCTTCAGGTATTCAAGGTCCCACTCAACCATCCTGAGCTCTGAAGAGATAATAAACTTTGTAATTCCTACACAACATACAAATATGCTTTGCATCTGCATTTAGAATATTTTAGTGAGATATTTACATTACATGTATTAAAAATGATACATGTAGATTAAAATTTGGGGGAGGTTTAATATAATTACAAATTGAGCAAATATTAATGAAAAGCTACCTTTAAAGTGGTTCTTGAATATTTACGGTATATGTAACTAAAGAATAAGATTGTGAGTTGACTTTAAAATTTAATGGGTAGCTTGGGTGGAGGAGTAGGGGCTAAAACTACTTTCCTACCTGAAACACCAGAAAGATCAGGCAAACAATATGAAACAACAGTTCTCAAGAAATTGGTCCTTATGCAATGAAGGCCAGTGACGACTGAAAGATGAGAAACCAGTGAGATGAGCCCTTGCCTTGCTCCAGGTTCCTTCATCAGTGCTAAGGTCTGAGTGGGGTGTACACCATTTTCATTAAACACACAGCTGCCTCTCAGTATTATGATTTTAATTCAGTGTGGTAGCTGGCAGGAGGTGATTCTGCAATTGCTTACAGTACCTCTGTTGAATAAATGTTATTGAATATATTGTAGGGATCTTGCCACCAGGTTAATTCTATAAAAGGTGTTTCCTTTTTATGAAACAGGAACAAAGTCAGTTGTAAGAATTCATTAATGTAATGCATGCATGGCATTTGACTGTTGCTTGAAACTTAGTGAGTGTCCAGTAAGTATTGACTTATTACAAATAGTATGGAGGCAACACGCCACGGCTGAATGTCAGTAAATTAGGAAGAATAAGACCAGATACTAATGCCCTAGGCATAGTATTTTGGAAAAACCTCTTAGCCCACTTGGGGTTCCTTTACTTAATCTATAAAATAGATTTAATATCATCTCTCACAGGTAGCTAAATCACTTCGAGATGATAAGGGTCTTTCCAGGTTTAGGTTTTATTTTACAAAAAAACCCTCTAACATGAAAAATCCTCATGGATTAGATAGAGACATATTTGGAAAAGCTACACAGAAATGACATTCACACAGTGTATCTTTGAGCTGTTGATTCTGTTGATCCTGCTGTGTTGTGATTTGTCACTTGTCCCCCAAATATTCCTTTTTGAAATATTTTTTAAAGACATAGTCACAATAGAGGCAGACAGAGAGAATGAGACTCACTTTCTTTGTGCAAGAAACTAAAAGAAAAAAAATGAGTTGAAAAGAATTGCTAAACAGTTTGAGAACTGAGGTTGCTGATCCATTCCTGATTCCAATTAACCTTAATTTGTTTAGAGTCTCAGCAACACCAAATGAATCTAACTGGCCAATTAGCAGACAGCAACATGAGTTCAGCTCACCAAAAGCTATTTATCACTTGGACATGATGAGGGCAAAATTCTGCTAATTCTGTGATGAGTGTCAGGGCACGGCTCTATCTTGTAGAGCTTCTTAACTTGGGAGGTAGAGAACGTGCATATTCTGAGATATTGAATGTTGGATTGTTGAAGAATGACCTGCACTTCATTTGGGGATTTTATTAGTAAGTAAAACTGTAGCTACTTACAAGAGAATATTAATAAGACTATTGCCTGAGCCCATGAGGTTTAGACTATGATTAATTCTTTGCCACATACAGTTCTTAGTAAGGACACAGTGTTCAACAAATGCTAATGAAGATGCTTCTTTTATTTGTAAACTTTACAAAGAATTTCTTTAGTGCATATCCACTGCCCTGGCTAAAAGTCTATTCTACATATTAAGGTAAAAATATGATATAGCCTATTATTTAAAACCAGGATTTTTGAAACACATATCTACTAACTAACTTGTTGAAAAGAGCATCATTTCCTTCCTGGACAATCACCATCTGATCTCTTGTTTAAAGGTGAAATCCTCTGGTCACTAGCAGGACAAGCTGAAATAAAATCTATTTTATTGTGTTGTTGGTTACTAAATTTGAATTTGCCATGTCCAACATTAATATAAACACACAAATTATATTTGCAACACACTGTTGATCCAATGAAAATTATTCAGAAAGTGGACTTGGGTTCTTCTTAGGACAGAAGGGGACCTGATGAGGTGTCAAAATGAGAATGAGAAGCAGCGACTACTTCCAGCTCTGATGATAACTTGGTGTGTAGCCTCGGGCAACTCATTTAATTTCAGGGAGCCTCTGGTTGTGTCATGGCGATATTAATGTAGGCCTACTTCTCAAATGTGTTGTGCTGATGAATTCTTTAAGGTTTACCAAGTGCTTTGAGGATGAAGACTAAAGACTAGATGCTAAGTTTATTACCTGCAATAGGGTGGGTATATCAGGAAACTGCACTCTTTTTCACCAGTGGGTGCTGGTCTGCTGTGAGGGTACCTTGAACAGAGAGCTGCTGAAAATGTGGAAAATAAAATGAAGACATAACAACCACTTCTCAATGAATCAGATTTTTTTCCTGCCCTCTACTTTTGAAGAAATATCTTTGACAGCCAAACATCAAAGGAATGTATTTAAAAGTTATATCTAGAAAATATCTCCAGGGCCACAGAAGGGTAAGCTTGCTTTTCCACCATACCTATATTAATGGCACAATGAAAGTTTGTATTCTAAATAGTGGCAACTGGACAAGAATTTCTTACCACAAAGAAAGTTGAATCTACTTTTAAAGTAAGAAATAGGACACATTTAAACTGTTGGTTTGTATGTAGTTTTAAATTAAGAACAGAAACAATTAAAATTTATAATTTCTAAAAGGAATAGAAACCAAAAAGATTTTCTAGCTAATTACAAAATAAAAACCATATTGATCACCACATTCTTTCATGCCTATTTATTTTCTAAACTCTGAAATGTGCGATGAACTTGCCCTAATTTGTAGATTTTACTAGTAGTGAAGGCATTCTGTCTTATCAGAAGGATTCTACAGGAGGCTTCCCGGCTGGAAAAAGTAAAGTTTAGTAATTGTTCATTTGCTTAATGCAGGACTAGAGCAGTACTCTATTTTAGGTATCATGAGTCATTGGCCACAGATTGATTGACCAAAGACCTTCAAGAATTTTTATTTCTTATATAAATGAGTTCTGGACTACTTAAAATTCATAGAAATATGAAAAACAAGGTCACAGTTTTACATTATTCAAATGAAGAAACCAGGGTCCTGATATTGAAAGGCTAGACCAAACTTCCATTGCTAGTTGATAGCTGAACAAATATTTTGATATGTGCACTTTTTTCTGCACACCAAGTTCAATAAACTGTATTCTAATGGCTAAAATAACAAAAATATGATAGAACAAATTTACTTATATATGTCTGCCCAGGTGAGGATCTTAGTCCGAGGAAAGGTAATACAATGAGTTTTCGCCAAAACATTATTCACAGAAAGTTGAACATATTTTGTTCTTCTATGAAAGCTTCCTGTACCTGAATCCCAAGAACTGAATGTAAAGACACATTGTGATGTTTACAGAGCCAGGTGAGCACTTTCTAAGATATTTGGCTCCCACGTAAGGGCTGAGTTAACCTTAGATATTTCGGCACATTTAACTACCCTTTCTATCACACCTGCCTGTTGATCCTACTTTCAGTCCTCACCTTCTATCAAACACCTACTAGTTTTTGCATACATTTCTCTGTGGTTTCTTCTTTTCTTTCTCTGGCACCATTGTAGAATGTGAAGTGTGAACCATTTTTAAAGTTGTTTTTTTAGTCTTCCTCCTTCCTTTCCATTGCTTTTCCTCTGATAGCGTGGTCTGAAGTGAAGGATAGACATATGAAGAGGCAACAAAATGAAAAAAAAGGGGATGGCATTCTAAAAGAATGAAAGATTTACTTATTGATCTCTTTGAATTAAGTTTCTATTATTTTAATAAAAAATGGCTTATCACTAATCTTCATGAAATCATCTTAATGTGCTAAAATGCTTATATATTATTTAACCCCATAATACTTTATAAAGTAGGTACTATTTTCTCCCCAAATTACTTGCTCAAAAAAGGAAACAAGTATGAGAGCTCTCCTTTTAAATTAGATCTTTCTGATTCTAAGCTATTTGATATAGCATTTATTTAAATTAATTAAGATCAATTAATAAAAATGTTAAAAATTCTGAAAAAGAGACATACAGAGGGAAATATGAGCAATGATAACAAATCTCTAGCTGCCCTCAGTCAGTACACACTCCTTTTCTATGTGTCCCTAAATAGAAATAAAGTAAAAATAAAAATAAGGTCATACACTTGAAAATCCCTAGGATTTATTTTTTCCATTTTTACCCTCATGAGTGCCAAAGCATCCTTTAGGTATCCTTAAGTATAAATATAAAAATACCAAATTCTAGTTAATATGCAATTCTAAGTATATTTTGGACCTCAACTGAACTGGAATCTCAGCATTTAGTTACTCATCTCCCTTTCGGATCCCCTGATTGCATTGGCTTGCTCTACTTTGCTTTCCTCCGTGACTGTGTGAGTTTACACGCTCATGTGCCTTTATATGATTCCTTGCTTATATTGGACCTCAAATTCTAATTCATATTATTTTTGTCTGAATATACACCAAGTTCAGAGTTAGAAGGAGGAAATGACTTCCTCTGTATGTCTCCCTCAAGCTATATGTCTATGGCTTTTGTATTTCTACTTTTCAGTGAAAGCATAGTTTTTACAAAGTTTGTTCTTGTATATGCACATTTTCATATTTACCCTCCACTGTGGGAGAGTGACTTTTCTGAAAGTTATGTGGTGAAAGTGAGACTTCTAATAGACTTTTCTGGAGTTTGGCCAAAAGAGAGTATCTTCCTGCTTGAGGGTTACTTGAAAATATCATCCTCACTTTCTGTTTGCTTCCTGTGTTTTTCTACAAATAGTCTTCTGGCTGCTGCATCATTATATTTGGAAATTTCTGATTTCATACCCAATTATGTATTCTTATAAAGGAATATAAGAAATACATATAATGGAACAATAAAAAATATTTTATGGAACAGTTCTTTTAAACATCTGTTCTTAAGAAGTAAAACAATCACTTTTTAATTATAAACAGAAAATGAGAGGCACAGCTCTGCCACCTATGGTGTATTTCCTCTCTGGGTCACAGTAATGACAATAATGCTTCCAGTTAATAATTATATTATGTTTTATGTTAACTAAATACTTAAACATAATTTACCCTGCACCATCACCTTTTGGGTTTAGTATCCTCCACATTTAATGATAACAAAAATAAAAAGGACTCAAAATCATAGTTTTTATAATTCCATATAAATTTTTGAAGTGTTTGTTCTATGTCTGTGAAATA
>CM052538.1:25424473-25531256 GCA_028533065.1 Trachops cirrhosus | reverse complement strand
GGTTGGAAATGGGAGGGAGGAGGAGAGGGATGGGTGGGTGGGCTGGAATGGGAATAAGGGAAAGAAACTTTACTGAATAAACTAAAATAAAAATTTTACAAAAAAGAAAAAAATCATAGTTGTTAATGTAATAATAGTAATAATGATAATAATAATGGCAATAATGCTTATAATAATATTAATTTATTGAAGTGCTTACTATGTGCCAGTTCCACAACTCAAGGATTTCTAAAAATTATGGCAACTGTGTATTATCGTTCATATTTTATAACAGAGTAAATACAGTTCAAAAGGTAAAAAAAATCACACAGCTGTTAATTCACAGAACTGGATTCAAATGCAGGCCGCTTTGAAATGGTATAGATGTTAGGCAAACATAGGTTTTAGACTGAAAATTTTACACTTTCTACCACTCTTCTGCACTGTTTGTACTACAAATATTACATGATTTATTGACTCTACTGTGAGTCATCTTTTATGTGTATTCATCTCATCTATCAAATAAGACCTTCACATCTCTGAAGGCAGAAACCACGTCCTGTTCACCATTGCATCTCCAGAGTTCTTAAAGTGTTATCTTTGACAGTGTTAATAAGCATAATCTAGGCACTTTGGGGAAATCCAGGGGAAGCAGTGAAAGTCATCATCTTGTAGTAGAAATAAACCATTGTATATTTAGCCAAAATTAAGTTGTGCAGGAAACAATATGATAGTATTAACTGAAGTCACTGTCTTTATAGATATTATGCAATGAATTCTGTAATGGTTCATTTTATGTGTCAACTTGCCTGGGCCACAGAGTGACCAGATATTTGGCCAGACATTGTTCTGGGTGTGTCTGTGAGGCTGCTTGTGCATGAGATTAATATTAGAATCAGAAGACTGAGTAAAGCAGATTGCCCTCTCCAATGTGAGTGGCCCTATCAGACCCAAATTAAACCAAAAAGGCTGACCCTCCAAAAGGTAGGAGGAAATTACTGACTGACTGAGTTAAGACACCAGTCTTTTCCTGCCTTTGCACTTATACTGCAAATTTGGCCCTTCTTGGTCTTCAGCCTTCTCTCTTTCAGATTGAAACTTATATCGTTAGCTCTCCTGGTTCTGAGGCTTTCAGACTCAGACTGAAACTACACATCTTTAGTTTGCTGACTATAGGTCTTGGGACTTCGCAGCCTCTGTAAATATGTGAGCTAATTCCTTGTAACAACTCTCTTTACATATGTATACATCTTTATCTCTGTATCTCTATATAGCAATCCATTGACTCGGTGCCTCTGAAGAGCCCTGGCCAATACAGTTTCCTTCCTTCGACAAACACTAATTAAGTATTAACTCTATATAATCACTGCCTTAAATATATCTAGTGAGTGTGTGCTATGTATAGGATTTATGTTAAGATCTGGAGAATCAAATGAAAAAAAGTCATCTTCTCTGCTGTCAAGGTATATTGTAAACCAAGTCAAGGCCACTGAACAGGCACATAAAATATAAGCAACACTCAGTAACATATGCTGAATGTTCGATGAATAAAACCTGCAGTAAATACTATGAGAAACTTTAGAAGGATATTGCTGGCTTCATTGATAATGTGGCTATCCATCCCAGTTTAGCAGGGACAGTGCAGTTTATGCCAATTGTCTGAGCCCTATTATTTATAGCCCCATTTCACTCTGAGCAGTGTTCCTGTTAGACAATAAACTATAAGGTCACCTTACTCACAGATGGAGATAGAAGGAAGGGTTCCTTTAAAGGGTGAATTATGGGCCATGTCTTAAAAGAACTAACAGATATGAATCACAGATTGGGCATTATGAAATATGTCTTTTATCATCTTTTTTGCAATCTGCAGCCATGAATTGTTTCAATCCCACTGTTTGCCTTTATTCTAGGGAATCCTATGAGAAAATAAGTCATGCTTTACAAAAAGGGAACAGAATGTTTCACTGATGTCTCAGCTTCCTTCTCCCCGAGGATGGCAGCTCAAGCTGGGCCTCCCTGTGCCAGCCTGCGTGGCAGCACATGGTGCCTTAAGCTCCTTCATCTTCCTAGTTGCTAAAGCAGTTATTCACTAGGAATTAATATTCACCAGAGTAAATTAGGTTAAAAGTCACGTATTTAATGCCCATTCACTCAAAATAATTGGCTGCTAATTTAAAATTGGCTCACGTTTGAGAAAGTAATGTAAAAATGTCTTTAGTGGATATATTTGAATGCTGATCAACACAGATGGACAGGGGAAGCACTGGGGGAATGCTAACATAACATTTAAATAGGTTTTGCATGAATATCACGTTCAACTTTGCAGAGCCATATGAAGATGCAACCCTTGGCAGCTAAGGCCACACCCTCTGATAGAACTGGTTTCTGTTATTGTTCGATAAGAACAAAATTTTATGTTTTAAAATGTCAAGTAGTGATTATGGATATATGTTTTATGAAGGGAAAAAGGTGAACTGTGGTCATTACAACTATACTTATATAAAGTTTTGGCCTATTATGTGTTTATTTTCATTTGTTTCCAGAAACTTTTTGATTTCTTCCTTGATTTCATTGTTAACTAAAAATAATTTAGAATATATGATTTCAGAGTGAATGGCCACACTATCTCCCAAACTGATGGGTATCTATTTAGGAATATGAACACTTTGAGAACAAATGCCATACCATATGCTATGAGAACACACTCATAGACAATAGAGTACCTGATGTATGTTAGGTATTTAAAAACTGTTTGTGGAATTAACTTGACTAAGCTATGTATTTTGTAATGTCAAAACTACGCACAAAAGTAGATGTAAATGGTGATTGGTTTCTAAAATAGATTCCTAGAACGTTTCTGTGCATATATTTGACTTTTGAACTATTATACTTTTGAATCATGTATTTATCACACACAATCACCAAATACATACTAAGAAGCTAGTTAAGACACACATAACAGAATAATCAATGGAGAGTAAGTCATGGGGAAACATCTTAGTACTTTAAACAGTTTTGCTTTGTAAGCCCTCAGGCTATCATAATCTTAAATTTTAATATGGTCCTTTTGAGAATGAAAAAGTTCCTGAATGTTCACAAGTTCTGCCTACTCAAATTGATCAGTCTAAAGGCAACATACCCACACTTCTTTCTTTCTTTTTTTTTCTTCTGGAATTTTTGTATTGTTTTTATTGATTTCATTTTATTTTTCATTAATGTTTAGTCCCTTTATATTCCCCTCCCCCCAGCAATCACCACACTGTTGTACATGTCTGTCAGTCCTTTTTCCTTTTTGTTTGATCCCTACACCCCCTCACTTCCCCTTGCTAGCTGTCAACCTGCTCTCCATCTATGACTCTGTCTCAATTTTCCTTGTTAGTTTAGTCTATTCATTAGATCCCACATGTGACTGACATCATATGGTATTTGTCTTGCTCTGACTGGCTTATTGCACTTAGCATAATGCTCTCCAGGTCCATGCATGCTGTCACAAAGGGTAAAATTTTCTTCTTTTTTATGACTCATTAGTATTCCATTGTGTAAATATCCCATAGTTGCTTTATCCACTCATCTACTGGTGGACATTTAGGCTGCTTCCATACCTTGGCAATTGTAAATAACACTGCAATGAACATAGGGGTGCTTATGTTCTTTCAAATTAGTGTTTTGGGTTCCTTTGGATTTGTTGTCAGAAGTGGGATAGCTGAGTTGAAAGGCACATCCATTTTTAATTTTTTGAGGAATCTCCATCCTGCTTTCCACAGTGGTTGCACCAATCTGCATTCCAACCAACAGTGAAAAAGAGTATCTTTTTCTCCACATCCTTGCCAGCAATTGTTGTTTGTTGATTTATTGATGATAGCCATTCTGACAGGTGTGAGATGATATCTTATTGTGGTTTAATTTGCATTTCTCTGATGATAATTAGTGATGAGCATCTTTTCATGTCTATTGGCCTTCTGTATGTCCTTTTTGGAGAAGTGTCTATTTAGGTTCTTTGCCTGTTTTTTAACTGAGTTTTTTTTGGTGTTGAGTTTTTGTAAGTTCTTTATAAATTGTGGATATTAACCCCTTATCAGATGTATTGGTGAATATGTTCTCCCATTCTTTGGGGTGTCTTTTATTTTATTGATGATTTCCTTTGCTGTTCAAAAACATTTTAGTTTGATGTAGTCCCATTTATATATTTTTTATTTTGTTTCCCTTGCTTGGGGAGATATATCCAATATAATATTGCTATAAGCAATGTCTGAGATTTTGCTCCCTATGTTTTCTTCCATGATTTTAATGGTTTTGGGTTTAACATTTAAGTATTTGATCCATTTTGAATTTTTTCTTGTGTGTGATGTAAGAAGGTGGTCTAGTTTCATTTTGCTGCATGTATATGTCCAGTTTTCCCAACACCATTTATTGAATAAACTCTCCTCAGTCCATCGTATGTGCTTGCTTCCTCTGTCAAATTTTAACTGACTATAAATGTGTGGATTTATTTCTGGGCTCTCTATTCTGTTCCATTGTTCTATGTGTCTGTTTTTATGCCAGTATCATGCTGTTTTGATTACTATGGCCTTATAGTGTGGTTTGATATTAGGTATTGCGATTACTCCAGCTCTGTTCTTCTTTCTCAGGATCGTTGCTGTGTGAGGCCTTTTGTGGTTCCATATAAATTTCTGAAATATTTGTTCTAGTTCTGTGAAATATGTCATTGGAATCTTGACAGGAAAAGAAAATAACCCCATTCACAATTGCTACAAAAAAAATAAAATACCCAAGAACAAACCTAACTAAAGATGTAAAAGACCTATACTCAGAAAATTATGACACTGAAGAAAGAAATTGAAGAAGATGCAAATAAGTGGAAGCACATAACATGTTCATGGACAGGAAGAATTGACATCATTAAAATGTCCATACTACCCAAAGCAATCTATAGATTCAATGCAATTCCACACTTTTCAATCTCTTCATTTTAGAAACACATGAATGGAGACTGAAAACCTAAGGTAAAGTTCTCGTGCCTTTCACATGCTGTTTGATCTTAGTCAAATCATTTAACCACTCTGAACCTTAGTGTGGTCCTCTATAGCATGTCACTGAGATAGGGGGTTGCTTTAAAGATCTCCATGTATGAAAGATCTCATTTGTATGAAAGATCTCTTTCATACAAATCATATGAGTCTGGATAACTCAGGGATCTGGACACTGAATGATTATACAACAGATAAGGGGCATGTGTGACATCTTTCAGTAATATATATTTGAAGAAAATGGAACAGTGATGTATTTTTCAAATATTTAAATGGCAATTCATGTTTTAAAGTACTTAGAGAAGATGGGAATGTAATTTTTACAGTAACTGTTTTCTAGTTTTTAACCTTTGTTAATTAGAAATTCAAGAATGTGGCCCTGGCTGGCATAGCTCAGTGGATTGAGCGCGGGCTGTGAACCAAAGCATCGCAGGTTCGATTCCCAGTCAGGGCACATGCCTGGATTGCGGGCCAGGTGCCCAGTGGGGGCCACATGAGAGGCAACCACACATTGATGTTTCTCTCCCTTTCTCCCTCCTTTCCCCTCTCTAAAAAAATAAATAAATAAAATCTTTAAAAAAAAAAGAAATTCAAGAATGTAAAAAAGATTTCAGTAGGAATGAATAAGACGTAAATGAAGAAGTTAGAGGCTAAAATACTAGAGTGATTTACTTTCTATATTATGAGGATAAACTAAATGATAACCATAGATTTCATGAAAAATTTTTCTGAAGATAAGTTTGTATTATGTTTCCCATGTGTCATTTGACGGTGTATCAAGAAGAAATACAGCAGGGAATTGCCAACTATTCACATCGTTTTGTGCTGTCATAGCACATGATACAATAACTTTTTGGCTTTTTTGGGGGAATAACAAACCCCTTTTGAAAATATCAAAATTACTGAGCATAACATTAATCAGCTTTTGCTAGATTATGCTTTGTAACAAGCAACTCCCAGATTTTAGGGACTTACAGTACAGAAACATTTACTTTTCGCTCAAGTGTCACACAATATATAAGGTTACTATAGTTATGTTCCAGGCACGTGACAAGTGGTAATTCTGCAGCAACAGGCCTTTTTATTTCAGGACCAGACTGAAGATTGTGTCCTTATCTGGGTATTATTGTATTATTATGCCCTTCTTATCATGTCATTCTCATGGTATAGGACAATGACACAAGAGAGCCTGATCCAGGCTCTAGAATAATTTTAAAGCTTCTGCTTAACACAATCAACAGCATATTTACTCACATATCACATTGTCAAGAGTGTATCACATGGTCAACTTTAAATAATGAGGCACGGGTATACAACTCTTTCTGGTTTATTCATTCAGAATCTAATGACACTGGGCAGGTATTATCACAGTATTACGAGTGGGGATAAGGTAGTAAATACTAGGAACAATAACTCAGTCTACCATCACTTCCACAGGAAAATGTAACTGCAAGTGTGTATTTAAAATTTCTAGGTGTTCTAAGCTGTAGTTATGTCTTCTGGGCAGATAGCCAAATACCAAGGTAGTACTTTTCTTTTTGAAAAGTTCAACATGTTTGGCAAATAGTCTTGAAAAAATTAATTCAGGTAAGACTTTCCAAAGACATTTTTCTACCACAACTTACCAGCTTACTAAATTATTGCATTTATAAACATTTCCACAAAAAGCCCTGGTTCTTCAAATGAGGTATTCAGATGCACAGTAGGGAACTGATGTACAGAACTGATAATGGGGTGCACTTGAAACATTCTCGAGTAACAATGATACCTTAATTTAACCTTAGAAACTTAGCAGGTTAGAATGATCTAGCAGAACTTGGATTAACCCCAGGTCTCACTAACTTCAAAGCCTGAAAAGCTGTTTTAGTATATTCTCTCTGAAGAGAGTCATAAGATGATTCTATTCAGAACTAGAGAAGAGGTGGGCAAGAACAAAAATCAAAACCACAAAAAAAATACTTGAATAATTTGGAAACTTGGTAGTGGTGATGCCTGTTAATAGGGGTCATGGCTAGAGTTAAATGATTAACATTTCCTGAAGACTAAGAGTGCGGGGTAGGCACCAGGCCAGACCTCCAACGCGGTCCACTTACTCCGGCAGTGAATAAGCAGCTTACTACATTCTTTCTGAGGTTGTGTCTGCACTATGAAGAGCAAGTTGAAAATGACTAATTATGCAGATCAAAAGGTCAAACTATGCTGACCTGTAGATAGAAGAAAGGCAGATTGTGACTTGTTGTTACCACTTGCTAATTTAGTAAATAATATAACTATTAAAATTTCTTTCTCATTTGGAATGCCCTTAACATTTTCTAGGAAGAATTCTTTAATTTCTGGGTAGGTGGCTCAGTACAATGACTTCTTAGATCAATTTTAATACTAAGATTCTATGTCTTATCATTTCTATTTTTGTTTCTTCTTTCCTCTCCCCCTCCTTGCTCGCCTCTCACTCTCTTTTCATTTTTTTCTTTCATTTGGCTCATTAAAAATTAAAGCAGAGATAAAAATACATTTTTCTCCTCTCTGAATTCATCTATTATTTTGATATATTTTAATGAAATTGTTAAGAATGTGTTATTCAAATATTCTTTTGCTTAAATATTAAGATTTTCTCATTTCTTCTCTATTATCTGTACAAAGGGACATTTCCACTTATATAATCACTTTTAGAAATCTATTTTAAGCTCAATTTTCTTATACATTTAATTCTAACTATACACTTTAAATATTTGGTCACAGAAAAATTCTACTTAAGTTTTATAAGTGAATAAACATGAAAATTAAGAGAATTTCCAAATCTTAACTTATTGAAAATACTAGATGGGCCTTCACTTGAAATCTAAAATCAACTCAATGCTTTAAGAACATAACTTTCACCTTGACTCATAATGCTTTCTAATGGACTTAATAGTATAATGGATTTGATTACTATACTCTAACCACAGCCTAAGATGTAGCTTATTACTATTCTCTTGTGATACTTATATAGAGCCATTATATTAACAACTCATAAGCACCTTAGGGAAAGAATAATATAGGATTTTTAGGAAACATGTAAACCATTTTAAACTATATAGTTAAATAAATATTTTAATAATAAATTGCTTTCTGTTAACTACATCAGCTGTTAATTTCAAAGACTTAGAAATCAATAAAATATACTTAATATGAAAGGATTCTGAATATTTTAAAAGTCCTAACACTCTTAAAGGACTTTACAAAATTCTATGTAAACACATTCTATTTCTTTCTAACTTTACATTCTTGAAAAATGAGTTTTTATACTTTCACCATGAATGCGAAAAACTAATTTTTTTTCAAATAAAACTATAAATATGATATTTTATGGGAAATCTTAAAATAACTAATATTGCACACTAACTTTTTTTTTACCTTAGTTGTAAAAGCTAAAGGAAATACATGTCAGACAAGATCCAGCTGCCAGTTTGAGATATCTATTTTACACGCACATTAGTATTTACTTGCTCAAAGTTCTATTACCTAAGGATTTTTTTTGACCTTTGGGTAATGAGATGAACCAAGCAGCCCTAGCTATAGGAATCTCAATCAATTATTGTATAAACAACCCAATAAAAGTGAAAACATATATACTTAATTAGCTACCGAACATAAATATTCTGTAGTTTTAATAACACTAATTTTAAATTATTGAACTGAATTAGTCATATCATATTCTTAGATATTTGTCAATCTCAAGAATTAATGTAAATCAATTCCTAATTTTGATCAACCATTTAACTGTTTTTATGGATTTAAAAGTTGAAAGGTACTAAGGCCATTAAGTTTCAAGAATCTTAATACTAATATTGAGTTTTAACATTACTTCTTGTGCCTCCAAATTATTTGTCATTAACAATGATACATGCAGTAGCATAATGTTAAAATATATTGCATATAAGAACATTGGATTTCTATTGGATGATGAGGTATTTGAATATATCTTTTGCTAAATATAATTTAAATGTATGAACTTTAAATGTTCCACACTTATTAATTCTTTTTTACTATACCTATGAGTTGTTAAAAAAATATGGGGTAATTAAATAATATGAATTGGTTCCATTCAAATTTATTGAATTGAATGGTTTGTTCATTCATTCTGCTAATAAACTTGTTTAAAACATCATTTTTGGGGAATCCAGGTTTAGATGAATTCTCTACATTTTGAAATACGCATAAATAATTGATGTTGTTTCTTTACAAGGCAAATCCTCACAGGTTGTTTAAATTAAGTCATGAAGTGAGATGTGACTGAATGAACGTTGCTGAGGATCACGGTACAGAAATGAAATGGACTTTGCTTGGAACCGTTTTGGCAGTTTAGAATAGGACTGGCATCTTGGATTTGTTTTCCAAATTAAATATTCTAAGAACTGATCATAAATATTAAAAAGAAACCTAACATATTGAGAAGCAAAATGGATACATGTTTAACTATTCTTAATTTATCTTAACAATTATATAGTTATAATTTTGGCATTTATTTTGACATGGCTTTTCTACAATACAGAAATTATTGAAAGAATTTAAGTTCATTATTTATATTAGTATTTTAAGGTACCAGATTATTCAAAACTTTTACATTGAGTAAAACTATTGCACTTCTTACTGAAATAGAGTTGAATTTATTCTCTTTGATGATGTATTTATATTGAAATGTTTTCATTTATAACAAAATTAGAGAATTATGAATTAAAATGGAATTAAGATATCTAACTTGCCTCCTAATAAAAAAATATTTTTGGCCATGTAACTCACATAATTATCCAACTTCCATAGGAAATCTGCAAGAGTAGGTTATTCACCTGATCACAATATAGTATTTTGAATGTTTTCCAGAGTTAGGAGGTAGTGACGGTAAAAGGAGCCAAATATATGGTGACAGAAGTTTTGACTTTGGGTTGTGGGAACACAGTGCAATTAATATACAGATCATGTGTCATAGAAATGTACACTTAACACCTATACAATCTTATTAACCAATGTCACCCCAATAAAAATGAAGTTTTCTAAATCCTGAAATTTGTATCATCAAAATATGGTAAGCAATTCAAGAGATATACCATGATTTATTTGTTCTTGTATCTCTAAACTTTATTCTTGGCCTATATGGGGAGCTCAATAAAAATGTATGAGATTAAATTGAATTGATTTGAATTGAATTGCCTGAGATTGGCTGTCTACGGTTCAGTCAAGTTTTTTATCCCGGAGCAAAGTTAAGCAGTTTTTAATTTTCTGCAAGAGCTCCAAGGATATGTGCAAGGCCTGGGGTTTCTGCTCCACTCTTAAATATCCTTGGGATTCTAGTCGATTCTTAATGGATGACAAATTAGAACATTTCCTGATCAAGTTTTAATGTCAATTTTACAGATGTTTAGTGTATGTCTTGAGATACTGCTTTGTCTTGCTCATTTCAGACAGTGTATTTGGGGGCCTTCTGCGTCTCCAGCCCCTGGTGGTTTATGTTCCTTCCCTCTCTCGGAGCTGAGAGTCATCATGGAGCTATGTTGTTAGTGGCAGGAGGCTTCCAAACGGGTATCAGAATGTAAACTGTTAATGAAAATATTTCCACTGAATTTTAATCATTGGCACAGTGATTCTTGTGCCAATAAAAAATACCTTCTTCTTGAAAAGATAAGTACTTTTACAAATCATGTTTAATCTTGAAAATTCAAATCTTTGAAAACTTTGTTTTAAAAAAAGAAACTAACAGGTTAGTAAGAATATTTAAAATGAGGCATTTGAAGAAAAGTTCCTAATATGTTAAAATTATGTATCTGGGCCAAGTGACTGAAGTACTCATAAATTGATATACAGATTGAAACACTCATGATTAATATTTAGGAGAAGAATTTAGGTCAAAGAGTGAAAAGGATGGCTCATGTAAAATTTTCCGTACATTATGAAAAAAAAACTTAAGCATATGTTTGCTCCAATGCTAGAGACGTTATTCAAAGAGCTTTGGAAACTATGCTATACAGAGAAACGTGTACTAGGTGGCAGTCTAAGTACCCTTTTCACTTATGTCTCCATCAGGTTTGGGGATTCCAGTCTGCGAGTGGAGGAGAAACGAAAGTGTTATACATAATTTTACCAAAGAAATGCTCTTCATTATAGCAAAATAACACAGTGTTTAAATAATTAAAAATAAGTTGTGATTCAAGTTTAAAATGTCATAATTCATCTCTTATTGATATATCACCTTGAAGTGTAAGTGTTTCTTATGCAAAAATACCTTTGAGACACCTTGACACAGACTGTTAATATCCTTAAGGCCCTTCGTATAATTCCTCACTGCTTGTCCTCAGTGTCCAGTTTTAAACAGAGCCATGACAAACTGAAATTAGAAGCAGAACATGTGTTTTGGAGTTGTGCAGGAACTTGCAGGTCTCTGAGCATTCAGGTGCCACCGAACTGCGGCCACAGCTTAGCTTATTAATGTGTTTTAATGACTGTGAATATGTTGTCTCAGGGCTAGAAACTTTATGTTTGTTTTTAAAATATTATGTTAATTTTCATTCTCTTTTCCTAGATTGTTGCAGACTTTTTTATTCTCACTTTTCAAGTATGTTGACTTTCTCTTCAGGTTTTGTGTTTTTTCCTGAATGTTCTACAGGACCAAAACATACTTAACTAAAAACTCAAAGTTGTACCTTTGGAACTGTATTTTCCATTTACTTATTTGATCATGGTCTTGTTATTTTGTTATTTTTACAGAATAGGCTTGTGTTAGAATTTTTTTCATAGGTAATTCAGGCTGGCAGTTTAAATCCAATTTGCGTACTGGTTTGAAGATGTCTGGAAAGCCACAGACAGCCCCTCTGATACCATTTGCATAAAAGCTCCAAGTTGCTGGGTAGTTGACAATACTGGATACTAAGTGGCCCAGGTTGTTGCAGAAACTGAGCAGATAATAAAAATAATAGCTAACATCTCTTTTGAACTTACTAAATGCCAAATAGTGCAATAAATTCATTATATGGATTGTTTCATTTAACATTTAATTCTTCTAGATAGTTAGTTAATGATATGAATATCACTTTATATATCAATAAACTGAGGCTTAGCTTGGTTAAGCAACTGACTAATGTCATAGAAATAGTTAAGTTCTGGCACTAACCAGCGTGGCTTAGTGGGTTGGGCATTGTCCCACAAAGTGAATGGTTGTTGGTTCAAATCCTGGTCAGGGCACATGCCTGGGTTGTGATCCAGGTCCAAGGTTGGGGCATGTAAAAGGCAACAGATTGATGTTTCTATCCCTCTCTTTCTCTCTCTCTCTTAAAAAAAGTAGTAATTTCTGGAGCCAAAGCTTGAATTTAGGCAGTCCAGTTGCATGCTTTAAAATTTTTTCCATAAAATTACACTACCATAATCCAAATTATAGGGTTCTAGTGTTCAAAGAACTATGAACTTTCAGGCAAAGATGATATTGGACATCAAGTTAAATAGCGTCATTGTTGTTCGTGGTAGTTCATTTTCCAATAGCTCACAAAGATTCTTCTGCATCGAAGGTGCAGTGTCTATCCACACAGACTGGGACTGCTAAGAATTACACATGTCTGACCAGCTAGGCGACAATTTTTAGCAGGAAACACAAGTGCTTATCAACAACAGAGGAACAAATTCATGCTCATACCGGCAGGTACCATAAATAATGATACTAGTGATACAGCAAATGACTAATTAGGACACCCCATATACTATCTGCAGTGCAAGTTCTCATATATTATGCATGCAGTTTAAGGAGGGAAATAGTTCCCCAGGCCTTGTTCCACAGTATGACTTCATGCTTCCCACTTCACAGAGACAGCGATTTGTAACTCATTCTTTTAGTTTTCCCTCTGCATCTTTATCTGTTACATTTGATTTCCCCCTTTTGGGCATGATCGTTTTACTTCCCATGGAAGAGGAAGATTAACTCTTTCTCACACACACCCTCTCATCCTTTTCTTCCCTTTCTATATCCCTGACTTGTCATTATCCTTATATCATAATTTTGGTAAGGTCAATATTTAATATTTATGTTATTGTAACTTCCATGGTTATGTGGCTGCCTTTCCAACTGAGCCATGTGCTGTGCCAATACTACTTTTCATTCCTGTACATTTTTCTTCCTTAGAGTTAATAACTGTCCTTCATAAATGTTTGCTTTGTTTTCTAAATTGGAATTTGAATCAATTTAATCAATTAGTGCTTTTCCATCTGATTTAAGCTTTTAGTATTTTCCCTCTTTATTATTGATTTCATTCCTTCCTCTTTTCAAAATAGGATTGTTTTACATGAGATTTTATGAAGGAGTGAAAATTACTGCTGTGTTAAAATTATTATCTTTAACTGGGTTTCAAATAGTTCTTTTTAATTTATTGGTTTTGAGTAACAGATAAATCGTGGTAATATGCCTTATTTTTCCTCTTATGAAATGGGCATATATTTTGTATTGCTTGTTAAACAACATTGCAGTGTTGTAAACACTTACACATTACTATGATATATTTATCACAAATAGAATTTCCTTCTTTAATATTTTCTATATATCTCTCAAAATTTTCCATGTCTTAATGCTCGTTGTATACTTTTTCCCTTAGAATTTTTGGACTTTTATCGTATTTAATTTAAAATTAATCTGAGCCATCTCTGTGTCTGCTTTCATTTCCTATTTCCTCTCTTGATCACATTTTTTAAACCTTTTTGTTGTTGTTGCACATTCCTTAATTTTGTTAAGGCAATAATAGACATAAATATCTTTTTCTTATAAAATGCTTGGAAATTTTTGCATTTATTTCAATTATGGTTCTTTGTGTTATAGATCTTTAATGAAGTCATTTAATTATGAATGTATAGCTCTTGCCTCTTGGAAAGTTTCGCACTCAAATGGAAGCATAATTCTTGTAAATTATTCTGAAAAAGTAGACTGAGAATACAACATGTATTACCTACAAATATGTAAAGATACATTTACACTGAGAGGTGAAGATGTCCATGGCCTTTTAACTTTTGAGATAGGATGGGATGATACAGACACGCAGAGCAGTGTGAGATTAGTATTCTGTTCCATGATAGCAACATGAATGTCCGCAGCAACTGGAAATCATGATGTCATATTGAAAGTGCAGATTGTAAAGCAGCTTGACAGAGAGGATTTGCCATTAGAGATGTGAGCAGTTTGGGCTTCTGCTCATAAAAGTTCATGTTCATAAAGGTTTGCTGCAGGTTTTCAATATTACTAGCAGTAGTTGGAGCTCCTGAATGCATGCAGTTTTTAAGTATTACAGAACTGATTTTGATTTGAATCATACAGGGAAAAATTCTAAAGATTAAAAACCTATGCATAAATATTTATTTTGTAAAGATAACATTTAATATTAAAAAATCTAAGTCCAAAAAGATTACAGCATTTGTGAATCATGTGTATATCATTCTTTTATCACAGCCCAAATAATGGCCTGCTAAGTTCTATTCAAATGCATCAGCTATATATGTGAAATTGGAATTAAAATAAGAGAACTTAACATAATTACATACTTCAGCAAGTTCAGTGAGCAGAAATTGTTGGCACCATCTTGCTAGATTTTCCGAACCAAAGCTGGCATGTTTTGTTTTATGAGCAGTTCGGCAGCTTCATGCATCTCTCCCTCCCCTCCAATTTAATTAGATTGTCTGTTGCAGACATATCAGACTGTGGATTTTTTCACCCAACAGCTATAAATGCCAAGTCAAAATATGAATAAGAGGAAAACTAGATGTTCTGCAAACACATGCTACTTTATTAGACAAAAACATGATAGGTGCATCAGCTCACACTCTCCGTGAGAGAGGAGAGAAGTGAGGCCTGGAGAATGAGGTTATAACAGGGTCAGATTGATGCTATTGTCTTTGCTGGCTCCAGTAGAGCAGGGACTTGATTCCTCCCCCAGTGTAATCTTGCTTTGACACTGCAGCCAACACAGATTTATGAATACACATTTTCCTACCACAGAGGGAGTGAGAATCACAGCAGAGGAAACACAAGATACAAATAAGCTAGAGATTCTTGTAGCAATTTATAGTCTTAAATGTTTTGCGTTCCTGTGGATGGTTTGAGCCATTATGCTTTAATAGGTCACTATAATTTCACTTTTTAATCATTTTAATAATCTGTAACAAGGTTGAAAAATAGTTGCTTTAGAGAAGAAACTGCTATCCACAGGCAACCATTGGTTATGTTCTATGGAGGATAATAGTGGAATTGTAAGGGATGCCTTTCTCTAGATTATTATTTGAGTTCAACAGTGATTCACAGGAAAAAAAACAGGTCCTGAGATTTAGTTTCGCAGCAGGAGTAATGCAAACATGAAGCAATAGAGTGGAAAAACTCTCAACAGGCCACAGGTGAGTAAACCGTAGTGGTGTGTGTCAGGTAGGTGGGTAATTGGGAGCAGGCGCCCTGATACTGTATAAATGGAGTCAGGCAAATGAAGTCCAAGAATGCAGGGTGGTGTGCAAAGGCTCTTAATTAGTAAAGGAGGCTTACCTGAGAGTTGCGAACCTAGATTTTTTAGTAAATGAATCTGAAAAAAGATTCACATTTTCAGTGGACTTTATTAAGAAGCTCTGAAGAATTGGGTCTTCCTCCTTGAGAATCTGAAGCTATACTAGACTACCAAATTATCTTACTGCTCTCTTGAAATGATATTTTTCCTAATAATTGTAACACGTTGCATGACATTATTCAAAATTTTCTTATTCAGGTTCCATTGGAATGTTGGCAAAAAAGTTTATTGAAACTGAAGTTTCCATTTGCTTTCATGGGAGAAAATGTAGAGAATTTGTTCATCTTGAAACATATTTTTTAATTTAGCTTTAGTATATGCTTAATACGTTTAGCAGATGAGTTCTTTGGACTTGAAATATTCCTCCTCAATGTTTCTTCATGGTAAACTTCTTATCCGCAAACAATATGATACTTCTTTTTATAAGCCTCCTTAATCTGCAAAAATCAGTTATTCCGTAGCAAATTGTATACATAATTCTAGTATGGTTGCTATTATTTCCAAGAGGTTATTTACCTTAAGAACTGTGATGGCAGTATGGTTCTGAATTAATGTGAAAGATGTGGCTACTGGCATGCTGGAACTGGAAATTACACACCCTAAGCCCAGCCTATAGGAGTAGATATTTTTTCCACTTCCATAGGCTGGGTTCCTGTGCAGAGAAAGTGTCTTCTCCACCACTGTCTCATTTCATCCCTCTTCCAGCCACCATAGCAGACTCTCAGGGTGAATGCTATGAGAGGCAGAGCGGAAGAGCTTATGACATTTCTCTTTCGGAATTCTATCTTATTTTCTGACTTTTATTCTGTGGAATCTTAGCTTCTTATTACAGACAGCACCTGGATATACAGCATTATAAATATTCCCGGGGGCAAAATACCCCCATTTCTTGAAAACTAGTATCAAATTAAACTTATTTGGAACCAGCATACACCCATCAAAATATGAGTGTATACTCACAAAAACACTTTATAACCAATACAAGAAAGGTGAAAATGTACAACTGAAACAGGTAATTATACATATTTGATTTGCATTCTACAGGAAGTTATCAAAGTCTCTGAGTCAAAGATAATGCATTGTGCCACTGAAGGACCTAGCCATAGATAAAGAAATTAGAATATTTGAGAAGCTGTCCATTGCAAAGGATTCCTCTCGCCTGGAAGACAAAAGAGAGTACAGTTAGTTTGAATACCTTCCCTTTTAAATCTGCATTGCAGTTGCTGTCTCCAACCTTTTGGACCAGTTAGTGGAAGACAATTTTTTTCACAGACCTGGTTGGAGGGGATGGTTTTGAGATGATCCAAGTGCATTACATTCAAGCTGACCTCCTGCTGTGAGCCCGGTTCCCAACGGGCCCAGACCAGCACCAGCCGGCAGCCTGGAGGTTGGGGACGCCTACTTTAGTGCAATGTATTAAATGATATTTATAGTCATTTGTACTGAGAATACTGTAGCTTTTAAATAAATCTTTGTGGAATTAAAGGAATATATATATCTGGACCAGAAAGATAATTGGGAAGCTTTAGACATATTTTTTTTCTTATTAAGGATGTAAACAGTTTTTATTATTTTCCATTCACAGGTAGAGCACTCTGTAAATTATAAAGCTGTTGATGGAGACCAATTAAGAGTAGTTATGGAGGTTCTATAATTAAAACAATGATAACAAATGCCAAACTCTTTAACAGACAGAAATGAATTTAAAAACTGAATATTAATAGCTTCATTACTTGAAATAAAGGGTTTTGTTTTACCAGGTCCATGGGTTTGCTAATTAAAATCATGTTTGCTAATTAAAATCATGTGCTGAAATATTTGAGATAATTATATTATCAGAATTCTGGCAGTTATTCCTGAACAAGAAAAACAAGGCACATATGCTAGGCAGAGTGCTAAAAATCTAAAGTTTTGTGGCTAATTTTTGCAGTTTAAGTATATATATATACCGCATATGCCACAAAATTAATCTGTAGAACCATAAATGAGTGGAGGCTTTGGCATTCTTCCAAGAATTCAGATTTGTTTCAAACTCCAAATTTTTAAGGAGGCATCTTCATTATATGGGAAGTTTCCTACCCAATTTTATGCAACAACAAAGTCATTCCTCCTTGAATGATTGGTGTTATTGTGTATACATGATGTCTTCAAAGTTCTTTAAAAAGAAATTACTTAAGAAAAACACAATTCTAGTTTTCAAAAGCAGAAACAATGTTTTGAGGATGCTGAGAGTTTAACTCAGTCTTTAGGTAAGCTCTAAGAAGAAAAGAGGACACTATTGGACAATGAACCTTACCATATTTGCTTTTAAGGATCACTTTCATGTGTTTATTTTACTGACAAGATACTTATTTTAACGACAACTGACCAATGCACTTATAATAATACTTCAGTGTGTTTTTGTTCGATCTTTTTATAAATATTAAATAAGATTATATTCTTTATTTGATGACAAGATCCAAAAATAACTTCCCTTCTCAGTTGGTACCAGATCCTTCTATATGACTTGCTTAGACACAGAATTTCTCTTTGTAAACTGGTACCATTTTATTGAACTTCTTTGCATTTCCCCTTTTTTTTTCTGGATAACCTTACATGATTCTCCATATTAACATTTATTTCCGTGCATACTTCTGAAATGGAACTTCCGAATCCAACCTTTTATAATGGACTACCCAACTTAAATATATGTTTTACCTGGTGACTACATGAACATTTGTCTCTCCAATCCTCCTCCCTCCCTCCCAACACATGGTTCACCAAAATTATTCAGTATTTTCTGCAGTGTTAGGTGTAAAATGTGTTCATCATGAGAAAAAATGTGATATAGATATTTAGATGTGAGGATTTAGTTTTACACCTATGTCCAATGATGGTTGTTGGTGCCAATTCAATGGCAACAGAAACCTGCAGTTTGTGGTACTGTAAAGAAGGAAACTACCTTTAGTGCAGTGATTCAGCATGGCTGCGAGAACAGTACTACTGTGGAACAGGTCATTTGTGATACAACATGCCTGTGGGAACAGCCCAGCTGTGGAACAGCTCTTGGGCCAGGCCCGTCTCTGGCTAGACAGCCCTGCTCTGCTCCTCTGTGGGAGACACCTTCAGTGTTTCAGTTCAGCCTGGGAGACACAGCCTTCACTCTTCAGTGGGAAGTGAAAGTGTACCCTGTGAGCCACAGGAGAGCTGGCTTGTATGGAGGCGGGGGCGGGGGGGGGTGTGGGGGAGATCTCTGTCTGTGGTCTCTGATTGACCCAAAATACTCACAGTTTGATTGGTCCAAGAGGCACTTTCCTGATTGATCAGAGCTGCATAGCTCTAATTGGGTGTGGGGAAAGTCTCAGTTTTATTGGTTGAAATAGTATTCAAGGAAGTCCTTTTTAAGGGCTGGCTCTGATGGCTTCTCATCAAGTGCAGTTTGCAGAGAGGCTTTTGTGCAAAAATAGCTGTTGGGTTCTGCTTTTTTTTTTTTGTGCCCAGTTAGGCACCAGAAGCCCTTTTTAGTAGGTAACTTTTTTTCTCTCTCTCAGCATTCATACTTGATACGCTTAAAACTATACTATAAAATAGATCATATTCTTTATGCATTTTTCTCAAATGTATTACATCTTTCACAATATTTTGGAACATTGCTTTTTCTGTCCAATATCTATTTCCTTTCATTTAGTTTTAGTAACAGCCCTGATAACTTTTCACAGAAGTGGGCATGAGACCTGGGTGCCATTATCTGAGGAACCCAAGGGGTTTGGCACAGGCCTCAAGCCAAAACATATTGTGGAGACTGACATAGATATGGTGAGAAATGTCCTTCTGAAATGAAAGCACTAAGGATCAGGTGAGCCTTGAGTTTCCAGGAAACAACTTGGCTACCACATGGATGGAATCAAAAATAGAATGGAGCTAACAAAGGAAATAGAACTGATAGATGTGTAGAAAATTTCAAGGTTTTTGACAGTCTTCAAATCTCTGGGTTCAGCTTTACTTGACAGATAGTGTGGGGGAAGTTTAGGAGGCGATGGGATTGAGCAAAAAGGGAAAAGGACTCATGGACATTGACAACAGTCTGGTGATTGTTGGGAGGAGGGGTGTATAAGGGGACCAAATGGTAATGGGAAAAATAATAATATAAAGATTAAAGAATAAAATCATTCTAGAAAAAAATAACAACTCCCTCAAAAGAGAACTACTCTTGAAATTTTCAGTTATATAAACCAAATTATTTTTGTTGTTTAAATAAATTTCAGTTATGCTTTTTGTCACTTGCAACTGATATATTAACAACCAGGATTTCTCTAATTGACAATTATGTGAAGATGATAATAACAAAAGCAACATAATAATAGAGAATTGTTTAAGGAATCATTTTTCTTCCCTTGTCATGAAAATAAGATTTACATGTTTCTTTTCTTTTTTCTTATGTTGGGTTGGCCAAAAGTTCATTTAGTTTCTTTTTCTCCATACTGTGACTCTAGTAGTACTTTGTTGTCTTTAACTTAATTCAAAACAATTTTGTTAGATTGTATTGTGACAGCTGTCTATCAGCGTGTATTTAAAAAAATATCAAAATTGGTGAATTTTTGTGCAGCCATTTTAATATTAAAGATGGAAGGAAATACACAAGATGTTTGGCATAGTATGCTTTATTATTCCAAGAAATATAAAAACTCAACTGAAACGCAAAAAAAAAAAAGATTTGTGCAGTGTATGGAGAAAGTGATGTGATTGATCGAACATGTCAAAAGTGGTTTGTGAAGTTTCTTGGTACTATTGACATTTTGGCCAATCAATTTTTTGTTGTGGGATGTCTTTTGCATTGGAAAATGTTTAGCAGCACCCCTGGCCTCTACCCACTAGAACCAATAGTGGGAGATAGCAGACATACTCAAAATATCCTAATCAATAAAGTTACTGGTGACAATGAAAAATGTGTCTTTTATTTTACAGAAAAAAATTAAACTGACTTTTTGGCCAACCAAATATCAGAATTGTTTTTTCCCAAGGTGAGTCTACAGAGATATTGGCAACACATTCCAACAGCAAGTTCAACTTTCTACTGTATACATCATGCTCAATTCTCTCACAACAGACTTATCTTTAGCACATGAATGTGTGGTTATTTATTCTTAAAGTTCAAGAAGAGTGTCAAAAGAGCACTATATTTTTATTTTTATTTTTAAAAGATTTTATTTATTTTATTTTTAGAGAGAGGGGAAAGGAAAGAGAAAGAGGGGGACAAAAACATTTATAGGTTTCCTTTCATATGTGCCTCAACTGGGTACCGAACCCACAACCCAGGCATGTGCCCCGAGCCATGCAGGTCAGGGCAAAAGAGCACTCACTATACTTTGTAGCTCTGTCACCTCAGACTGTAATCCTGTTCTTATGATGGGAAAAATGCAGACAATTGTAGATAATATTTGTGAACATTTATTATTCTGCCTTTGTTTGATCGTAGGTAAAATGGGTGAAAATATCTAAATGACAGTGAATTAATACACATTAAATGGACCAACACGTGTGGAAGCAGCTGTGAGCCTGACACATAGATTCCTATAGACCTTTAATATCAGAGCTGAACTGAAGCAGAGATATAGAAAAAAAGAATAATGTGGGTCTTTAAAAAACATATAGTTAATGTTTTGATCGCAGTTTGTAATGAAAAGATGGATTTATTTTCCCCCTGTATGATCTGCATTCTCAGTTGTAGACAAAGAGCACTTTGTTACTGAAAGGTGAAGAACTTGGCATTCTTAATGGCAGCCATAGTACTGCCCCTATAGGATGACGTGGAGGCTTCGAAATGATTGATCCACTAGGCCTCTGTACGTTTTTGAATGGAAGCAAAGCAGGGGGAAAAACAAAACTCTTGTTAGCCCAAAGTATGCCATGTAGAGTGGCATATAAAAGTTACAAAATTTAAAACTTGTGTTACTGTTGGTATTTAGCTAGAAAAAGGGAACAAAGGAAACTAGACACTGAGTTTAATATATGGAGAGGCAGAAGCCTGTTTGCTTCACCAGGAAGCCACAGCATCACACTCCAGGAGGTGACAGCACTGTGCTTGGCCACGGGGATTAACTGTCCCCCTTCCCCTCTCCAGTACCAGATTGCCAGGTGGGAGCAGGAGAAGGCAGGCACATGGCAACAGATGTCAAAATGGCGCAGGGGGAGGTATCTAGACCACCGGCTTCTGAAAAGATGAAATAGTATCCAGAGAAAGTTAGACAATAAAAAGGTATTTTTTGGACCATTAAGACTGGAAGAAAAACTGAACATACCTTGTAAACAGTATTGCAGGGTTTATAGAAAGGCAACAACAGGTAATTTATCATCAGAAGTGAAACATTCCACTTTTGTTGCCTCTAAGAAATGCATCTGAGATGAAGTAGTATGTAATAGAACCTAAGGCAAATCACCCCGGTCATAGGTTCACCTTGTGTGAGCTTGTATGTTCCTTAAAGTAAAATATGTAAATGTGAACCTCATCACAAAATTTTTCTCATAGGAGCTAGGAGAGCAGACACAGATATTTGCCAAACGAGATTAAGTTCTTGAGAATGTTAATGCTCTTTTCCTGATATCTTACCCACAAAACTTGCTAACCATGTAGAAATGCAAGATTGTTTCTGTTTATTTCTATAGACAGAGCAATGATTTAGCACATTTGCCAATATATATGTGTCATATGTACTGCAAATCACTGTTGCTTGTTCCTCTGACCTTAAAGATATAAAATAACATTAACATCAAAAATAACACAGAAAGCAATTTATCATCTTCAAAGAGCTTTCACATATGTTACCTCACTGGACCAGAAATATACCACGACTGGTCAAAAACCTCCACCTTTTTTCTTCAGATCCCTCTTCTTACATGATGTGGTTAAGCAATTGACATCTCCCTCAGTTCCATTGCAACACTTATGATATGAGCTTACTCAACACCCAGAAGTGTGTGTTGGGAGGATTTGATGGTGATAACAATAACTGTGATCTTTTGATGATGATCATGATACTGGTAAAAATGGTAACGCTGATTGTAGCATTCATTAAACAATTTTAGTATGCTGTATTCTCATATATACTAGAATTTATCTCTGGACCGCAGTGTGTTTCACCATTTTTTCATTTTAATGGCAGTGGTGTGCTGACAGAAGCTTTACAATGTGTTATCTGGGAAGGGAATTTCTGTTCACTATTCTATTACAAAGTTTTATTGATGATTTTTAGGCACTTATTTCCTCACATAATCTGTATAGTCTTTTTAAACATTCCTCTCAAACTCTCCCTTCTCTTTTCCAGGAAGTTCAGCTCTAATGGGATTTTATTAGAATTGTATTAACATTTACTCATTAATTTTGGAACTACATGCATATTAATGATATTAAGGCATCCTGTTCAAGAATATACTATGATTTTCATTGGTTCATTATGTTTTATGTCTTTCAATAAGATTTAATACATTCAGATCTTGTCTTTACTATTAAATTCATTCATATGGATTTCACAAATTTTTTAGCTAATATGAATAAATAAGAACTTTTTTAAAAATTAGAAACAGTATTGAATTACTAATTTTGTTGACAAAATGTATAGGAACTTTATTGTCTAATTTATTCTATTAGCTAATATTTTTAAAAAGGACTTTTTTAGTGTATATAAAAATCAGCTTATCCACAAGTCTTATTTCTTATATTTAATTTTTTATAAACACTGTTTACTGATTGCCTTTTATTTTATTGCATGATTGCACTTGCGATGTGGAATAGTAAATGGTGATGGTGGATCTCTTTATACAGCCTGAATTTAAATAAAATGGTTTTGATGTCTATCTCTGTCTTTGGTAATAATAACTGTTGATTTTGGTAAAACTTTTATTATATTTATGTAATTTTTTACACCAATTTAATAATGATTTTTAGAAGTTCAAAAATTTAATATATGTATGTTTCTCATCTATTGATAAACAGACAATAGTAACTAGATTTCCCTAATGTAATTTCTATTCCCTTAGTTATTTATTTCATACCTGCTCTTATATCTCCACATCTAGAATCCTCTCCTAGATAGTCATTTCCAGTGGTTTATTTTGGTAATGGAGGGAAGACTAGCTACACTACAGTCTCAATATTCCCATAATTTCTTACTCACAAGTATTCCAGGAAAATTTATAGGTAGCTTATTCTCATGTCCAGATCATAAACAAAGGAACATATGCTAGGACATAATTTAAAGAAAATTGATGCATACACACAATAGGAAAAATTTAGTCTTTCTTTTATTTCCATCATTTCAAGCAAGCAGAACAATCTTCAAAAGTTTGAACAAGTATGATTTAAAGAAAAGTAAAGACACAATAATGAATAATAGTTAACACTTAAACACAGCATTTTGTATAGACAGGAATTTTTCTAACCTCTTTACATATAGCATTTGACTGAACTGTGGCAGCAACTTCTTAAAGTAGAAACTATTGTTGTTCACACTCTACAAATGAGAAATGGGAGGCGTGGGGAGGTTTATAAATCTACCTGTTGTCACACAGTTAAACGGTGTTGGCAGGAACTGAACACATGTAGTGTGGCTCTTGTTCAGTCTCAGAGACAGAAACACGAAGGAAGGGAGGCAGGTCAGGATGTGACCTGAACTCCTTTCTCAGGGAGGTCAGGAGTAGGGAAAGGCCCAGCTTTTTGCTCCCACAACAAGTGAGTATTTCTCTATTGTCTTTAAAAAGAAGTGGTGAGCAGAGTGTTTTGACAGTGTCCTATTTTCAGGATGTCACTCCCACATACAACTGAATTCTCTCTTAGGAATTTTCTTGGGTTCACATGAGAACAATGATGAAGCTTGCCTCTTAAGTTCTGAAATGGATCAGAATCATGTCTTATACTGAATCCAAGGAGATGCAGACCCCAAGCCTGAGTTAACTTCCTATTCCATTTTTCATCCAGTTATGTGTCCAGCCATATAACATAAAATATTGGAAATTCTGCAGGAAATTGACTAACATTAAGATATTCGAAGATGCCAATGTCAAGATGCTAACATTGAAATGCAAATTCTTATGAACTTCTCAAAAAGAAATAAAAGTCTAAACATATAAGCCATTTTCATACTTAAGAAATCAAATTATTTTACCCTTTTAATTAAAATGTGAAGAGACAGAAGTGCAAAATGTATCCTTTCCAAGTTCTTCACTTCGGTCGCAGCTGGAATGACCCTTCATGCCTGGGTAGGCCTGGGTTCTATGAGCAGCTAAAGCTTGCACTGTTTCTGGAGTAAATCACATTCTTTTAATGGTCTGGGAAGTTGTGTTAGTTCAGCCATAATTTGTAATGCCTCAGTTTTTAGAGTTCAAACAGTTAGTAAAACAAAAATGATCATATTTCTAAAATTAAGTTAAGAAGCCATCTACACTTCTAAAAACAGTTATTCCAGAATTTTTTTTTCTCTAGAACTCAGTTTTTGATGATGTCAAAGACCAGAGAAGAAACCCCTTTTAGGCGAAGGACAAAATTTTCTTGGTTGCAGCCCAGCCAAGACACCACCTAGTTTGTTCCAAATCCCTGACCAGTGAATTTAAACTCAGCTGAGAAAGCTCTTCCAGGCCAGAGCAAAGGGAGTCGGGCAAAGGGTCGGAGGGGGTAAGAATGGCAATATCTGTAATAGTGTAAACAATGAAGCATGAAAAAAATCTATATAGGAAATGTAAATTGTAAATTAGTAAACTTACTTAAACAAGTTAATAAATTGACTAATAAAATGAAAACAAAATTATTTTAAATTTAAATCTGGGTATCTTTGGTTAATGACACTAAGTAAGTTTCAGGTGTACAATTTTATAATACATCAGCTGAATATTCCATTGTGTGCTCACCATCCAAAGTCTATGTCACCATATATTTGACCAGCTAAACCTCACTAGTGCTAAGAAGCATATGCGGGGCTTTGCTACCTGAAAATGTGAGGTTTTGCCCCCTGAGATCTGAGAAGCCTGTACTCCTTTCCTTGGGTTGGGACGTTGCCTTTGCCATATCTCCTTAGAAAGGCTGCGCCTACAGGGGAGGCTGCAGCTTCCCGAAACTGGGGCTCTCTGCTTTCCCGGAGCTTTGAGTCTTTGCCAGACTCTGCTCGTCTGCTGTGAACTGAGCAGCCCCACTCCACTTTGCTGAGGTGCTCGCATTCTGTCTCTCATTTTAAATCATGTCTCACAGGCGTCCTCTCACTGACTTCCCTTCTAGAGAACCTTTTATGAAGCCTAGAGGCCGTTAAATATCTGCCACCAGGAAAATGTCCATGTACTTTGCACAAAAAAACCTCAAGCTACAATCATTTAACCCAGCCTCAGCCAAAATCCCATGAGGATGGGTTAAAAGACATGCTAAGTGGAATAAGCCAGCAGTGAAAGACAAATACCATATGATCTCAACTGTAAGTGGAACCTAAATAACAAAACAAAAAAGCAAGCAAGGTGTAACCAGGCATATTGAAATAAAAAACAAACTGACAGTAACCAGAGGGGAGAGGGGAGGGGCTAATGGGGGTGAAAAGGGGAAGGGTCATCAAGGAACTGTATAAAGGACCAGTGGACAAAACCGAAGGGGGGTAGGATTGAGGGTGGGAGGTGGGGATGGGTGGGGCGGGAGGGAGTAGTGGGGGGAAAATGGAGACAACTGTACTTGAACAACGTTTAAAAAATTTTTTTAATTAAAAAATATGTCAGTTTAGTTAATCACAGAGTGCAAAAACATGTCTGGGCCTAAAATTGGGCTCTCCAAATCACGGTCAGAGCAGCAAGACCTAACCACACATCCCTCCATCCTGTGTAAACTGTGCTCCCCTGAGTCCCATTCTTTCGCTTTTTATTTTCTGTATCTCTGGCTGTTGCATTTAATATTGGGGTTTTGACAAAGCCACCACAAAATTACTCTTGCTCCTCCTCACCCTGGTGTGATCTGAAGGAGCTGAGAAAAAAAAAATCAAGGCTTCAATATGGAGATCAAAAGAATACCAGAGACGGGGTGTGGCCTCAATTGTTAACAATGTTCCTGCTGATCCTGAATCTCTGACAAGGGCAGATTTAAGCCCCCAATCACAGGCTACAAAGAGGAGTGGAGGAAAATGTGTGCTCTATGAGGACAGGTTTATTACCAAAGAGAAAAGCGTTAAACATGAGCAAGCATGCAGTTATTCTTCCCAAAGTAACCAATTGGTTATGTCACTTCCCTTCTACCAGAGTGGAGTGAATAAAGAAATTGTGAAAGACCAGAGAGTGCTAAGGGAAAATACCTGCTCTTGGAACTGGAGTGGAAAATGGCATTTCCCCTCTGGGCCAGAGAGATCAATCACACGCCCAGCGTCACGTAAGTCACCGAAGGAAACCATGGCTGCCTGGTTCTAAGACTTCTGCTGTTTCGCCATGATCTATCGTCTTCATCTGTGGAGGACTTAACATCTCAGTCCAGCAGCCTCATTGCAAATAGCCCATGTGGTTATGATATTCCATTTCAAGTGCGGGTTCAGTAAATGATAGTTTCCACTGCTGCTGGTTGTTATTAGCATTACGAATGCTTAAACCTCCAATCTAAATGTATCATTGAACTACTTCGGAAACAAAATCTTACACGTGGAAATATTTAAAATAATTTATGCAAGAAAATTTTTAGAAGGACCTCATTTTGGCTTTAATTTCTGGATATCTCAGATGTTACCTCTCTGGGACTAATCTTTGATTAATTTATGATAAATCATTGGGCACACTGTCTATCAGGGTGTCCAGCCTTTGAGCGTCTCTGGGCCACACTGGGAGAAGAAGAGTTGTCTTGGGCCACACATTAAATACATTGCAAAACTTAATCACAAAAATCTCATAATGTTTTAAGTGCATTTGTGATTTTGTATCGGGCCACATTCATGGCCTTCCTGGACTGCACGCAGCCCATGGGTCGCAGGCTGGGCACCCTGGATAGATAATATAGGCAAGGCACTACCACTGGAAATACTGGTTCATTTTCACTCTTGCATTCCATTTATTTACCAGTAAGGTAATGAATTAAACTAATACGATTTTGAAAAACTGTGGTTTAATATACCTAATATGAGTCTAAAGAATTGGAAACTATTTTAAGGATGGTAGAAGTGTACTACCTGTTCTGCAGCAGTTCAAGGCCGGGCAGGTTCACACGGGATTGGGACAGACAGAAGAATATACGCAGAGCTGTCGGGATGTCTGACATGCCTTTATTCTGGGGTGGGGCGATCCACACACGCTGCAAACCTCTAGGTAGTCGCGCCATGGGAAGTCCTGAGTCCCTTATATACTAAGTGCACACAGAGCCAGCAAGGTGCCAATACTGACCTTCTAGTTATATAACAGCTTCATTCTATGCATGCGGGCCCTTACTCAAGGCTCCATGAACAATGCCAAGCCAGTCTCCCGGACATCTGGGTGAGGGAGCCTGACTGACTTCATTTTCCCTACATTCACATTGGTTGGATTCCTGTGTTCTTTCAGTGACATTATACGTGGTCATTTGTACTACTATCCATTAAGTATTATTTCTTCCATTTCATGAAATAAGCACTTGGGACCAGAAAGATCAATAAGGTGCCATGTGTTATATAACCATCGCTGTCTATTTCTAAGACTCCAGCTATTTTGACAATGACCTGCTGCTAGCTTTTGTCTGCTGGTAACTTAACAGTTGTATAGCCTTATTGGAATTATTAGTTGTTACTATGGTTATGAGATTAGATTTCAAGGATACAATGCTATGTATCTACTTATATCTTAAGAAATTGCTTACTAAGATTACTTCATTTCCTATAAAAGCATGCTCTGATGTCACTGGCAGATTTTAAGTTGAAAGGCAGAATATCCATTTAATTATTTTATCATGTGTTTTTTTGCTCATTTCATTAATAATTTAAATTAATTCACTGGGATTTGGGCAATATAATGGAGCTCCTTAAACTGCTTGGAATTATTTGCAATTACAGTACTCTTTATTTAAGAATTATTTTAGGAGTCACCAATCCAAAAGCTTCCAAAATTATATCAATGTAAAAATTTTGAAATATGATACTATATTGGTCTTATAATTATGCCTAAGACTTGAAAAATTAGTTTCTACACATTTACTTCATTTAAACCGCACATGTCTTTGTCAGTGGTGAAAACTGAAATTCAAAGGTGGTTAGTGGCTCTCCAGGGTCATACATTTAAGAAAGGGCACACGGTTTGAATGCAGACTTAACCCTTCTAGTTAGTGTTTATTCCATGACACAGGCTTCCTCTGTGCCACAGGCAAATAAGACCCACGAGGATTAACTGAACTCTACAGCCTAGATTAATGTCAAGTTCTGAAGGAGATAAGGTATGTCTTCAAATAGCATGCTCCTTAAAGTTATCTGGAATATTAGACTATTAAGTGATAGGTCAACATTTCCATAAGGATTCATTAATGCTTATCTTTTTGTATTTATTCTAGGATGACTATGCATTATTGCAACACATTTGCCTAAATTTTCTGCTACATAATTAACATAACCAAAAAGCCAAAGCATATAATAGGTTCTTCTCTAGGACCAAACAAAAGTCATATCTGTTTTCTGGGACCTTCTTCTGTAAGACTCCCCATAGTAATGTGACTGCAAATTTTCATGTAAATGAAAATTACTAAAAATTAGTATAAGAATAATAACCATTTGCATGATTAATGCTTGGTAAAATGCTATCTGGCTTCTTTTTTATTTTCAGGTTTTCTTGCAGAAATTGAACAAATTATGAAACACCAAATGCAAGATCGAAATGTATTTATATTTTTAGCACTTTGAAATTTTGAGAAATGCTTCTCACTTAGCAATACAACTTTTATTACTTAAAGTATTTATCATAGGGAGCTTGGGTCTTAGACTTAAATTTCTGCTCAGTCATCAGAAAGGAACCTGTAAAATTAGTAATGGCAATTCATCTCTGTGTTTCGATTTGCTGGTTTATGGTAGTGTTAGAAGCGAAGCTATTTGATGTACTCAAATATCTCTTCTATGATTCACACATGGAGTACTACTGCCGTTGCTTGGTATTTCTAATTCACACTCTATAGAATCATGAAGAAAAATGCCATACACAGTGATTACTGCCTTTTTTTATTTGTGCCATATACAGGCAAAATAGCAGCTACGGCTTCATCTGATTGTTGCAGAAAAATGTAATAGCCACACATTATTGTAAGTGTCACTGAAAAGAAGATGAAAGAATGGGCTTTAACTTACTCATGTGAAAAGAGAAAATTTCAGATGTGGAAAGGCTATTCCCTATACCTCTCTACCAGTAGTGATGGGGGCAGAATTACTGTGTCCCTTAGAGAAGAAGGCCCTCTTGAATAAAACACATCTCTGACAATACTGCTTCTCTTTACTTTCTCTGACACTTGACCTGTAAATGTTTTTACTTGTTTTATGTAAGGGGATAATAATGACATTTTTCTTAGGATGTGATTGATAATTTGTGTTTCCATCAAACTTATTTTCTGGAAGGCTGTGCAGAAAGTGTAAGGCTTTTAAAATTTCTATAGCCCAGAAAAATGGGGTTTAGAAGAATATTTATCACATTGCCATCTTCCTTTCCCATTTTCTTTCTCCTGAGGAAAACTCTCTTTTCCTTTTTTATGATGTCTTCTCTTATTTTTCTCCATGAATGAATAATGATTGAGGCAATGAATAAATTTGAAACTATAGAAGAGAAAGAAAGCAAGTAGGGAAATAGTTGGCTGAGAAGTAGTTGATAGGGGAAAGCTGAGCTGGAATACTCTGGTATCAGAAAGAAGAGAAATCTGTACATAGAACAGTTATAAATCAGATAGATCAACACAAAGTACTAAAAAATCCCCATGAAAATACAGTACATACACATATATATGTATATATACAGGTGTATAATAAAAAGAACTAGATGACAACCTAGGCAAACACCTCATTTAATATTTTTACTGGCAATGCCAGCATTACAACAAACACCTCAATATGTAGCCTTTATATTGCTGCTAAACATGGAAAGGTAAGAGAAGGGTTATCATTTTTCTCCTCGGTGTTCCTGTTATCACTCAGCCTTATTCAGCATATCTTTTTTCATCCTCTCAGGAGACAGGTTATATACCTGACCTGCATTAGAAAAGTTAGCAAGTGAAATGAGGTTTCCCCTAAGCCCTTAACAGTGTGCTTTGAAATATATTTGAAAGCTTACTCTTTAATATAATATCATTCCTTTCTCTACCCTTTTATTACTTTGCAATTGAATCCAATCCCCACAGTCAGCACAGAAGCGCACAACAGAGCAGTGTCTGGCTACCTCATGCAGAAACTCATTGGTGTTTAGGAGCACACACACACACACACACACACACGCACTTTCTGTCTACTGCCGAGGGGTTCTTCTGGCAAACAGGGAAGGAAGAATTAGATCCAGGCCCAGAATTATTATGGAATGAGACCTCAGCTGCATAGAGCCTACTATTATCAGTGAAGTTCAGTTTATAACACATTTGTGTACCCACAATTAATAAAGATTTCCCTCATTTATAAAGTCTTCATACTCATTTTCACTTTGTAAATTCTGTCTATCCCTGGAGACTAACTGAGGTTCTTTACAACTCGTGAGCCATTTCTGGTCGAATCCACACACAGGCATGCCTTTCTTCTCTGAACTTATGGCACTTCTAATTATTATCAACACCCGTCATTTGCAAATACAGCAGGCACATTCCTGTGATACCTACAGAACTCTTTCAAATTCTGTTCAGCTTCACCTTAATTTGTACTAAGTACAGCCCAGAGGCTTCTTTCTATGTATATTAGTTTTTGAATAAAATCTACTGCTATAAGCAGCTGTCACGATGTGAATAATATTGGTAGCTCCAGAAATGTGTGTACTAAAGCTTCCTGTGCTGATAAACTTTACATTTTTCACCAGGGTGGCAAAGGACAAAGTAAAAAAAAAAGTTAATAATGTGGAAAAAGCATCTGAGGCTAAGAATAAAGTTAGCTGTGCATAAGATTCAAACTTCATGTAAAGGCAGTGCTCAGGAGAACAGAGCGCAGAACTGAGAATGGATGAAGGGAACAGTGTCAACAATAGGTTTCAGGGAGAAAAGAATTGAGCATCAGTGAGAATCGAGCAAAGGGACAGGGACACTAGTAGATCGGGAAGTAGGGTTGGCTGGGAAGAATCCCTGCCCTCCACCTCCCAGACTGTCAGCAACGGGACTGGATATATAAAACACCGAGGTTTAAGAGAACGTTTAGTTTACACATGTAGTCTCTTGACTTGAGTTCTGATATTTTTTCTTTTAATCTTTCTTCTACCTAATGTTAAGACCATTTGCAAAGAGGAATTTCTTTCTACTCAGTATGGCCCCCTGACACACTGAGTACTGAATACAGTAGGCTCAGGCCTACACAGTAGGATTCCCAAAGCAACAAATCTGGGTTTTTAGCCCAAGAGTTTATATAACAGAGGGCTATGACTCCACAGAGTGGAGTCTACAGCAATTTCTTTTGCTACAGTGGAGTCTTTTTTGTCTACAACTTGATGGTGAAGTCCTTGAGATCAGCAACTGTCTTTATCATCTAATATGAACTGAATATGTCTTCGCAGAATTCATATGTTGAGACCCTAATACCAATGTGATGGTATTTTAGAAGTAATTGGGTCATGAGAGTGGAGCTGTCATGAATGAGATTAATGCCTTTATAAGAAGAGAGCTAGATAGCTCTCTTTTTACCTAAAAGGATCCAATGAGAACTTAGCCATCTACAACTGGGAAGAGGGGCTCCCAGAGCCTGACCATGCTGGCATCTCAACCTGACTTCTAGCTTCCAGGTGTATGAGAAATACATTTCTGTTGTTAAAAACCTACCTAGCTTATGGTATTTTGTTATGGCAGCCTAAGCAGACTAAGACATCATCTTTATATTCCCCTGAAACCTGTCATATTTTTCACATGATAGATATTCATTAATGTACACTGATTAACTTGTTCTATATTCTGCATGCTTGCCAGTCAAATGTGAATATTTAAGTATCCTCTTTTAAATGATACAACCCTATCCAATTAACTTAAAAATCATTAAAAACTTAGTCACATCATTGATGTGAGTCAGGTGGGTGGAACTGATAATGCACCAAAGGCTTCTTTTCACCATTATTTCATAGATTTGAGCTGTGTCTGGGGTTGCCTTTGAAAACATTTGTACTTCTCATTTAGATGAGCTCTGTGACATGCAGAGAAAGATGAAAAACAATCTCTATGTGAAATCGCATATGAGGGGTTAGCTCTAAATTTATCGGCCACTAATTCCTTTGAGTGATCATTTTATTCTTTGATTACACATGACCATACTGATTTCAAAGCAAAAGAGCAGGAGGAGATGAAAACGCTTAAATCACACAACAGCCTTAGGTGGTGTCTTTGACACAGAAGATTTGACATTTTATTTCGTAGTCACAAAATGTATGAGCCATAGCAAAACTTTAGGTAAATCTGATGCAGTAGCAATAAGCTCATGTCAGTATAGGCCTGGACTCTAAGAAGAAGACAGTATGCTCAGTGTGTATTGGAGCCCATGCAGCCCAAACAAGGGGCATAAAACGGTACAATGGGAACTCCCTGCCTTACGATTTCAAGGGAATGTTTATTGGTGTTGGTTACACAAGAAGTACCATGGCAGCAACACCTCTGAACCATGGAAAAGCCTTTTGCCAAGCAAGAGGGACTCTTCCTTCATGAAAGGGATCAAACCTCTTACCTACTGATTGAATATGGGAATAGTGTTCCTCCAGAATCGCTGAAGATAGTCAAGTTGTGATCTGGTAAAAGAAATTGCTGAGCATGCAAGAGAAAATAAAGTATCCC
Organism: Trachops cirrhosus; assembly: GCA_028533065.1. Classification (NCBI taxonomy): domain Eukaryota; kingdom Metazoa; phylum Chordata; class Mammalia; order Chiroptera; family Phyllostomidae; genus Trachops; species Trachops cirrhosus. The sequence continues at coordinate 25,497,789 of CM052538.1, read as the reverse complement.
TTGGGAATTATCAGCTAAAGATCAAATAGTTAAAGTCTCATGTTGAGAAAGCATATAAATTAGACTGTATACCATTTTATCCTATAAATATATAATTATTCATTTTTTTGTTTTATACATTTGCATTTATTGAGTGATTACTTCATATCTAGTGCTAAACCATTTCACAAGATTATCCTTTTAAGGCCTATTGACAGTCATAGGGAATATGTACAATTTTCAACCGCATTTTTTAAAGTAGGTAACTGAAGTTTAAAAAATCATATAACTAGTAATTTCAGGACTGGGACTTGAAGCCAGTTCTGACTAATTTTGAATCCCATGTTTATAATTATTAACCTGGACACACCCTAAAGCTAGAAGCAGATATTTTAACATGGACCATTATCATCTACACCTAAAGGATGCACCTTGGAGAGAATTCAGATGGGTCAACAATGGTTTCTTAACAGTGTGGCACTGGAGACCTTGCAGGAATCAGAAATTATTGTATATCACTTTCCCAGTAATTGTGTGTGTTTGTGTGTGTGTGTATCATCTGTCAAGGAGGTATCCAGCCATGAAAAATAGAGACATTTATTAAAGAAGATACAAGACACAAGAAACACATGGGACAATGATGCCTCAGTCTCCTTCAAAGTAGGCACCTCGGGCCCTCATACATTCATCCAATGGCCATCAGATGCTCCATTGTATTTTCCTGAATCTCATTGACTGTCTGAAATCTCTTCCCTTTCAGAGGTGATTTTAGTTTTGGGAAAACCTAGAAGTCTCAGATTGCCAGATCTGGGCTGTAGGGGGTGTTGAATCATTTGTGTGATTTGATGTTTTGCCAAAAAACTGCAAGAGAAGTGATACATAGCTGGGCACATTGTTGTGATGAAGCTGCCAATCACCAGTTGTCCATAGCTGAGGCCTCTCAAATAATCCAAATAGTTTCTGCAGAGGAATGTTCAAGCTTAACACAAAATTTATGCAGATTTGTTGCTCTACTCACTCAGTCACTTTGAATGCCACAGCCACACATCCCACATGCTCACTCAATGGCGTCTACCACCCCCACTGACTGGTACAGTGAAGTTATCACTGTTCACACATGCACATTCCAGTCCACTGTCCTTGGCTGCCAGGTCACATCGATGTAGCACAAACTGTTCTGGTTATATTAACAGTGGTTGGACTTTCATAAAAATTATCTTTATAGATTTCTGAGTCACAAAAAACCTATCAGATGTTATATAAGAACATTGTGTTGATTAATTTTATGTGTCAACTTAACTCATCATGAACTGTCCAGATTAAACATTGTTTCTTGGAGTGTCTATGAGGGTGTTAAGATTAGCATGTGAACCAATGAACTCAGTAAATGGTCCTCCCCAATGTGGGTAGACAGTATTCAATTCATTAACACCTTAAATAGAACAAAAGACAGAGAAAAAAGAATTAATTTATTTTTCTTTCTGTCTCATTGCTAGACTGAGACATCTCATCTCATCTTCTGTGGTCAGAGTGGAATTCCCACTATTGGCTCCCTGTTTCTCAGACTGTTGGACAGGGACTGGAATGTACCACTGGCTTCCCCGGGGCTCCAGCTTGCAGAAGGCAGCTCATGGGACTTCTAGGCCACCATAAATAATAGTGTGAGCGAAATCCTCACTCTCTCTGTCTCTCTCTCTCATCTATGTATCTATATACCATCTGCCTTATCTATCTATCTATCTATCTATCTATCTATCTATCTATCTATTATCTATCTATCTATCATCATCTATCTCCTCCTGGTTCCATTCTCTGGAGAACTCTAGTGCTGACACTTAGGTTAGGGATAAACATTTTGGTGCCTAGAGAAGGTAAACATAAACAAACAACAACCTGTGCCAAATGCTGCCTTAGCAAGACTCGTTTTCTTTTCCTGGGAGTGCTGTGAGATACGCCTACACCTGTGAGCAGTCAGGCCCTAGCTTTGTAAACAAAGGTTGTGTTTTGTAACTCATAGCAATTCAATTAGAAAAAATTTAACATCTCTTTTTCTCCCCCTTTGGGAAAAAATTGCCTTCACTTTACTAAAATTAAGAATATTAGTCCCAGGATGTCAAAGTGTCTTGGCATCAATGAGTTGTGTTAAAGTCTCAAACCTTCTAACCAAGTCTGTGGAACACACTGCCTTCATACATTCACACATCTATTGATTCATCTAGCCATTTCACCACTGGAATGCTTACCCCACACATACATGTTTTACTTGTTAACAAAGAAGTGACATGCAAGCAGGCAAACTCTTTGTGCCGGCAAACACATAAACAAACAAATATGCAACATAATATCAGCTGTAAGTGCTAAGAGAATGGATAAAACTGGGAAAGATAAAAGAGGTTATCTAGGCGGTTGGAGGGCTATTTAAATTAAGGTGTTCAGTGACAGTCTTGCTGAGAAAGTAGCACTCGAGCAACGTTATAAATAAGACAAAGGAGTGAGGCAGCACATCTCTGGGGTGCTTACATACACATTCCAGGCTAAACGAAAAATAAGCACAAAATCTCTGAAGTGGAGCCCTGCAAGGTATTCTTAAGGTTCAATGAGGAATCTAGAGTGGTAAAGCAAAATGAAAAATAAATGAAAAATAATAAAATCAGGAGCCAGGTCGTGTACAGCCTTGCACACTGGGTTTTGTTCAAAGACTGAAAAGAAGTCAATGAGAACTTTTAGTAGGGTATGAAAAGATCTAATTTGTGTTTCAAAAGCACATTTTTGTGTGCATAGGATAGATTGTGCATTGTATAGATAGATGTCTTTTACAATGCTGAAGTCAAAGAAAACAAATAGATTCATCACTTGCACTTTAGAAGAAAATGAGTGTCATTTTTACGTAGAAGAATATCATTGTCAGTTCTGCTAAAGTTTTTCTGTCAATTTTATTGACGAACATACAGGAATAAGTGTAGATCATAAATGTACAGCTTTATGAATGATCATGAAGCGAATAAAGCTGCATAGTTAATAACAAGGTCAGGAAACAGAGTATTTTCATTATGTTCAGAAATTCCACTTGTGACCTCTTCCAATTTACTGCTTCCCTCCTCCCAAAGGTACTACTATCTTGACTTCTGAAATCATAGGTTAGATCTATTCATTTTAGAAATATGGGGAGATGGCCCTGGCTGGTGTGGCTCAGTGGTTTGAGTGCCAGCCTGAGCCAAAGAGTCACCAGTTCAATTCCCACTTTAAGGCACATGCCTGGGTTGCAGGCCAGGTCCTCAGTAGGGAATGCGTGAGAGGCAAACACACATTGATGTTTCTCTCTTTCTCTTTCTCCCTTCCTTCCCCTTGTCTCTAAAAATAAAGAAATAAAATCTTTAAAAAATATTAAAAAAGATATGGAGAGATGAAATCATCTAGTATGTACTATTTGAGCCCTGGCTTCTTGGGCTCAACATTGTGTTTCTAGGATTGGGCATTGCAGATACGTCTTCAATGCTCCCTTGTTTTCTATTTTATTAATTTGTCTTCCTCACTATTTTTCTCATTTCTTTGTTTAAGTTTTTGTTTTAATCCCAGACGTCTTGTTTCCTTATCTCTCTTATTCTTAAAAACAGTTCTTTTTGGTCCTGGACTAAAACCTGGGGTGTTTACATAGTTTCTCTTCCTCAGTGAGCTTTAGATTCCAATTTTTGTCTTTGATGTACACGAATTTGTCAAATGCTCTGCTTAGCTTCTTTGTCTCTCTCTAATCTCCTCCATAATTGGCATTTGCCTCTGGGGAAATGTGGTTCCATATTCTGTGTTTACCTCTCTGGGCTTTCCTTCCTGCCCAGATCTTACTTAGCCTTGCAGTTCTTCTTTGTGTCACTAAACAGGTTTTTATTGGTACCTTTCTAGACTTTCTCAGTCTTCTTAGTGAAAAATGTAGATATAAGCAAGTGAGTTCACCTTTGTCAGAATATTTAGATCAATTTTCATAATTTTTAAGGCACCCCAATGTTCATAGCAGCACAATTTACAATAGCTAAGTGCTGAAAACAACCTAGGTGCCCATCAGTAAGTGAATGGATCAAAAAACTATGGTACATTTACACAATGGAATTCTATGCAGCCGAAAGAAAGAAGGAGCTCCTACTCTTTGTGACAGCATGGATGGAGCTGGAAAGCATTATGCTAAGCAAAATAAGTCAGGCAGTGAAAGACAAATACCATATGATCTCGCCTTTAACGGGAACCTAAACAACAAAACAAAGAAACAAGCAAAATATAGCCAAAAACACTGAAATAGAGGACAGGCTGACAGTGATCAGATGGGAGAGGGGAGGGAGTTTCAGGGGAATTTCAGGGGAGAAGGGAAGGGTTTACAGGAACAAATATAAAGGACACATGGACAAAAACTAGGGGGGTTGGAAATGGGAGGGAGGAGGGAAGGGATGGGTGGGTGGGCTGGAATGGGAGTAAAGGATAGAAACTGTTCTTGAATAATGACTAAAAATAAATTAAAAAATAATTTAAAAAGAAGATACTAATCACCTGAATGAGTAATTACTATAACTATTGTCATCAATTAAACAAATTTATAGATTATTTTAAAATGAAATCTTAATTCACAAATGTAAACTTTCCAAAAACAGTTAAAACTGAAAAACAATAAATTATAAAAGTTTATTTTTACTAATTCTGTTCTGGAAAGTCCTCGTAAATCACATATAGTATTTAACATGCCAAATTTAAAATCATGTTTCCTTGAAAAGAACAGACTCACTTTATTTTTGTAATTAGAAATAAATTAAATACAGATAGTAAACCAATATGACTTGAAGAAAAGTAAATCTTATATACTAGTTTAACACTTGAGAAAAGATCACGGAGAGATCACTTAATATTTAGGTGACATGTATTCATAAAGTTATCTCACTTCCACTGTTTTCTTTTTGAACTTCACAGCTGAGGGAGGGTAAGTGACATCCCTGTGCCACACAACAAGTGTGTAACAGAGATGGACCTCGAGCTCCCCTGAATGCTACATTTGCAAGTGCCTCACACTGTCCCTAACCCTCCTTGAACTCTTAGTTCTTGTCCATATCAATATGCTTCATCATCCTTATATTTCCCAATAAAATTTCTCGAAAGTAAAAGAGCAATGATTGCTTTCAAAACTTCCTCTCTTCATAGTCTGAACAACTAAGGATTATTCATGCTTTCAAGTTTGTGCAATTTTGTAAGACTAAACAAAAAGACAGGCAAATAATAAAGAACTTGTCAATGGGTCAACATACTGAAGGATGGATATCTGCTTTCAGTGAAAGATTGGACAAAATTACTTCAAAATTACCTTCCAAGTTCAATACCAAATAATGTTATAACTATCTTCAACTTGTTTTACTATTTAAAAACAGTGTAAAAATAATTTTAAAGTATTTTATAATAGTTATTGTTTTATATAAATATATGTAATATTAATTCACAAATAACCTTTAAGCCTCTTTCTGAAATTTTTATAGAGACACCATGAAGCTCTGTAGCTATTTTCTATTTCTATTTGCCACTTACATTTCTCCTTCTAAATATATGTAATTTATTTTGCTATAAATAATCTATCTTTTGAGTTCAGCCAATATGGTATCTGACAATAGTCCTCTGACATCAATCACCAGTGTATTTCTCTGAAGGAAGTGATGCAGTCTATGTATAATGAGTATTGTCTTTGTAGTGCTTAAGCATCTATGTAGTAATTAAAGCAAGTAGCTATTGCAATCATGGGTTATTAGGGGGAAATGCTTGTGATTAGAATAACAGATGATTGTTTTATTAATATTTCAGGTGGCTGAGTCTGTCTGAAGGAAAGCTATTTCTGGAAGATATTTGTGACTGTGTTGTTTAGACACATATGCTAATCCCAAATCCCAATACTGAAAACCTAACTGCCTGTATCCAGTTTGAGCCTGAATGACTTTTCCCACAGACTACTTGAGATTCATTAGATATGGAGAGAAGAAATGGAAAGGGTAGATTTTGATTCTGTAGAGGGAGCATCAAAGCAATAAAAAAGATATGAATGCTTCCATCTTATGCACAATAACTTGCTCAATATAGACAGAAATGTTGAATGTTCTGCCTGACCTCAGAGAGCCTGTATTAACAAGGAAATAAGACTATGCACATGTTTTTTAATTGAACAATGCAACATAATATTAATTTTCTATTGCTTCTCTGATAAATTATCACTGAGTGATTTATAAACAACTCAAATTTATTACCCTATAATTCTGTAGCTTCGAAGTCTCACCAGGCTAAAATATTGGGTTGTCAAAAAGTTTGTTAGTTTTTTTCCGTAAGATGGCTCTAATAAGTGCTTAGTTGTCTTTAACTTCACTTGAAACAATTTTGTTAGATTGTATTGTGACAGCTGTCATATCAGCATGCATTTAAAATCTTAACAAAATTGTTGAATTTTTGTGTAACCATTTTAATATTGAAGATGGAAGAAAATATGAAATATTTTTGACATATTATGCTTTATTATTTCAAGAAGGGTAAAATCACACTGAAATACAAAAAAGATTTGTGCAGTGTGTGAAGAAGGTGATGCAACTGATTGAACATGTCAAAAGTGGTTTGCCCAGTTCCATGCTGGAGAATTCTCTCTGGATGATGCTCCACAGTTGGGTAGACAAGTTGAAGTTGATAACAATCAAACTGAGATGTTAATTGAGAACAATTGACATTGTACTACATGGGAGACAGCCAACATATGCAAAATATCCAAATCAATAAAGTTATTGGTGCAAATGAAAAAATGTGTCTTTTATTTTATATAAAAAACTAAATGGACTTTTTGACCAACCCTATAAAGATGCCTCCAGGAAGCTGGAGGGAAGAATTTATTTCCTTGCCTTTTCCAGCTCCCCAAAGCTATGCACATTCATCTGTTTGGGGATCTGATACTCGATCTTCAAAGCTAGCTACATCGAATTTCTCTCTAACCCTTCTTCCATCATTGAATCTCCATCTGACTTCAGAAAAGAAAGTTTCTCCACTTTTAAGGACCCACGTGGTTAGACTGGGCTCACTTAGATAACCCAAGATAATATATCTCAATGTTAATCTTTACCATAACTACAAAGTTTATTTTGCTGTGTAAGGTAACATATTCACAAATTTTGAGTATTAATGCATGGCTATGTTTAGGGGTCATTATTCTGTCTATCATAAATAATGAAAGGGTAGTTTAAGAAAAGATCATGTGGGTAAGACGCTAAGGGAAGAGCATATAAGGAGCTGGGAGATAAACTGATCTTTAAAATAGTAGATTGTTATTTGATGCTATTCTGCCTCTTTTTAAAAATATATTTTATTGATTATACTATTACGATTATCTCAATTTTCCCCCTTTCCTTCCTCTACCCAGCATCCCCACTCCCTCCAGCTATCCCTCCCTTTAGTTCATGTCCATGGGTCATGCATATAGGTTTTTGACTACTTCATTTTCTGTATTGTTATTAATGTCACCCTGTCTATTTTGTACCTACCAATTTGTGCTTCTTAATCCCTGCAACTTTTCCTCCATTCTCCCCCTTCCCTCTCCCAGATGATAATCCTCCAAATGATCTCCATATCTATCATTCTATTCTTGTTCTGGTTGTTTGCTTGGTTTGCTTTTTTAGATTTAATTGTTAATAGCTGTGAATTTGTTGTTATTTTAATGTTCACTGTTTCAATCTTTTTCTTAAATGAGTCCCTTTAGCATTTCATATAATAAAGGTTTGGTAATGATGAACTCCTTCAGCTTTACATTGTCTGGGAAGCATTTTGTCTGCCCTTCAATTCTAAATGACAGCTTTGCTATAGAGTAATCTAGGTTGTAGGTCCTTGCTGTTCATCACTTTGAATGCTTCTTGCCAGGCCCTTCTTGCCTGCAAAGTTACTTTTGAGAAATCAGCTGATAGTCTTATGGGAACTCCTTTGTGGGTAACTCTCTGCTTTTCTCTTGCTGCTTTTAAGATTCTTTCTTTATCTTTAACCTTTGGTATTTTACTTATGATGTGTCTTGGTGGTCCTCTTTGGGTACAAGTTGTTTGGGACTCTCTGTGCTTCCTAGACTTGTATGTCTATTTACTTCATCAAATTAGGGAAGTTTTCATTCATTATTTTTTCAAATAAGTTTTCTCTTCCTTTTATCCTTTTGGGACCACTATGATATTGGTGAATTTGGAGATGCCCCAGAGTCTCTTCATTCTATCCTCATTATTTTGAATACTTTTTTTCTTCTTGCTATTCTGATTGAATGCTTTTTCCCCTAATGCTCCAAATCATTGATTTGATTTTCAGCTTCATTACCTCCACTGTTGTTTCCATGTAAATTTTTCTTTATTTCACATAATGCAAACTTTATTTCTACCTGGGTCTTTGTTATTATGTTGTAATATCCAATGGTTTCTTTGAGCATCCTGATAACCAGTATTTTGAACTCTGTATATGATAGGTTGCTTATCTACATTTCATTTAGTTTTTTTTCTTAGAGTTTTGTTCTGTTCTTTCCATTTGGGTCTATCTTTTTATCTCTTCAATTTGGCAGCCTCTCTGTATTTCCATGTATTAGATAGAGCTACATTATCTTAATAGTGTGGCCCATTGTAGAAAAGGCACCTGTAAATTGTGTGGGGCAGAGCCTTAGGTAATTGCCAGGGCAGGGTAACCCATTTCAGTGCTTTGTGTCTCTGTATGGGGGAGGGCTCTGATAGGGGATAATGACACTGCCTGGCCTCTAGAAATTGCATAGGAGGAGGCTATGTTCAAGCTCTGCACTTCGCTTTCTCCCCATATGCCAATTGTGCCCTTTCAGCTATTGCTCTGGTGCTGAATTCCAGAGGGGATGGATCTTTGTGAGTCCTAAATCCATTAAGGACCCTTTAAGAGGAATCTCTTGAGAGAATCCCACAGTTTCTTCCACTGCCCCAGACCCGACTCATTTTTATAGACAGAAGTAATTGGGACTTATTTTCCTGATGCTGGAACAACTGTGTGGTCCAGTCTGGGACTGAGATCCCTTTCTCCCCAGGCATCAATCTTATTTTTTATCCACCACATGTGAAAGTGGTACTACCTGTTCTGCTACCTGTCTGTGCCACTGCACCTATCCACTCCTCTTTGTGTTTCTGCTCCTCCTACCCATCTGGATGAATGTGGCTTCATCAAATCATTAGTTGTCAGGCTTCCATACAGCTCAATTTTTTGATAAATGTGGGTGATATTTGTTTTGTAGTCTAGTTGTAATTTTTGCTGTAGTTGTGTGCAGAGGTGAAGTGTGTTTACCTATAACTCTGTCTTGCCTGGAAGTCTGATGCCATTCTGTCTCTTAAATAAACTTTATTCCCAGAAAATCAATTATTCTATCAGGGTTTCCCAAGTTACTAGCATAGATAACAACATTTTGTAGCCAGACTTAACTTCAAAATAACTCTATTTGGGAGGCATCATTATGATCATTGGTATGTAGATAAAAATACAGCTTAAACAAATTACTGAAAATTGCATATCTTTTACATATTGAAACCAAATGAAAACCTACCAAACTGACACCTGTGTCTACACTTAACCACTACACTCTATACCTCTACATATTTCTTCAAATTTCTAATATTTTGTTGTGATATTTTCCTTTAAAAATAAGTTTGTATTTAATTTTAAAGGCTAATATGTTACATTTGATTCTTTTTATTTGCTATTTTTAAATTAAATTTATTGTGGTGACATTTGTTAATAAAATTACATAGGTTTCAAGTGTAGAATTCTATGATACATCATCAGTATATTGCACTGTGTGCCCACAACTGAAAGTCAAACCTTCTTCCATCACCATGTGTTTGACCCTTAACTATACTCCTGCTCCTCTTCCCTGTGATAACCACCATTGCACTGTCTGTGTCTGGGTTTGTTTATTTGTCTTGTTTGTTTGTTTCAGTGTTATATCCCTCATAGGAGTGAAATCATATGGTTGTTGACTTTTTCTGTCTGACTCATTCTGCTTAGCATGATATTCTTAAGATCCAGCCATGTTGTAAATCTAGTTGTTTGGTGAGAAGCTTTCCAATGTCCTAGGACTCTTTTTTATATATATTTACAAAATAAGATAACAATATGCAAATTCTTTATAATTTTTAATTTTTTGTAAGATGTCAACAGAGCTATCTTTTTACATCATCATTTTTGCTGATTACACAGTAAGGCTTCAATGAATATATAATGTATTTAGCTAAATACTCTTTAGTGAGATGGTTTTCTTTTGACCAATTTACATTACTATAAACAACCCAGCAAAAATAAGTTATGTAAACTATAATTTAAAATGTTTTGTAGGATGTCAACAAATCTATCTTTTTATGTCATCATTTTTGCTGATGCTGAGGTAAGCCTTTAATGAAGATATAATAATGTATTTAGCTAGTCCTCTTTAGTGAGATGTTTTTTTTTCCCCTGATTTTACAGTACTATAAATAGCACAGCAATGAACACCTATATACTTCTAATTCTATCTATCTACCTATCTTCTCAATATGTCTTATTTGCCTGTATGTTTGACTATATTCTCTGTAAGATAATGTACTGCATTGTTAAGTATGTGCATTCTGGCCTTAGTTTTTCTAGAACTGAATCTCTTCTCCACCACTCAATATGTGAATTTGGGCTGGTCATCTAATCCCTCCATGATTATTTCCTCATGAATAAGGAAGTACCAGTATTAGCCTCATGAGACTGGGGTGAGAATTAAATAATGTGATTCAGGAAAACCACTTATAAAAATGCCCGGCACATATTGCCAATAAATATTAGCTCATTATTTGAATTTCTTCCTAGAAATAAAATTTCCAGGTCAAAATGAATTTACATTTTTTGATAATATAAGACTGATAACGTTATACCACATAAACCCAGAAAAAATTTAAAAGATAGTTTTTCCTAAAGTAAATGAGACCCTCTTTTAAAAAATTATTAGAATTTAAGCCCTTTTTCCCCATTAGGATTTTAGACTTTAAATTGAAAGAGTAATTCTAAGGTAATAGTTTATATAAGGGAAAACTATCCAGAGAAAGAGATGGAAGATGCTTCTGCTGTGGAAAAAAAGAATTATAAATAAAATAAAAATCTAAAAACATATTATTACTATTTAATATATATATTTCTAACTGCTCTGTTTTTCACAATCCAATTAACACTCATATTATAAAGTACTTTTAAACATTATCTTATGGAGTCATTCTAACTGTCTTTGTACAGTATAAGGAGAATTTACATTTGAAAATTAAGCTTTACTTTAGTTAATAGACTCATTACATTAATAAAAAAGACTGATATTAAAGAAGTAGAAAAAGGTTGTCTGTCTTTATTTTGTTGATACCGTTGATACACTCAATTAGCCATAGAATATTCTGCTAGCTAGCTTTTCTCTCAAGAAAAGATAAAATAATTTCTGTAGATGTGCTATATTTTTAGAGAAAGTCACTGATGTACACACATTATGCCATGAGTTCTACTAATAATCTAACTGAACATTTCCTGGATTGAATACAATTCATTAGAAAATTGTTGATTGGTCTCTCATTATGGGTGAATCCTGGACTACTTCTGGAGATAGAGTGATTAATTGACCTTGGGAAGGCAATATATCTAAACACATATAAATGTGTAGTTCTCATCAATTTCAGCAAATGTTAATGATAACATAATATAAAATGTTTGTGGATAGGTATAGTTTAATTCAATTTTACTTAACTGAACAAAAAATATGTTGTGAAATGAATACATTTAAGCCAAAAGAGTATAATCAAAGAGCACTAAAAAAATGTAAGTTTGCTTACTAAATAGCACAAAGGAACCTTGAATACAGACCTAAGCCGTTTCTGGGTCATCTTCTTCTCTCTTGTGTTAATGCTGGGCGAGTGAGACACAGTGATCCCATGCAGCTTGTCATCTCTGTTATTCCACAGTATAAAATGAACTATAGTTATTTGCTGTGATAACTATATCAAACATACAGAGCTTAAGTGTATTCAGGTGAGACAAAGATCCAATGTTTGTCACTGGAATTCATCAGTATATGTTACCATTACCAAGTGACATTACCTATCTCACATGGCTTCTGCCACCAGCTGGGGTGGAGTAAGTGGGACTGAATTTACCTTCTCATTAGAAACAACAGAGAAGCCGAACAACATATTTGAAGCAATAGTTTTTGTGACTGTATATCAGGCAATAAATTGCAATGATACTTGAGTATGCTAAGACCTACAATTGGCCCAACACAGTGCCTGGAGAGAGTCTCCAGGCTGCAGTACAGGGAAAGAAAAGCAGGAGGAGGCCAGTGGTCTTCCTGAATTGAGGATGTGGGGTTGTAAGTTTAGTTTTGCTCCTTCAGTGGGGGAGCAGGTGGCATTCACAAGGAAGAGCGGTAGAGAGGAGAGATGCACAGGAAGAGGGTGCTGGAGATCAGCTGAAGGTCCTGGACCCCTGAGGCTTCAGCTGAACACGGATCAGCATGCCCACGAGAAGGAAGTGTCCAAGGCCGAGGAAAATAAAAAAACACACAAAGCAACAGGAGAAAATACCAGGAGCTCACATGGGCCAGGAGAATTGCCTGTTCCCAACAGCCACAGTGGAAAAACCTTGTAATTCATGGGGCTTTGGTCAGTGGACCCAGACAAACTTTGCCTTGATAATGGGGCAAATAGCCCTAAAATAAATGCGTCTTTAGCTGTGCCAGACAGAGACTAAATGCAAGGTCTGAAATAACTGAACTTTTGTTCTGAAGTAACTTAAATGCATTTTTAATAAATCTTAATATTTATAAAGTCCAAAAATATATCATTTATGCACTCATATGTACACATACATATCTATACTATAAACATAGTCCATACACTATACAGGGTGAGACAAAACTGAGTTTATAGTTGTAAGTACAAGAAACACCGAGTTTATTCCTCTATTATTATTAATTATGTATTATTTTTCATATAATAACTATAAACCTACCTTTGCTCTATCTTGTATGTATCTATATATAGACAGCAGATATTGTATGTTTTGATAAAATACTTTCAAGAGTATTTCACATTATACATGGAATGGGGTTACTATTGTGTAACCCCGTTATATAGAAGTACTTCATGAGAAGTCTGGTAAGTGTGTTTAAATTTGGCTTTCTTATTACTGATTAATAAATACTCATTATCATGAGAAAAAAGAGAAAACTGAATATGTGAATTATACCTTTATAGAAAATGACATGATGCTATATTGCACAAAGGATTTATAGTATAAAAGGTATTTTGGCAGTATCGTATCTCACCTGGCACACTTAAGCAAGAACACGCTAACATGAATTATGTCATATAGTGCCATCATCAGAACTTATTATATTAAATTAGTAATTTGCAGTACAAATTCAATTGGATATGTAGTTTTCTTTTCAAAAATATTTTTGTTTTTATAGTTTTATAGCAGCAATAAGCATCATGAGTTTTGAAAATTAGTTTTATATTTGTACATATCAAATAAATAATTTAACTGGGACATGAAATTTTTTTTAAAGGGATTCCAGATGGTAACTAACTTAGTAATATGCAGGTCTTTTATATTACATGGAAAAGAAACTTCTAACAGAACCCATGGGTCCAAGTACTACCTGGGAACTTTTCACCTATTAACTTTAGACAAGACCCTTGAACCTAAAGATGCTATTTAATTTGGATCCCTTGGTAAATTTCTTCTTTTCCTTTATTAAAACGCAACTGTTCTGTGCCTCCATTTGCTTTGGATGTATGTGCTAACCAAAGTAAAAATCTCTTACCTTGCCAGAGATTTTAATTAAAATGCCTGCAGGAATGAAGGCTGTGGGGAGGTAGACTTCTTGTTTCCATTACTAAAAGCATGTTTCCTATCTCATGTATTTCGCTCATACAGTATCAATGCATAGGAATGCAGACCCAGCTTATGCCCACTGGTGGCAAGCAAGAGAAAACAATCTCAGGCAAGTTAAATAAAAGCATGGTATGCTAGGAGTGTATGCAATTAAGAAAAGTAAAAATCTGGTTTTAGAATTAAAAAGAAGTGGGGGCAGTACCAGGGATCTGGGTAGGGAGTGGGGACAATCACTTCAGAGCACCCTGCTTGAACTGAATAGGGTTCGACCATGTTATTGGTTATTATGTCTTTGTTAAAAATATGTTAATACTTAGCAGTTTAAAACAATAATTTTGTCATACTTGTTGAGTCTATAAGACGGGGACCCTCATATTGAAGCCTTAACCAGAAAGACTCAGCCAGAGGTAGAGTGGACCCTCTATGGCTGAATGCTGGAATTATCTGCAGGTATCTTCATTTCCAACTAACAGTCGATGTTAGCCATATGCTGGGACCTCAACCACGTGTGTTAACTGGAGTGCTTTCACAAGACCTCTCCACATGGCCTGGGCTTCCGCCTCAGGGTGGCCTGAGGGTAGTTAGAAATTTCATGTGGTCACTCAGAGTACCATAAAAAGTGTCCCAAAAGACTAGGCAGAAGTTTCATTGCTTTTTTGGGACCTAGTCTTAGAAGTCATACAAAATCATCTCTGCCATATTCTGTTGGCTGAATTAGTCACTAGTCTATCCAAGTTCAAGGGGAAAAGACATATATTTCACTTCTTAAAGGGAGTGTGACAACAACATTAGCTATTAATGTAGAGGAACATGTGAGTTTAGAGATGTTATACCTTTGTTAGACCTTTGGAAAATACTATCTGCCAATACCTCTCTCCAGTTTATAGACAAGCATATTTGATTTTAGTGGGCATCTGAATGGACAGGTTTTATCTCTATATTTCTGGTCAGGATGTCATCTTCTTAACCAGAAAGGTATTTTGTGACTAAAGAATGTTCAGTTTCAGAGAAGGGAATGCATCTGCAGGAAGTAGGGGCTGGAGGAAATGCCAGAGAAGCGAGTTGGAGTCTAATGCACCTTCTGGTATCACAAATGTGATAGCAAATGCACTATAAACCCGGGGCAATTATTCTATGGATGCCATAAGACTTCTTTAAATTTTGAATTTCCCTCAGTTTGTTATTGTGTTATTGACTGTTTTCCCAGAAGGATTTGAAGTCAAAACCTTAGAAAAATAAAGGCATCTATTTGTCTTTGAGCGTATCAAGAAAATGTTGAGCTGGAGGAAGGGCAAACCACTGAGGAGGCAAATGTGGGAGGAAAGGGAGGCCCTAGAGAAAGGGTGTGCAATGTCAATAGGATAAAAGGAAGGGAAGCAGGCTATATCCAGGGGGACCGCACAGGGGAAACAAGAATACCACAGCACACTGACCTTCACCTAATTCATAACCCTGGGGATTTTACAATCTGAACTCCCTAGAAAAGTGATAAAATAGCTTAAAGCAAGCCTACTGTGAACTATGACAGCTAAATAAAGACTAGATCCAAAAATTCAAAAATGAAAAATATCAGAATCTAACCAAGGACTTGTTACAATGGCCAGTGTGGCATTATGATTCTTTTCTCTTGGGCCTTTCCGTTGGTTCCATTTTCTCCATTTTCTTTCTCTGTTCCACAATCCCTGCTGCTTTTACTTATCCTTAAGTCATCTGTAGTATCTGTTCTCCTTTTACATTTAGTGAAGGTAGAAAGAGAAAGCAAAATATGAAAGATTATTTAATGCAACACTCTCTTTTAACAAAGAAAGCGGCCCCAGGGAGGCAGTGCCATGCTGAGTCAACACGGATTATTGGTAGTAGCAGAATCGCAGACGAATGTTGCTCCACTGACCCTTCCTGTGTTTCCCACTATATGAAACTGCCTTTCTACCACAGCTTGAGTCTGAAGCCCCAGATGAGGAAAATTGTAAAACTATCAAAAGGTTCCTGTGTCAGTTCGAATTTTCTGGGAATCTGAAGCAAAGACAGAATTAGAAGGGCATGAGATTTATTGATGGAGGTGCCTATGAAGAATAAAGAAGAATAGAAAAGAGGGAAAGAGACTTCAGATCATGATGCCTCTCTGACACTGGGAAGGAGAGAGGGTCAAAGAAGGAAGAGACTCCAATCACTACACAGTTCTGAGGAAATTTCAACCAGATTGGTGGAGTGCCCAGAGAAAAGATGAACCATTACAAGGGTCCTGCACTGGGCATCAGCCCTAATATCACCAGTTATTGTTTAATCATTGGCTGAGAACAGCCTTGGATGGTGGGGGATGGGGAAGGGGGTAGTGAGAACAACTTGGTGCATTCCAAAAGTGTGGAAGTTGCAAGCTTTTAGTTAACTGCACACCTTGAGGCAAGTTCTCTCTTGAAGAAGATTGAGTCATATAGTGCTTCAATGACCTCAGTTGCCATCTACATAACTCCCTTCAAACCAGTCTGTAATACGGTGGGTAGGTGTACTATTTGTGCAAGGCTCTGTAACAAATTTCCACAAACACAGTGGCTTTACACAGTGGCTTGGGTTCTCCTTACTGTTTGTAGTAAAATGGCAGAGGAGAGAGTTGAATTGAAGAAGAAATTCTTAAGTTTAAAAAACAACTAGACTTTAAATATTCAGAAACTTAGCCTATCCATTTTTTTTTAAAAGAAGAGAATGCCAAGGATAAAGCTGAAAACTTACTTGGTTAAGAGATTGTGGGTGTAACTCACAGCCACAAAGAAAGGGGAGAGTGGCCTGGAATTTGAACTTAGTGATCCCAGTTCTAGAGTTTGAGTCTTTAACATTAAAACTTCCTTAATTATTATCATTTTAAAGGCGTTGGTAAGTTTGTTTTAATTGCCAAAATCTTCTCAAATTTATTTGGGTATCACACTTTTGTTATTCACAGGATACATACACACAGACACACACACACACATATATATATACATATATCTAAAGTTTGTCTGGAAAAAGTCCAGCCATTGTTAGTATAATGAGAATGGTTTGCATGACATTGATGTAAACTGGAAGTGAAGGAGAGTAGACTGGAATGAACATGCATAAACAATGATGATTTCAGCTTCACTGTACTAGTCACTGGGGGCAGGAGACACCTTTGAATGAGTATGTGTACTGTGTGGCCATTGCACTCAAAATGACTGAGAGTGTAGAGCAATGAATCTGCATCAAAGTTCGTGATAAGCTTGCAAATTACTCCATGGAAACTATTCAGATGATTCAGAAGGTTACAGCTATGGGCAACTGATAATTGGCAGCTTCATCAGGACAATGTGCCCAGTCACGTACCGGGTCTCATGCAGAGTTTTTTGGCAAAACATCAAATCATCCAGGTGACTCAGTCCTCTTACAACACAGATTCAGCATCCTGAGACGTTTAGCTTTTCCCCAAACTAAAATCACCTTTGAAAGGGAAGAGATTTCAGACCATCAGTGAGATTCAGGAAAATGCAATGAGGCAGCTGATGGTGACTGGGAGAACTGTGTGAGGTCCCAAGGTGCCTACTTTAAAGGGGATGGAGGCATTATTTGCCCTATGTATAATGTTTCTTGTATCTTCTTCAATAAATGTCTCTATGTTTCATATTACATGGCTGGATACCTTCTGGACAGAGCTCATATACATATATATGTGTCTATATATATTTAAAAATTCATTCACTACTGCTTAAAATCTTCTCAAGTTTATTTGGGTATCAAGCTTCGTTATTCACAGAATATATGTGTGTGTGTGGAGGTATAATATGTAAATGTGTGTATATATATATTTCATGGAGCACATGTTTGGGAATTTCTATATCCTTCTGTAGAACAGATTTCAGAAGACTGGACATGTGAGTTTTTAAGAGAAGTACAGGGTGGCTGCAATGTAAGGGGGACACTTTGTCAGCATAAGAATGTATTCATAGCATAATATGGAAGCATTGGGAGTCTTGTGTTTCCTCGAGTGAGTTGAGTATTAACTTACGTTTGGTAGAAATTAGAGAAATGCTTCCATGTCCCACTGTAATATTTCACAAGAGTTTTAATACATAGGGGCTGAGTATCAATAGAAAATCCTGCAGATGTCTGAAGTAAATTAAAAGCTGGGAAGAAAATTTTGTTTTTGTCAGTAGTAAGCTCATTGTCAGCTTTCAAGAAAGGCATTTCAGCAGAGTGGTAAGAAAGTTCCAGCCTATTTTAGCCATGCATTAAAAGAGGGTATACTCACCAGATTTCCCCTTCTTATTCTCCTTCCCCTTCTCCTCCTCCTTCTTCTTCTGATTTCATGCATCTGGATTTTTATGTAAAATTGCTATTTTTTAAAATGTTGGAAAGTATTTAAAGTGCTGAAAGGACAAAGAAAACTGTTTATGCACTGAATTGAGACCTAAAACCTTTTGTTTGTAATATATGGCTAACACAGTCAAACAGTGATGAAAATAAAAAGATTAAACAGGTCCCATTACAGAACAGCTGAGGCTGGAGAGCAGACATGTATAGTGCAACCAATGAGCTTGGTCATGCTTAGCAGTGTTGGATTAGAGGAAAGAAAATAGCTCTACCTAACAAAGGAGTTTTGTTGTGCGGGTTTGGCAGGAGACGAGAGAGGAAACAATCTGTATAGAGGAGGGGCATTCATAAAGAATATGGTTAGCAAGCCGAGAGAGCCTAGAGAGGTACATTTTTCTCCTTCAAGGACACATTTATAGAAAGAATAAATAATAGATAAATTTCCAGAGCCACTAGGTGAGACAAGTGACAACATTTCAGGAGGCACTTGTTCTCAGGGTCACTCAGGTTGAGGGTGGAGGACGTGCAAAAACCTAAGAATGAGTGCCTTCTTCATGGCGTGTCCTAGGTACATCCTTTGTCTCACCCTAGTGCTGATTCTGGTGCTTATGTTATTTCAAAAATATTAATTTTTACTTATGTGACATAGCTATACTTCAGGTTTTAGAATAGCAAATCTCAATAAAAACAGTAAAAAATAGTAAAAAAATCTGGACACTTAGATGGTCCATTTTTTGATGATAGAAGAATTTGCAACTGTATCTGTTTTTTGTCCCTGTAAATCAATTTTTATTTACAATTATAGATTTTCAGTTGT
Source organism: Trachops cirrhosus (assembly GCA_028533065.1). Lineage (NCBI taxonomy): Eukaryota > Metazoa > Chordata > Mammalia > Chiroptera > Phyllostomidae > Trachops > Trachops cirrhosus. The sequence continues at coordinate 25,478,753 of CM052538.1, read as the reverse complement.
ACCCCAAAACTGTTACAATTTCACTTTCTTGGTTTACATATTTATTTATTCAACTACATGTATTTATTGAGTGCCTACCTAATGTAACAGTCGTTGTGCCAGGCAATGGCCACCCACCGGTGGATGAAAGATCAGTGCCCTCTTTGAGTTTATGGTGGATAACAGAGAAAGAACTTTCCAACAGGTATATAAGTAAATGAATACGTACTTGTTGTGGTTAGGACAGTGAATGAAACCAGATGCAGGATATCTACTATTACCGGTTCTATTAGATAGGACAATCAAGGATCGCCTCCAAGACCTGAATGAGGGCGGAGTTCAGCTGTGCTGAGATGCAGTGTGGAGAAGCCTTTCTGCCAGAAGCCCTAAGACATTTGAGAAAGGAACTGTGTAACATATTTTCTTTTAAATATTAAAAATAAAATTACAGTAATTCATGCATGATGAAAAATTGGAAATATTGGTTGAAGTATATAGAAGAAAAACCAAACATGTGTGATAATACCACTAAGATACTACTGTTAAAGTTAGTTTTTCTAGTTTCTTTCTCATGCAACACAAATAAAACACACATTACTTTTTGATTGCTATTCCTCTCTTTTTTTTCATCCTCTTCCTTTTGATTCTCATACATTTAGGATTTATCTAAATTTCTCACCCAAACTACCCTTAGACATTTTAAGTATTTGTTGCTGTTGTGAATAAGGTCTGATCTCTATATTTTCATTTTATAATTTTCATAACATATTTACATAGTCTAAAAGTTTCACTGGGGAAAAACTTTTTAAATAAGACAAATTCTAAAAGAAGAAATGAAAAACCAGCAACAATGCCATCTCTTGTTAATGTTTTCAGCCTAATCTTCCAGGTCTAAGTCTCATGTAAAATAGCACAGTTTTGTTGATCAGAGGCAATTAGCATGTTTTGTAATTATTATTTATTTATATAAAAAAGGTGAATTCTACTAAATAGGTAGCTTACTTATGCCATCATTCTCTCATATCTAATCACTATGATTGTTAATCAAATGCTTTATCTTCATCTACTGAAATACAGTAGGTTCTTAAGTAATGTTTCATTCACTGTTGTTTCATTATAACATTGATGAGATGCTGTTAAAAACTTAAATCTTGTTTCTGTCAACCAGCCTACAGTAAAATTGGTGGTGTCATGATATGTTGTTTTGCTGAAGTTCCAAAAACCTATCGATGAAGTTGTAAGAACTTACTGTGATCGTCACTTTCATATTTCATCAGATTAGATTTATAGATTTTCTAAAATAGGAATGGCCTTGAGTTCCTGGCATAGAATTGATCTATTCCTGGTAGGTTAATTCTATTTAATTGGTGTAAATTTACCGAGATTCTTAATGAAATTTACTAAAATTTCAAATTTCATATATAATATGTCAAAACAGTGTTTTTCTTTACTTATGAGATACTCTTCTGTTAGAATTTAATAATTTCTCTACCTTTGCCACTTTCATTTAAAGACATTTCTTTGCCCTTTCATATCAAACTCCATTCTAAAGTCCATGTACATAACATAAAGACATAATTTTATATTTATCTACTTTAATAGTGAAATTGTAGAGAATAAAGAATGGTGTGTGGGGAGAAAAAAGGCCTTAATTTGCAGCAACGTCTGTTTGCGAGCTGCCAGAGCGGCAGCGCTGAACTTGGGTTTGTGAAGCAATGCACACAACTGACTTTCATGAACTCGTAGGACCCAGCTCTCGCACGTTATTGAAACTGATGGTGCAGGAATTCATCACTGAGATGGTTGAATATAAAATAGGTCTTAATAGTCCTAATATTTATAATGGATATGGCCTTATGCAATAAGACCAGAATGTCTGTATCTCATTTGAATAATCAAGAAGCTTTTGAAGACTTCCTCACTCAATGTATTGCAGGAAACAGTACTGGAACAGGGGCAGGAGAGCTACACATTGATTTGTTTGAGCTTTACCACAGCCTAGGAATTAAGTTCCTGAGTAAGTAACATACATCTTCTCGGTCTTTATATTAGAAAGAAATGTGTGTACACACACACGCATACTTAACAGTAAATTCTGTGAGTGTGACACAAACATATGATCTCCTTCATAAACCATAGAAATGAACTTTTCCCCAGAAGTTTGTAGAAATTTTATCTTTCAAGATCATACTCAAGTTCTTAAGTCCTTCATCAAGTCTTTCCTCACTCTATCAAGTTTTCATTTCATTCATTTCCTTGTTTTTCATTTCCTACACATTCACTTGCTTTATCACACAGTGCCACATGTGTGTATGTATCATTTTCATTATTCACAGCTTCATGTTTCCTGATCTTTCCTTTTCAGATACAACTTAACCTCTTAATGATTGGAATCAAAACTATCCAAATATTTAGCATATTGCCACATATAAAGCAGTGGTTCAGTTAATAATTATTCACTAAATATAAAAATAGAAATATAGTAATTTAGGAAAAAATAGAATGTAACTCCGAACTTGACAGAGTAAGTGAATAAAAAAATCTTTGTGCAAAGATAATTTAGACCTGTGTTGTATTTTTTAACTTGAATTGTTGCCACGTTTATTGTTTATTACTTAACTGTATCTGACAAATTACTGTGCCTATCAGTTATTAAGGGATTCCTACATGCCAAGAACCCTACTGGGAAACTTCATAATCTTTTTCATCCTTATAGTAACTCCAATAAGATAGGTCACTTTTTCCCTTATTTTCAAAACAAGGATATTATGTCTAAGATCTATTAACATTGTCAAGATAATAAACCTTATGATAAATCCAAGAATCAAATCCAGGTGTGCCTGACTGCAAAACCTATGTCTTAAAACATTGCATTATAAGTTACTAAAATATCTTCCAGAAGTTTAGATAGAAATTGAGAATATTCAATACATGGAAAATTAAATGAAATGCTTTTAGCCTAAATAATACTAATGGTTGGTCACATAGGAAATCATAAGACAGCTGCTTAAATTTAACCTTACCCTAGAAATAACTCTAATTCTAGCCAGCAAAATTTAATCAGCCATTAATAATGTAAGGTGATGTGCAGAGAAAGTATTTTAGCCCAGAAAGGTGATTCATTCACCCTCTTCCCGGAAACAACATTCTACTGGGGCAAATCGATGCTCTGAGCTGCTTGCTACTGAAGACACTATCTACACAAGCCAAAATCACTGAAGTTCACGTTTATTCTTTGATTGTGATTCTAAAAGGTACTTGACAAATGTGACAGGATGTTCTGTACAAGAAGGAAAAGGGTAATAATTGGGGAAATTTGGGTATCGTACAGGGGCGGACTTCTGAGGGATCCGTGGCATCAATTTTCTTTGTCTTCCCTTTTATGAGTTTTAACTGAGGGTTGGCAATAAAACAATTTAATGGAAAAAGGGTTGTGTTGTTGAAATTCTAACCAAAAATACCTTAAGGAAAGATAAAATAAATATTGAAAGAAACATACATAAAATTAAAACTTAAAACTTAGAATTATATTAATGCTTATTTCTTTTGAATAGGCAAAGATTTCTGTTCCATGTAAGATTAGCTTTGAAGTTTGCTGGTCTCCATTTTTTGATAAATTTCAAGCTAACAGGAAGAAGGGGTTTGGTTCACATTTGTTAAGTAACTCAACTGGCTTACACATATTTGTTATTGAATAAGTATTTGCTAAATGAATAATTGAACCTTTGTGAATATATATTTAAGTGTGCATTTGTAAATACATGTATATGCATATATGAGTATTTCTATGTATGTATATATTTCACAGGCAGAGTTATAGACACATAATTTCATAGGCAAAGTTTTATATATATCTATATATATACATATGTATGCATGCAGAATAAATCTCTATGTGTCTGTGTAATTGAAATATAGGACTTGAGTTGGAAATATTCTAAATCCCTGACCATTGTGTGTTCTGTTGTTATAGAGGAAGAACAGATTTTAGAAACAGATACACTGGGCTTTGAATGCAAGTTCTACCATGACCCACATTCTAACCTTGGGCAGTTTAATATTTCTAAGCCTCAGTTGTTATCTGTCAGTTGATCTACTTTTTCAGATTTGTTGAGATGACTGGAGAAGATAAGACTAATACAGTGTCTGCTACAGTAAATCAACCAAATATAGCATTTCCTTTCTTTCTCCTCTTTTATCATAAAAGAAAACTACTGAGTACTATCTATTACATCTAATGAAGATCTTCAAATGGTTAAATAATTTATCCTTCCCATAAACTTCTTAATACTGCCCACTGCTCTGTAGTATAGTTAACATTTATGGACACATTCTATTTACTTTTATTCTGGAGATACCATTTATCCTTTTTCAACCACCAGCAAAGTTGATATTCTTATTCCTGCCAACTTAAATTCTCCACTTTTTCAAAGTCAATCTCAAAACTTACTTCAACTCTACATGATCAAATCTTCTTTCTTGAAATTAACCCTCTCAGTATGTGTATTTCTAACTGGTTCTATATGACTTTCTATTGTGTTTTGGTGGCTTTTAGAGCTTGCTATTTTATTTTTTATGTGGGCTTTGTTCCCCAACAAAAGCATTTATCCCAGCTTTTCAAGCATATGAATGTGATTTTAAATTTCTTTGGTAATCTAAACCTAGTTGACTGATGGAATATGTACTAAGAAAAAAAAAGCAAATAAAATACTCTATTGACAATGATAGAACTTCCATATTGCATGGGGTAGGTTGGTTCAAGCAGCTACTTTCCATTTCTTGGGTTTAGTCACCTCACGCCTACTGTCCTGGAATATGTAGCTTTCAACCATTAGCTGTATCTCTAAATTCACCTACCCGGGACTGTGGCATGGAGGGTCTACCCTCCATGAGATTAATTCTAACCATTTGACCAGGGTCTGACCCTGGAAATTCACCCTTTAGCACACATGTCTCAGATAATGTATGCTAAAAACATAATGCCTGAATATAGGAAGAATTCAATACATTAATAATTTTATTTTTGAATAAACCTTTGGAAATATATTACACTCAGCATTTATGCTTCCTTTTCTCATGATAATAAAATTTAGATGACCCACTATTTTAATGTTAAATGGTCTTAAGTTTTAGTTTCACTTCCGAAAAACTTCAACAATATAGCCATTGGGGCTTCATTTCCCATGGGTGCCACATCTTTCAAATGTCCTCAAGGAGGTCACAGTTCCTCTCTTGTGCCACTCTTCCTGTGATGACATTTTTAATGAAATAAACATATTATGAGAAGAAAAACACAAATACTGAAAGTACAGATTAATGTAACTGAAATATTACCTTTACTTCAGAATTTAAAACAGAGTATTACCTTATGGGCTAGATGTATATTGCTTATATTAAGATACATAATCTTATTTGCTTGGTTCTTTGATTTGGCATAACTTAGTAAGTTCAAATGTAATTTCCTTTATTTTAATATTCATGGATTAATTAAGTTGTTTTTTCTGCTAGATTTTAGGCTGCTTTTACTTCATTTTATAGTAGAGTGTGATTCCAGACATTCTATTAAATTAAATGGACCTGGAGAGAAACCAAATGTACAATTCAGTGGAAAACAAATCTTTAAAGATAAACTAATATGCTCTTGGAATTTTACAAATAAGTATCAGAAGTTTGGAACCAATAAGTGCATACCATAATTCTCATTACAGAAATTTAGAAACAATATGATTGAAAAACTGATTAATCATTTTAGTGGACAATGATAATTTAAATTAGGCAATAGTAATTTCAATTTAGCAAATAATTTTAAGTAGGTAATAGAATTTTCTTCATTAATCTTTTATTGTGAATAAAAGTAACATCAGCAAAGCTCTGGTTCTCATAATAATGAACCATTCCAGGTATATGTACAGTTTTGTTAATATTTCTAATCCAAAAACAGTAAGATTGTACTCATTCTGCATTTCCCCCATATCTGTCAAACTCAGAACAGAATAATTGTAAAAATAAATAAGTATATATCACATTGGAAAGTAAGAAAGGAGGATATCAATAAACAAGAAACTGAAATGAATTCCCTACAAAAATGTTTTTAAAGTAGAAGTAGCATTTCTAATTCATGACTATTAGGAAAAGACAGCTAACACAGATAGCTGATGTCACCCATTGAAGCCCACAACCATTTCTGGAAGATGCAGTTCAAAAGTAGAAGATGCCACAAAAAATATGTTACAACAAACGTAACCACCACATGTTTAATAAAATCCAAGTTTATGAAAGACTAACAAACTTGACAGAATTTGCATCCAAAACAGAGTTAATAGAACAAATAGACACTGCTTTTATAATAGTATATTATGTCTGTTAGAGAAATAAAGCAAGAGCTTACATCCTTGGAAATAAAAACAGGCACATACAAAACATAGTAGGGTGATTCTGGGAAAGGACTCAATTCAATGTGTGCCTAATTTTTGTCAAATAGTCTTACTAGTTTTGAAGGGGATGTCTCAAAAATAGTAGTAACTGGACTTCATTCTTCCCCTCCTTCCCATTTTTCTAAATTCCAAGTTCCTTTCAGTTATTTTGGTTTTCTTTTTCTTTTTTTTTACTTTTTTTTTGCCTGAAATGGACTTTTTATTCATTCATTAGGAGATTCCAAAAATTTGCATAATTACTTTGCCTCTGTGAGTTAAATAAATTTTGGATCTCACTGTTATTCTGTATTCTAAATTATAAATAAATAAATAAAGGCTAAATATAGCAAAGTAGACCCAAATGCTTTAGCTTGTACATTCTCCTCCTTCCTATGAATACTGCACCATCATTTAACTCTTTGATTGCAGCATCAATTTTAATAGTCATCACATTCCACATTTTCCTCCTCCTTGCTCTCCTGTGGACACTGCTTCTTCTCCACTCTTCTTTTTTTTAAGATTTCATTTATTTATTTTTAGAGAGAGTGGGAGGGAGGAAGAAAGAGGGAGAGAAACATCTGATGTGATAGAGAGATATAGATCAGTTGCCTCTCATACACATCCTGTCAACATGCCCAACCAACTGAACCACGCTGGTCAGGGCTCCTGTGCAGTCTTTTTAAGCAAGTAGTTTACATGACACATACTCTCCTTTAGACTGATGAACACCTATGAGCTTGTGAAATCCATTTTCATCATCTTACCTATACAGTTCTGCATGCCTCCTTCTGGATAGTATTAGCTTCATGGAATCCACATACAGTGAAAACTGTAATGTATGGTTCACAGACTCCTCCATCCCTACTGCATTTCAATGCAGATAACATCTCCTCCAGTATCACCCATCCACGTAATGACACCCTCATATAGCCACAGTGTGGGAACTTGCAATCACCCCAATTCTCCCATTTCAAAAATTATTTACTGAAACATTCCATTCACCAGCCCTAACTTCCAGACCTTCCAGACTGCTTGTATAAACATTTCCACAAGCACTTTTCTTGTTTTTTGCCTTATTGAGATTTTCAACTCACTGATTTCTCATCTTTCTCATTACCCATCATTACCTCCTTTCTTCACTTCCTTCTGTATGCAGCATAGATTGCATATTTTCATCATTGTCTTACCAGACTGAAACGCTGCCTCCTGGACGAGCCCAACTGTTGTTGCCTGCACCTCCAGCTGGGCGAGGGAGCATTGCTGAGATAAACTACACAACCAGCTTGCAATGACAGTATTGTGACTTTGTTCACCAGTGTAAACACTGCTTGAACTTTAAATGACATTTTCGTATTCAGCTAATTGTTCTACTTTCTGCAATAACAAGTTCACGTCTTTTCATTCTATCCAGACTCCGAGCCTCTTCCACTTTACCACACTCAGCAGAGTTTTAGAAGTCTTTTATCTCCTGCAGAACATAAAAGCCAGTATTTTGGAACTCATTCAGCCTCCCACCACTAAATGTAAATACCTCCCTGAATCCTCAACCATCCTTCTTTTCCCGTGTTTAAAACAGAGAAAACATTATTTCTCAGGAGCTGCCTAGAGCTTCCATTTTTCTATACATTTCTTCACAGTTTAACTCACTGCAATCCAAATTATTGATTTGAAAGTGACAGAACCACTTTAATGAAACTATTCTGGCTAAAAAATGTAGGTGATCTTACTGTGTTAAGTGACTTAATTTCCCAGCAGTGTGATACTTGTTTCATAATACACACCTCTTAGTTTTCTATTTACGTTTCTTTACAACTCAGCTTTGTCTCTTGCATCTTTTTCTCCCTTCAGAACCTATGTGTTTTTCTACTTCTCAGTATTTTTCCTTCTCAGCCCAACCTCCCCACATGATCTTGTTCGTTTCCAGGACTTCAATCAATATTCACCAAGACTTTTGTTGTGAGCTGTAGATTTCTATAATTATTTGCTTACTTAACATTTATACTTGGACTTTCCAGAAGTATTTCGTATTTTACGTGGCCAAAACTAAAGTCATGACAAAACCCCCCTTGCTTTCCATGGTCTTCTATCTACCCCCAAAGAGTTTTCTCAAGTCAGAAATATGGAAGGTCTTCTAGATACTGACTCCCCAAACCTTATGTCCTGTCTGTTTTACTTCACTTATCAAAGGTGTTATTTATTCCCATCCCCATCCTACTCATCTACCTTCTGAATACAGCAATAACCTTCCTATACTAGCTTGCCTTTATTCAAATATTTATTTAATTAATGACTTAATAAGAGAATTGAAGGGTAAATGAGTTATTCCAATGATTACTGTTGGAAAAATGTATTCTCTACTTAGAAATTAACTCCTAATCTAAGATCTGAAACCAATTTTATTTATTTTTTGGATACCTAACAGGTATTTTGATCTTAGGTCCTCCTTTGCTTGATATTACATAACTCTAGGGACTCCTTTTGGGTTGATTCATGAAGTTCTGTCCCATAACTTCACACAGTCTATAGTATGAGAGAAAGATTTAAAAATTTTTGCAGTGCCAGAATGGGGACATTGACTGTTTGCCAAGGTTGACTGCTCTAAGCCTTAGCATAGCCTCTTCTTGCTACCAGAGAAATTAGATTTTTATGACCAAGAATAGTGAATAATGTTTTTTTACAAAGGCTCAGCTCTGCTTACTCATCATTGCCAGAGTTTCCACATAGGTATATGGAACTGACAATTACTTATCCTCTAGAACATGATTCTGTACTTTGATGGTTTGGGATTTGGCTATCTGTAACAACTTGGAATTTATGCCAGTTCTTCTCTTTTGCCATACCCAGCTCCTTTCACAGTCTGATTTTTTCCCCTGTCTTGACTGGGGGATGGTATCCTGAGACAACTTCTGATCAGGGTCATGCTTACCTGGTCCTCACTCCCTTGGAGAAATGGAGTCACCTGTGAGGCCCCTTCTTGGTTCTTGTGCCCTTGATTCCTGCTGGAAACTTCTGGCACTGAGCTTCTGGCAGGCTGCTTTTACATTCCACTGTACAACTGATTTTTTTCTGCCCGTATTCATTACTGAAAGCTTCCCTGCAACTTGTTAGTAATCCTGGGGAAGTTATGTTCATTTCATAACTGGCCCTTGGTTACAAATGCAGGGCTCATGGATTTTGTGTTTGTTGATTTTGATCTGATTAAGGTAATATGTAACCAATAAAGAATATTTAGAATGTCTAGAGAAACTTTCAGTCACAGTAACACAGCCAAATATACATATGTACCCACAGTCAGGACTAGCATTAAATTGGGGTAAAAATGTCAAAATCTTGGATTTTAGAAAAATTTTGAAAGCACCCAATACTTTGATACACTTCGAATATACTGTAAACAGTCTGACACATTATTACTGCTACTTGTTGACCAAGTGAAATTAATGTGAAAGTGATTTAATCAGCTGAGGGGAAAGACAGCTGGTGACTTAGTTAATATACAGATTATGAAATTATAATAAATATTATCTTTTATTTTATTTAAATATTTTTCAAAATAGTAATTGCTTTCCTTTTTGACTGAACAAAAATATCTATACAAGGGTGAGTTCTATATATCAATAGTACAAAATTTAAGATGCATATAAAATGAATAATAAAATCCAAAGTGAAATAATATAATCCAATATACAGAAATACAAATGCAAATAATACAAATGTACATGAAATAGTCTAGCCAAGTTAATATCATATTGTTACTTAAAGAATAAAGTGAAATTTTAACTCTTCCTATGGGGGCATTTTAGGAACAGTTTCATGTTAAAATGAAATATCTGGTATTTAGAGAACTTATTTAAGGCCAACATTTATTTATTAAAAGAATATTGATCCTCTTGTTAAATTCTGTCACCCCTTTCATTGATATGGCATAAAGTTACTGGGTATGTTTCTTGCATTCTCTTATTGAATGGATAGTACTTTTTATTTTTTCCTCACAAGGCCTGGTCCCAAGTAGGTATGAGAGGTGAAGTGATGAGGGTCTGCCTCTCGTACAAGTCACGCATAATTTAGGCATCCCCCTTTTATATTTTTCTTCCCAGGTCCTGCCTTCTCCATACATTTTCTGGAATACTTCACTACAATTTCTGCTTTGCTAGAAAATGACTCACCTATTTTTTGAGATAAATTATATCGCCTTTCCTACTTCACAGCTGAGAATAACTAAATAGTGAGTTAAATAGGCCAAATGGAGCTTTCAACTTGATCATTATGTTGGAATTATGCCAAGTCCTCCTGAGTATTAACTGTTTTATTCTTCAAATTGTAGTTTAAATTCTGGTTATTTTAGATTTACCGATAGGAAAATTCAGATGTTTCACAGGGATTTGGAGAATGAATTTTTCATGGTAATAAGATTTACTATGTCTTAGAAAATAAGTTAAATATTGTGTGTGGTTTAACAAGACCCGAAGAAGAGAACCGAAGGGAATATCTTTATATTTACACAGAAACTTCTTTATAATAGTCTTTTAAAGTGTAGGTTGATTTCTAATATCCCCAATAGATTAACTCGCCTTATTTGCTTCTGCTTACCCACCTAAAAGAACAACATATAGTGCATTGATTGGGTTTTTCCTTATTTTTATTTTTGACACTATTCTAGATTCCCCCATTCTCTGCCCCCCGGCCCCCCCCTTTGCACCCTTACTCCTGGCTGCCGCTCCCTTTCCATCTGGTCATTGCCACATTGACCCTAACATATTCCCTATGAATGGAGTTTAAAACAGCTTTATTTGAATTCAGTGATGGGTCCCATTAATTTTATTTCTTTAAGATGTAGAATAAAATATAAAATGGGGCCAGGCTGCTCTTTCAATGGAATTTTTAATGAACAGTTCAAATACCTACCTTACTACTTTGTGTTTTCTTTCTCACCTGGGAGACATAACCTAAGAACAAAGAAGAATCTGTAACTCCATCTCATTAAACCCTGGTGCTGAGCTCATCATTGATGACATCATCTTTTTTTGTTTGATTTTGCTTTGACTTTCTGTGATGGTCTGTGGGAGCCAGTGCTAAATATGGTTGTTTCACACTTAATTTCTAGCCATTAATGGCTTATTTTTCTTATTTATAAAAGTAGCTAGCTTGCTAACAGACAAGTGTTGACCAGGATTTGTAGTGTGTTTGACAAGCTTTTAATTGATGGATGATAGCATATTAAAGATGCTGAGTACATAAACCTGTACATATCCTTTTTTGTAACAATGAAATTAAACTTCATGCTGACAAAGCTTTCTCTGTCAACAGAACTCAACATGAACCTCACCTTTTCTTAGCAAGTCCACAGGAAAAAGCCATGCTTCTACTTATATCTGTTGGATGCCTAACAGGATATATATTTAATTGAGATGAACATATGATTTATTGGCCAAATGAGGACACTTTGAAGTAAAAAATAAGATGTTATTAATCATTAAATAAGACAAAAATAGGGAAATTTCAAGAAAATGAAGATATGAAGTAGGCCAAATAAATTACTGAACTTTAATTTTGAGAAGTGAAACCTGAGTTTCATGACTACCAGATCTCTCGAGAGATACTCTGTTCAAAAATATTTCACAATTACTTAAGTGAAACCCCAGCTTAACTATTCCACACTTTCAATAAAAGCAGAATACTCTGTAAAGTTGCCAAGGAATGTAACATGCTTTTGCTTGATTTTCAAGGGCTTCTCCTTGCTCTTTTCCAATAAGTTTCTTTGCTTTGTCCACTTGTTTTAAATTGGAATTATAGTGGTATAATTTACATGCAGTATAATATATTCTTTTTAGGCTTACATCCACATGACTTTCCCCACCAATATCATCAAGATTTAGAATAGATCCATTACCTTACATGATTTCTTTATACCCTTTAGGAGTCACCGACAGAGGATTTTTCTCAAAGTTCGTGTTCCACTCTTAGAGTCAGTCATCCCCGTATGCCTGTGCTACAGAGGACATCTCTTACACAGCTCTTGCCCCTTACACAAGGTTGGATTCCAATGGCTTGTACTTGGTGCTTGTGCAACTGGTGATGGGGTTGTCTACCTGCAGTCTTACATAGGCCACCTGTGGCCTCAGCAGTAGGGTTCTCCCAGTGTTCCAGCTCTTCCTTTCCATGGCAGGCAGTCAAATGGTACCTTGTCTCTACCCAGACGTAGGAGATGTCTGCTAGCATTGGTGTGAGACGCTGTACTCAGGACTGTTGGGCGTCTCTGCCCCTGGGGTAGAGGGCTGTTCTCCCTTCTAGCAATAATGGGCTTTGCCTACACTTGGGAGTGACACTTTATTGCCATGCCTTCAGAGATTTGAAGCTTTTGAGAGGAGATGGAGCTTTGTGACTTTCCTAGGGAGAAAGACCTGCATCCTTAAAATACTAATACTCATACTAACACTAATATTAATACTAATACTAATACTAATACTAATACTAATACTACTACTACTAATAAAAACAAAGACCTTATCTCCCCATTTGTTCCCAGTCTTTTTTACAAACACCCAACAGAGGTTAATAGACAAGAATCTCCCTGGAGACAGAAATTTGTCTCGTTTTGACAGCAACGGGCATTCTATATGGTTTCATTACCCTACAGACAACCTTTACAATCTCATTAAAATTTTAGCCGATTTCTTCTGCATGCTTGTGTGTGGCACTATCTGGTCCCATACTCTGACCGTCTGTGATAAGCCAGTCTTGTTTCTCACGTCAGGAAGCCTGCTCCTCCTCCTTGGCTCTCAGGCTTCTTGTTTGATTTGGGAGTTCAGATCCCTGATGCACTAACAAAAGTTATTTTGTGGTCTACTCATCTGGCTGTTTCTCATTGTTGTTAGGGTAGTTGCAACATTTTTCCCAGAATTTCACATTCTAGGCATAAAGGAAAACTCCAATGAGTTCTTAAATCCTGAAAACATAAGAAACAATTAAATGAAAGAATCAAAAAGCCCACTCTTCTACAGCATGGTTTCTCTTCCCTGAATGTGGACACTTATGATGGAAGCCTCTTCATGCCTTATAGACAAGATATATGCAACACAGTCATTTCTTCTAGATGTTGCCAGTAAGCATTGGATTTATTAAAACATAGTTAACCTGAAAAGCATGGTGTTTTTATTGTTATTATATCATTGTAATACTGCCTGCCTTAAGAATTGTTTTTAAAATATTTGACCCATGCTTACAAAAGATGTTAGGAAGTGCTGGGAGGATCTCTGTCTCCATATACATATTATTTCAATTAGCCAAAACATTCATTTGCCTTTTTTTCTGTAAGATGGCTCTAGTAGCACTTAGTTGTTTTTACCTTCATTTAAAACAATTTTGTTAGATTGTACTAACAATCTAACTGTCATACTAGCATGCATTTTAAAACAAAATTTATCAAAATTGGTGAATATTTGTGTAGCCATTTAAAATTGAAGATGGAAGAAAATGAATAACATTTTCAGCATATTATGCTTTATTATTTCAAAAAAGATAAAAATACAGATGAAATGCAGAAAAAAGATACGTGCAGTGTTTGGAGAAGGTGCTGTGACTGATCATACGTATCAAAATGGTGTGCAAATTTTCATGCTGGAAATTTCTTGCTGGACCAATACTCTATGTTCAGGTACACCGGTTGAATTTGATAGCGATGAAATCGAGACATTAATTGAGAATGATCAACATTATACCACATGGGAGATATTCAACATACTCAAAATAGCCAAATCAATAAAATTACTGGTGAAAATGAAAAATGTGTCTTTTCTTTTATGGAAAAAAATACCGGGCTTTTTGGCCAACCCAAAATAATGGATTTTATTGAATTGACTTGTCCAGATTCTTCTCACTTGGTAATTTTGGGCAATTTTCACTTCCAATTTCTATCTTTTTTACAATAGAAGTATTTTATTATGAAACAGAAAGGTCTTTTAAAATCACATGGCAGATTATATGTCCATAAATCTTAGATCATCACCCTCAATTATTTCCCTTATCATTATGCTGTTTTTTTGTCAAATTATTTCTTAATTAAAGTCCTTTACTCCATCTAAGCATTTGTTTAAAATTTTCACCATTAATATCTTGATTTATACAATCTAAAATAATAGCCATCCTTCCTAATATCACCATTTATTCTGTTAAATTGTCCTTTGGTTTTCCTCAGAGCATACTGCAATATAACATTATATATTTTTCCACCAAGTAATATGAGGCCTTTATTTTTAACACAATATCAGTACATCAGTAGTATAAAAGTAATCCTGAGAACTGATTACTACAATAAACAATGGCAAAACAAACTGATATTTAACATAAATCCACAGGAGGTTAAGATCCAACTCCAGCCAAAAAGTCTGTTATAATCCCTCTCAGCTTTGCCTCTGTCTATTCTGAGGTCTTTCCTTCAGCAGGGCTATTGTCTAACAGGGCTTAGTGTTGGCAGACAGCATGAACCAAGAAAGCTTTCTCAAACGTTGTAATCCTGCCAGACTCCATCTTATCAACATACCTCTTTACACCAGCATGAATGACAGCCACTTATTCCTCAACAGACATGGGAGGCTACAGTACTTGCTTAGGCAACTCAGTCAGACACACAGTAAGATTCAGGGGTTGTTAGCAGCAGCCTTGAGGTCAGAACTGCTTGGAGCAAAGTAATGCCCAGATGATACTGAAGAAATTCATGGTATTTGCCCCTGTGTCATAGCCCTGATGTTGCCAGCAGACCTGACACATACAGCAGACAAATCAACATTAATGAAAAAGTGGTTACCTTGGAAGAACAATTCTGTCTCACCTACAGGAACTAAATTACAGGAGGCTAGGATATTGTGGTGCACAGAAACTTATTCTGATACTGGAAAAGTACCTGGCAGACAGGTAGATTTTAAGAGCAGATGCTCATAAAGTATTTGTGAAGAAATGAATTAATGAAATCAAGTACAATTTTTAGCAAAACTCATAGTATTAAAAACATTATTAAAAATCTACAACAGCATTAAACCATCAGCTGGTACATGAATCCAAGTCCCTTTTCTATACAAATAATTTCCAACATTTAAAATTTCCTTCGTTTTACTCAATGTAGTTGTTTATGTGCCGGTTCCCTTCTCGTGTCCTTGCACATTTTTCTTTTCCTTTAATTTAACAGGGACACAAGGGGATTGCTTAAACTCCTATACTGATATCTGATGTGTTTAGACATTTTTCTTGATTACTCTGAATCACATGAATTCCATAAGGAAAATCTAAGAGAAAAATATATAGATACTTTGTTCTTGATTCCTACTTAAAATGACAGAATACATGAATTGCTTAGGCAATTAATTAATTAATTAATTAATTAAAATAACCATGTTTTTCTTTTCCTTATTTCATGGTTATTTTTTTTTAGACATTTTGTCTGGAAAAATGACACTGATTTTCTTGGTCTGAGTTGCATTCTCCCAAATGAATTTGCTGATCCCTTCCTCCTGGGCACTGTGTTACATTGTGCCACCTTTCAGTGGCAGCTGTAAATGGATGAAGCTGGCTGTGCTTCATCCATTTAAATTGCATTCCTTACATTGCTAAATAAAATGCACCATGATTTGGGGAGTAAAATCTGGAGACAGTAGCCTTTGATATTAGCATTTTTCACTAAAAAAAGTAAGAATCATTACACATATTGTTAGATTCAAGCAGCTATTAAAACTATATCCTAAGAGATTGATAAATTGAACATGATATTCAGATGCTCTCTTTACATGAACTCACCTCCACTGAAATAGCAATGAAAATTAGCCATAAATCTTGAAATCAAGGAAAAGTCAATTATGTGGTGAAATGCCAAATGATAAACACTTTTAACTCTTTCCTTCTTTAAACTTGCTCCAAAATACTCACTTAAAAACTTTCTCACTTTCTCTCTATTTGTAATGACTTTTCTATTATAGAACTAACACTTCATATTTTTTTAAAAATGTGGAAAATGCACAAATATAGAAAGAAGAGAAAAGGAAATTGGTTAAAATATCACCATCTAAGAGTAATTAATTTTTGTGTATACATTATATTTCAGCTCACACTTAATTATGGAACTTAAGAAATTTTGTTTCAATGATTGTTCCCTTTTTTCTTTTTTTTGTTATTGTTATTTTATTACAGTTCTCCCAATTTACCCCCCTTTACCCACCTCTGTCCAGCTCAGCCCATGCTCCCACAGTCAATCCCCACACCATTGTCCATGTCCATGGATCATTCATACATGTTTCTTGACTAGTTCTAGTCTGGTCCCCTTATTTCTACCATTATGTCCCTCCCCTTACCCCGGCCACTGTCAGTCTTCCATGTTTCCATTTGTTTGTATTTGATGTAGTTCCATTTGTTTATTTTTTCCATTATTTCCCTTGCCCTTAGAGATATATTGACAAAGATAATGCTATGGGGGATATCTGAAATTTTACTGCCTATATTTTCTGCTAGGATTTTATGGTATCATGACTTATACTTAAGTCTTTTATTCATTCTGTTGCATGGTGTAAGTTGGTGGTCTAGGGTCTTTTTTTAATTTTTGCACATATCAGTCTAGTTCTCCCAACACCATTTATTGAATAGGGTGTTTTTACTCCATGGGATGTTTGTGTCCCCTTTGTCAATATTAATTGGCCATAGAGATTAAGGTTTATTTCTGGGCTTTCTTTTCTGTTCCATTGATCTATGTGTCTGTTCTTATGTCAGTATCAGGTTGTTTTGATTACAGTGGTTTTGTAGTATGATTTTATGTTAGGTATTGTGATCCTTCCACTTCATTCTTTTTCTCAAGATTGCTGAGGCTAATTGGGGTCTTTTTAGGTCTCATATAAATTTGTTGAGCATTTGTTCTAGATCAGTGAAATATACCATTGGTACTTTAATCGGAATTGCATCGAATATATAGATTGCTTTGGATAGTATACACATTTTAATTATATTAATGCTTTCAATCCATGAACACAATCTATGCTTCCATTTATTTGTATCTTCCTCAATTTCTTCAATGTGCTAAAGATTTCTGAGTACAGGCTTTCTACCTTCTTGGTTAAATTTGTTCCTAGGTATTTTATTTTTCTTGTTGCTATAGTAAATGGGATTTTTTTATATTTTCTCTTTCTGATAGTTCATTGTTCATGTTAAAAAATGACATTGATTTCTGAATATTGGCTTTGTATCTACTACTTTGCCACATTCACTTATTAAGTCAAATAGCTTTTTTAGTGTAGACTACAGAGTTTTCTATGTACACTGTTATGCCATCTGCAAATGATGACACTTTTACTTCCTCCTTTTCAATTTGAATGCTTTGTTTCTTTTTCTTGTTTGATTGCTGTGGCTAGAACTTACAGCAATATGTTGAATAAGAGTGGCGAAAGCAGACACCCTTGTCTTGTTCCTGATCTTAAGGAAAACACTTTTTTTTAATTTATTTTTTTAAATACTTTTTTAATTTTAATTGTAGTTCAAGTACAGTTTTCTGCTTTTTTCCCCCATCCCAGCCCACCCCCTTCAGCCCTCCCCTTAAGGAAAACACTTTTAGATTTTGCTCCTTGAGTATGATGTTGGAAGTAGTTTTCTCATATATGGACTTTATTATGTTGAGGTATGCTCCCTCTATTACCACTTTTGCTGAATGTTTTTTATCATAAATGGTGCTGGATTTTATCAACCGCTTTTTCAGCATCTATTGATATGATCATGTGGTTTTTCTCCTTCATTTTGTTTACATGCAGTGTTACATTTATTGATTTGCAAATATTGTAGCATATTCCATCCCTGGGATAAATTCCACTTGATCATGATGTATAATCTTTTTAATGTATTGCTGGATCACGATTGCCAATATTTTGTTGAGGATTTTAGCATTTATCTTCGTCAAGGGTATTGGCCTGTAATTTTCTTTCTTTGTTGTGTCTTTACTTGGTTTTGGAATTAGGATAATACTGGCCTTGTAAAAGGGTTAGGGAATTTTCCCTCTCCCTGAATTTTTTGGAATAGGAGTTAGTTCTTCTTTGACTGTTCACAATCTACCTGTGAAGCCATCTGGTCCAGGGCTTTTGTGTGCTGGGAGTTTTTTTATTACTACTTCAATTTTGCTAGTTGTTATAGGTTTATACAGGATTTATGCTTCTTCTTGATTCAGTTTTGGAAGAGGGTAAAGTTCTAGAATTTTTTCTGTTTTCCCCAGGTTGTCCAATTTCTTGGTATATAGTTGTTCATAGTGATTTCATACAATCCTTGGTTTTTCTGTAGTATCTGTTGTTACTTCTCCTCTTTTCTGATTTTATTTATTTGGGTCCTCTCTCTTTTTTTCTCGATGAATCTGGTTAAGGGTTTGTTAATTTCATTTACCTTTTCAAAGAACCAACTCCTGGACTCATTGATCTTTTGAATTTTTTTAGTCTATATGTCATTTAATTATGCTCTGATCTTGATTATTTCCTTCCTTCTACTCACTCTGGGTTTTGTTGTTGTTCCTTCAGTCTTTTTTGATGTAAGATTAGGTTGTTTACTTGAAATTTTTCTATCTTCTGTAGGTAGGCCTGTATTGCTATGAACTTCTCTCTTAGGACTGCTTTCACTGTGTCCCATAGGTTTTGAGTTGTTGTGTGTTCATTTTCATTTGTTTCCAGATACTTTTGCATTTCTTCCTTGATCTCATTGTTAACCCATTAATTATTTAATAACATCTTATTCAGTCTCCATGCATTTGAATATTTTTGTGTTTTTTCCTTGTGGTTGGTTTCTAGTTTCAAGCCATTGTGATCCAAGAAGATGTTAGGTAGGATTTCAATTTTCTTGAGTTTCTTGAGGTTCATTTTGTGTCTTACCTTGTGGTCTTTCTTTGAAAATGATCCATGTGCATTTGAAAAGAGTGTGTATTTTGTTTCTTTGGGGTGAAATGCTCTGTAAATATCAATGAAGTCCATTTGATCTAGGGTGTCATTCAATGCCACAGTATCCTTGTTGATTTTTTGTCTGGACAATCTATTAATTTTTGACAGTGGGTTGTTACATTCATAATTATTACAAAGTTTTTTACTGAAACCTCTTTTGATGAATCAATTATATTTATGAATCATGAGCCTGAATCATATAGTCCTCTCTTTCTGCTGTATGTTTGATAATTTGTCCTAAACATATACAATAATCAATTGAAAACACTGATAAGATTCAGTCTCTTCAAATTAAGGAATTAAAAGTTGTTGGGAGAGATAATATTAACATACATAAAATAACATCAGGATGTCTAAAATAAATGTACACAATGTGGTAACAACTATTAGCACTCCATGAATTCATGAAAGAGGAAATCCATGTGTGGTGAAGATGGGGGGACAGTGGACTATGGAGCATCTTGAAAAAGTTGACTAGGACCTTATTAAGAACACACTTCTCCTGAATAGCATGCCTCATAACTTCCCTCTAGCAACTTCTGAGCTTTGTAGTGAGCCCTTTACTGACATATGCTGCCTACACTTGTACTTTCTGAACATGAATATTTATTAGTATTATGACCCTGTACTATCATTGACTGTTGTATATGAGGTGGCATAGAACTTGTCTGCTTAGTTCATAAATATATAAATCAAGGGGACTCATATCCTTATATTATGTAGATATAGAATATCATAAGACCAGAGTGTTCGATCTTGCATGTTGTGTGTTGAGCTGTGTCCTTTGGAGAGGGAGTGAGTGTATTTTGAAAGCAGAAGGGAGAAAAGTATTTGTGACAAAGAAAGTAGACAGTGGTAAGCTTCATAAATTTTCAAAATATTAGCTGTTCCTCTTTTAGAAAATCCTATGCATCCCAGTTCTCTCTACATCAGGCTCAGCTTGATGGGATTTTCTGTGCCTCTCTACATGAAGAAAAGATACATACCATCTTACTGATATCAAGCTTCACTAAGTGATTTTCGTTGCCTAGTGGAATGTGAACAGTTGCAAAATGTCACGATTCTGAGCAAAAGCTTTACTAGTCCCTAACATGCTCTTATTTTGCCATCGAAAGAAAGAATGTCAGTCTCCTGGGAAAAACTAATCTATTAGCTTGAATACTACAATAGAGGTTCTGTAGAAAAAAATCACAAAGTAAGATTAATAAAATATGAGTCAAAAATAAACTTGGTTCTTGTTGTTGTTGTAAACCACTAAGAACCAGGGGTCATTTAATACTACAGCATCATTTAGATAGGCTGACTGATGCAGAGTGATAAGATTTGTGCTGGTGTAAGGGAAGAGTGTCATATAACAGTAGCAGACATGAGCAAAGGACAGACATGAGATGTATGAAAGGAGCAGTGGAAAGGCAGGCCTGAGTAGAACGGAAGTGTTACAAAGTAAGGAGGTATGAACATTTGTATGCAGATTATTTTTAGGCTTTGGGAAATCTAAATGCTAAGCATGAGAGTTTAGACTGGCTATAATAACATCAGTAAACATATAGGCTTTTAGGCAGCAGTCACATGATGAAAATCCATGTAATGACAGCTAGTTTGACTATTAGAAGCCAGAAAAATTGATTGAGTGAGGAAGCAACAAAAATTCTGGAAGAACAAAAGAAAATATTGTAATAGTCATTTGTTTGTGGGTGAAATGTAACCTCTAACAGTATTAAAAGAAACAAAGGGAAGAGTAAAATCATTTTTTTACGTAAAAATGTGGAGTTCTTGGTCACTTACAGAATATAGAAAATAAAAGAAAGGATGAGTCAAAGATAACCTTATAGTTTCAAATCTAAGGAGTTGGGAAAATGGAAACACCTTGGACAGAGATAGGTAAATTAGAAAGTAAGGCTAATTTTGAGTGAATATTTTGTGTGTGGAGTAGATATGTTAGTTTTTTCTGTCTGAGATGAACCATTCAGTGGAAGGTTGGAGAGCTCTGCTGCCTGAGTCAGAGATCAGGTCTCATGACTGAAATTTGTGTCATCTACACAGGGGTTTTTACTAAAGCCAAGAAAATGAATGAGTCTTCTGACACAAAATGTAAAGTAAAAATGAATGAAAATTCAGAGAGAAGCCATGGTTATGGGATGAGATGGGGGAAAGGAGTTTTAGAATTAAAAAGTTAGATGTATAGATATACTGGACTTATGTATTATCACAGAATTGATTTTCTTTCTAAATACAGTTTCTTTAGGATCATTTGAGGCATGAGAGAAAGCAAGAATAGAGAGGATAAAAAAATTCATGGTTATATCTATTTTCAGGGTTTGGCTAAAAAGAGTCATTTCATGTTCAATAGAATTGAGAAGACTCATGAAGTTTAAAGCTGCTGTGCCATAAACATTAGAAATCAGATTCTCAAGGGAAAAAGAAAATGGGTTAAGTGTAGATAAACCACCTTCTTTTTTTTTACGAACTATGAATGGATGAGATGAGGGACCCATGTAGAAAGATCAACTTAACTTTAGGTGAGATAAGTGTTTTTACTTTATTTGACTCTGTGGGCTGATGTGAAAATAATAAACATAGGCTGTTGTGAAAATAACAAACATACACAAAATATATTGAGTCCTTATTATGTGTAAAATATTGTACTGAGCACTTGACATATATTATGTCATACCTCTTCCATATAACATTATTGGTTGTGTTATTATTATCCCTATTTATAAGGGAAAAACCCTATAGACAGTGAAAAGTGATATGAATTAGCATAGGTCACTGAACCTATGTTTGGTTTAAACCTAAGTGGCAGAATTGGGAATCGAACTCATGAGTTTGGACTCAGAACCAGTGCTCTAAACTGCTACATTTAGGATGGAAATGATTTGACCATTATTACAAGCAACTTAAGGGGATTAGCATCATTTTAAACAAAATATCACTAAATACATACATCTGTTCTAGGACTAACAATTTCAAGTACTGGGGCATTTTATAAAAGAAATATTTTTAAAAATCTTTAAGTGATTTAGCATAACTCTTCCTAATTTATGATTTACCTATATTATTTCACTTGATTTTTATGACAAACTATATAACATATAGAAAGTAATGTTGGCTTATTCTTTTTTCTTTTCTATCTATTTTTTTTAACATATGAGAAAAACTAAGGAGGATGGGGAAGAAGTCAACTTTGTCAAAGATGCCCTGTTAGAGCGTGACGGAGATGGAGCTCCAAGTTAGCTCTATCCTTCTATCCTGCACTCAGTGTTCTTTCCACTCTTCTGGCGGGTCTTCTACCTAGCGCCCTGTTATTTTGAAAATAACACACACACACACACATACATACACAGGGGTCTGGCACACATAATGTCCCCTCTTTGTGAGCTGGTATTCTACATCAAATCTTTTACTAAAAAATTATAAGCATGCAATTCTGTAACATAACAATGTCATATGAAAGCATACCACATGACATTTTAGATGAAATGCTCAAATTGCTGTCCATTTCATGTGAGACATTCACATACTCTACCAACCACACTCAAGCAGGCGTTACTTCTGCTGGAAAATGTGTGTGTGTATGTGTGTGTGTGTGTGTGTGTGTGTAAACTATGTATATATATGTGTATATATACAGTTTAAACATGTGCATTGTTTTTAATTGAAAAGAAATTGACAAATAACATTATATTCATTTCAGATGCACATGATTTAACATGTCTATATTGCAATAATCATATATAATCTCCAAAAAGCCACAGAATTAATTTATAAAAAATTGTGTATTCTTACATATGTAAACTTCAGTCACCTTCAAAGTACTCTCCGTTTGATGAAATACACCTATTGAGACTTTTTTTCCACTACTTAAAACAGTTTTTGAACTCGTCAATTTTGATGGTTTTAGTGCTTCTGCCATTTTTTGTTTCACCTCTTTCACATAAGCTATTTCCCCTTGAGGACTTTTTTCATCTGGGGAAAGGAAAATAAGTCTCTGGGCAAGATCAGGTGAATAGGGAGGGTTGGGAATGGGGTCACGCAGTTTTTGGTCAAAAACTGTTCAACACTCACCATAGTGTGGGCAGGTACACTCATAAATCACCCATCATCAAATGGGCAAATGCACTGAAACAGTCTTAAAAAAATTCACTAAATATGGATGCAGACTCTCACAACAATGACGGATGGTACACTGATATAGATAAGTTCCTAGAACACTGATGCAGATGGGGGAATCCTATACTATAAGGAGCCCATCCTCCAGAAGATAATTCTGGTTTTGGGGGGCATTCTCCCTCATATACACCAGATCTGTACAGAAGGTATCCAGCCATGTAATATGAAAATAGAGACATTTATCGAAAAAGATATAAGACAAGAGACATTGCACGTAGGACAATGACATCTCAATTCCCTTCAAAGAAAGCACCTTGGGACTTCACACAGTTCTCCCAATTGCCATTAGCTGCCCTGTCATATTTTCCTGAATCTCATCGACAGTCTGAAATCACTTCCCTTTCAAAGGTAATTTTTCTTCTGGGAAAAGCCAGAAGTCACAAGGCACCAAAGGTAGGCTGTAAGGGGGCTGAGTCTCCTTGGTGACTTGACATTTTACAAAAAAACGCTGCATGAGACGGGATGCATGAGTGGGCACATTGTCATGATGAAGCTCCAGTCACCAGTTGCCCACAATGTGGCCTTCTGAATCATCTGAATAGTTTCCATGGAGTAATGTTTAAGCTTAACACAAATTAGGATGCAGATTTGTTGCTCTACTTGCCCAGTCATTTTAAATGTGATGGCCACACAGTACACATGCTCACTCAATGGCGTCTACCACCCCACTGACTAGTAGAGTGAAGTTGTCATTGTTCACTTGTGCACGTTCCAGTTCACTCTCCTTTGCTGCCAGGTTACATTGATGTTGCATAAACCATTCTCATCATATTAACAATGCCTAGATTTCTTTCCCAGACAGACTGCATATATGTATGTGCATAGGTGGATAGATAGATAGACATACTGATAGCATTTGATAAAGTTCTCTAATTTTTAAAAATTATCCCTGAAGAGAGTATAATATGGGAATCAGAGAATTTTAATTCTCCAAGAGATATGCCTCTAGTCTGGACTGACTTCTTAACTTCACCATTGTCTGCATAAGTCCGTTTACTGTATTGACTAAGATTCATAGAGAATGCTTCAGACTTATTTCTCTATAACTTCTGAGCACCAGTTCCCTGAGGTTGTAAGTAAGCTTCCATGTAGCTCTTGCATCAACCCATCCAAAACATAGAGAATTACTTTTAAGTCTGCAATTGAGCATCACTGGGGTTGGAAAGGCATAATTTATTCCATGTTCCCATGAGTTACATATTTTAACAAAGTGCACCTTTTAATCTTATGTTTTAATGTTGTAAGAGCTTTCAGTATTATTCTTGCTTAAGTTATTAGAAATTATTTGAGTTAAAATTAAAAGTAACATTTTAGCTCCCATTCTTCAAGTAAACATTGGGAATTATTTACAAATTATTTTTGCTTACTTCAGTCAAGCACTGTGTATTTAGATTTTGATCCAAACAAAATAAATCATTTATGATGTACAAAATAGAGAAAAATGAAATTTATTGCCATTGTTCTTAGTTGCTTTCTTTTTCCCTACAATTAGCTAAAAAAATTAGCATCATAAACTACCACACTTTCCTTTGGGAACACAGTCCTAAAGAGTTTGTTGGTTTGATTGGGACTAGATGTTTAGGGTCAAGGCCAACAATATATAAAAGTGAACATCCATAAGCAGGTGTTGCTTAGTATTGTGTGCAGAGGTTTGCTATGCAGACACTCCAAATCTCCAGAATCTAGCTCACGTCCCAGGAGCTGGCATACAAAACTGTAGCAGCGTTCTATTTAAAGAGTTCATTAGAACAAAACATTGTCCATACCCTCCTAGCATAACATCCAAGAGAATAAAACAATCTAGGTAGAGCTGAATTTGAGAAAAGCTTATAAAATCTGAAAATATCTCAGTGTGTCTAGAGCCAGCTGTGAGGAGAAAACACGATGCATGTGTTTCTTATTTCTGGATTAGTAACTTGGGCGTATGCAGGAAGATGAGCCATTTCAACACTGCAAGGCCAGAGATATTTCTATTCCAAAATATCTCCTTTCACTTAAGTAGCAGTCATACTAACTGAAACTCCTCTTCCAGATTCATTTGGATAGCATGTCACTTTTTAAAGGAAATATCATAGAGTAATTAAGGGGTTCATATCTTAGTTGGAAAAAAATCTTTCAATCAGAATGTTCCTTTCCAAACATTGAACATAAAGTAAACCAGTCTGAGAACAATTAAAGACCAGACTCCTGAGGATCTTGAAAGTCAATCAGCCCTGGTATTGGATATGTTAGGCAACCACCGCACTTTCTTATGCAAGACTGAAAAATACTGTTTAAGGAAAATTAGTTACTAAGATGTTTGGGATATGGATTAGAACACTACAAAATGATAGACAAACATGACCTTAGACCCATGAGCCAGTGGGATTGCCCTGCTCCGTCATAGACTTACCACGTGATTATGGAAGATTCACTTTATGTTCTTAGCTTCAGTTTTATTACTTCTCAAATTAAGGGGTTAAGTTAGATATTTTTTAGGTTTATACATGTGCATTATTTTTTAATTGAAATGGAATTGGCAAATAACATTATATTAGTTTCAGATGTACAACATGATTTAATATGTGTCTATATTGCAAAATGATCATCGCAGTATGTCCAGTTAACATCCATCACCACCTATAGTTGCAGTATTTTTTCTTGCGATAGGAACTTTAAAGATCTAGTCTCTGAGCAACTTTCACATACACAGTGTAGCAGTATTAACTATAGTCACCATGCTGGCCACAGTGAGATATTATCTCACACCTGATAGAATGGCTATATAAAAAAAGACAAGAAATAACACATTTTGGCAAGGATGTGGAGAAAGATTAGACTGTGTGAAGTTTCCTTCTAGCCCAGATTGAAAATCAAAACAATCATCAGAGCAGAATCAGAAGACCATGGACACTTAAAATTAGAGCATTCCCAGCAAACACTTCACCTTCTTTCCAATTCAGAAATTCTTCTTTAATATCACTGATGAAATAACCTGTAGCTGAAGACTTACCCTGAGAAGAAGTGCTCCATCTTATAAAACAGCTTCTAAGAAATAGGGGAAGAGCTTCATGGTTAACAATCAGGGCTCTGGAGTTATACCCACCTGAGTGGGGACCCCTGCTCACTCGCTGAGTGACCATGGGGAGGCCAGATCATCTCTCCAAGCCACAATTTCATCATTTGTCTAAGAAGATAACATTAAACTATTATTAGTATTGAACTTACTGACAAAGGCTCTCTCCTGACTAAACTTTAGTTAGGCTCCTTTGAGCCCACTTCTCAACCAGGTCTCCATGTCCATCTTTGACAAGTCCAGTTTTAGCAAGAATCCTGCCAAGTCAGTTTAGCAAGAATCCCCCACCTTTGCTATCTGATTACTGCTGATAGCTGATCATAGTCCTCATCCCCACTCTTGATATCTAATCACTCTGGTCAGCTTTCAGTAATCCTGCTGTTAAATATGTTAGTAAGAATCACCCAATTTTGATGTCTTCTCTTACTAATTTTCCATGCATTGACCCCCTTGCCCTGCTCATTGGCTGTAAATCCCCAGCTTTCTTCATTACACTTGGAGGTGAGCCCAACCTCTCTCCCCTATTACAATACTCCTGTTGTAAGAGTCTTGAATAAATTCTTCCTGGCCATTGTTATGTGTCAGAATCATTTTCTTTAACATGTTCTCTAATTATTCGAAAGTTCTCCTTCATGTTGAGCTGACAACCTATCTGTTCCTTCTTCCCACTGGCCCTCGTGCTTTCCTTCTGGAGAGATGAATAACATTTCTATTTCTTCTTTCACATGACAATCTTTCAAATAGATGAAAAAAGAGATCACATGTATCGAATCATCTTTGTTTTAGGTTAAATATATCCATTTTCTTTAGCATTCCAGATCATTACCACTTTGGTCCCTCTTATAGGATTATGTTCGAATATGTCACTGTGACAGTTACAATACTTCAAAAGTGATCATGCAATCTTTGAACACAGTGACACCATTATCTTTCTTGGGCTAGGCTGTACCCTACTATGAAGCTGATCTTAAATGTGGCCTCAGACACATTAATTTTTGGCAGCTGCACCATACTTTGGCACACCAATACTGAGATGAATCTGAGGGTTTTTTCTAACCTTGAATTTTTGCAGTTCATTTTTTAAAAGAAAGTGCAGGATTCAATAATAGAATGGGATTCTTCAGGATAAGCTTCCAGTAAAAGGCATTTATAATCACCTCATCACATAATGATGGACAATGCATCTTGTGAACGGAGGCCTGAAAGAGATGATGGACTCTACAGTGGAGAAGAGAGTGACTATTTCTAATGGCAGGATGGGAAGAAGAAAGGTGTGGGGATAGAGCTTAGCACATGGCACGTGGGTAAGAAGAGAGCAAAGCAGTGTGTAATGATATATGACATATTAGCTGAGCTATTAATTTCTTTGAGAAACATTCCTTGCAATCCTTCCTTCCGTATTAGGGGATTTGTCTACAAAACACCTTGGACCCAGTTATACAATTTTCAAACTGCATTTCTTTGACATGTATTATTTATTTTTCTGGAACATAAAAGGAATTTGTTAGAGAAAATATTGAAAGTGTAGAAAAGTATACTTGACCTGAATTATATACAGATATATTTATTTTTTACAATATAGACATAGACTTATAAATACATATAAATATATATAAGAAAATTTTATTTTCTTTCCTACTGATTCTACAACCCAGAGATAACAATTGCAATTCACTTGTCTAGGTCCATCCCCCATTTAGGCCATAAATTCCTTGACTATGTGAAGTGGGTCATGATCAAAGTTCTTAAACCCCTGATAAAGAATAGGGTCTGTATGAAGAGGCAGTCCTCTAAGAATTAACTCCTACTGACAACATTTCAATACATAGGCAATATTATGTATCATATAAAAATACATAGGGATGAAAGAGAGGAAATTCTACCCCATAACACAATTACCAGAAAAATGAGAATATATTTTTGTCTGGAAAATAACTTGGCACAAGCTAAGCGATCTTGATAGCATTTAGACTTTCAAAAATTATTATGGGAACTAAGCTTAAATTGCACCCTGATAGAAGAACTTTGCCTAGAGACACGGTGTTGATAGCCTTTTGTGCATCTCAGCAGGAGGCAACAGCTCTAAAAATGAACATCCGGGTTAACTAGAGTGACAGACATTGTCGCATAGGGTACACAGAACAGAAGGCACCAGGAGAGCAAGCTTCAGAGATGATAAAAGCTCAGTATCTTGGCAACCTTTTGTGTTGGGTTATTTTTTTTAAATTGATAATATTGTGCTCTATTTCTAATTTATTCAGCCACTTGCTGCGTGACAGCAACATTATAGTACAGAAACTATATGTCATCGTGACATTATTGGTATTCTTACACAAAGCAATACATTATTTTATTTTTCATTTGTTTAGTTGTGCTGTGGTGGGGAAAATGATTTGTAAAGTGGTCATTAATTTGATTGGCTCAACTATGTTGCCTAATTGACAAGTCACTAGATCCAATCATTTTTTTATTTAATTTTGAGAACTATTTCTTAATACTTTTGTTAAGAAAGAACAGAGAAAAACATGACTCCAGCTAGAAGTATCTTTAAAAAACACCCAAGGGTTTAATTTATTACGTATACAGGCATAAGTAAACAGAATCTTTAAAACACAAGCAAATACTTAAGTTCCAAAATTATTAAATGCCATTTTTGTGCCAGGCACTTTCTTTCTGAGTATTACGTATGTACAGACGCATATGAAAAAGTCAGATCTTCCATGATTTATATCTTTCGTGGATCTTTTACATCTACCATGAAGGGAATAGTTTCAAGATTATTTATATATGATTTATAACTAGCTGGCATCTCGGACATGGTTCAGAAGGAGCACTAGCCTCTGTTAAATTCGTACATTTCTGCTGCTGCTCCTCCTCCAGGGCAACAATTGTGGATGTGCAAAGCAGCTCAAAGGCAAATCAAACACCTTTGTGAAGCACGCCTGCCTCTCCATTCCCCAAGTGCAGCTTATGGGCTGAGTCAGACCATCTAAAACGTCTCTCCAATTTGTGAAATTCAGACCAGGCATTTTCACATGAGGTTGTGACAAATATGCAGTGTCCCACATTTTTTGACATAGATTCTTATCCTACTATATTACTCATCAAATATATTTTATTATAATGCAAACAGGTGTGTGTGATGCTCATTAGTTTCTTTTTCCATGTGATTTTTAATATCATTTCTTTTCTAAGTTATTTATTCTTTTAGCTATTGCACCATACTCAGCACAGTAAATATTTGTTAAGTCTGTGAATGAATGAATGAATGAAATTAGTCTTTTTCTGCTATTCCCTCTAGAGCATGTCCTATCTCTGCTTGCTCTCTTTGCTGCTCTTTAACAATGCCCCATGAACACTGTACTTGCAACTGGAAGTTATCCCTTCCCCTTCTTCCTCCACAGCCCAGTGGGTCCAAATGCCTTCTGTTATGTTGCTTTGTTTTCTTTTACATTTCTCTTGAGTGCTTTTGTATTTTTGCTTCTGTTTTTGTAAAATATTGTATATCCCAATGATTTCCATTAGCTACATGAAAATATAGCTAAACCTTGCAAGTTCAAGTTTTTCATTTTTTTATTATTATAATGTTATCTTTCTCCCCAGTTGAGTTTTTAGATTTTAAATTCTACCTCTACCAAAATCTGCCAAAATATTTTACCACCTGTTTGTTAAGTACTTTACATATATTACCCCTTTAACTTTCACTATAACTTTAGGATACAAATATACTAATGTTATCTTCCTTTTACATATGCAAAAGAAGCAGAATCTCCTACTGGGGTTGGGAGGGGGTGGAGGAATTGAACAAAAGAGGAAAAACTCATGACATGGAGTGTTGGTGATTGCCAGGGGGAGTGGGAGTTGGGGAAGATGTAGAGGAGGGTAAATGGGGGATAAATGGTGATAGAAGGAGGCTTGACTTGGGGTGGGGATCATACAACACAATATAGATACAACATTTTATAGAATTGTACATCTGAAACCTATATAATTTTGTTAATCAATGTCACCCCAATAAATTAAATAAAGAGAAAAAAAGAAAACTGATTTGATCAATGTGTACTTTTTTATACTGAGGATTGTCTAGAACATCCCAGGTTATATAAAGTTCTCTGCTCATCATTGCCAATCACCACAATAATTTGAAGTATTTGTTTAAAAATGCTGACAATGAAGATAGGAGTGTGCCAAGATATGGAAGCAACCCAAATGTCTATCAGTAGATGAATGGGTACAACAATTATGAGACATTTACACAATGAAATACTAGTCAATCATAAAAAAGAAGAAAATTTTACCCTTTGCAACAGCATAGATGGACCTGGAGAACATTATGCTGAGTGAAATGAGTCAGTCAAAGACAAATACCATCTGATTTCATACATATGTGGAATCTAGTGGGTAAACTGAACTAACAGGCAAAATAGAGACAGACTCATAGACAGACTGAGAGTTCAGAGGTAGGGGGGTTAGAGGGTGGGGGATAGAGCAAAAAAGGAAAAAGGACTCATGGACATGGACAATAGTGGTGATTTGGGGGCTAGAGGGATTAATAATAATGGAAAAATACAGTAAAATATTTTTGAATAATAAAAATAAAGTGAGATCTCTGAAACAAACAAACAAACAAGTAAACAAAACCTGCTATTGGGAGGGTAAGTGGCCCAGCCGTACAGCTAAGGATGGTCAAGTCCGGTGTCAAAGTGGCCCTAAGGCTGCCCAAGCCATCCATGGCCATGTCTCCCAGTTTGTATCAGCTTTCACCTTGATGTATTTGAAAGGCAAGAATATTGACTGATAAAGTGCATCGACATTGATCATTTCATCCTCTTGTAAGAAACACAAAATCTCTTGTTAAGTTTTCTTGTCCATGTTGTTCTACGAAGACTTTAAAGTGACTCATTCATGTAGGAGCTGCATGCACTCAGTGGGAACTGTGAAGTGCAACTACTAACTGGAACTGGGCAATGCTCAATTACATATGCTGTAACCTGCTTCCTAATGATTTGCACATTCCCTACATTTATGTTCCTCTTCTTTTCTCCCATTTTTATTGGTTTAATGTCATTCTGCATCTTCTTCCTCTCAAAACAAGCCTTGTCAGTGGCCCATTCTCCATTTCAATATCTTCAATATTATGAGACCTCCTTTTGTCTCATTTTTCAACCACAGGACTCTCGTTTCAATTTTCTGGGAGTACTTTTTATAGATTTTTAAATATTCTCACTTTTGATTTGTCTGTTGTTGTCAAAGTGATATTATCTGCATTAGGTACCTATGCCTATTAACCTACAATAACATCTCTCTTTTTCAATCATTTTCATTCATCTTCTCGATGATTCCTTATTTATTTTCTTTTGAGAGGATGTACAGGGCACATATGAAAATAAAGGATTGTGTGGGTAGACTTGCTTCACTCCCCTTGTCACAATAATTTATTTCTTCCCCTACCTTTGAGCATTAAAATGTGGGTCACTTTGATATAGAACATTCTCACTTATTTCAGCAGCCTTATCTGTCAAACACTATTTTGGCCCCAGATTTAAATAAAGAAATGTTATAGTTAATCATTAAACCCATATTTTGAATAAATTAATTCATGATTTTCCCACCTCTCCATTTTGGTCTGTGTCAGATCTCCCTTGAAATTTACAATCAGCTATTTTTGGATCTCTGGCATATAATTTGTCCTGCATGTCAAGCCTTCTGCTAAGCTTGCCAACCTTTGCAGTGAGATGCCTACATGTCTTGTAATCAGTATTCAGTAATGTTAGTGGTGTCTAGATTCCGATGCTTTTTCTCTCTCCATTATAATTATTATTAGTAAATTTCCTGTGGTAGCCTTTCACTTTTTAGTCATACACCTTTAATCCAAAGGCCTTTTAGAATTTTTTAGAGAGCTGAAAGACTAAGCAGAAAACCATTAAATATCAAACCCAAGAGAAACATTTAATTCTACCTTAATCATTCTGTGCAATTTTTGAGTTGATATGCTTGCTATAGAATAATTTTTAACCTCTTGGTTAATTCTTTGGTATTGGCTCACATTAATTCTGTTTTATGTGGCATAATTTTCTTTCTTAAAGAACATATCCTTGATTTATTTTTCTCTTTCTATGTTATCATATTGTTTATTTTTAATATCATGAATCTGATCCTAACTTTCTCTTTTCTATGCATGTTTTATATTGTATTTTATTTTATTGTTTCCTGACATTTTCCTAACACTTTTACACCTTGATGGAATGGACATATTCTCCCACCTGTACTTGGATTTTTGCTATTTTAGCTTTAATTTTCTCTTCTTTGTTTTTCTACTGTTGCTCTCTTCACTAAATATCTCAGCAGTCTTATGGAATATTGACTTCTTGAAAGTCTTTTCCTTACTCACTTGCTTTTAAAGTCATTCTTTGCATCGCTTTCAAACTTCCAGATCAACATCCATTTATTGCACATTAGAAATCAGGCTTTAGTTTAGATGAGCCCTTTACTGTTCTCATTCCTTAGATTGGACACCTCTCATATGTATTCTCATAGTACCTCACGTAGAGAGCCCAGAGCAGCTCTTGTCACTCTTTATTATAATTATCTGGTTCCTTGTGCCAGTCTGGCGCTTTTTGAGAGCACATGGTCATCTCAGAGGCATCTTTGGCTTGGTGGCTAAGGGTGTAGACTGGAGTCATGCAGCTGTGACATATACTAGCTTATGGACTTGGGAAAGTCACCTACCTCTCTGGGCCTCATTTCTTCCTCTACAAATTGGAGTTATTATTAAACTTGCCTTCTAATTTTTTGTTTGTGAGAATCAAATTCTTAGAACAATTTCTAGCATAACACAATAAATGCTCTATGTTTGCCATAAATTTTACTGTAATAATAATTATTATTATTTTAGTCACAGACACATTTCCAGAATATCAAGCATAATACATGTCTTAGAATAGTACTCAAGTAATATCTGTTGAATGAATGAACCAATAAAAATTAATGCTAGTAAAAACCACGCACTCAGATAAACAATCTAACAACATAACAGAGTGTGTATATCCTGGAATATGTAAGAATGGGAACTTCCCAGAATGCAGATAGATTTCTCGCTTTTCTTATGACTGGCAGATATACCTAGAAAGGAGCGGACCTTCCAGATAAAACTTCACCTAAAAATAGATGGATTTTGGTAATTAGTGTGCACTTTAGAGATATCCTTTGTTATCTCAAAAACCTTTTCTGGCCTCTTCCCAAACTATTCTTCTGCCAAATATTGTAGCTTATGAGAATTTTCTCCTTTTTCAATGGCATTAAAAGGAAGGGGAACTTCTTACATATTTTATAACTGCTTCTTACAACCAAATCCTATCACTTCTGTCACATCTGCCCCTTTACTGAGTTTGTTACAGAGTGTTAGTATGGGCATGCAGATGATCATCCTACAACCCTATGCTCTTTCCGATTGTGTCTAGCTATTTCATGTATAGATCTTTGCTGTGAGTGTTTTCTTCCTCTGTTGTTGCTATTATTATTTTCTGTCACCTCATGGATAGGCGGCCGATATCCTCTCAATTGGTTGTATGCATAAGAAGGCAGGGTGTTTGTACATTCCTTGTTCTTTTTCTCTTTGAAAAATATATACGTTCACATGTCTAGTAACACGTGAAATATTTTCACATGCAAAATTTTTCCTGGGATGACTCTGTAACCAAATCTCAATTTTCTGCAATCTGTTTTTGCATTTGACATTCACTGATTTGATACCTATTGACAGCCCAGGATGTTGTATAAGGAAGGCATAGACAATAGGCCTTTTAAAGAAGTGTGGAGTCTTTTAGTAATGTGAATTTATCATGTTTTACATAAAATAAAAATAACAACTCTAGTAAAAAGTTAACATTTATTTAGCCTTTCTTATGTGCATGGCACATACATTAACTTATTTAGTTTTGATAAAAAGCCTCCAAGTCCCGTTTGTGCACCCACTTACAATATGAGGAAAGGAGTACCAGAGATCCTAACAATTACTTGCTATTAAGCATATATTATATGAAAACATATTTAAAAATAAAAATGAAAAATTAAGCAGCATATTATTATGAATCCAGTGAAACAAAAATTTTTAATATAGTAGCTTGTACAAATTCCAAGGAGTGATAAAGTGCTATCGTATGTGGTGGCCAGAGGAAGTTTTGAATTATGGTTAGTTTGGGCTTTGAAGGATTGAAGGGTGGATAAGGTTTGAAATGGACATGAGGAGGAAAAGAATAAAATACTAATGTTAAAAGTGTGATTTTAACACTGCTCAAATATTTTACACATATTATCTAAAGTAATCCTCAAAGTATTTTCATGAGGTAGTTCTTACTATTGTGGGCACTTTATAAAAGAGGAAATTGGGGTTCAGAGAGGGTCAGTATGTTGCTCAAGGCCACACACAGAAACGTGGTGGGGGAAGATTCAAACCAGGCAGTCTGATGATAAGAGTTCTTTCTACTCAACCACTGCTAACAGCTGCCCTTGCTGAGGAAGAATATTTTAACTTGTTGGGGACTATAGGTAAGAGAGGAATGAGCACAAAAAATCAACAACAACAAAAAGGCAAAATAAAAGGGAGAAATACAATGTTCAAATAGCCAAGAAAGTTTAAAAGTAGCAGACACCAAACCAATAACGGTAACCTATACAATTTTTCCAAAGTTGTTATCAGGTATCACAAAATAATAAAATTGAACTTTGGAACATATCTATAGAATTGTCTGAATGTTTTTAGTTGATGTTTCTAGATCTGTTAGTAGGTAACCTTGGGTAGAGAGAAATAGCTGACAATCAAAGGAAGAAAGGAGAAAGGATTCAGAGGGCCGGCAGTCAGCAGGTGACCTCCATAATCGCCCCAGTTGAGAGTGCTTTATCTTGAAGGAGAGCTGGCAGGGAATCCTTACGCACCTTCTCTGTCTTTATTACACATCACTGAGTGTAAAGCCCCTGAACTGGGCTGCAGGGTATAAACACCCTAGAATCTCAAAATTCTGAGACCTTTCTTATTTTCTAGCTCTTATAAAAATAAATCTCATTTTTATACTGCAAAATATAATTTCTAAGGAGATTAAATTAAAGTGGTTGGTTATATACAATAACTGGATTCAATGACCTATTAATTTCTTATTGCTGTTATAACCAGTTATCATAACCTTCATGACTTGAACCAACACAGATTTATTATCATGTAAGAAAAGTTCTGGAGGTTAGGAGTCTGAAATGGCCTTTATGAGGAGAAAAATGGTGTCAGCATATCTGTGTTGCTTGCAGAGGTTCTAGAGGAGAATCTGCTCCTTACCTTTTCCCAGCTTCCAGAGGCTGCCTGCGTTCTTCGGTTAGTGACCCTGTCACTGCGATCTCTGCTTCCGTCATCACATCTCTGCCTCCCACTTTGAACATCCTGCCTCCTTTTAGTGAGGACTCCTGTGATACACTGGGCCCACCTGGATAATCCAACACAATCTCCCTATCTCAGGATCCTTAACTGAGTCACATCTGCAAAGTCTCTTTTGCCATATAAGATAACATATTCATAGATTTGTGGATTAAGATGTAGGCACCTTTGGGAGGCCATCATTCTGCCTGCCACAAATAGTAAAATAAAACTATAAAAGATGAAAGTACTAGTAGACATAAACATGTTTGGGGATGGAGAACAATATTATACGCATGAAAATGATGAAGAAATCATAAAAAAGAGACTGACAGACTTAAACCAAGTTCAGGAAATCTACATACATGGAAATAGTATACCCATGTTATTTACGTTATGTAAAATAACAGGCAAATGAAAACAAGTAATAAGTACAGCGAATAGGCAAAATGTCAATAAATAATATTATTGATTAAAAATGAAATTGATCAGTAAGAACAGATAAATGCCGCAGTAGAAGGAGGAGCAGAGGACCTGAACAAACTATTAATTAAAGAAAGGAAATTCAAGAGACCAATACAAAACATGAAAATATTCCACCTTACTACTTAAGAAATGCAAACTATACAAATAAATACCATTTTCTTCATCAAATCAAGCAAGATAAAAACCATATTGATTAATGATAATAAAATGCTTGTGGAACATACATGGCCAATAAGAGTTTTCAATGTTTCAAATGGTATAATGAATAATTTGGGATTATATACAAATGGTTCTTAAATATTTATTGCTTTATCTCAATGGTTACAATTTTGGAATTCATAAATAAATGAAAACAAAATAGAAATATTTATAAGTTTTTTGGACAAAAATAGGAGAAAACTCAAATTTGAAATAATATTTGGTGATGCAATGAATTAAATGATTGATTATATACATTACAGTTGACCCTTATATACTGAAACATTTATTATATTGCCATAAAGATGATGTTTTCAAAGGCAATTTTTCAGAATACATATTGAAGGCTAAAAGTCAGACACAAACAACATTGTATTAGTATGATTAAGTTCTGCTACAATAGCAAATATCAAAAGTTCAGAGTCTTAAAAGATTCAATTCTCAATGATGTACCATCTGCTGTGAGTTCAGCAATGTTCCATGGCAAGCGGTGACTTGGGGCCTCAGTCATCTTCCACGTAGTGGCCCTGCTAGCTGAACGTGAGACATCAGGGTTCAAACTTCAGTGCCTCAACCCAGTTACCTCAGTGAGCTGTAGGGTCTGGTTAACTGCAAAGGAGGTGGCAAAATATTCCTTTCACCTGCCATAGAATGAGATGAAAATTAGTGATAATTAGTAGTTTCTAAAACAGGTATATATTGTTTGGTCCTTGTTTCTTTATTAATTATTTATACAATGTATACAGGCAAATATAGCTATACTTACTCATTTAAGACTATGGGTCTAAACGAAAGGTCAGCTCACTATGGCCCTAGTCAAATCTAGTCAGCTGCTTGTTAGTGTCCAACCAACCAGCTAAGAATGTTCTTTGCCATGTTTAACTGGTTGAATAATGTTTGGTGATGCCTGAAAATTGTCACAAATTCAAACTGCAATGTCCACAAATAAAATTTTATTGAAAACACATTCTTGCTTCTTCATTTACATATGTCTTTGGCTGATTTCAGCTATAACAGCAGAGCTGAGTCATTTCTGCGATACAGATCACAAGACCCAGGGAGTCTGAGATGTTGACTATGCAGACCTTTAGAGAAAACATTTGCTGGCACCTACTCTAAATACCTAAGGAAAGTAGCCATAAAAATGAAATTTTGATCGTAGTTACTTGTAGGTTCGTGATTAAAATAATTCTTAGCTTTTACACTTCCTATTTTCTAAAATTTCTACACTGAATAGATATTAAAGCCATATTTGGGAGAACTTGGAAACATTAATGAAGATAAAAATAACTCACATGTAGAATCGCTAAGAAAAATCTCCACAACTAGCTCCAGATAGCTTCTCTCTGGAGGCCTCCAGCTGAGTCCAGGAGACAAGGGAATGGTCACTAAAGACAGGGCCTGGCTTCCTTTCCCATCCCTTCTTCAGGGCCCCTCTCCTGCCTTCCAGTCTCTAGCCACACTCCCTTTTTCTCAGTTCAGCAAATAAACCACACTCATCCTGTCATCATGGCCTCTGCACTTGCTTTTCCCTGGAGACCCCTTCCTGCAGATTTTCACATGGCTGACAACTTTGTCATTCAGATCTTAGCAGGAATGTCACCCCCAAGAGAGAGCCCTCCTGTCTCCTCTGTGCCGTGTCGTGCACGACCACAGCCAGTCTCGATCACAGTTGCTGTTTTATTTTTTCTATGTGCATACCACTCACTGCTTCATTTTATTTTTGTGTTTATATTCTTATTGTCAGTTGCAGTCGAAAATCCATTAATGCGGACTCATCATAGGTCTTTTATCACTGCTAAATCCTGTGGAAGATTATACTTTTTTACAATTTATTTCCCTATGACCTAGGATATGGCAGTGGTGAAAGACTGATTCACCATGGATTATTATCCATTTGGTGTATACCTCATACACCGTGACACCTTAAGGAGCCCTAAGGAAAAGTCAGATCTCTACTGGAGGAAGCCTCTGTAGCTCAGTAGGACCCCTGCCTTTGTGTTAGTCATCTTTGACACTTGGATTTTGAATTAAACTGTGCCAGTGACAATGAAGTTAGTTGTGGTCCTTACATCTGATATGATATATTGTGGATTGAGGGTAAACATGCAACTCTGAGCAAATGTAGTGAAAATAATTAAGAATTTTTTTGAAAATCATGTAGTTTTTGGGGCCACTAATTTGCTCTTTTCATATTGATAATAGGAAAAAATGTATGAATACGTCTCTAATCAACATCAACATACATTTATCAGATATCTTGTTTGTAAAAAGATAAATGAGAAATGTTATTATTTTCAAGAAACATACAGAAAATGAGGGAGAGAGACCTGTGTATACAGGTTATAAATATAAAATGTTATACAAATAAAATGTATTGTCAATATAAATTTAAGATATTGTAGTAGCCAAAATTGCATTATGCCAATCATATTTCCCAGTCTTAACTGCAAAAGGTAGAAAGTGAGATATTCTTAAAGGTCAACACTAAAATTAAGTTGTTGCAACTTGTTCTTTTGTCTATAGGATTTCAAACTTCCTTTACTTCTGGGGGAGGACAGATAATCCTATGGTTTAACCAAAAAGGAGGTTTCCCATAACCCATTATTCCTAGGGACTAACACCTGGTTCTCCTCTTCAAGTTATAGTCTTTGGAATGTTGTCTCTAATTTCTTTATTTAATGCTATATTTTTATATGACATCTTTCAAAATATTATAGAGAATCAGCAATTGTCACAACTGATTTTACTGAATTTGAGACATTCATAAAAGTAGAAACATATAGAAAGAAGAAAACTATTTATGCAAAGCCGCTATAGAATTTTGTCCCCTTTCTAAAAGCCTTTATCAGTTCAATGCCTTTGCATTTCTTTTAGCTTTTTACAATTTTTATCTATGTTTTTTACACACATCTACTAAGATTAAATATCAATCTTCATTTTTAAGGGGTCCATACATAGAGATTAAAGTTTTATATTTGTGTCAATTAAATGACACTCCTATAAAACACACATAATTGGTGGAGGAAGAGCATATTATTTGTCAAAAAAGCAGAAAATAAAATACCACATTTATTAAGAGGCAGCAGTAGTGACCTGCTTACACTGGAAAATGTTTAGATGCTTAGTGCAATACAAATTATCTTGTTCCATTGTGTGGAAAAAGATAAATCTCACAAGCTGCTATTTACTACGTAAAGATGTGTTAAACCCAACATCGCAGCCACAGAGGGATATTTAAAGTCCTATCATTACTACTGTTACAGATGAAGTGTTTTGTCTGTATTATTTATGAACATCTTGCAAAAGCAGCCTTCATGGTACAATCTGACATAATGATTTTTATAAAACAAATGCTGTGGTTTCTCTTCCAACATTGTCCCAAATTAGGTATGTCCATTAAAATCTAGGTTCTACTCCACTTATAGATAAAATAAACAACTCTACTGTATTCACTGTCCCAGCTATTGTCAGCTGGAACTCTATGTCTCATCTTGTCAAGGGGAGGTAAACAGAGTTATCTGCACCCCTTTGATACCTAGACCATAAGCAGCTCAGCTCCCAAACTCCAACCGAATGTTGATCTAGGCTGCAGAAGGTTTAGCTATCGTCAATGCATTGCTCCCAAACTCTCTGGTCTCTGAATACAATATGAATCAGTATAGCCCCCATTCCTCCCACTGATTTTAATGTTCACTTGACTGTAAAAAATAAACGACTATCCTCTTGAGTCATTGAAAATTCAAAGATTATGTTTCTTTCATAGAGACTACAGTTCACCCTTGAACAACAGGGACTGGAGGCACTGGCCACCTGTGCTGCCAGGAATCCATCGATAATTTCAGTTGGACCCCCAGGTGCGCCGATTTTCAACTACCAGTTGACCCTTGAACAAGGCGGGTTTGAATAGTCTGGGTCAGTTGAAAAACAATCCAAGTTTAAACTAGACCCGTGCAGTTAAAAATCTCATTGGTCAATGGCCAACTCTAATTATAGCGATTACAAAAGTCTACAGCAATACCTTTTGCAGTGTTGCTACCCAGCTTTTCTCCATGGAAACTGTTAACTCTTCTAAGCCATTTACCCAAATGGACGTTGAGAAGTATAATAGAGAAAAAATAATATCCACTCATCTCTTCAGTAAATATTTATTGACTATCAGCCTCTTGCTAAACACCGCCTACTGGACTCACGAGAATGAACTGCACAGATGCTGGTGTGCACTGCAGCTCAATTGCGCGGACCTGGAGCCGGTCGCCCTAGCATCAGTTTGCTGAGGCCACAGGCAGCATTTTCGTCGAGTAGCAGCAGCAGCTTCCTTGGCTGCTTATTTCTGTCACACCTTTGGGAATCATTCTTACTGAAGTTTATTGCTTTGGTCCTCCCAGTGATTCCGCAGGCCATTTAATAATTCTCTGTACTTTTACTTATTTATTTTTTGCTTAAGCTCGCTTTAGTGGATTATTATGTATTCAGGTATTCGGCATTCTAAGGATGTATCTACTGGCGTCTCCCAGTATTTGGACCCCAGTTTGAGAAACTGCATTTGATGTTAAATGTTATTATTTGTTAAATAATATGTGATTGCAAACCCAAATTCCAAAGTAAGAACTGACATTTATTGGTACTCAATTATAATCATTCAGATAATTTAGAGTAAGTTCATATTGTTTAATAACAAAATGAAATAAACAATCTAAAATAAAATAAATCTGTGAACTTGGAGATCCCCAGGGTGCTCCTGACCCAAAATTGAAAAAATCCTGGTGTAAAGCATATAGCTATATAGTGCTTGGCACAGTCATGAGAAGGCACTCAATCGGTTCTTTGTAATTTTAAAAGTAATGTTGTTATTGTTAAATACCAGATGAGATAACAATGTGCAAGCACTTTGCAAAGTGGTGAAGTGTTACAAACATTGTTGATAGTATCATCGGTGTGAATGCCTCACGGTTTCTCAGTGCACAGTGACAATGGTTTGGTGTCATATTATTGTAACTGAAGGGCCATACTCTGTGTATTTTATCTACTGAAGGCATGGATAGCAATTACATAAAGGATCCTTCACTCTACAGAGAAGATTCAAGTTAAGTAGCATTAGTACACACAAAAGACAAGCCCAATAATTGAAACTCTGTAGCGATTCTCCAGGTCAAGCAAGGCCTACATGTAGTACAGTTTAAATTGCTGTCTCTCAGGTTTTACTTTACTCTGGGTATCTCCAGTGGCCATTATCACACCTTTTGCCACACTGAACTCGCAACTGAAAATAAATCAATCTTGAGGTGATTGAAATTAAATTGCCTGACTTCTCTCATTTGTCATTCTACAGGAAGTCAGTATTGGCTGTGGAAAGAGAATTAACTGACATTTTTTTCTTTATTTTTTTATTATTTTCATTGAGCTTTGAGAAAAATTAATTATAGCATTATTTTCCCAAATAACACATGAATTATAAATGTTAGTATGTTTGCCATATTTATTTTATATCAATTTTTCTCAATTTATGTCTTCTGAACTCAATATTGAAATCTCTTTTGGGTTCTAGGCCATACTTAAAAAACACAAAACATATTTACACACTATTAATATATATTAAATATACAATATTGATAGGGTAGATTTATATATGTACATAAAGCATGTATATATAAATATATAAACATTAATATCATGGATGACCCAAGTTTCATAGATTTTCTTGATTAATTTACCAGTTAACTAATTTGCACTTTCTTTGAATTGATTGATTCTACTTTTATTCTGCATAGTATCCACATATTCATTCACAGAGCTTTATTTTTGCCTCAGCTGACTTCCTCAATCCCTATGTCTCACCCTTTTGTTCTTTCCTTTATATTCAAGCAATCAATATGTTTTTTAAATTGGCCTCATTGTCTCTCACAATGCATCTTTCCTTATCATTTCCTCTGCACCCTACAGGTCCCACACTCATTACCTCCCCCTGCGCCACGGCATCAGCCACCCTGCCAACTCCCTGACACAATTCCGTCCTCCTCACTGCTTGCACCCGTTTCCTTCACCAGGTCCCAGCCTCTAAGGGAGGGCATTCACCATGCTGTACTCCTGTTCAAGAATCTGTCCTTATTCCTACCACCTCCTGCAAACTTTACCAAACCAAAAACATTGCTAATCTTAATGAAACAGAGTTCAGTGATTTAAGTGAGCAAAAGTAAAGGCGTTTTGCTCCACAACCCCGTAGAGAACTCTAGCATGCTCATGCTCACCTTAACCTGTCGTGAGGGCATTTGGTAGGTAGCCATTCCCAGGTAAAATGTATTATTATTTTGGAGAGAAAGGGAGATAGCATTAAAATCTATCAGAAGCTCGATATTTTGTAAAACATCATTAAAACAAAGCTAATCTGTGAAAATCATTTTGAAAATCCCTATTGTTTAAGATTTTATTTATTTACTTGGTTCTTTGTTTTGTTGTTTAGGTTCCTGTTAAAGGCGAGATCATATGGTATTTGTCTTTCACTGCCTGGCTTATTTCGCTTAGCATAATGCTTTCCAACTCCATCCATGCAGTTGCAAAGGGTATGAGTTCCTTCTTTCTTTCAGCTGCATAGAATTCCATTGTGTAAATGTACCATAGTTTT
Source organism: Trachops cirrhosus (assembly GCA_028533065.1). Classification (NCBI taxonomy): domain Eukaryota; kingdom Metazoa; phylum Chordata; class Mammalia; order Chiroptera; family Phyllostomidae; genus Trachops; species Trachops cirrhosus. The sequence continues at coordinate 25,435,489 of CM052538.1, read as the reverse complement.
TTGATCCAATCAAAAGACACTGAAATAGAGGAAAAGTTGTCAGTGACCAGAGGGGAGAGGGGAGGGAATTTCAGGGGAGAAGGGAAGGGTTTACAGGAACAAATATAGAGGACACATGGACAAAACTAGGGGTGTTGGAAAGGGGAGGGAGGAGGGGAGGAATGGGTAGGTGGGCTGGAATGGGATTAAAGGATAGAAACTGTACTGAATAAACTAAAATAAAAAAAGTTTAAAAAAATAAATTAATTAATTAATAAAAACGATTTTATTTATTTATTTTTAGAGAGAGGGGAAGGGAAGGAGAAAGAGAGGGAGAGAAACATCAGTGTGTGGTTGCCTCTCACGCACCCCCCACTGGGGACCTGGCCTGCAATCCAGGCATGTACCCTGACTGGGAATTGAATCAGCGACCCTTTGGTTGACAGGCCCCGCTCAAACCACTGAGCTACACCAGCCAGGGCTGAAAAACCCTATTGTTAAAGTCTGACTATTAAGCAGTTTACCAATTTTTTTAAAATCTCCTCAAGAATTGTTGTGAGTGGTACTCTAGCTGGCCTTGTGACATGGTTTGCACAAGGCTTGTTCATTTCCACTTCTGTGACTTAGTGCATGTAATCTTCCCAGTGACGAGCATGTCCTTCTGGTCTTCATAGCACCACTATGATTAATGTAAAAGTTTTTCTATCCCCAAAAGCCTTTTTTATTATCTCGATTTTAGGCTATTATGTCATTATTTTAGAGGCATAGTATTATAGATATGCATTTTTTACTCTTCCATCTAAGAATTATATTCTTGTGAATAGCATATAAGTCAAGCAGAAAATGTCAAAAACCATGTGATATAACTCATATATGGGATATACAACTGAAAGCAATGAATGAACAAACAAGAGCAACCAATAAACAAAAACTCCTAGACACAGACATAAATATGGTGGCTGCCAGAGGGAAAAGGATGTGGGAGCAGGTAGTAAAGAGCAAAGGGGGCCAAATATATGGTGAGGAACATTGATTTGACTTTGGGTGGTGGGCACACAATGCAATATACAGATGATGTATTACAGAATTGCACACTTGAAACCTATTTTATTAACCAATATCACCCCAATACATTTAATTTAAATGCATTTATAATTTAAATACATTTAAATTATATCCCAATACATTTTTAATTTAAAAATTAAAAAAATAATTATATCCTCTTATAGACCAATCTTGTCTTTCTGAAGCAATGTAGCTTCTTTTTGAGGTGTGGCATTTCTAATTCTTTTTCTTGCTTAATTTTTACGTTTCATGTTTATGTCTCTGCAATGACTTACTAGTGGTCATATGTTTTATATGATATTTTCCTCATATATAATTTGTATCTACAACCATAAAATAGCCTTCTGGCTGCTATACAGAGGAAGCATGCCGGCACTGCCCCTGGATACATTTAAATGGCCAGTAGCCACGTGGTGATCAAGGGCTGGCAGTGACGGCACGGCAGCAGGCACGCAGCACCTTCATGGCAATGAACGTTATTGCTGACGGCGTATGTGTGACTCGAGATGACACTTTGTAACGTACTAGATATTGGAGAAAGTACTGAACGATTTTCACTGGGGGCTTTATAATTTTTACAAGCAAGGGAACAATACATGCATGTATCATATGTATACTATAAATTATGTAAATTTAAGTATCAATAAATTAAAAAATGTATCAAGATTTGAACATTTGTTAATTCTGAGTGATGGAAATATAAAGAAATATGGTGTCTTTGTAAGATTTTATATATTCATATTTCTTACTAATAAATGATGATGGCAATAACCATATTGCATAACTCACAGGATTATTTTGTGAGATCAGTAACAATTGATATCTTAACATCATTTTATTTGCATCCCATAGATCAGTTTTCTTTGAGTCTATATTTTCTAAGTAGCTTTCTGATTATAATTGCCTGCCTTAATGATCTAAGGGTACTGCTTTGCATGAGCTATCATTTATATCTGAGCTAATATTTTAGCATTTTGTTACCTGCATTACTCTCAGTGCACTCAGATAACATGAGTCTGTTCCAAATAGATAGATCCATGCTCCCTCTATTTATTTTTTTGTTAGTTTTCTAAGTCTGAAAGGTAAGAATTATACTCTAAAACTGTCTTTCTGATCATCTGGATGAAGGTCCTCTGTTTAGGTGTGGTGAAAGTGGTTCTTCACATGTAAATCTCAGGCAACTGTACCCCATATTCTCATACATGTGAAGGAACATTGTCTGTAGACCATTGAATAAATGCCACCTTCTAGGCTTTGCTTACTTACTATAGGCATCAGACTTCTCTTGGTAATGGCCCAAACTTAGCAAATTCTTTGGCATTGCAACTACATGAAAACTAATTACACGAAAACTCACTACTCCATGGACAAATTGGTGCAATGTTTCCTGTGCAATTTATTATCCAGTATTAAGAACAGAAATCTCTTCTATTAAGATCATAATTCTGTAATTATAAGTTATAATTTTATAGGGGATACTTCATTTCTTATTATTATACTTGTGGTATAATAATGTCTTTGTAATTTTTGTTCTTGAGAAATTTAAAATCCTTGCAAATGAACATAGTCACTGTACAAAATCTATTATCTTCATTTAGTAAATTGTTTCATTGAAGTTACAATGGATTCCAGTTAACATTTGTTTTGTTTTTTATTATTGTTTTTATTTCATGAAAGATGACAATAAAGTAAGTCAATAACCTATGAATTAAAACAGAGAGAACTGCTTCAATACTTTGGACTTTATTCAGTTATTAGTTTCAGCTTGACTTCCTTGAAAATGTATTGGTGAAGCATAAAATTGCAAATTATTTTGAATATTTTAATAGGATAGTATTCAAGGTATGATCTGTGGACAGTGAGTGACCTCTCTACATTCTGAAAGAAGATGTATAAGATTTCATTTTGACTAACATGTGAAAACGAATTAGCATTGCTCTTCTGTCTCCAGAGTTTTTTGTCTCCTAGATGTTTTGTGTTAAAAGGGAAGCAAATAAAAAAGCTGTGATGAAAACTCTTCTCAGAAATATTCTGCTGTATGCATGGGCCTTTTCTGCTGAAGAGTATACCTTAATTTTGAATAGAAATTTGAGAAGTTTACTTCCAAAAAAAGTAATAACTGAGGTAATTTTATCAATGAAAGAATGTAGATCATGAAAGCTTGGCATTAATTCTCTTCATAGAAATACAGAATAACATCATTATTATTCTTATGTAACTTTATTATTTTATGCATGTTTTGGATTTAAAATAATCTTGAGTCAATGCCCACTTGATTGGCATACTATTTTGCTTTCCTCCTGTAAATAATCAAATGTCACCAAAGCTTATGACTTCAATTGTTAATAGGAAAGTAATTCCAATTTTAAAGTCATGTTTGCATTTTAAAATATTTTATATAAGTATAAATTGTCTTTTGTGGTAGAATCTATACCATTCACTCTGTAGTTTAAAGTTTATGTTTAGAAGACATCATTTTATTTTTCTCTCAATAAAATTGATGTCCATCATTGTTTGGAGGAGGCTGAAGTAATCTGGCTAGTAAAGACTAAGTGTACAGTTTAGATAAATTCCAATTTTAGATAAAATCAGGAGAGCCGAGATCAATTTGAACCGTTTGCAAGTCGCAAACATCTAGACAGTTGTGAATTTGGGACTAAGCCTTCGAGCCTAGGCTGGGAGAGCACAGACCACGTCAGAGACGGTGTTGCTGCTCTCTTGTTTGCGTTCTGCTTTGTTCAACGCACACGAAGCAAATATCTGCTGATTGATGCTCACACGTGCCTAAGTCAATAAGACGGATGGCAGGGCAGCAAGGAGGCCTTTATGCTTCACAATGCCAATTTCGTAATCGATAGCAGTAGCAAAAGCTGCAGTGACTGGCACTGACAATTGGGAGGCATAGAAATGAACCACGAAAGCTGTTTTCTATACCTTTGTTGTATTTTCTCTGCCTCACATAGCTGTGGCCTCGTGAAATGGGTTTATTCACTATTGGCCTGGTAGGACTTAATCTTTATTAAACATCCAATTTTCAAACATTTCTGTGAAATGATAAAGACAAATATCTGTTCACTGGGCTCTGTTATAGATAAAACTTAGTCCATTTATAACTTTCCAATGAGACACTTCCTACACAACTTCTGTATATTATTATGTTTGTATGAGGCTTTCTGTAAAAAATAAAATTATTATATTGGTTTGACTACCGAGGGTTGGGTACATTATTTGGACAACTTATAGAAAATGGATATGTGTAGTGAATAGATTGCATTTGTATAAATACAGTGTTTACATATTAAACTTTACATACATGTTTAAACCTTTGTGAACATGCTTTTATACCATTCCTCTCACCAGTGTTTTAATTTTTACTACTGGCCCCATTACCTGTGTTAGACTGAAACAATATTTACTAGAGATGCTAAAGGGTGCACTGGTTCAGAAATGAACCAGGCGTCAGACAAACCTGGGATGGAATCCTGACTATGTCACGTAGTAGCTTTCTAGAGTATGCTATACTATTTTGTTTGTTTGTTCACCTGCAAAGGAAAAAACTTAAAAGGATAATCAAAAAATAAGTTTATATATTTTTTTGTTTAGGTTTAGAAAAGACCATTCATATAAAGTCACATACCACAATGACTGGCATAGGGAAACACTCAGAAATGAGAGCTATTAAACCTATCTTTATTATATTTTTATTTATTAGAACCTGGCTCACTCACAACTAATAACCAGTCACACTTTACAAAGATATGTTTAAAACTAAAAAACAAACTATTCAGAAAGCTCAGATATGACAATTTGTATATGAAATATAATGAAACAGAAGTACAGATAGAAATCAGTTGCATATATCAATTTACTGCCTAACTTAGGCTATAAAGTATAGCCTAATTTATTTAAAATGCAGTCAGACAGACAAACAAAAAAAGTGTGATATAAACAGTCATCACCTCGGTTTTGTGTTATTCATCCTCCCTTATTTGTTATTTAACACTTGATATGCTTTTAGGACATTTTATTTGAGCAGTTTATTAATTGAAATTTCAATTAATCTAAAGTTGTCCAGGAAGATTGGAAGCTGACAAATTTGTTTTTTTTCTTTGAAAACTACATTGTGCAGTAATATTCATAGCTACACCCACTCTCCGGCAATTTTGAGTTGTGTGGAATGAGTCATGCAGACATATGCATGTGTATTTTTATCTGGCTAGAAAATGTCATGCCCACCGAATTCTCAGTCTCCCAAATGCATGCACTTCTGGGCCTCCGACCTTTCCCGCATGCATAGAATGCAAGATATGAGATGTTATTCTGCAATGTATGTAAGTTATTTTTAAGTCACTCAGTAGGAACTGTTTCGTGCACTGAAAATATTCTTTTAATGAATCCTACCAATTACCCTCATGTGTTAATGGTTTTTAATAAAATATTTGTATAAAACCTAAAAGAAGAAATAACAATAATCACTATTTAATGTGATTATTGTAAGGCTGCCTATAAATGGATTTTTATATTTTTGTTTGACCTCACAGAGTATAAAATAATAACAAAAATATTCACAAAGATAGATATCTTGTGTTTAGATTCTTTAAGAAAGTTGAGAGAAGAAACAATAGATTGATCAAAAATATTTTTGAATGACAAGAAATTTTTCCATTTAACTTTCAAATTGATTAATAAAATATCTGCTAACCAGCCATTCACACACTGCATGTCTGTGAAGATTACTAAATAGACACCTCATTGAAGTTGAAGTTAGGAGAGCTTGAAGGAGGAGCCCTCACACCCTACCATTCACCATCAGGCATCCCAACTGTGAAGGCATGCACCCCACTTCTCTGGCAGGTAGTTTTTCTCTTGACCTCAGCAGGAAGGAAGATCTTCTCCTCTCCCATCAACCACTCAACCAGTGGAAGGCTGTTACAACTGAGTCAATGGAAGCCTCTGCACTGTGAACTCCGTTTCCTCCAATGGACCCTTTGTTTACAACTGCCTCTTCGAACTCCCCCTTTCCTCTGTAAAAGAACACTTCCCTCCTCTGTTCTCAGGACTTGAGTGTGATTTGCCATTAGATCACATGTCCCAAGTCGCAGTTCTTTATTGTTCTCAAACAAACCCATTTTTCTGGAGGAATATCTGTCTATTTGTGTAAGGTCAACGTGCTTTATAATACATTGGTTTGGCTATCATATTTAGTCTAAACAACTATTTCTGGCTCAGTCTGTGTTACTCACATCTTTTGAATATAATTTTATATTACTTACTTTAGTTTAAAGTGTTTTTTTCATATTTGCCTGATATCTCTTAAAACCTTCAGATAATCAGGTATTTTGCATCAAGATTGTCTCATAGTCCATGTTAACTATTGAGTTATTTGAAGCAAACTAAGCTAACTGATCTTGTTATATGTTCCAATCTCTTTAATCATGTTGATGTAAGCAAAAAAAAAGATAGTTTATTTCCTCAGACAGAATATCATTAACACACTGTAAGAATAAAGTCTGTGCCCCACAACATATGCCCATTCCCCGCACTCACACCTCTAACAAAAGCCAAACTCATTTAACTCCAGGACAAAGTCAATCATTGCAGGAGACTCAAATCACTGTATTCTGACCACAGCCAGCTTTCCAGTGTAGTCTCCACTACACTACATGTGCAGTTCACCTTTTCCTTGAACACTTAACACTTCCCAGCTTTTACACATGCATAGTCCTCTGAGGAAAAGCAGAATTGTTAATTTGGCTGGAATATTAGTTGTATGGCTAGAAATGGGAGACAATATGGCTGGAAAGATTAATTGGATTAGAAGTATGAAGGGTTTTGACTCTGTTTATAAAATTTGAGTTGCTTCATTAAGCAATAGGAATGTATTTATGATATTTTAGTATGAAAGTATTGTAGAAATATCAACCAGGCAGCACTATATGAGAAAGTCTAGAAGGGATAAAACATGGCAAAATACTGAGTGAAGAAACTGCATGTGAATGGAAAGTTGATGGAGGGCAATGTATTGGTAAGAGCATACATTTATATCCTAGCTCCCCTGCTTAGCAGCCGCATGGATTTGGACATATTACCCTATTGTTCTAAGCTTTGCTTTATCTTATTTTACAAATGATAATAGTAAAATTACTGCTTATAGGTATGTATGATGAGGATTCAATAAAATAACACATAAAGTATAGAACATAAAACTCAACTCAATAGTAAGTCTTCAAGAAACATTGCCTACTTCATTATTATTATTGGAAGGTCAAATAAATCTGACAGTGCATTGGCTATAAATACCAAGAAAAAAGAAATTAAAGAATTCAAAGATTTCTTATTTGAGTGTCAGTAATAAGAGTAACATGGACAGAATTTAGGAATACAGGAAGGAGGCTAAGAGCTACAGAAGAGAAGATAATAACTATTTTTTATTTGAGGGGTTCGTGGGCTGTCCAGGTAGAGCTTGTTCAGTAAGCAGTTAGAATGGTGGCCTAGTGCATAAGCCACCAGAACTCACCCTGTTATACATAAAGTAGGACAAGATCTGATCAGATATCTGCATTTTCTACTTTGCTTTTGATTTTTATCCAGTGAATAGTTTTCATTAAACTGATCACCATGATCATACAGGAATCTAAGTCTTTCTTTAATGAAATCTAATTAAAAAGATGAACTGTTTTACGAGCAAAGCTTGTAGCCTCATGGATCTGTATCTTCTGAGAATGAATCATTTTCTACACTTACATAATTGTATTGTATGTTTATTTAGAAGAGGAATGCAAACATAATTTTGTGCATTTTCATCTCTAGAAAAATGTTTTAATTACTTCAGGAACATTAAAGATTACTCAGGGAATTTCCTCATAATCAATTGAGGGAATTTTCCCAATGTTGATGACTCCAAGAATTGCACTGTGTTCTCAAAGAGAGTAATAATATGTACATCTTAGTGATTTGCCAACACATTCACTGTTATAATGATTGTAGTATGTGCCTTGTGTCCTCTACCTCCTCATTTCATCCCTTTACCTTTCAGATGATCACATTTTCTCTTTTCTTCAAAAATTAAGTTTGATTTATAAATCTTGCCTATTTTATGTAGGAAAATTGGTGTGATGTCTCTCCTGGTCTCCAATTTCTACCTCACTTTAAGATAACTCATGTTATGATTTTTGCTTCTGCTATGTATAAAATATATGTTTTGAAAATTTAAAAATGCACCCTTTCAGAACAATTCCAAGATCTGGTGCTCTACTTATCTCTTCATTTTATCATCTTCAATCCCATTGCTTTCCCTCTTCAATGTATCTGGCTTATAGTTTCTGAATCATTGCACAATGAATGTGTATCTCATAATAAAAATAGTAAAATTGCTTCTCCTCAAAGGTTAAAATGCACAGGATAACTCAATACTGAAGCAGCCCAAATAAAAAGTTAGTTACATTAACCATGTCTATCCTTAGGAAAAAAAGTGTGTTTTCTTCCTTGTAACAACTTTAGATCTTAGTTTCTGAATGTGCTGGTCCCACCATGCTTTATGTTTATTTCTGTGTTCTCTACTTTCTTACATAGGAAGCACCTTAAAATCTGATTTCATTTTCATACATTTTGGTATAAGTATTAATCATAACGTAAATATTAAATAAAATGTCTTGGAAATAGGGTTGCATTTAGATCCTCATTTTTAAAAGAAGACTTTTAAAAATAAAAGTCATATGTAGGGTAATAGCTAATCTCTCATGTGAACAAAGAACACAGCACTCCCATCATCATGGCATTTTCAGACATGCTATGAGGAAGAGAAAGAGAAATAATGTTGTTTCAGTCATTATTTTTGTTAAATCTTATCATCTAATTATATATATAATCTGATCTATCATTTCATAAACATAAAATGGGGCTGAGAATCTACCATGCTTTCCTTCACTGATAAATGTTAATCATTAAAAATAATTTCTTTCTTAAGGGAAAGGAAGACAGGGGAATTGCTCTTCAATGAGTATAAAGTTTCAAGTACATGAGATTGAAAAATTCTAGAGATTGGTTATACAACACTGTGCTCAGACATAACAATACTGGACTATGTACTTAAAAATTTGTTAAGAGGACAGATCTCATTAGGTGTTTTACCACAACAACAAGTAATTTCTCTGAAACACGTAAACCAACTTAATCTTCACCAACTCATTTATAAAACGCCAATGCCAATAGAAGATAGTGCCTTGCATTTCCCGTGTTCTGTAATAGTGCTGCTCAAAGTGTGATCCCAAGACTGGTGCTGGGTTGTGACCTGATTCTATACGGACCTGTCCTGTCCTAGAGGTCTGCCGTGCACTGCTTCTCCCTGGGGCCTTGTTCCCAAGATCCTGTAATGCTAGCACTTAGGGATACACCTTGATGCTTGAAGGATTTTTTAGTATAAGAATATGAAAATAATTACTTTTTACTTTCTATAATGGAGAATATTCTTTTGAAATGCAATGCCCCAGAAGATACCATACACTGAAAACCTAAATAGGTAAAAGCTATATGAATCATTTTAAAGTTGGTAGAAAATTATGCTATTATCTACAGTTGTGGTGAAGGGTAACCCAGGAACACCTTTAATTCTTAGAGCAGATGTTGTGGATCATAGACTTACTTGAAAATCTGATAAATCATACAGACACTTCCTGAGAACAAAAGTTTAACAGGTGCATATAGATAACTATTTGCATATGATTTTGGGATGTTTAAGTTTGAATTGGAAGTAGTCTGGTTAAAATTAGTGCACAGTAGGGAAGTAGATATTATAAAATTCTCATCTCAAGAAAAAAATTGTAGCTAGGAGGATAAGGATGTTAACCAGACTTATTGTGGTGATCATTCACAACATACCCAAATATCAAATCATTAATTGTATGTATAGAACTAATATAATATTATATGTCAGTTATATTTTAATATTTTTAAAAGTCATACCCAGGAAGGTTTTTAGCACTCTGATCTTTAACTGAATTTCTAAACTCATTGAGAGTTTATTTTAACTTTAGAACTAGGGTCACTTTCTCACCATACAGTAAACACAAAGAAACATGCTCTGGTTGCCACAGTTGGGTGAGACACAGAGGTTGGTGCCTGGGGAACAGGATCCACTAAGATAAGGGAGGAGAAAGCAGCAAGCCCTTGGATATTAAGAAAAAATGATGCAGCAGCAAAAATCTATGACATAGATATCTTGAAAAATATTTTCCTTCCTCCACAGGCTCTCTTCTTAATTTTCCCCTTCCACACCCAGCAGTTTTAGACCCGCTCTTCCTTCTGCAGGCAGTGACACCCCTTTCTTGCCACCTCAGTTTCTTAAACAACCCTTACTCATTTTCATGAGTCAGCATAATGATTATGATAACAAACATAATGATAATAATTGCTAACATTCACTGAGTGGGTGGTTGACTCGTTAGCAGTCTCTACACACATCAACACACACAGTGTATGAAATTGACTCTTTAGAACAGCCCCACAAAGGAGGTACCATTTTACAGTTGAAAAAAAGTGATGCAGAGGGATGCTAATTAACTTTCTCAAGATAGCATAGCTATTAAGTGATAGAAGTTGAACAGAAATTCCTTTTAGCTGAGAGGGTTTCTAGGATAAGTTCATTTTCTTTCCTGCAGGCTTTCAAAGCAGCATTTGTTGACTGCATTATAAGCATTATCACAATTATAGGTTTTGGTAGCTCATAGTTCATGAGATCCTTCCTGAACTAGATTATGAACTCCAGAGGGGAAAAAGGTTGTCTTGTTCATATTTTATTTTTATTTTTGTTTTATTTATTTATTTATTTATTTTATTTTAAAATTTTTTTATTTTAGTTTATTCAGTACAGTTTCTATCCTTTATTCCCATTCCAGCCCACCCACCCATTCCTCCTCTCCTCCTTCCCCTTTCCAACCCCCTTAGTTTTGTCCATGTGTCCTCTATATTTGTTCC